>CP137327.1:0-603123 GCA_033182465.1 Sanghuangporus weigelae | reverse complement strand
GCCTCAGCCACCCACGCCATTGGAGAATGGACCGTTTGCAATCACCACGGCTGACTCGCGGCAAGAGTCTGTATCGACCTCGGAAAGCTATAAGGTTCCTCCTCCTGCACTTTCGGTGACGCCAACGAGCCCGCCGCGGAACGAGTTCCCACCTTCGTCCTTCGAGGCGAAGGATAGCAGTGCATCGGGTTCCATGAAATCTAATACCGAATCTTCGAAGAGTGGACATCGCAGAGGCATGTCTGTTGATAAGATTGTCGGCAAGCTTTGGGGCGGCTCACAGTCCGAGACTGAGAGTAATATGAATGGTGTCAAGGCAAGACGTCCGTCTGATGCGAGCGTCACGCCTGTCGGCACCAAGCAGACTCCGTCCAATGCGAGTAAGAGGCCATCTACACTTGATGTATCAACTGCATCAGCTACCCCGGCGTCGTCGATTAACTCGAAAGCATCGGTTCACTCCAGCGTCAGCGCGGTTAAGAAAGAGGAGAAGAAATCGCGTCGCAATACGCTTACGGTCATGGTCGAGCCGCTTAGCAAGCGCATCAGTCAGCGTGGGAAGAGTCGGGCAACTCCTGCAGAAGAGACGCACGTTCAGGTCAATGGCCGCACGAAGGAGAAACCCTCTATCCCACCATTGGTCGTTCCAGGGAGGAGTGGAAAGGCAGAGGAAGATGTTCCAGAGACGCCACGCTTCTCACGCGCGGATAGGCATGCACATGCCTCTGCTATACCAGCATCGACCAGCAAGGCGTCGAGAGTCATGCAGTGGTTCAGACAGAGGAGCAAGAGTCGTGCGGCATCGCCGTCTGGAGATTACGAAGATCGCGCGCCGACGCCGACCGCTGAAAAACAGCGAAGTGCAGTCGTTTCGTCTGCTTCTGAGCCGCTTGGTCCGGAGGTCATCGTGGATACTCCGCAGACGCCCCCAGCGCCGAGAAAACTTGCACCCTCACTTATGGGCCGTTCGGCCTCAACGCATGTCACGGAGACTACCGTCTCAGCGACTCCACAGCATTCGTTTGTACCGCGTACCATGAAGCGATTGTCGAACATGGTTGGTTCTCCACAGCCAAACCGCCTAGGATACAACAAGAATGCGATCCGTCTTCATCATGGTGCTGTCGATCAAACGACAGTGACCACAGGTTCGCCCCCAGATGTTATGGCTCAGGTTACGAAGGTCCTCCTGGACATGGGTCTGGAAGTGCAGCAAGAGAGCGAGTACAAGTATCGGTGCATCCGTACGAAGAGAAAGAAAGTTGTTTCTGGTACGGCAGTGGGTGGCGTTACTGCGTTTACTATGGTCGGCACTGCTGCATCGAACGGGGTAAGTGTTCAAGCGAAAGTACAAAATCGACGTATACTAACAATGCCACGTCCTCCAGATCGACAAACGCGGACTTCCGCAACCGTCTCAATCCTCTTTCAGCTCGACAAGCGGGATGCTTAAGGGTCTCCTCATGCGCCGTCAATCCTCACAAGTATCCGCACATCCTTCCATCGATACTGACGCTGGTGATGCGCGCGAAACATCGAGATCAGTTTCTCGTGAGAAGCTCTCTATGATGCCATCTCCGCCATCGCACGAGCCGATATACGGCGATCGCACGGAAGACCAGGGCGATGAAGTCCGCTTCTCTGTGGAACTGACGCGCATTGATGGCCTGCAGGATACGTTTAGCATTGATATTCGTCGGTTGAAAGGCAACCTGAGGAGCTATAAATTCTTATATGATACGTTGAGAGAGTACGTTTTGGCTCATTCTTTTACTCTCATAGACCGTTTTGAACTAACGACAATATTGTACAGGCGGATCGACTTCTCTCGATGAGAGATCAAATCAACATCCTACACCAATTTTTCGTAAGTTCGAGATCTCGTATTTCTTTCTTTCTTTTTTTTCACTTCATAAAGTCTCTTGCACATTGTTACAGTATTCAGCCAATCCCATGCCAATTTCCTCTTTTTTCTTTTCAGGGTCCGATATCTCGTTGCTTTCTTCTCATTTTCTTCTTCGGGTCCTTTCTTACTTTGCAGTTTTTTCTTCTCAAGCTTTCCAAGCTTTCTGAGCTTTCTCAGTCCCGTCCATCTCGTCCTGCCCTTAATCTCACCCTTCCTTCTCACTGCCGTGTTTCCCGCTCTATGACCGATCGTTTTCTACATACATTCGGTTCCCTTCTCATGTTTTAATGCGTAGTACCGATTGCCATACCCTAATGCGTTCAGTGTCATCTGCCCCTTGTTGAATATTACCCTATTTGCTGTAACTTAAACGACGCTCCGTTTTTCCATCGGCTTTCTCCTGATCTATTTACGTGAGGCTTTTGATGCAGTGTGATTTTTTGAACAGCTGAAGGGTATGCGCATTGTCTGTTTAGAGTTCCGTCCATGTTTCTGGGCTCTGATTATACATCCGTTAAGTAGAATACACGTGCATATACACAACCTTCCGAAAATTTCAAGCTTTTGCGCCGATTCCAATGCCAATGAAAAGCAATCATCTAAAACGGGGGTATCTATTTTGACTCTGATGTTGGAGTCTGGTTCAATTTTTGGAGTCGCCTTAGAATCTAATGAACAATTATTAACGGGGCTTACAGTCAGAGGATACGGATGGAATCAAACGCACCTTGGCAATCATGACCTTTTCTTCTAGTTGTTGATCTCTTCCATCGACTCTGCCGCTGCCATCTCTAGTAGTGCCGGAGTGTCCTCTATCTTAACGGGACGAGGAGAGAACAAAGGAGGCGAGGCAAATCGCGCGAGTCCATCTTCCACTTTCACCTTCGGATCTTTCTCTGAGTCTGAATGCATTGGTGCTTTATTCTCATAAGCATACTGAATGCCATCAAATCCTTGCGTAGACTGGGCCATAGGTGAATAATACTCGAGCGAACTGATATATCCGGACCCCGCTGGAGAGATCTGTCCGCTTTGAGACGGCGTTGGCAATCCAATCGATGCAGTTGAGGCTGAGTACAGCGCACTATTATCTCCGTCTCCGCCATAGACACTAGCGACACTCGGGAACTCCCATGTGACGATTGAGGTTGCCTCTGCGTTCTCTGTCTGGGTGAGAGCAGGATCAATAGTTAGCTGCGCATGTTGACGTGCCATACTATGTTGAGCCGGAGCGTGAAGCTGCAGATGCAATGCATTTCCGGGTGCCTCGGTCGGGGCCGTGCTAAACAGTGTCGGATCAATAGGGATTTCCGGCTCGGTAGATCCCTCGCCAGCGTCCGCATCGGCCGGGTACTGTAGCTCATCCTTGAAGTCGTAGTTTCTAGTGAGATACTGTATCAAAGGCGGGAGAGACATCTGCTTGCTCGTGTCTGATGCCGTATTGTAGGTGCCTTCTAGACCGCCACTTAGAGGAGGAAGAGTGACGACAGAGTTATTAGCAGGAAACTTCGCTTGTATGAAATAGCTCCCAGGACTGCCACATTCACTGGACATAGTGACTGTAAGGGCCTGAGATGTCGCAGGAGATGGGTATACGTCAAGATCAAGAGGGGGCAACTTGAGTTGGCGAGGTCCATCCGAGACAGGGGACAGAAGCTGACCAAAGTCCTGTAGCCGTTCAACAGAGAAGCGAGGAGCACACAACAGTCTTTCTTCTGAGGGAACAGGAGTCGTCTCAACTCTTTTCTCCTTTGACCTCGAGGCCGCCAGTTTCCGCGGTGCACATGTTGGGCACTCTTTGACGAAGTTGGATATGAGCTCTTTAGGGACCCAAGTATAATACTCGCGTAGAACCTTGCAAGTCTTGTCGCGACCACCATGGCCACATTCAGAGTGACACATACAAAGGATGTCGTAAATATGCTCCTTGATTGCAACCGGCCGACCGGCATTAGTGACCACAAGTATGTTATTAGGAGCCTCGACTAGCTGGAACATCTTGCGGGCCCAAAAGCGGAACTGAGGAGTCCCGAGTCGCGTAGCATCAGGATCCTTGAGAGTCCGAAAGATCATCTTGTAAACTTCCTGAGATATAAGAGACTTGTGTCGCTTTGAGGGATGCAAGCAAGCGAGATAGCTTTCGACAATCGACTTCCACTGAGCACGTGTTGGCATGCCTTCGACATCATCTAGAATGTCTTCATCAATGGCTTGACATGCGAGTGTAGCAAGATTTCCTGCAGAGTGATGGCTTCCTGGTTGAGAGCTCTCGCCTTGCTCCAGCTTGAAAGGCGGTAAAGTCAAGTCCATTGGAGTGAGAGGACGGGTGGCATCATCAAGACCGTCGTGTCCTAGCTCCTGATCAAGCAGAATTCTAGAATTAACGCAGGACTGCTCCAAAGACTGTTTCAATGTAGACCCCTTCTTGTGAGCATTGAAGTTAACTGTCCTAGCCTGGCTTCCGAATCGTCGGCTCGGCCCAGGAGACATGGGAGTGGCACGACGCAGTTCTATTCACGTTTCCACCCGATTCTTTTGAGAGATCTAGTAAAAGAGCGTTGGAGAAAGAGCAGTTCAATTTGAAAGAGCGCTGGATATTGCTGAGAAAAGAGAGAATATTTCGGGCTGGGCTGACAAGCCCGTGGTGGTCGGGACCAAGACGTGTTGAACGTAGAAATCGACTCGGAAGCGAAGCGGAACTAGCGCGCGGAACGCGAACTGGTTAATCACGAGACCATCAATCGCCAAATACATGTAAACTTGAGGCTGGACGTATTTTTTTAACGCCTTTCCGTCCACTACCGTGTCGCTCATACGGATGTATTCATGATACGCGCCTTATAAGCTGAGGATGACGATTTCGTCACTCCAGAGACATCGCTAGAGGGCTAGGAGTTTTGCATGCTGGCAGTACTGCTTCATTGCTTCGTCAAGGAACGTGGATTTTTCCTACTTTCGTACCCCAGATGGAACGCAAAGAACTAGGCCGACAGATACTCTCACTTAAATGATTGCGCAAAAATCTTCACTAGACTGCTCGGACCAAACTTCTGCGGTTTACCAATATTAATGAGTGTTATGGCATTTTGGTGATGAAACAGTCTAGTCTTTGGTTCTGCGGCGTTACGACGGACTTCGACGAGTCGGTCGTTCTGTGAGCACATGCTAGTACGGAATCCAGAAGCGCCCTTCAATATTCTGACCGAGCTCCGTTATTCTGAAGACCGTCCTCCTCTCTTCTCAATTTGCCGTGGCGCCCTCCTATCCTCGCTGGCATTTCCTCAAACGTATTTTGTCGCCCTGGATTTCTAATTCCAGAACGCATCGCTATACATACGTCTTCTAATAGTTATCACGAGACCGACGCAGTATGAGGTATGATCGCTGAAGAAGTTTCAGCGACTAAGAACGCACGCATGCAGCGTTATGTGATGTACCGCGTCGCTGGCACGTATAATAAGCTGTTCGTCTGGGTTGCTTTTGATCATAAGTCTCCGGTTTCTCTGGCTAGCCAAGTCGTTGGGTAGTGGTCTGGGAACGAGTAAAATGCGCTTGTTTGTGCTCTGTTTAGCTCTTCTCAGCCTTCTCGACTGTTTTGTGGTAGCGTATCCTTCCCTTTCAGCTCATGAAACCAGTCAGAAATGGCAGAAACGACGGATATCATCTTCGCGATTGAAGAAAATCACTAACATGTACAGCTTCGAGGGATTTGTATATTCGATCACCGTAAGTATTCAGTAGTGCCTCACCGCGAACCTTGATTTTTTTTACTCATGATTGTCTATTAGAAATGCCCTTCGAAATCCGAATTATTCAGAGACTTTAGTCGTATGCGTTTGAAGGGCGCACGAAATGTCATTACCTTTGAATACTGTGGTGACGGGACCGATGTATCTTATTATGAAGGTACGTATTATTCGTGATTCAAGTTTCATGCATGTCAGTCTATAATGCGTCTTTCTTTCAGAGGTCATTCAAGCTGCTGGTCTTGCTGGATTGAACATTATACCCCTCGCTTGGACCCTTCTGATAGGTAATCAGACGCTTGCTGGCACAGCTGTTCCAAAAATAAAAGCTGTTACTCAGGTTCGTGTATATTTATTTATACATTGCATTCAGACCGTAACAATCAGTCTTGAATTGCTAGGCTGTGATTAAAAATCCTGGACCTGTTCTGGCGGTTGCTCTCGGTATGCCGAATCATTCGGAACTAAAAGCCCGAAACTGACAAATCCTCCCATAGGCGACGAGGTATATCATACCAGAATCTGCGTATAAAACGATTTCACCCAATAATTTAATTAGCCACTGTTTGATAACGACTTCGGCTCGGCTGATAACCTCGCGAGCTACATCCGACAAATGAAAGCCGACTTTGCCGCCGCAGGTCTCTCCGACATACCTGTCTCGACATCCGAGCTCGCATACGGATGGCAGATATCCGGAAACATAACTGCTATGGTCGACGCGGTTGACTTTTTCATGATCAATAACTTCCCGTACTTCGCGTTTGATGCTCAGAGTGGTGGAAACGATACGTCCTGGGCGGACTTTTTGAATGATATGGACTACTACGCGAGTATTGCACAAGGAAAACCTTTATTAGTGACGCAGGCAAGTTCAAACGGCAGGATGGATTTAATGTATTACGCAACTAACAACAAGGTCTCTCTCAAACAGACAGGCTGGCCAAGTAACGAAGAACAATACGCACCTAACAGTCCGGCCGTGGTCGCATCAGTCAGCTCAGAAGAAGCCTACTGGAACCTACTCGACCGCCATTGCGAAGACTTCTTCAAACCGAAGAATATCGGATGGATGTGGCGCAATTGGGATGATACTGTTCTTGGCTGGGGTGCAACATATTCTAACGGAACATCCAAGTGGAATTTCAAGGCACGCAGATTTTGTTGATAAATAGTTGTGCGAATCAGATTGTGTCCGTTCATGCAGCGGCCTGCTTCTCAGAATCAAGTGAAGATTTGGACTCAGTATCGGCGAGCTTGCATGTTTCCAGATTGAATATTAATTGGCCTAAAATCGACCACGGTCGGGGACGAGGCTCGAGACGGTAAGATTCGAGATTGGTAAACGAGCTTGGTCCGTCGCACTTGAGCAGTTTCGCACTTAAGGGTCAAAGATACATCTTTCAACTTGTAAAAGCACGACCGAAATTCGAGACCAATTTGTTATCTAGTGCTGCGTTTTCTCACTGCAGAAATTCCGAAGTATCGCACTACTGCTTTCGAGGGCAAACTCGAGCATAAAGAATACGATTTATCGTCCAATTCGTGAGGCACCCCTCCCGGTGTTTCAATCTTCACGCGAATCACATACATATCCTCAATCTCGTCTCTATTGCCTTCATCTCTACACAGAACAGCATAGAGCTATCCGTAATCTGCTTACAGATGGTCATGAGTGAGTCAGCACAGAAAATCTCTTGTCAGTGTAATGCCTTGCAACTTTCGCAGATAGCACTTAAGCCTTCTCCCTAAAAGACGTTCTGCCTCTGTCCAAAAAGAGCACCACCTCCCCTCGAGCCTCTGAACGGATTCATGAATACTCTCGCTTCTAGACAAGAGAAAATCCAAAATAGCGAAAGTACCTCCTTCACGATGTCAATGAACAGCGTCGAATCTGGGGACAATTTGATATTGGAAGTTGAAAAGTCCGGTTCAAAGCAGACCGATGCTGCTGAAGACAGCGCGCCTGAGATAGACAAAGAGAGGGATGAAGTGAAGGTAGTAGGAGAGGTAGAGACTAAGATGGAGCTCAGCAGCTTCCGGCGGCGTCTGCTCGTCCCTCTCTTATGCTCCGCACAATTCTTCGACATCGCTGTTTCCTCATCTACAATCATTGCAATTCTGAAGGTATGCATTCGTCAACCACAACTCCTCGTAACTGAGATTGGCAGCTGACAATGTATCCGGCATCAGATTGGCGACGCACTAGACTTCAAACCATCCGAGCTTCAATGGCTCGTCGGAGCATACACCCTACGTTCGCATCCTTCCAGCTCATCGGAGGGCGCCCCGCAGATATTCGTCTCGGGTTTCGCAATTGTCGGGACATTTAGTATCCTTTGCGCAGTGAGCGTACATCCGATAATGCTTATCGTGTTCAGAGCTGTACAAGGGATCGGTAAGCGATTTTTTCCCCTTTAAATACCTGTGGATGCTGACCAAAGTTGTTTAGGTTTGATCTGAAGGAGCTGCGTTTACTATTCCCTCTGCTTTAGCATTAATTGTGCAGACCGTTCCCGATCCAGCTGAGCAGGCACAGGCTCTAGCAGCAGTTGGTGCTAGCGGAGCAGTCGGAAACGCCGTTGGATTTGTCCTGGGTGGCGTGCTTACGTCCAGAATAAGTTGGAGATGGGGTGCGTGTAGTTCGCTCTTCGCGTCGCATCATGTTATTCGCTAAATCGAAATGTTATGTTTGCAGTGTTTTACCTCATGGCCGTAATGATCTTACCGTTATGTGCCTTCTCGGCTCTAGCGTTACCTGGATCCAATATGTATGGACGTGCAGACAAGAACCGTAAGATCGACATGCCAGGTGTAGGTGTATTGACGGCCTGCCTCATCCTATTCGTCTATGCCATCTCCGATGGTAGTCACTCTGGTACCTTTAGACGTCGTATTTCGCAGTGCCGGCTAAATCGGCGAGTTCGTAGGTTGGGACAAACCACAAATCATCACCACCCTGGTCCTCTCTCTGGTCTGTGGTGTCGCATTCTTCTTCGTTGAGACTAGAGTAGCGGACCCGGCTGTACCTCCGAGGACGTGGCGAATCCCCAACGTCATGCCTCTGTTCGTCTATGCACTCAGGTACACATCCGATTACATGAGTTTATCTTCACGGCGCAGCTGATAGACACGCATTTGAAGCATCTACTGGTTCTTGTGCGGATCTGAGCTCCAGCTTGTCGAAATATTCCAGGTTCTTTCATTCTTCCCAGATCAGTAGATTCCTTCACGTTTAACGTGGATCAAACAGGACATCTTCGGGTGGTCACCGCTTGCCTCTTCATTATATTGCATACCAATTGGCGTAGCAGGCGGTATCTCTGCCACCCTCAGCGGAATTTATGGACCTCGCTTTCCCCGCAGGTTACTACTCTTCGTCGGACAAATATTCATGACCACGTCGGTCGTTTTATTTGCTCTGGGTGATTCGCCTGATAAATACTGGAGTCATATATTCCCCGGAATGATCGTCGGAATGATAGGTATCGGAATTGCATTTGTTGGAGTCAATGTGGCTGTCATGACGAGTGCACCGGCGGGAGAAGAGGTACGTCGCGTCCGGTTTACCAACTCCTATCTGTCCATGAGCTTGAGAGAATGACATTTCGTGTGTAGGGGGTGGTAGGTGCCCTGGTAAATACTTCCATCCAACTGGGGGCGACAATCGGTCTAGCCAGTGAGTCCTATCCATATTCCGAGTTCTGGGTAGGTACTGTACAAAGAAAGTTTATCGCAACGAATAACACGCAGTCATGGCCACAATCTCCATCGGCATCAACAACCGCTTACCTTCAGATGTGCCTGCATCTAGACTATTCAAGGGTTATCAAAACGCCTTCTGGAGTCTTCTGGGATTCCAAAGCCTCATGGCAGTCATTTCTGTCGTTTTCGTCAAATAGGAGTGGATGATATTTGCTCCAGTACTTAGTTCTGATTCATAGGGCGATTGAGAGGATGGCCAAGCTTTCCTGTAGTGTGTTTTATTGCGGGGTAGATTCCCGCATTCTAGGAATGTCTTCATGATTTATGGTTAGCGTAGAGTTACAGCTGTTAATTAATCCAAGATGCAGGAATAGAGACTGACTGGATGACTGAGAGCCAATTGATTTGTTTGAATAGTCCTTATGATCATCGTTTCCGAAGATAACGACTTTATACGCCACACAAGCTTGATAACATGCATGAAGCTGGAAGTGACATTGCTGAAGACCATAGTAAACAAGCGACGATCGGAATAAGCTTCCGGCGACCGGGTTTGAGAACGAACAAGCAATTGGCTATAATATTAATGAGAGTGACGAGAGCCCGTTCGGAGTCCGCCGGGGCCCTTCTATCCGATAACTGCTCTCATGGTTGTATGATACCGGGATCAAATTGTTGTCGTGATGATGATGAGATTTCACGGGATGTGAAAGTCATGAGAGATAATAAGAGAGGTATTTCCTCAAGAAGTAGTTCTCAGATAAGCGTCGATCCGTTGATCACCGAAAGCAGGCAGTAAAGATATGACGTAACGCTAAACCCAAGGCCAAGGATTATTTTTCTGTCGAGTCTAAATTCTTGAGTTCTTGGGTTTCTTGATCTTGACTAGCTGCTCTTCTACTCGCCACATTTTGTTCAAGAAGCTCATGCTGCATGGTTCTTCGTGCCCTCTTCGAGTTATTTCGCCGCTACGTACGTCCTGCGTCTTTATTGCAATACTCACCCTCGCAGAGCTTATTTTGCTAACCACCGCTTACTCCTGCGTATCCGTGTTTCTACGGCCATTTCGGCCCTTTTATTGCCTCTCGCCTGTTTATTTTTATATATACGCGCGCACATCTACGGACGGGTACTACCTGCAGCACGATAACCCCGCTGGTACCGCGGTCGCACTGTTCAGCTATAAGAACAGGTCTGGCCTCTCCCAGTCCCAGCCGTTGCTAAACCACCGTCCGACGGCCACCGGCATCGGCTCTCATACTGAGGTTACCGACCGTGCTCACAGACACAGTACTTATAGCTTCCTTCTTCCTTCTCTCTCCTCAACTCCCATTTCTTCCACCCAATAAGCTCCTAATCATTCGCTCTCCCGCCTGCTTTTGATCTTTCCCCCTCATATCATCAATCAGGACTGTTAGAAGCTAACGATGTCGACTGTGACCCACATTCCAGAACTGAACCGTCTGCTCTCGTCTAACGCGCAATGGGCGGCCGACGTCTCCAAGCACGAGCCCGAATTTTTCACGGAGTGCGCAAAGGGGCAAGCACCCAAGGTCCGTAAAGCTCTCGCGTCCTTCATTCCCATTGGTCGAGGGCTTAACCCCACTTAATTTGATTGGCTGTCGATGTTGTTCACCCTCATTGGCTGCTGTCCATTTCTGATTTGTGGCTTATCTTCAATTTTTACTCCGCTGGGCGAATCAGGTGCTCTGGATTGGCTGTGCCGATTCGCGCGTTCCCGAAAGCGTGATTATGGCTTGCAAGCCTGGTGAAATCTTTGTTCATAGGAACATTGCGAAGTAAGTCGCCGCATTTACTTTGCTTCTACAGAGAAGTCGTTTTGACTCGAAGATTTTTCTTCATAGCCAGTTCCACCTCCATGACGACTCGGCACAATCTGTTCTGACGTATGCTGTAGAACATCTCGGTGTCGAACATGGTATATTTACCTCCGTAATTGATATATCGCCGCAAACCTAACTGGCTTTGTTCTCAAACAGTCGTCGTTGTAGGTCATACGCAATGTGGCGGCGTTGCGGGCGCATATGATGCGGCCAACAAGCCTTCTTACGGGAAGCCTTCGAAAGGTGAGTTCGAGTTACCGCGTGTACTTCGAGCTTGTTTTCTTTCTTCCATGTGTTCCTTGACTACTTCTTCAACGCCACCATCCTTTCCTTCCCATTTTGTTTCTTGCAATTCATTATCTGCATACATAACAAAACTAACTCCGTCAACATCACTTCCTCCTCTCAACATCTGATCCGCCATGGTAAACCCTAAAAAATCAAAACATTATTTACAAGCCGACTCTCCACTCGCACGATGGCTCGGTCCGCTCGTCGCTCTGGCGGGGTCGTCGGAATTCCATACATCTTGCGAGGGCATGGAGCGCGGCGACACGCTCAACTCACTCAGCGAAGCCAACATCCGCGCGCAAGTGGAGAACATCTGCAATAGCGATGTTATGCGGAACGCGTGGGCGCGGGCGACGAACGGGGAGGCGAAAAAGGTGTATGTCCATGGTTGGATATACGAGCTCCAGAGTGGGCGACTGCGCGATTTGGGTGTGACCCAGGGCCCTGAGGGACTCGTTGGACCCAAGTTCGTTGGTGGTCTCTCTGTGAATGGGTTTGCTAATGCGAATGGGAATGCGAACGGTAATATTAATGTCGAGGACGGGTTTGCTGAGTAGATGAGAACGTAATGTAGAATTACTTTGGTCTACAATAGACAGAACACAGTAGAAGTCTTTTTCTTTTCAATTCTAATCGCTTTCGTCTTCCCGCTGCTTCCGCAGTATTAACTAGTAGATTCGTTTCGAGTCTGAATGAATTACTTTGCTTTGATTCACCGCTCCATTCAAGATTATCATGTCCTTATGATGCCTACGCAGATTCAGTATTCAATTCATACGTATCATTTGACTGAAAACGGTTTATTGCGTTCCATAAAGCCTTTTGAAGACTAGGTCTCGAGTTCAACATGCGAGGTATATTGTACGTATGAACTCTCGGCCGTCCACTAAGAACTCCAGACCAGAATACAGCCTGTGCCTATAAGATTAATGTATCCGCACGATACGCTTGAATACTACCCATTTACACCATGGCAGAATAGCCGTGGATCGACGAACACTGGCCATCTTTCCTCCAACTCACGACATTTGGACTAGGAATTATTGCTCGAGTTCTCCGGAACGCCTTCAGGAACCATGGCGCTTCTAGCCAGGTCGTATCAGTAAGATGGTCTGATTTTTCTTCTTCTTTTGGTTCTTCTGCTCGTTAGGCAAAATACGACTCGGACCGTAAGTATGAGTCCGTGAGTCTAATTTTTTTCTTTTCTCTTTCGCGCATGCCGAACTTCCCATATATCTTTTCCGTCCGTAAGTTACTCGCGTCCTGATTCTGATTCCGATTTTAGCTCTCGGCCACTACATAGCGTTGAATGGAAGTGCAAGTACTATTGAGAAAGCGGCTTGAGATAGAGCTAAATAAGAAACAGATCATACAGATCTAAAGTAACGCAATGCAAAAGAGGACCGACGATCTGACCTTCCTCCGGTAAGTTAGGTTAAGGCGAGAAGTATGTAGATAAAGTCGAGTGATCCCTACAGCGTTTATAATACTATATACATACATTCACGAGGCTGGAACGCATGCAAGAGTTTATGTATATACAGTATTACTTCTCGCTGGGCGCTGGGGATGCGATCGGCGCGCTGGGGACGGGACAAACTTGAAGGTGAGGAGCTCGAGCTTCTCTCTCTCCCTTAATTTATTGAACATCTGAATTCAATCCCCGTCTAAATCTGAATCAATTCAATCTTCATGATCAAGAAGGTCTGATGTAAGAAGCTTCGAACGCGTCGGAGTCGTAGTCAGAGTCGGACTTGGAGTCGGAGTCGTGGTCGGGTGATGGTCTATCGGAAAGTATACATACATTGTATATTAGCACTTTGAGAGTTTTAGGAGGTAGCACCTCACTTGAGGATATACAAGAAGCCGAATTAATAGAACAAGCCGACGGCTCCACGAGCGCTGTTGATAGCTATTGAAGTTGTCTGTGGGGCGTATAGATATGTAGATATGCAGATCCATCTTTTCTTTCCTCTAGATTAGGATTGAAATCGTTGATTCACCCGACCGGACTGATGATATCTTACTAGGTAGTGTTTCAAGATATGTCCACTGCCAGTTCGATCTTGAAGTCCTTAGCTTAGAGTTTGCGAATGCGAACAGCGTAAGTAAACCCGCGGAACGCGCATCAAGAGGGAAGTTTACCCGATGCACCCGACAATCCGTATATTTTGGTCCTGGAATCCCTGACGCTGTGTAACAGGGAGATCCGTCAGTCTACAGCAGCTGAAAATATTTATAGCGAGATCGAGAAAGGATTTTGTTCCGAACCTCCGTATACGCTAGTAGCTTTAGATCTAGCAATGTGGCATGGCGTCCGGTATGAACTTGTCAGAGACGAACGTCATCCGTCTATATGAAGTACACGTAACGTCCCGTCGATCCGAAGCCACCAGCGGTGGCAGAGAAGAAAGAGAAGAAGGTACGGGACACGGATGAACGTCCCCAAAGAACTACATAGTCCCGACGTCTGTCATAAAGAGGAAGGAAGGACAGGTAGCTGAACAGCGCACGGTCTTAAGCATTCGGATAGCACCGGGGCTCGGAGCAATCAGTATGGCGCACCAGCTCGACGTTGCAGAGCTCGGGGAACAGACAAGAATGCGAACGCGGAGTTCCATGCCATGTGTAACGGTGCCGCCACAGAACCCAGTCCATAGTAAGTGAGTATAAATAAGCAAGTAGCCGGAGCGATGACTATGTAGATGACCGGACGGACGGACGTCGTCGGTGGCGGCGTCCCCGCGCGCACCGCTGTTTGCCGTCGCGTTATCGCTCGGACTCTCGGAGTTGTCCTTGCGCTTGTCTCCACATGCGTGTCTTTATCGCTATACTTAGATGCCTTTTTGCGCTACAGCTAGCACAAAACGTCAGACATAGTTTGTCTGGATAGATAGACGGACGGGTGATTGCAGGTGTTTCAGTGTTTGCCCGCCGGGTTCGCTTCCCCGGACCTGGGGAATCGGGGAAGAGCGCTAGTGCTCCGGGGATCGACACGTCTCTCGGAGCGATCTCGATGTCTCATACACGTACAGCGCGTCAAGCGTCGGTTCGAGAAGGATATTCTTCATTCTCTTGAGCGAGCCGAGGCCGTTCTTGCTTAATGTTTTAACCTTCCGTCAGGCGGCGAACGTTGACCATCGACAGTACTAGCGCAAGCGTAAATACCCTCCATGCCGCGGATATAAACCGTTTAATATCCCAAGTCCGTGGCTCCTCCGTATACCGATGTTAGCGCGAGTAATGTTCGGCTGAGCATGGCAGGTCGGATGGTACGACACGACAAGCAAGAGGACAGTGCTATGTAGTCATGACAAATGTAAGGACGACGGGATTATGGAATTTGGAATCCGGGAGTCGAAAGTCGGAATTTCGGGGGATTATGTCCATCCAATGAGGTAAAATGCATGAGCGGTCGAGCTAAGCAGCCTGCTAGGCACTGTACGGGTGGTTCCGAGTCGCTTTGAGGATGAGGGCGCACGGAGAGAGACGAGACTAGTACTTGCGGAAGCTAAATATTCAGGCGACAGCGGGGAGTATGTACTAATCGGACAAGTTCATCCCAGGAGACTGAAGACGGTTCAACTTGAAGCCCGTCAGCGCTTCTCGTCAATGCAACTAGGTAAATACAGCAATTCTTTTTTATAGGGATACATTGTATCAAAGGATGTTTTACGAGAAAGAATCCGAATTCGCACATTGTTTTCAGAGAGAGTGAAAAGATTAAGATTACGGGCCGAGACGAACGTTAAGTTAATTGCTCCCTCTCCTTCGTCGTGCCTTGTTGCTGAGAGAGGATTAGCTATCATGATGGGAATCATGGGAAGGCGTAGCGATAGGCTGCGATAGGCCGGAAAAGGCGAAGGCGGCGGAAGCAGATTACCACATGAGCACGCGCGTGAGAAAGTGAAGAGGAAGAGGAAAAATACAACAACGACGACGCTTCAAGGCCGGGCTTCTTTGGGATTTTGCACTGACACTTGCACAAGTCAACAATCGACCGACAGCGAACAACTACGCGACCACCCACGTCGTCGCCACCGCAGGGTCGTCGTCATGTCGTTGCCAAGGCGCTCTCTCCCCGCTCGCCTGTCTTCGCTGCTTGTCCGCCGAGTACGCGAAGGACGAAACACCAAACACACACGATTTGAAAGAAGGGACGCACGCACGGACGAGCCTAGAAGAGCGGTCGACCTATCACCGACATGCTCGGATAGAAGCTAGAACACTCAGAAGACGTAACACCACCACCAGAAGAGCGTGAAGGGTAATCAGGACAGTGTGAGCATGATACGAAAAAAAAAATCAGAGGATTCAGGAAGCAAGAAGCTGCTGAGGGCTGCTTCTTCAGGGACACGAGGCATCCGGCGCTCTACCATACACAGCCGGTCTTGATGACTTTGTGTGTGTCCGTGTGTTTGTGTAACGGCAAACTCTTGGCTCATGGCTCGTGGGATATGTTCGCCCGCACTGTATCCACCCCGAAGAGCTTATCTCGTTCATAGGGATGACGGGACTGATTCCGTAAAGGCTGATAGCACCCTGCACTGCCGAAACAGATGGCAGATGATTTACATGGCGACAGGCGCGGACTGGAGAGAGACAAAGAAAGTGTTTGACATGGCCGAGAGAGGATTGAAAGGAGTATACAAGCAGGGAAGGACGAGGGGCAGATACTTTCTGCCGGCACAGAGAGAAGAAGTGCGTGCGGGAAACAGGGAATTAGTAATGTGACTGCTTCTGGTGCACGAGCTTAATTTCGCGCGAATCGAAGCCCACAGAGCAGACAAGCTAACTGCCAAGTACGGAACAACAGGCGCCATCCATCTGCGCTGTAAATGGGAATACCACACATCCCCGCTCGCTGGCTGGCTCATGGCTGGCTCATGGCTTACCTATTAATACCCAGCGATCACTTCCTTTTTAAATTTGCATATATTATTCCATCACAGCTCCAGCTCTCCTCCCTACTCTATATCTATATTATCTCCGTCCTCCCCGTCCGTCCGTCTCTGTGTACTTATCTTCACTCTCATCGTTCTTCTCTCTCTTGCTCCTATTTCCGTCTTCATCTTGTCTTCGTCTTCTTCCACAATGCTTTCACTCGACAACAATTTCGTGACTCTCTCCCTGGCCGTCCTTGCGGTGGTCGTATTCACGAAGGAGATCCTCTTCGCTCCTTCTTCTCGCAAGCTCCCCCCGAGTCCCCCCTCAGACCCGATCATTGGAAATGCCCGGGTTATGCCCCTCGAGTACTCCTACAAGACTTTTGGCGCCTGGGTGAAGAAATACGGTGAGCATGAGCGAGATTAGCATAATGTCTGGATTGAGCTCGGTGCTGATGTTAATGCTTGCTATGAAGGCGACCTCATCTATATATCCGTCCTCGGACGTCCTATGATCATCGTAAACTCTGCGCAGGCCGCTCGTGATCTCATGGAGAAGAAAGGCGCCATCTACTCAAGCAGACCGCGTATGGAGGTTATGGGTGAACTGTTAGTCTATGCGCCAAGGTTACTTTTCTCGGAGAGAATGGGCTAATAAATGTGTTCAGGATGGGTTGGTCGAACACACTTCCTTTCCTCAAATACGGAGAACGCTTCCGCAAGCATCGCCGAATGATGCAGCAGCACTTCAATGCGAAGGCTGTTGCGGCTTTCCGACCTATCCAGCAGGGACAGGTTAACCGATTCCTGCAAGGCTTACTCACCAAGCCGGATAACATCCAGAAGCAAGTCCATGCGTGAGTTCCTCTGTATTCCAATGTTACTCTCTTATTCGCGATTTGCTAATGTGAGTCTTGGGTACAGACTCATTGCAAGCACGATCCTTCTGGTAACATTCGGGCACGAGATGAAATCTGTCGATGGAGATGAATATATCGCGCTCGTGAAGAAGACTACAAAAATGACTACCGACGCCGGGAGCCCCGGTGGCACCATAATTGATCTCTTCCCCATCTGTATGTATTCCATCTTCCTGTTTAAATTCTTTTCAATATCGCCCAGTATCGCTCGTTCAATATGGAAGGAACTGATGGGCTGTTTCTATCATTTCCGCATATAGTGCGCCACCTACCAACTTGGCTACCTGGATCTGGGCTGAAACGCCATGCGCTTGCGACGGCGCAGCTTGTCGCTGAGGTTATGAAAATGCCTCTTCGGGAGCTCAAGGAGAAAAGGGTACGTATTGCTTCTTGCTTCCATCCTTCTAACGCCAATGGGTTCTACGTGTCGTGTAGGCAAATGGACAGGCACCGCATTGCTACGTAAACCATCTGCTGGACGAGTATGAGAGCCGGGGAGTTGTAGACAAGCAACACGAGGAGGATATCCGGTGTATCGGCGCTGTGATCTACTCCGGTGCGTTCGCGCCTAGGATTACGACAAGCCGGTTCTATTTTCGCTGACTTCTCTCTCATTCTTCATTTCTAATTTCACAGCTGGTGTCGAAACTGTGAGTGACAACGCGTTTGCATCAAAGGAATCCCAGTTCTCTAACTAGGATTTTCCCCCCTTCTTTCTGTTTCTCAGAGTGAAGCGACGATCGCGACGTTCTTCTTAATGATGGCTCGGCACCCGGAAGTCGTGAGACGCGCGCAAGAGGAGATCGACCGCGTCGTCGGCTCGGACCGGCTCCCGTCCTACGAGGACCGCCCGAAGTTGCCGTACGTCGAGAGCATCGTGAAGGAGATCTTCCGCTTCAACCCGGCCGTACCTGTTGGTGAGTGAAGGATCTGCGATTCCTGACGTGGTCGACGCTAATCCACTTCTTGTTTGTTCTTTGGATGTATTGGAATTGCCTTACCCTCATGCGGGTTTACATGTGACTTGACGTGCCGGGGTCGTTGACGTTGACGTCTACTTCTTTAACCTTTGATCGCTGATCCCCTTCGACGACATTGCATACTTGTGCACATGCTCGATTCTTACGTTTCTTACATCTGGCATTGGATATTCTCGCTGGCAGGCATCCCACACGAGTCGACACAAGAGGACATCTACCGCGGATGGACGATCCCCTCCGGATCGATGATCCTCCCCAACATATGGCAGATGATGCGTGACGAGCAATACTTCCCCGACCCGGAGCGATTCGATCCTGAGAGGTTTATGAGCAAGAAGAGCTCGTCTGTCGATGGGGACCACGAATCGGATCTGAGCGCCTCGGAGGGAGATGGCTCGGCTGCTGGTTCGATGACCTTGAAAGAGGACGACCCGACGACGATGGTGTTCGGCTTTGGGAGACGGTATGTACATGTGCTGTTATTTTTGTTCTTTGTGATGTTTTCTTTTTCATGTCCCTTCGCCTATTTCTGCTTCCAACCCCACAACGTTTCCACCCTCCACCTTCCCTTCTTTCCTTCTCTCCTTCTCTTCGTTTTATCGCTTAAACCACACACGCCTGCATATACCAATCTGACCAAATCCCTTCCTCTTCATTTCTCTCCCAGGTTATGCCCCGGCCGTCACTTTGCCGAAGTGACCATCTGGCTCACGTACGCGTGCTTCCTCGCGGCGTTCGACATCTCGCCGTACGTCGACCCTGAGACGGGCAAGCAGGATGCCCCGCCGCCTGTGGTATTCGCTTCGGGTACTTCGAGGTATGTCGTTTGTTCTTAATTTCATTTTCTGTCGTGTTTCTGTTCATTTCCGAGGAGTACGATGACTGAGATGATATTCTACAGTAACCCGGAGCCCTTCAAGTGCACTGTGAAGCCGCGGAGCGAGAAACATGCGAGATTGGTGCAGTCGTCTGTATTCGCATAGAGCTCTCCACTCTGCTACTCGTATTCCTATCTCCTATCGCTACTCTGCAGTGTCCACCCTCGCGCATTCAACCCTCCTCCGATTTATTATCAGTCTATTCGATTTATTCGATGTCGAATAATCACCTCCATCCCCTGTCTTTCTGTTTTGTTTTCATTTTTTACGTCTGAGTTAGTTCAGATATCACGCTCCTTAAGTTTTCTCTTTTCTCTCAAGTTCGTTTCGGCCTTTGGTTTTTGTGGATTTTCGTTCAGAGTATACCCCTTTTCTCATTTCTTATTCTTCCTCGTTATTGCAGTTGCTTGTCTGGGTACTTGCACCAAGCTCACTATTGAGCAAAGTGCGTGGCAGCGCGCTACGCACCCTCCCTTTCTCCCTCTCCCTTTTTCGCCAGATCTCCAGTTCCATCTTTACGACGGGCTTCTGCGTACCCCGAAAATAAGCAAGCCTTATCATTACTCGATCTCGATCATCTTTGATCATCTACACACTCACTTTCTTTTCATTTCATTTCGGTTTTTTTTTTTCCCTTTCTCCATCCTCCTTTCTCGACTCTCGACTCTCGACTTGGTTTTCAGTCCATTTCGCTCTCAATCTCAATCTCAATCTCAACCTCGTTTTTGCTTTCTTTATTTTTTCGCATGAAGAAACCTATCGAATAATCCGTGTATGTACAGTATATTATCATCTCATAAACCATTTTTCTCTTTCTCTTTCACTTAGTTACTTGTGTGTGCGCATTCCGTGAACTACGCTATACACAATAAAAATATTACTCGGACAAGGATCAGAATCTACTGAGCGGAGTATCTCTATTTAGAAGTGATTTGATATACATATAGCACGCCTGGCGGGGAAGGTGTGTTTGTTTGTTATTGTTTGGCCGCATATAGAGTACTCACCGGCGCACAACCAATATTTATTAGATGCGCTTGCGGCGCCGCAGCGGCGCATTAAGATTGGCATCTGCGCATACATGTTATACATATGTAAGTACCGTATGTATTCTGAAACTGATCGCGCATACTGTATTTCGGATGTTCGAACATACGTAAGTGTTCTGAAAGATCTTTGGGCTTGGATGTGCGTTGTGCGCGTAACGAGGGGCAACAGCGACTGCGACGAGCGACGCACAATCTCCCTTCTCCGAGCCTTTTGCGAATCATTCCTTCCCGACCTCCGAAGCGTGCATCTTCCCCGCCTCCGACGGAGTCGCGTATTTTGTGTGGAGATCCAAGTGCGAGAGAAAAGGAAAGGGAAGCACTATGTAGTATGTAGTACGTAGTACGTAGTGAGGGTTCCGCGTCGGGTCAGGGTGGGACGGGACAAGCTCAAACTCGATATTGATGTTACTGTAATGAATGAAGTCGACTCAGTAATCCGATATTGAAAATCGTCATTCGGGCCAGGCGCTCTCTTTCAATCTGAACTGAATGCGAATCTTTCTCAGAGAGAGAAGAGAAATACATAGAGACCAGTAGCGGTGGCGGAGTGGGCGGCGGTCGGCGGAGGGAGCTTGTGCGGATTCAGTTGCGTAGAGACCTTACTCTTATTTACCCCTGGCCCGGATATGAAAAAGAAAAAGAGGCCAAGGAACCTTTTCATGAAAAGTGGAATCACCGCCGAGCGAACCACCGAATAGCGCCTTCACTTCCATATATTAGCAGTACTACTGGGCATGGATGCGAAGGGACGAGCAAACTGAATATACAATTCGAGAGTTGAAAATGAAAATGAAAATGACAAAGACGGTTATTTGTTCCTCGATGATCGAACATATAACTATATTATTGCGAGCTAACATAGAGCATCTGGGCATTGGGATCCGGTACCTAGCGAGGCTGTATGGCGCCAAGAAACGACTCAACGACGTCAGTTCGACCTAGTTCCTCCCTCCTCAGGAGAAGCAGCTTACATACGTATATATACGCTCAATTTTTTATAACAAAGCATCTCGTCACAACTCGAATTACTTATTTACATAGTCCATGGCCATGGAAGAAAGCATAGTGATATAATATAATAAAAAACTTGATAAACGAACAAGAAAGGAAAATGTCCATACTAGCTAGTACTGTACTGTCCGTGTATGCCGCCAAAGAAGTATGGATGGAGATAGCAAGAAGAGATAGAAAGTTCACGGGAAACAGGAACTTAAGAAAGCAGGAAAGAGGAAAGCAAGGAAGTCGGTGGTTTTATCTTCTTCGAAAAGCAGATGAATTCGGAAGGTGAGCCGGGTCGGGTTATGTACGTATTATTGTATGCAGAATACGGTCATGTGGAGGACGGACGACGTCATGAAGAAGGTGACACGGGTCGGGTGAATGTTAGGTTAGTAATATGTTTGTTCTGTTAGATGCAAGACGAAAGATGAGTTGCTGTATATGTGGTGTGGAGAATGAAGGAACCGAAGAATGTGAAATCCCGGTATAAGCAGTAAACAGGAGGGAGATATATATATGAAAGGAAGAGACAAAAGAAGAAAAAAATAAACGGTTGGAAATAAATTGCTGCTTTTACAACATAAAAAAGGCTAAGGGGTAGTGATGATGGTGGTGATGGTTGGACGACGCACGGATGATGGAATGTAAGGATGTTATGTAGTTAGCACTTTTTATCCGGATGTTTTAGCGTACAACGTGCAAAATGATCGATCAACCAGACAGAACAGAACAGACACAACGAACCATCCTCCTCCAAGAGTCCATATCAAACGGATTGACCCAGGGAAGTGTACCCACAAACAACGCTCTCTCAAAAGAAAACATGAAAACACAGAACCTAGCAGACGACACAGCAGGTTTTGGAATCGCTACCACCGTGATAACCAGCGCCGGAACTCCTACGTCGTCGAGAGCTCGCGTGACCGGGAACACCTTCACGCATGAGCATGCTCGCACGCGTCGCAGCCTCGAACACGTCGTCTACGCCCTCACCACGCAGCGCACTGCACTCCTTGTACGCTCTCGCACCAATCTCACGCGCTATTTCCGCTCCTTGCTCCGGCTGCACGTAGTTATGCGCGAGTGGAGAACCGGGAGGTGGACGTAGATCGGACTTGCATCCAACGAGGATAACAGGAATAGATGGCCCACAAATGGATCGGACTTCTTCAATCCACTGTAGCGCGTCATACATACGGTCAGTGGCAACAGAACAAAATACCTAAAGGGTGACAAACCTTCACTACTACATTATCCAACGAATCGGGAGTATCAATAGCGTACGCAATCAAGATCACATGGGATTTCGAGTACGACAAAGGTCGCAATCGCTAATGCAGCAAAATTGGGTGAACGCTTTTTTCCGCCACAAGCATCATAATGACGCACCTCATATTCCTCTTGCCCTCTAAAATGCCGAAACACCAGCCAAGAAGTGAGAAGTCGGGTGTGGGAAAAGAATGATAAAAAGGGGTCGAATATAGCGAAGTGGAGCAAAAAAAGAGCAATCAACAATGAGCCACAAAAAGCAATGGCAAAGGAAACAGGAACCTACGCAGTATCCCACAAGGCAAGCTGCACAGGCTTCCCATCTAATCGGATCTCCGCAACATAATTTTCGAAGATGGCTATAAATAGCAAACGCGTGAGCAAAGATACACAAATAGCACAAACAAGCGCGGCCGCGAGAGCTCAAAAAGGAAACGAAAGGAAGAGGCGGGATTCGTGCTTTTGGCAACGAAAGGGAGAGATTGACAAATAGGAGTTTGTGCTTGTAGGTAACTGGGAGGATACTGCGACAAGGAGTAGAACAACGTACTTGGTTGCTGCGGTGGCAGATCATCCAAATCATGAGAATTTTACGTAGACAAGAAGATGCCGAGAGAAAATATTTGGAGCCGTTCGAAAAGCCGAACATAAGAGCAACATTATTCCCGCGATAGGTCGGATGGATTCATGTTGAATGAAGATTCAACACATGCAAAGGAGCACAAGAAGGAAACGTATGATATCAGAAAGACGATCAGATACGCAAGAGACAAACTGACTCACGTATTCTTTCGGGAACTCGCCGAGGGCAAAGCAGCAGAGCAGAGATGTTTTGCCGCACGCGCCTGAATTACGACACAGAAAACATATGAGCAATACGTCATTGCACCAAACGTCCAGGCACCACCACGCGTTTGCGGTGTTCAAGCAGGTCAGTTCGCGTAAATGAGGCCATGAGCATCAAGATAGGTTTGTTGTGCACGATTTAATCATGGTTCGGAAATAGAGCGAAGTGCATGGCAGAGCTGTGATGAGTTTGGGACGTGGCAATGTTTACTGGGAACACGCACCGTCACCAACAATGACAAGCTTTCTCCTTATCTGTGATGAAAGGAAAGGGTGATCAGCAATCTAAAAGACTTAAAGCAAGTAAACAGTGACAGAGGTAGTACTTCTTGACGATGACCACATTTTGATCACCGCCTCACATTGTCCGAAGTAATTAGATGCAAATACAAAGTATACTCACAGGTGTTTGGGATGACATGATTTAGACGAAGAGAGCAAGCACGTTAGTTAAACGTAAAAAAATGGGGGCGATGAATGCCCTTGAACGGCGAGAAGATGCTGCGCAGGGCGATACGGCACGAAACGCGTTTGGCAATGGCGATGACAAGCGCTGAATAGGAAGGTCGTGTCACGTCCGTAAGGACGTCTGCTCTGTTTCTCGCTCTGGTTGAAAGCTGGACGACCAGATGAGCAGGAGAAGTGTGAAGTGTTGGATGGGAGGTGAGTGTGTTGTGCTAAGGGAAGAGATGAAGGACCAAAGGCTGTACAACCTGGATGAGTATTCTTGCGTAAGCCTCCGCGTCACGGTACTCGCGTCTCCCTCACCGGCATACATATGCACAACTCCATTCCTCGATCTCACTGTTTCTCTTCCAGCTTCTATTCAGTCCTATTAATCTCTGATATTCATATGTTTATCTTCATTTAGAAAATAAGCTCTTGAGCTGTATATATTTCTTTTACTTTCTATGCAATCGACAACCGATGTCGACTCGGAGGCAGCCTCGATGAAGGATCCCTTCCAGATCCGCCAGTCTTCTAGCTCAGGCGTTTGCAATTCTGCGGCTTCCTTTATCAGGAAGCCTATCTGCCGATATATCCATTAGCTTTCACTATTTGAATGCCTTGCCCGCGTTTCGTCCATCGGTGACTGCCGCCCGTCAAGCAGGACGTTGATGGCGTTGATTGTTGACCATCCAGTTCCATCCAGCTCTTGATCTTTCTGCTCGTCATTTGTGAATGTGCTGGAACACCTCGGTACTCAACCATATCCGTGCTGAAAGTTCTGCCTGGGTACGTGCGCGGCGATGCGTCCCCGCCCTCCGAGCTTATTACTCAGGAGCGAAGAATGCGAATCGGTATCGGTCCGCGAAGACCCTGGCTAGCAGCGGAAACCAAAACGATCCGTTTTCGATCGAGTACTAGTGATCGGAATCTGAATTGGGGCGCGATAAATATGCACTGATGCAACTGATGAGGTGTCCTCAACAGCGCCTTCTCCAAATCAATAGAAAGCCAAGCTCACCAGGCTCCAAAGGATCAGGTACATCGTCCTCCTACCTAAGACTTTGGTGCAGGCCCATCCGTATTCATCCATCTACTCGTGCGGGTACCTACATGGAGCTATCGGATAATGATGGCAGGAGCTTACCTGGAATTACTCAACGCCTTTGACGCCGCGAACATTTAGAATGTGTAAATAAGAAAAGGAGGTGCATACCTTCAAAAGTGGGCCGACTATCTAATTACATACATACAAGATACGTGTCTTATGGAGCTTCCGGTTCCGACATATCATCCACTCAATTGTTCCTCTGAGACCTTCTATTCCTGCTTCGTTCTTCACTGGCCGGCGCATCTCAGCGCGTCTTTCCGCCTTACTTATTCTGGATCTCCCCTATTTAGTCTTCCAGTCAATCGTCCAGGCACTACAGACACGCCACGACGAAAAAAGGGATCGGTGAGAAGAGGAGAAGAACCCAGCCAGCTAAAGAACAATTTCGAATTTTAGGATTTGGCGATACGGTTCGCTACTTATCTTCCGTTTGAGCCATTCTGATTCTTTACGAGTTTTCGCTGCCACTCTCGTGCCGGTGGACCTGAGACAAAAATATCTAACCATTCGATCCGATTCCATTCCCTGATACTTACAGACACTTATATCCGACTTCTTCCTGCCTTTCGACTGAATGCATGGGAAACACGGAAGCGGGAGAATCGGTTAGCGGTAAGTCCGTTCACCGAATTGATGAATTTAGATGGATTTATAAAGTGTCTTATCAGACACGAATTTATCGGTCCCTGTGTACTGGTGTTGTTGTGCCTCGCAAGTGATTTCTCAGTAATTTAGTCATGAAAGGTTTGATCTTTCCGGTGAAGCAGGTAGCTAGTTGTCAACTTGGACTTGAACGGAGCGCAGTTCAGTACGGTGGAGGATGCCGCGAATTCCTCCCAATCCTTGGCTTGGATGGCTAGAAGAATTGCGTTCCTGTACGGAGGAATGGCGTAATTCTACTTATCCTAGTATCCTAGCCCAAAAGTCCTCAAGCCCAAGCCATACGGATGTAAGCTGTGGATCTC
The DNA here is from genome assembly GCA_033182465.1 of Sanghuangporus weigelae. NCBI lineage: Eukaryota > Fungi > Basidiomycota > Agaricomycetes > Hymenochaetales > Hymenochaetaceae > Sanghuangporus > Sanghuangporus weigelae. The sequence goes on along the minus strand of CP137327.1, from coordinate 577,281 downwards.
ACAACTCGTAGCATTGGGAATCGCGTTTTTGCTTTGACTCTATTTGCCTGCGACAGCCAAGAGTTCGGAAGTCATCGCAGTTATGTCTAGATTTGCACTGAGTCACGAGTTGTTTTCCTTTGCATTCTTCGAATAGGAAGATTGGCATTGTCCCTTCGGATACGAGGACCCAAGTAAATGTGATTGAAATGCATATTTACAGGTCGGATTTTGGCATACGCTTTGACCGTAGGACAGTAAAGATCGCACCAGTCGGATTGCCGTTTTACCGGCAAACGTTCAGTTTAGTACCTGCATCTAGTAAGTTTGTCAACTTGTCCTGGCCTCTACGCCATTATCTCCACTCAAGCTGCTACCGCGATGCTAGCTGCCTCAGGGACACCATTCTTCTCGGGGCCATCATCGAAGACAGTTGTGCGCCGCATATCGCGAACCTCCATCTGGTCACTAAACGGAGTCGCACGATGCATTGTGCAGCGATTGTCTGGGAAAGGAAAGAAAACCGACATGAATAGAGGTCTTCACCTGTTTTTTTTTTTGGATTATTCTTACCCCAGAAAACCTGCACAAGAACGAGATTAAACAAGAGAATAGAGAAGGTTCGTCGAAACGACTTACAAGATCACCTGCCTGACGCCATTTGACAGAAAGAGTGTACTTAGGTTGAGTGCAATGATCAATCAGTTCCCAAATGAGCTTCAGACCCTCTTCTTTCGGCATGCCTACGACCTCTGCAGCATGAGCAGCAATGTAAAGTGTCTACAGATAGTGGGTTTCTGAGAATCTCTATGCATACATGTTTGCCCACCTCTTCTCCATCTGGTGCGATCTGTACGAGCTTGTGGTACGCAGGCTGTTTCGCTGCTTTCTCGGTCTCTGTGATATTTTTGAATTCTTCGGGCGCAGCTAGCTGCCGCGAATGCCAAAGACTAAACAGAGAAAAAGCGTCTGTGAATGATGGCTCCACCGAGGCTGTGCGAAACGCCGAAGTCTTACTCGTGCTTCACAACCAAGCCACGCAACTTCGCTTTTCGTTCCTCAGGCAGGTCGCGAAATGCACGACGGATGTCGGCAAAGTCGGTATTACCGCCTTCCTTGGGGATACGGTGGGAGAGCAGGAGAGAATACTTGCTTCGGTACTGGTTGAAGGATGAGTCCGTGTGCCAAAGTGCATTGCCTGCATTTATTGATGAGTACACCCGTCAATTGTTCGCTCGGAGACCCCAGGCGAACTCACCTTTGTTATACCACCACCGGCGGCTGTTCTTCTGGACTATAGTCCCATCGAGGCTGGTATTCCCAGCGTCGAACAACTCCGGGTATCCAAACCGATCGGGCACCTTCGGTCCATTGAACTTGGGAACTTTCTCAAGCTCTCCGAGTTGCCTGCTGAAAGCGATGTGAGTCTCATCAGCGAGGCCTGTGTTCCTGTAGACCGTTACTCCAAAACTAGAGCAGACAAAAGACAGGAGTGAGAGAAAGGGCTTTCGCAGATGTTCTGATTCTGACTAACCGGTTCTGAGCTTCGATGACCTCTTTAATTTGCCAATCCGGGACTGGCTTAGAGAAGTCAATACCATCAATTCTGTGGGGGACTGTCAGAGAAATGCGCATCCAATCGGCGAGTTATCGTTTGATTTCGTACTCAGCGCCGAGTATGGGATGTAAAGGCTTGCAAGTCAGGGAGCCGATTTTTATAGGCTCAAGGGGTGAACCATTGACTGCCCGGATAGAGAGAACTGGTGCACCAGTCTCAGTGATAGTCGTGGTCGACATGGCTCAACAGAATCTAGACGGTTCGCGGACAAGCGGTAGATGTCGAGGAGGGTATCCTGCCCAGTGAGCAACGTTTCTTATTTGAACCGGATAATTTCTGAGCATTCCCTGTGACTTCTGCACCGAGAAGAACTGAAGGAGTCATGGGAGCAACTGGTAAACCATATAACAGTTTGAATCAAAGATGCAAATAGGATTTTGTAACGTATTCATGACTCATAAGTTCATAACGGAAAGGCCCAGCAATTTGGATAAATAAACCTTCAGATTTTTGGGACGAGGTTGATCGTGAGCAGTAAAATGTCGATTGAAAATTCAGCACACATGAAAGTGATATCGTGACCGTGAGAATGGAGTAATCGGATAATGATTCTTGCGTTTCAACACTTCACTTCTTCTTTTCTAATTACTTCGACCACTAGTGAACTAGCCAAGTCAGAAGTGCATACCGTGGGTTGGACTATGTTTGCTTCATCGTGTCCATTATTACTAGGAACTCTGTTGAATGGACTAATGTCTTGTGTCAGGTCTTGCAGCCCAACTTGTCTGTTGCGCTGGGGTGTATTTCGTTCCCTTCCAACATGATAGTCACAAGAGAGAACCTTGTTCATTTGATTGGAGGGTGAATTTGACTTCTGATCACCGCTCAATGGTGCAAATGGATGTGAATTGCACAGCCGTGGTCATATATAGAATACTGACACCGACAAACTTGAGTCTGGTGACTGCTTGAAGAAGGCTGTTAGCATGGGCGAAGCGCTCCGGTATTTATTCTAGCGAGAAAGCGCTTTGGCGCTGCTGACGATCAATTATGGTATACGCCGTCTCTCCGCTGTCGGAGTCATCAACGACTCGAAAGACTTCGTTGAAGGAGAACATCAAGGTATTATCGACATAGAACTTGATTCTTCTATAACTGATCGTGTTCGCAGTGCCTCATCATTTGTCTTGTTGTTGCTGTGTCGAATTTTCAGTATGGTTTCGATACTGGGGTGCTTTATTTTTTGCTCATGCTTGTGAACTGCCTGACCAACGAGTGCGTTTGATTTTTCAGATCCTTAATGGCTTCCAAGCTATGCAAGGATTTCTACGAGTCTTCGGAGTCGAGACGCCTTCCGGAAAATTTACTATTCAGGTATTCGTTTATGTTGAAGGAAGAAGGTCAGATCCTGATGTTTTACAGACAAGATTCCAGCAGCTGATCACCAGCTTACTCCAAGTCGGTCTTATTATTGGTTCATTAATAAATGGTCCACTTTCCGCTCGCTTTGGACGTCGTGCTAGTTTTGTAGTAGCGTCTGTCCTCGGTTGCGCTGGAGTTACGATTCAGATTCTAGTAACGAGCCAATGGCCTGTCTATATTGGCCGTCTGTTGCTTGGTAAATCATCCCTTCTTACTTGTGGACGTTAAAATTGATTGTATACATCGCCTGTGGAGGAACTTCAAATGGTCTGTACGTTAATTCAACAGTCCTGTATATCAGCGAAATTGCACCAGCCCACCTTGTGAGCCTCCGGTCGATTTTTAGTACAACGCGATCGGAATTAACTTTCTTCGCAGCGCGGTCTCATGGTTTCTTTGTATCAGCCTTTTGTGAACGTCGGCATTTTCGTTGGTGCAGTGGTCTCAGACGCATTTTCTGAGAATCTATCGAAGCTATCCTACCAAGCACAACTGTGCATACTATACGTTGTTCCTGTCTGGTTATTCTTCGTCATTTGGCTGGTTCCAGAGTCACCTCGATGGCTGCTTGTGAATGAGAAGAAACGGGACGCCGAGCGCTCCCTAGTCAAACTTCGACCAAAGGAAACTACACGTGAAGAAATTGAAGAAGAGGTAAAGTACATCGAGGATGCAATATTCGCAGAGAAGCAAATGGAGTCCGATGTTGTCTGGAGTGACATATGGAAGGGAACGGATTTGGTACTCTTTCTCATATTGTGTTTGGAGAGTTGATGACGTCTGGCCTTAGCGTCGAACTTTGTTGTGTATCGCATGCTCAACCTTCCACGCTGCATGCGGAGCAAACGTCCTTGTTGGATGTACGACGGTTCATATGTTGAACTCTCCTATACTTATCCGGAAATTGTAGATGCCACATTTTTCTTTCAACTGGCTGGCACCGGAGACCCATTCCTTGATACTGTCATTCTGCAAAGCGTCAATGTTTTCACGTCACTCTGCTCACTACCACTGGCCCGTCGCTTCGGTCGTCGAACCTTACTCCTATCAGGTTTCGCAATGACCTTCATTTCCATGCTCAGTGTTGCCATCGTGTACACAGCAACAAGTTCGCATCGGACACCAGCTGTTGGAAAGGCTCTACTTTGCTTATTCAATGGGTCCTACGGTGCAACAATTGGGCCACTTAGCTGGGTAGCGGCTGGAGAGATGACGGCCAATAGGCTACGTAGTCATGCATTTGGAGTCTCCATGGCCATAGGATTCTTCTTCGCATGGCTTACGGTCTTCACCACACCGTATTTCATCAATCCTGAAAATCTGAATTGGGGCGCGAAAGGCGAGTAATCAGCCTTATCTGCTTTCCATTCGGCTGATCTCTGTTTGCAGTTGCTTGGATCTGGGCACCTTGCAACCTAATTACACTTATTTTCATATGTAAGTCCAGCATGCTCCTTCTGCGATCGGAATAATAAATCAGTCACTCCAGTCTTCTTCATACCTGAAACAAGAGGAAGGAGTCTCGAGGAACTCGATCAGTGAGTGCCACCAGTTCTCCAGTGATACCCTGTTAAAATTGGTACAAAATGCAGACTTTTCATTCAGCACATTCCGGCTCGTAAATTCGCATGTCAGTTATCTCCCATTTCGGTGATATTCTTGGTTATCTTACACGTTTATCAAAAGCCATACAGCTACGATCGATTACTTTGGAATCGGAGGACGGAAAGTCATCATCCGTCGGCGTGGCCATCGAGAATGTTGAAAGAGTTGAGTAGGTCGCATGGCTCATATGGATGCACATACATAACGATACGTCGAATGTGTGTGATCTTCAACCTTGAGATGAGCTACATATATACATATGTGAAGTCTCTTCCAATAAAATGGTGGCCGTATTTGCGAAGTTTCAGAGCTCGGAAATCATAGATAAATGACAAGTGCTTCCTATTTCTCTTACTGAGACTCAGCATCAGGGACGCCGTACATGTACCGACCGTCATCTGAGATCGTAGTTCGTCGCATATCGCGGACTTCCATCTGATCGCTGAATGGTGTTGCCCGGTGCATCGTACAACGGTTATCTGAAACCCATACATTCTAAGCATAAACGAACTAGAGAACATAGAAATATACTTACCCCAGAAGACCTGGTTATTGTAACCTGATTTAGTACAGATATTAGTCAATGTTGTTGATCACTAACGAGATCTCCAGGTTGATGCCATTTCACGGTCATTGTATATTGAGGCTGCGTGCAGTGGTCTATCAGTTCTTTGATGAGCTTCGAAGCTTCCTCCTTCGGCATCTCGACGACTTCCGAGATGTGGGAGGCGATGTACAACGTCTGTAATTCTCGATCAGAGAAGACCTTTAGAAGAGACGTGTTGTAACTACCTCTTCACCGTCTGGTGCGATCTGGACGAGTTTGTGATAAGCGGGCTTCTTGATGTTCAACTCTTCCTCAGAGATGCTCTTGAAGGCATCTGGTGCAGCTGTTTTTCGGGAATGCCAAAGGCTAAATATCGAACCGAAACGAGAATTCAATACGAGTTATCAAGAATTCCCTGATCAATGATACCTACTCATGCTTGCAGATTAGGCCACGAAGCTTTGCCTTACGCTCTTCGGGAAGATCACGATATGCTCGACGAACATCCGCGTAATCAGTATCACCTCCTTCTTTAGGAATGATATGGGCAAGCAGAAGGGAATATTTCGCTCTGTGTTGGTTGAATGATGAATCCGTATGCCATAATGAATTTCCTGGCAAATAAAGCATGTAAGACTTGGTCCACTCATGCTACTAGGCCTATTTTTGCCTTTGTTAAACCACCAACGACGGTCTTCTTGACTAATAATGCTTCCATCAGAGTTCGTATTGCCAATATCAAACAATTCGGGATATCCAAAGCGATCCGCCTCACTCAAGCCTTGAAGCTTTGGCGACGTCTCTAATTCGCCAAGTTGCCTGCTGAATGCGATCTGTGCCTCATCGGTCAAGCCCGTATTGCGATAGATCGTTACTCCAAAGCTTCAAAGATAGATGCTTTCCTCAGAGTCCAATAACGACAAATGCGGTCATTAGACGTACCGATTTTGGGCTTCGATGATATCCTTGATTTGAGCAGGTGCGATAGGTTCGGAGAAATCAACACCTTCAATCCTATAAGGCCAAATCATTGACGACTCAGTCAGACATAGTGGTTTTAGAACCTACTCAGCCCCAAATGACGGGTTTACAGGTCTGCATGTCAACGAACCTATCTTAACAGACTTCTTGGCAGATAAGCGCAGGCTTCCGACGACGCCGTTTGTAGTCGCAGTTATCGTAGCAGTCGCCATAGAGGGGTTGAAGCAAGTATGTCTCTGAGTGAGCACGCAATTTCGAGCAAGGGTTCCCACAAGAGCACTCCAAACTCCTTAAGTGAAGCAAATATCGTGCACGAATCCTGAAGAACCAGCGTCCAAGGAGTCATGGGATACACATTATCATGATTACTTGATAGTAAGCGACATGGGCGTTGCGTTCGGAAAAACCTTTACTGATAAGGTTTTTGTCCATTATGCGGAGGTACTAGGATTCCTAAAGTCAAAGCGGCAGCATAACTCGGGCATTTCAAAGTTGTTGCAGAGATATTCGTGATGATTATGTAATACTACTGAAAACTCATGTCATGAACTCCATGCACACTGCACATCTACATCTGCTGTGGGATCTTCAAGCCAACTAACTGCCTTCACTGTGTTCAACGAGTCGTCCATCGGTTCAGACGGGAATCGGGAACTATGGCTTGCAAGAGTTGCAACGCGAACATCTGTCCCAAATGGCTTGCCTTGCCAGCATGGATGGCGTGAATCGTCGCATGAAGTTCAGAATCTCAGTTTCCGCCGGTGGGCGAGAAATGATGCTGGCGGTCCGGTAGACCTTTCCTCCAGGTGTCCTAAAAGCTATGAAGTCACATGGACTATGCTGGGGCCTCAAACTGTGAAGAGTAGATTCCTGTGTAACAATACTCACGCCAATGAGAATGTATCCCACACTGTCATGCCGGTGCGTAAGATCAATGTCTCTCCGGCGAGCGACCTTCAGCTGATCTCACCCAGCAATCCAATAGGAGATATTACACTGATCTGGCGTATGCTATCAGGGAAACGTCCCATGGTAGGCTCCGTGAGCGGCTGGAGTTCTCGAATACGCGAGGTGCTGACTATCCTTATAATGCTGGAGTGTACTGTAACCGATTCTGCGTTTCATCTGTACCTGACTTCAAGACGCACTGAGATATGGAGGGGCAGTCATCCTCACAGCTAGTTGAGCATGTTTCTGACAAGCCGCAAACTATACACATAGAGCATCGCGAATCGCCATCGTCGTCCTTAGGTTCTCGCTATGAGGATTCCCAGGAAGCCAGTACTCCGGTATCATCTAGCACATCAGCCAGCGCACCGCGTCGCATGAACATTGGTGATCCATTCTGGACGCACCGCGTTTCTGCTTCATTCAACGCCATGGCAGATCAAATTGCTGCTGCGAGTCAAGCCATAGCCCAGATTCCGCCTCTCCCGGACACGCAAATCACGCAACTGCAGGCTCGAATGGAGGAGATTTCCGACACGCAGGAGAAGCTCCAGGGTGAGCTGGAGGAGTTGAGACAACAAATGCGAGCGATTACCGAAGGGCCCGAGAAATTTCAAAAACAACTTGATGGCTTTATCGCGGAATTCAGGCTTGAGTGAGCGCCGAGGACATTGCCAAGAAGCATCACATATTTACATTTTGCCGTAGACAACAGCGCCTTCCGGCACGTCTGCATAACGCGCTCGTAACGGTTTCGAAAGGAGCGATTAAACCAGTGGCCGATAACTCCGGAAAAAATCCGCCTATGTTCCCGGCCACGCGTGGAGAGTTTGAGCACCTCATAAGTGAGTGAACCCTTGTTTACTCTTGCTTACCGTCTTCTGATTGTGCGAATGGCAAATGCTCCGCTGACTGACAGAGGAACGTTATGAAGGCTTGATGAAAGCATATGGACTCCCGATCCAGGGGGATCTTGCTGCAAAACGTAACGCTGTTCGCTCGTTTATTGGACTCCCACAGGTATAGAAATTTCAAATTCTGCCTAAAGGACTGGTTGCTTTCAGAACTTCTCTCTATTATCGTGATGTATCCTATTCTTTAAGTACGACGCCGTGTTCGTTTGGTGTTGGGATTCGTCTTATCTTTGCTGCTAACTGCGACTTTTTATTACACAATTCATTCAATTTGCCGTAAGCGAGTCTTCTTCGCTTACGTTCTCTTTCACACTATCCTGGAATCGTGTGCACGTCGCTTCTAGTCTCATCCACCTTGCGTTCGTTGTTTACGCCTCCCTTCAAGGTTTTCCAGTATCGTGTCTTTTGTCCGACACTCGGATCTGATCGTCCAGGGCGAGAGTCCAGTGGCTGGATATGTATGAGGCAATGGATTTCGACGTGTTTTATTCTGTGTAATGTTTCTCTGCGTCGATTTTGTTCTGGGGCAACTTCATTCCTGGCTTCCATCCAGCTGACTCTTCTGCCTGAGAGGACACAGGAATGCTATACCAAAAGGGAGTTTCTCATTCGCGCTCACGTCAAGGTTCGCTTTGAGAACCCAACGCCTTCTCTTCTTCGTCCTGATTTCACCGCCGTCTTCATTCACGTTATCAAGTTTCCTATCGTGTACGCCTGATATGTTTCATCTGTCTCCGTTCCGAGATCCATGTTCGATATCGAGCACAAACGTCCCAGGATTTGACTGCTTGAGTCTGAAGAATTTATTCCCGTGCAATTGCCCCGGCGTGATATAAATGTAGGTGGCTGTTCTGTTAGTACAATGACTCACGCAATGATTTGACTACAAAATAGCATTAATATTTGACTCCAATGCGAGGCTGAGAGCACGCTGAATTGCGGCTGAAACGTGAATGATCTCACCCGGAAGAACAAATGGTATGGACGCTTCGCTTCTCTTGCATACCAGCAACCTTTCAATCACGGATACGTAATACGCATGTATACGGGAAGGACGATCTTCTATTTGTGCCGCGCATCTGATATATAAGAATCCTCCCGGGGGAACAGACGTTGCATCGACTAACTATGAGTGCCCCGTTGACCTTCGTTACTTCCGCCTTCGATCGCCATCCGAAGGCTTTCGTCTTGTTGACCTTCTGCTCTGTCGCCCTTGTGGCACACAAGATACGGAAACATGTTGGCTTTCCATTGCCCCCTAGTCCTCCGTCTGAACCGATTATTGGCAATCTACGTGTGATGCCCAGCGAATTCCAATGGAAAACATTCGCTGAGTGGGGAAAGAAACTTGGTGAGCATCTCTTCTGGCCTCTACCGAGCAAGCCTTGTCGACTGATCATCCTCCATTCGATGTTCCTTAGGGGATATAATCTATGTTTCCATTATCGGAAAACCTATAATCATTCTCAATTCCGCCGAAGCTGTACGGGATTTATTTGACAAACGTGCCGCAAACTATTCGGACAGGCCTCGGTTTATACTGCATGGCGAGCTGTACGCATATTTTTATTTATTTATTATTTTGCTTCTCAGCAAGTACAGTGTCTGATGCTGTTTGCAGCTATGGAACAGAAAAGCTGATGCCATTCATAACATACGGAGACCGGTTCCGTGCGCAACGTCGTCTCATGCAGCAATATTTCAACTCTCAAGCGATCACATCATTCATCCCGCTTCAAACTTCCCAACTAAGAATCTTCCTTCAGAATCTCGTCCAATCTCCAGAACGGTTTAGGCAGCATATGCACAGGTACGTAAGGTATATTCAGCTATATTTATTCTTTGCAGCTGATCGGATCTCGGGCGAACTTGATGTTGATCAGATTTACCGCTGGTACTCTGGTGATGGCCACGTATGGACATGAAGTCACCTCAGAGAACGATGTTATTACGAAGCTTGCAGTCGATTCCGCCATTCGTTTTATAGAAGGAGGGACGCCTGGGGCTACGATTGTAGATTTCATCCCAATATGTGAGTGAATTGCCTTGCCCGAGCTAACCCTATTCCAATGCGTGTCTTTTATTTATTTAGTGCGTTACCTCCCGGCATGGTTTCCAGGTGCATCATTTCAGAAGCGAGCCTACTATGCTCGCAAAGCTCAGCAGGATGCTCGAGATGTTCCTTACAAAGAGGTCCAAGATCGTAGGGTAAGAGAAATACTCATGTTGATTTTAGATTTATATTGATCATTTTTCCAGGCAGCTGGAGAGGCAGTTCCTTCTTTACTGAGCAAGATGTTGGACGTGTACGAGAACAAATACCTTGGAGACGAAGATTTTGAAATCAACATGAAACATGTCGCTTCAGTAATTTACTCCGGTAAGTTGTCTCGTGTTAATCACGAAAGAGGATATTTATAGACATCTCTCTTTAGCCGGAGTCGAAACAGTGAGTGAAAGAAACCAAGCATTCTGTAGCGGCTTGACGTATGTTATGTTCCAGTCGGAGATCGTTTTAAGCACATTCCTACTTTTGATGGCTTGCCATCCAGAGGTTGTCAAGCGGGCTCAGGCTGAGATCGATCGGGTCATTGGCACAGAACGCCTTCCCACGCACGACGACCGACCTAATCTACCCTATGTCGAGTGCATCCTGAAGGAAGTCTACAGGTATGTCTCTGTGGAACTTTGTATTGTACCAGGATCGTTGAACTGTAACTATTCCTCCAGAACAAACCCGCCGCTTCCGATGGGCGAGTAATTCTGACATTCCTACCGCACGAGTATGCTGAAGCTGATGCTTTAGGCGTGGCACATTCGTCTATCACTGACGATGTTTACGGTGGAAACAGAATTCCAGCAAATGCGATGATCATACCTAACATTTGGTGAGAATGTGCTTCTGCGTCCATTAGACACTGTCTTAGACGGTATTGAATTTCAACGACACTCAGGCATATGATGCGCGATGAACGTCATTTCCCAGATCCCGAGACTTTCAAGCCTGAACGATTCCTATCAAAAGTTGCGCACGGTATCGAAACGCAGAATGAGACAGGAAGAGATTCGCATGGACTTACCGGCATGAGTGTAGACGACCCTAGTTCACTTGTTTTCGGCTTTGGTCGAAGGTAAATCTTATCGGACCAATCAGAGAAGTTCTTCTAACAATATTCCAGAGCCTGCCCTGGGCGATTCTTTGCAGATACAAATGCCTGGCTGACCATAGCGAATGTTCTTGCAGTCTTTGATGTACGGGCACCGGTTGACCCTGTCACAGGCAAGGAACAGAAACCAGTCGTAGATTTTATGACTGGCTTCGCTAGGTGAGTTTAGAGTGTTACTTATGGGTGAAATCTATTGACTCTCAAGCAACTCTTTCCAGCCAGCCAGTTCCATTTAAGTGTGACATTGTCCCGCGGAGCGCGAAGCACGTCGAGCTCGTTAACCAAGAGCTTCCAAGCATGTATTAAATAAGAGTGTGTTCAGTATCTCTATGTATACTAGGGTTGTCTAATATCATATATGTAATACCGACTAGTACTTTTTTCCTTGTCTTGCCCGAGACGATGGATCTGAATAGGCATTGCTGCGGACTTCGATAATTCCGAAATAAGATTTTCATTAGGTATTGATAAGGGACTCGGATGCTTTATTCTGGGTTTCCAGATCTGATCCTCGGACGAAAAAGCCTTCCTCGGGCACTTCCGCAAAATACTCACCTGTGCGGGAGTTCTATGTTTCCGTTCACTAATAATATCTCGTCTTCTACTGAACTATTTCCACATAGTTGACGAAACTCTAACGTACAAGCATAAATGGCATTTAGACGCGGGAATCGAGATGAAGTCGAGCCGTTCCAGGGCATGCAGTTGAAATCCAATCCTCAATGCAATGCATCTGCCCGCGTGTATAGTATTAAAGTGTGCCATCTGCTAAAGCTTCGTACTACAAGTTTTTCCGCTTTCTCAGCGTATACCTTGATTCTTTTAGGGGATCTGTCTCTTTTGGTTGTTTGCCCACATGGTGTGAGACGCGCACTGGCATATCCCGAAAGGATAATATCATCTGATTTCCTAAAAGTTGATTGTATGATGTTACTGTTCATGCCTTTGTCGAGCCACTCTCCTTAATACCGATGAACCTAATAGGTCGGATCGTTAGCATCTTCACCATTCGCATGAACGAAGGCTCCAGTATCTGCGGGAGTTATTCTTTTTAACAGCGACAGCTGGTCTTTGACGGATTGCTCGACGGAGATGGCACCAGGATACGTTGGATTAGTCTGACGTATTTGGGCTACTAATGACTCGTAGATTTTGTCAACCTGATCAGGGGCTTCAAAGTGTAATAGGCATGCGTCAGCATTGAGTGGTAATATGTCAAATTCGAATTAAAGGTTACTTACGTCCTGGCAAAGTCTTGACTAGTCCAGGAGAAACAGCTAGAAAAGTGAAACCTTCGTCCCTGAATTTTGTCGCGAACTTGGCTACGACCATGTTCAATGCCGCTTTCGAAATCGCATAGGGTCCAGCAGTCGAGATATTTGCCGTTAAAGCATATCTTGTAGAGCCCATGGAAGACGATACAACCAGGACCTTCTTCGTTTCTCCATCGCGGAGAAGAGGAATGAAAGTATTGATCGCATGCGTTGTCCCAACAACGTTGGTCTTAAACTGGGTATACCCTTATCATTGCCGATTCAAAGCAAATGAATCCAGTTATATTACTCACGAAGCTTAGCAGATCATTTTCCAGAGTTTCTTCGTCTGGACTGGGTGGAACGCAGAACCAGATTGGGCAACAGGGATTTGGTGGCACCAGAGAAACTCACTATGAATCCATCGTCCACCTGCCCCGTTCATGCAGTGCACCATTGCTAATGAGCACATCCAGCTTTCCTTGTGTAGCACTCGACACTTCCTTCGCCGCTGTCTAACAAGGAAGATCAGCATTCTACCATTTTCATTTTCCATTATAGGAGAGCTAGATACTTTTAAAGATTTGTAGTCATTGAGGTCGGCCTCGAGAACGACGACGTTCTTATGATTGTTTGCTTCCGAGTTGACAAAATCCTGGAGCTGAGTTGCTGTTGATTTATTTCGGACCGAAGCGAACACGATATTCTCGGGATCTGAACTCAATGATTGCACGAAGCCCAGCTACAATAAACGATCAATTATTATTTTTCCTTTAATCTCTGTCATCCCAAAGACTCTCACCCCTATGCCTCGTGATGCACCGATGACAACGTAAGAGACCATTTTTCGTGATGTGACCGAGTTTGTGGAGGCAACAAGCTATTCCTCGACCCTTTATATATTTGGCAATCGGTTTCATGAGGAACGACTGTTCAAAACCTGGAAAGGAAAGATGATGAAGTGGCCCTATCGGCTCGGCATGCGCACGATGTCTTCCGATAATACAAAATCAGTCATGGGCGCTAGGAGATGATGTATATTCTGCCCCATCGCACTCATCACGTGTCCTCCGATTTCCTATCCCGGTACGGCGGTTCCGCATATCCAAATCCTTATTCATCATTTCTAGTATATATTTCTACATCTACAGATAGCTTTCATCGTACTACTTACACAGACTGAGTATATATATACTTTCTACAGCGGTAACTAATCTCTGGTTCGAAAGGCATCCGCAGTAGTAGAACGACTCGGAGTAGATGACAGGACCTGAGTGAGCCGGAATTCAAATTTGGATGTTCAGAGATACACGTTAGCTTCAACGGGACTAATAAAGCGGGTTTTTTATTCACCGCTAATTGGGAGCTCGTGCGTCCGGGCTTGGCTAGCACGTACATTCATTCTCGAGGTTTTTTATCATAATATCATCAGTAGACTAATAGCTAGGATAATTCGCGTCATCACCGTTGGCATGAACAAAGGCGTCAGCAGGAGTCATCTTCTCCAAAAGAGAAATCTGGTCCTTGACAGATTGCTCGACGGAGACGAATCCGAAGTTTGGATTTATCTGACGTAACTTGGCTATCTCTCCTTCATAAATTTTGTCGACAACATCAGGCGCTTTGGGGAATTACAATTCAAGAAGATCAGCACAAGGAACTCACAGGCAAAATTGGAGTAATGTCACTTACGCCCGGGCATAGTTTTGATGAGACCAGGCGAGACAGCCAGGAACGTGAATCCATCATTCTTGAACCTTGTAGCGAACTTGGCAATGACCATGTTTAATGCGGCTTTTGAAATCGAATAAGCCGGGCAAGCTGACTGGCCGATTACCAAAGCAAAGAGTGGAGAGCCCAAGGAGGACGTGACAGCCAGTATTTTTTTCGTTGTACCAGCGCGAAGGAGGGGGATAAAAGCATTGATCACATACGTGGCTCCGATGGCGTTGGTCTTGAACTGAATACATCACAACCATCAATAGTCCGAAGACATAGGATTAAAGCACAACTTACAAAGGTAAGAAAATCTTCCTCAAGAGTTTCTTCATCCGGACTGGATTGGATGCAGAAATTACCATCGCGCGACTTAAATGCTCAAAATAAGACTTACAATTCGTCTATTGTCACCCAGTTTCGCTCTTGGTGTAATAGCGCACCGTTATTGATCAGGACATCAAGTTCGCCTCCTGTCACTTCCGATACTGCTGTCGCTGCTGCCTATTGCCAATCGTCAGAAACCCAACTAATCATAGCAATTGAAGTAAAAAATAAGATGCATTAGAGAATGACATTCCCTACTTTTATGGACTTGTAATCGTTGAGGTCTGCCTCTATCACGATCACATTTCTGTACTTGTTGGCATCCGAATCGACGAATTCCTGAAGTTGAGTTGCCGTTGCTTTGTTACGAACGAGAGCAAATACTTTGTTCTTCGGATCCGAGCTTAAGTAACGCACAAAGCCCAACTGAAAGAGGTGATTAGTTTCGTCGTTATAAAACTCTAGTACGCACCTCACCCCAAGATTGCGCGATGCACCAACGACAACATAAGAGACCATTGAGACGTTTTTGTGCGGATAGTCAAGTTAATGGTGCCAACAGACGTCCCCGCGGGCATATATGTGCTAAACGTACGTAGAACATGTGCTCACTCCAGTAATGATGCATCCCTTCGGCATAGAATGATATTGAACCTGAGTCTTCGTAAATATCTCTTCGTAAGCCCCAGTCGCCAACAGGGTAGTCCTTCGATACAGAGTCAAACATACTGGGCGTGCTATGATGCTTTCTCGAGACGAAGCCGAGAGATGATGTGGCATATCGGCAGGATTGATCGGTGAGACAGTAACAGTAAAAATTCTGCACGGGTTTATAACCACGTATGGCGACTTATAAGCAATTATAACCGCTTATGACTGATTATGAGAGCTCATAAGGCAAACTCAACTGCCATATGCGGTAACCCGTGCAGAATTTTGCGATGTTGTCAAGTAAGGTGGATGTGCGAGAAACTCTATAAGACAGGGCCGAAATAGCTGTCGAAAGTAGAAATGAAATTAGTAATTTCTTCAAGGGTTGCGTCAGGAATGTGATTTATCATGTTAGCAAGGCCGAGATCAGAATTGAAATTTCACGATCACCAAAAGAAGTTTCGGCCTTGCTAACACGACAAATCACATTCCTGACGCAACTCTTGAAGAAATTACTATTTTCATTTCTACTATTTTCGACCGCTATATTGTAGCCCTGGCTGCCGAAACAGGTTTTTGCCCGGGCTCCGACTCGGATAAGATGAGGTCTGGACTGTCGTACGGCTCCACGAATCCTCTATCCAGTTCCCAAAGCTAAGAAGAAAGGACCATCCACAAAGGAATCGAAGATGTGAAAATATATTGATCATTAGAATAGAAATGCAAGTTGGCACATGTCCTCTCGTGTTAGGTGTTGGAACTCTTTTATGCTCTGATTTCTATTTACTTCGAGGCTTCGATTAAGCGTTGTTCTGCTTCCTTGAAGTTGATAACATTCCAGATCGCGTTCAAATACTATAGAGGATAAAAATTAGTCACGTGTAGCTATATCAAAGAAAAGTACGTGCGTCAGCCTTGACGTTCTTATATTGGAGGTAAAAGGCATGCTCCCAAATGTCAATGCCAATAAGAGGAACGTGAGCTAATGTTTCGTTATCATTAGTTAATGATAGCGGAATGAAAAAGACGACGATACACACTCAGAAGAGGATCCTGGTTAGCTGTCGTCACTATCTCTAACTTGTTGTTGGACTTGCTGTAGCCCAACCAACCCCAACCACTACCTTGAATCGCAGCTGTTTTGGTGTTCAATTCCTTCTTGAAGTTCTCAACGGAACCGAAGTCGCGCTCGAGAGCCTGCTTGAGAGGACCGTCACTCAGTTTTCCACCTTCTCCTGATGCAGGAGCAAGGTTCTTCCAGAAAAGAGAGTGGTTGATGTGTCCTAGAAGTACAAGCTAGAGTCATCTTTGGCTAGGACATGAAGAAGAGAAATAAGTTTACCACCGCCATTGAACTTGAGAGCAGACTGAAGGGCAACCTTCTCTTGAATGGATTGTGACTTGGTATACGCCTCCTCTGCGGCATTCAAACCATTGACATAAGTCTGATGGTGCTTGGTGTGATGGAGGTTCATGATTTCCTTGGAGATATAAGGCTCCAGCGCATCGTAGGCATACGGCAAAGGAGGCAGTGTGTGCACACTACGAGACGAGCCCGCAGCGGCTGCTGCAAAGAGACGTGATGAGGAAGTACGAGCAAAAGTACGTGAGATGGTGGTAAGCATTGTCGACGCTGCGGTAATGGTGATGGTTAGGTTAGGCCTCTAGAGCTTTTTTCGGAAACGGAAGAGCGTCGTTCATTCAAGATTTTGACGTCAGTTCTCGTCGCACGTGACCAAGATTGGTCATCCAATCAAATGACATTGGCCCAATCCGATCGATCGGAACTTTCCTTTCCACATGCATGAACGGAACCCGTACAAAACGCCCATCGATTTTCTTTCGCTCTCTGACCAATATCCGAAGCTCAAAAATTTGTGCGCAAGACCTTATCTGATCTGCCTCTATACTAAAAGTGTCTTCAAGCTTGACGAAAGTTCGCGAAACAAACGTGTACACACTTGACTTCAAAAACGCTGAAGCACAAAGGCATGCCGATTCTGTCTGTTATCCAAAACAATGCTCTTATTCAACGAAATAATCAGATGTCTAACAGAAGCTCTACTCTGGCGCGATTTTCGACTCAAGCTCAGTTTGCCCGAAGGAAGATTGTGTCCTCCAGTTCCAAATAGGTTTGCCGATTTCCAGTCCCCTAGTAATTCGCCAGGAAAAACTGACATGATAAAGGCTCAACTATCTTCTTTGGATTCAAGATATCCTAGCAGAAAGCTTCCGGGTTCTTGGTGCGCCATCTGAGATCATTGGAATAGATATGTGAGAGTGTGTTACCTCCTGTATTGCAATTGAGTACAAAAAATAGTAAGTGGAACAGGTGCTTCTGCTATCTATCCACTTCTTGGATGCAAAACCGACCCATGCTGGAAGTTCGTCGGAACAGGTAGCGTGCCCACCACTCCTTTCCGCTCATGGATATTGATATGATTGCCAGAGATTGATCCTATCTCGTTTGAATCTGCCGTCGACAACGTGCAACAAAACAACCTCGCAGACCGAATCACGGTGATGAAAGTCGTTTCCCCAAGCTTCATTTTTGTACCCTTTCAGATGGAGAAAAATCGAACGTGAGCATATGTTATTAAACCGAGGAGCGTTTGATATCAACAACCAGTAGATTCACATTTACTATGTGTAATCCACCCTTCTACGCAGATGAGGAAGAGATCTGGAGGAGTGCTAGTAGCAAAGAACTTGAACCGAATTCTGCATGTACTGGGGCTGAGATTGAAATGATCACTCCGGGAGGAGAGGAAGCATTTGTGGCGAGAATGGTTATGGAAAGCACAAGTGTCGAAATCAAGGACCGTTGCTTGTGAGATTTTTTTTCGCTTCTTCCACCTCAGTCAAGAATGAATTTCTGATAGGCTCCATCTAGATGGTTCACCTCAATGATCGGAAAGCTTTCATCATTGGAGAAGATCGTTGAAATACTGCAAGCTAACAAGATAGGCAATTATGCACTTACAGAACTTGTGCAAGGGCAGACACGTAGGTGGGCTGTGGCATGGTCCTTTTCGGATGTACGATTGCCAGATGTGGGTATCATTCTAAAGAAAAACAGATTGCATTGCTAACATGAACCACCTAGAAAGTCGCCCGCGATCTTCCGGCTCCGCACCACACACTTATACCTCCTCATAATAACTTCGAGCAGCCACTGATTGACCGCGATGCTCTGAATCTTCGTACCGTCTGTGACATTGTCCTGAACGTACTTACGCCACTAGCGGACATTTCGGTCGTAGGATTTACGGAGCAAAGCATTGCACCGAGATCCCAATTTACCAGTAGCAGTAGAATGCAGACCACTGCCACGGATGAAGGCGTGAAAGTCATTCGTGTCGCGGCATTAAGAAACTCATGGTCGAGAAAGGCACGAAGAGCGAGAAATCCCGTTTCGTTGCTGACAACCAGAGATATGCCGGTAATGATTGTGGACTTGTCTGTCATCCATAACGACCTGAAAGGACGACACTTGTGGGTTCTCGTTGGAATCTGGCGCCGGGGAAGGGAGCGGGGGCTTTTCGAAAGCTTTTGGAGTCATGTGTCGGGGAAGGTTTGTTCTGCCGTCGAGTCGCAATGTTGGAATCGATTAAAAGCCTCTGACGCGGTATAGAATATATTCTCACATCTTAGATCATCGGGTTTGGAGATGATGAGGCTACTTATAAGGGTCGCCTCAGAGTACTTGAGAATTCGGTACGGAAGTCAGAATGCAACTTTAATTATGACGTTGTTTCTTGCTTTCAGAATACAGCAAACTAAAGGACGTAGGTCTAAGATCAATCTTTGAATTTCACCCTTGATTGCTTGTCTGAGGCCTCTTGTTCCGCCTTTCCAGCTTTATCCTTGTTTTTCCCGTAACGGCTTCGTTCTGCGTCCAGTTCTGAATCAGTACGCTTGACCTTCTTCGGTTCTTCTTCCATGTCACTGTCAGTCTTGGGAGACTCTTCGTAGCTGCGCTTCTTTGAAGTGGTGCTGGACATTGTTTCACAAGTTGCTCTTGTACGGATAATGGATCTTAGATTTTACCGCCAATTTATACGCCCACCGAACCTTTGCATTTCTCGCTTTGCTTACTCTATCAGGCGTGAATATCTGCAAAATTCGCTATCTTGTTTGATAAAGGCATTATCCTATGTAATGCATGCGGCAGTGGAACTAGGCTCTACTCGTAGTAGCCCCATTAGGGCATATTTGATTCTACCGATTTGTATGTCATCTCCAAGTATTATGAAACATTGCATCCGTGGGATGCAAAGCTAAAAGCAAAGGTACTACAAGGCATGAGCCGGGCAATGTACTCTTCAGAGCGCATCAACAGCCGTACTCCCCCGACTTAAGCGTGCTGACTGAAAGGAAGGACAAAGTACCGGAATCTGAACCATAGCAGGAATAGTTCCTCGCTTTGGATCTCTATACATCAGTACTGAGATGAGGTTTGTCTCAAAAGGTGAGAAAACTCATATGTCTGGAGAATGTTATACAAGCCCCGGGGTGGATGTAATTCTACTCCCAGAGTTTTTTTCTCGATGTTTTCTATCGCACTCCGTAGTGTACTCATGAAAAGACTGGTGTACATGATGATATCTTGCAGCTCTTCGCATCATGGCCGGTGCAGTCGTCGCTGATTCTGAGAAGGAAGAATATTTGATTCTTTTCTATTATCGTTCATCTACCCTGAGCCTGCTACCCCTTCTACATGAACTAATTGACTGTTTGCGAGCTACTTCTCAGCGAATTTTATTGTGGTTTTACGCTCCGAGTAATCTTCTTTTGGCTTTTCCTTTTTTTCTTGGCTCTTGGATTTCCTGGCCTCAGCGCGCTTCTTCTCTAATTGCATGTCAAAGTCTGTGGGTTTGTATTTCTTTTGATCATCCCCTTCTTCGCTGTCTGAATCTTTTCGTCCTTCATATTTACGCTTATTTGATGTTCCGCCCGTAGTCTGTTTATCGGACATTCTGCAGAGCGTAGGAATGTACTCGGTGAGGCTAAGCGGAACAGAGTACAAGGAAGTCGTGATTAAGCGCTCTCAATTTATAGGCTTTTGCACAAGACAGCCCATTGCTTTCTTCCGAGGCAATTATTCAAGCAAAATCAGTGATTTTTTCACAAGCAGATCGTTATCTCAACACTATGCCAGTAGAATTTGCTCTTGCAGCATGAATTTATGGCAAACCACCAGTATAAAGCATTGCAAACTTGCTGCAGTAAAATGTAAAGCAACGCAGATGCGCAAAGGATGCTAGAAGCATTTTCCACTGCCGATTGAAATGGATGAAAGCAATTCGTGGTGCTTCCCCCTTTGATGGTTTTACACAATGAGGCACAAGACCGTTTTCATGGTGTGCATGACGGTTCGTAAGTTTGTCCTCATCGGTGTTGTTCGTGACGAGATTGTCGTCGAATCGGTTCCTCATGCGAACTACGGGGCCACGCATGCATGGAGCGCTATTTTGATGAAGCTGGAAAGCATCCATCCATCCGGATCGAGATCAAGTTCGGGACGCTGATCATGCAGCTCTTCAGTAGTGCGACGACGTTGTAGTTTCATAAGCGCGGGAGCTAGCAGCGAGAAAATACCATCACTGACGGGAGAGCTTACTTACGGCGAACTACTTTTCTGTTTTCCTTCTTTGGTCGAATGGCAGGGAGACATGTACAGAATGGAATCCTGAAAAAAAAACTTGGAGGTCATCTGAGCTAACTTTTGGATTCAGTAAAGGAAATGCATTAAAATCGCTATTCGACTTAGTTCTAAAAACAAATGCCGTATAAAATATATCATACAGTGCGCAATCGGGAAGAGTATGTTGACTTCGCAGAAGAAAGGACACGAAATAGGGTATACGATGACAGATGTTATAACTTTGCACTGACGAAAAGTTGCATTCTCCACTATGTGAGCATCGAATGAAGTCATTGATACCAATAAACACGGAGAAAGCAGGGCTTACAGGTTTCTCCAAATATGGCAACGCAGCATCGGAAGCCAACCTTTCGTGCGGGTCCATCACCAGCAATAACTCGCCTAATTTCTTTGCTTTGAGGCCATAGAAATCGATTGAGTCACGAGCAGTCGGGCGAAGAGTCTGTCTGTACTCACCATCGGGCATCGACTTCCATCGGTCTGAATTCAGTCTGAGTTCTTTCTTGAATTGTCGTTCGTTGTATTCCTCCCAGTGCTTACGTATGTTGTCTGTCGCGGTTGATTTTAGTTTGATGTTTCGTCTTTGAAAGCGGTTGAACGAGGCTTACCATTGCCCTTGATCCCTCGAGCATCCGCTCTTCTCTTGGCTCCCGAATAACTGATCGGCTTAATGGGGAACGAGTTCAAACCGTGGATCATTTCCCAAAAAACAACGCTGGAAAAAATGGATTTCAGCAATCTGCGCTTGAATAGTATGTGGGAACGGACCCGAATGCCCACATATCCATCTTGACACTAACTATCCTTTCACGGCCAAAGACTTCAGGAGGATGGTACAATAGTGTCCCGCCTACGTCTTTGTTCAGCTCGGGCGACTTCAGTTGGATTGAACTATCGGGAAAGTAAGTGTTTTAGTCAATATAATGACCACAGCAGGCTTGCACCCGCGTAGGTGCATTACAAAAAAGGCTCTTACAGTCCGAAGTCGATAATCCTTATGTGAAAGCCGTTTGCATCTTTACCTTGCTTCTCAGAACTGAACATAATGTTTTCTGGCCTTTTAGAACGCGCAGTGAGAACGTATTTAGGTGGATACAATCAGGTAGGAAGGATATCTCACTGACTTCAAATCACAATGTACGATGCGGTTTGTGTGTA
The DNA here is from genome assembly GCA_033182465.1 of Sanghuangporus weigelae. Taxonomy (NCBI): domain Eukaryota; kingdom Fungi; phylum Basidiomycota; class Agaricomycetes; order Hymenochaetales; family Hymenochaetaceae; genus Sanghuangporus; species Sanghuangporus weigelae. The sequence continues at coordinate 555,387 of CP137327.1, read as the reverse complement.
GGAAACTCAGCCCATTCACAATGTCTCTATATAGTGAGAGTAGATGAGTTTCTGTACTTAGCTTCGTTAAGGCAACTCAATGATGGACGTACAGACTGATCACTCTGATCACCTCTGCATTGGAAAATCTGTTATGCTTGAGGATGGCATAAAGTGTAGGTCCTTTGCAGTGTTCCATGACGTGACATATTTTCGGTTGCTTTTCGCCCGTGAGAGGATCCTCGTCTTCCTCAAAGCTTTCAACATACTCAACCTAAACAGTATTGAAACATCAGATGACATATCGGGGCCGAATATACGAAAATTTCGGCGAAGTTTTTGAAGGACAGACTTACAATGCTGGCAGGACGTTTCGGATCATCGCGAAGCATGCGCATTATATTCTTCTCCAAATCTTGTCGTTTCTTCCTGCGTTCTTCAGTGGCTGGAACCAGCACCTTAACTGCATATGTTTTATGGCTATCTATGTCTTCGCAAAGCTTTGTCAGATCGAAATGGTAGAGGAAAGAGAAATCAGTACGTGTCCATTGTACTGAAGATATGAAAGAAGACTTACGTATACTTTCCCTTGGGCGCCTTTATCGATCTTGCTTATGCATTTATAACGTTGCTTGAAAGTTCCCTTTGTCGTTGCTGGAGATCCTTCCTTTGGAGGGTTTTCGGACACATGATGGTTAAAGTTGAGTTTTTCTCCGAGTCTACTCGTCAAGCTTTTAATGGAGGACACGCTGGCGGTTCGAGTGACAGGCGTTCGAGCAGAAGATGCCATATGATGGGAATAGATTGGATCGACAACATGACCGATACTAAGCGGGGGCAATCTCGGACGTTGGATTTCGCGGATGCGATTATTCGTTTTCTCTCTGGGTGGCACTTTCTTCGCCTCTGAGGTCCTGAACTCTTCGTATACATCTCCGGGAGATGCCCATCGTACTTCTTCCCCCGGTTCCAGAACGTCTTTCTCTACCTTTCTTCTCGTCGAGTCGTTGACCACTCCTTTCGGAGACGCCTCTTTCCCTCTCCGCCTATCTTGGTCTCGGCCCCGATCTCGGGCTCTTACAGCACCGGCTTCATCTGCTTTCTCCCTCTCTGGTTTCTTCTTCTCTCCTGACACTCGCCGAGCATCCTTCAGCGACGATCCCCTCCGCTTCGGCGAGGTCCGTTCAATATCGGTCATCCGAGAATTGCGCGCCTAATTTCCAGAGAGGTAAGTACTATGCAGACTCACCAGGCGGGTCTTATGTTCACGAGCTGGTTCTTTAGGTGCAACATAGGAAGCGCTCGTGTCGCATCCCAGGTGCGGCAGATATTGCAACCTGCCAGTATTGCTTTTCTTTCTCACGTGTGGCGTCTAATCTGAGGAATCCTCTGGTGTTCTCTACGCAAAGTCACCACCCCGAAGCAACTCGGCTTCGTAAGGCATAACGTAATTGAACAGAAACAAGGCAAAGTGCAGGTTAGTTTTGCTCCTGAATAAGACTCATACGAGGGAACGATAGTGGTCTTGAGAAAGAGGACGAGTCGTTCGGATTCCCTGTCTTCCTCATTATCATGAGTAAATCCAGACAGCTAGAGTCGAGGAAAAACAATTAGCTTTTCGGGAAATTGCGAGAGAAACGAAATGAGGAATGGCGTACAGGGCTTCCTCTGTATGTAGCAACGGAAAGTTTTGCTCGAAACAAGTTTGACATAACACCTTGTGCCTGCACGCTCCTCCGAATATCAGCATGAATACCAGAACAATGCTTGAATTATGGAAAGTATGGAAAGTCATTATTTCGACCTGAACTTGCATCCGGTAGCTGGGACGGCAAAAGCCGATGTTTGGTAATTTATTCACACAGTCGAATTCACCCACACACGTGAATTGCAAGTATTATTTATTGTTTGTTATCAAACCCGGCAATAAAAGTACAGGAACGCCGGACAGCGGTACGAATGGGTCAGGAACACAAAGATAAAGCCGGAAGCAAATTGTAGATTCAGTAGAACCACACGCCTGGCAGATGATCGTTATAATTTCACCGGATTCAGATATTAGACTCGTGCCTTCGTCGTACCTCTGTCCGAGTCCTGATGCGCACAGGAGTAGATAATGAAACCAGTACTAGCATCAAATTGTTCACTATTTTGAGAGTCGGGACCCTTCAAGCGGATTTTTAGTCGGAACTATGTTGCTTGTCTTTATGGGAATCATGCTGAAACGCAGGATATTCGCACCGTGATCGTGAAATGTTGAAGAACACAAATGGAAACAAGTGAGGAAACGATGCAGCCGTTTGTACTTCTGAAGTTACCGAATCGCCCAGTCGTGATCCAGGCTAGTCTTGATCCGAACTCACCAGAAACTGATAAATCAGCGTCAGAACAGAGCATATTGATTACAGAGGCGCTAGGGAGGTCAGACACATACAGTACGTACGGATAGAAATAGACCTGAGCATAACGTTACCCACTCAACTTATGACGAGAACAGTGAGGTCGTCAAGCCGACACGCCGATGACTGATACAGCACGGTAGGTTTCAGATTGTTCTGCGTTCTGTCGGTATCAGTATCAGGATGGGGAGGTGCGGTGTCCATTGCATTTGAACGAACGGTATTCTTGAACTTCTGGTAACCATCACCATACAACCATCACTATCACTGCAGTACAGTACATCCGTGCAGCTCGGCATCATGCTATTGCTTAGGACGGAGTATGATATCATAGATATGTGACGGATTTAAATTTGGATTCGGATTCGGATTCAGTTTTGTTTGAGATCATTGTTTGTACATGTATACACTATGATCGTTTCTTGGGCTGCATAGATGTGACTGCTTGATATCACGGCGTCCAGGATGTGAGCGATCGATCATGATTAAAAGTGCGTACCGTGTATCATAATCTGATATGCGGAAGCATGTCGGCGTATCTATCATTCCATCCATCCATCTGTCCATCCAACGGACGCCGCATCAGTCATTATACCTAGGCAGGCTTCGCCGCTTCGGGTACATGGGCGGAAGGATGCGCGTTCATCCGGCACTACACAATCAGCGGGATACACGTTACTGTAAGGTTTTGGGGAAGGTATACTTATGTATTGTTATGGTGTTATATATATGATTAATAGGCCAACAGACGCGAGGCGACTCGTGGGCTGCCTGGGCTCCCCAGATTGCGCGTGCGCTTCCGAATTCATATCATATCAGACCCTCAAGCCGTTTTTTTTGGTTCCGCAGCATCAGTCCATACCAGCGACAAGAATCGGCATTTAGATACTCATGGATGTTAACACGCACGTATCACGCTATGCGTCACGAAGACGTCAGGAGCAATGCATTCAGTACTACATAGTGTGTTGAGTTGTCTGTTTGACCAACCCGGGCTTGGCTTGGAAATCAGATATGAAGAAGCAAATAGAGATAGATAGGCCTGACGCGGGTGGTGTGTGTGCGAACGTCAGAACGTGTGTATGTATAGTTGTATGGTCGTCATAGTAAGTGATTTAGTATACGCACCGCATACCCCACAGCAATAATCTGATTCTGGATGGAATGGATATACTTAACCCACCCGCAGCACACTTGCACGCGGTCGGTTCGTCCTGCCCGTGAGGAGGACAGAAGCTGGAGTAAAGACAAGGAGAGATGGGAGATCCTTTCGGCTAGATAGCGGGGAGAAGGGCTGATTCAGAACGCGTGGCGTTAATTGAGAGAAGGGAAGCCGGCGGGAAGCTTTGCTGAATAGCCTGAGACGGATAGGGATAGAGCCAGAGTCATCCCTGTATAGGAAGTTTGTTCGGGAGAAAACAGAAGAAAACGAGGCGGACGGGAGTAAAATTTTTTGGGTTTAACCAGATCATGATCAGAACGTGGTGTCTTAACTTTGATCCCCCCCTATTTGTTTGACCAGATGAAGATAACCCATAAGCCCGTGATGCATTTTGCTGCGTGTCTTGTTGTGCATCTAGGGAGCCTGCAGGAGCGCCTGTGGTGCAGTTATTTGTTGTAAGGGTGGCGATGGCGATGGCGATGGCGATGGCGATGGCGATGGTTGTTGTAATGATGTAAATGTAAGTCGTCGTACAGCCCGAGATGAATACAACATCCGGCAACGTGGTGATGGAGGAACCCAGACCCAGATATGTAGATGAACGAGGCTGTATATGAGACAAACAAAATACGTTCCGTCCCCGCGTTAAACAATCGAGGTGCGATGGCATGTAAATATGTAGATTAGCCTCGGAATGACACAATGCATGGCATGGACTGTTGGAAGAATCCTCGGTCCGTGACGACCAATCCACCGGATCTTCGGTATGTCGGCGTGCGTGGACACAGTGTGGACACACACGTATGGAGGCTTGAGAAACAGCGGGGAATGCAGGGGAGCATGGAATTCATGTTTGCGCCGCTGGTGGACGTCACATGGACGTTCTTTCTAGCCAGGTCAGTCGGGATAGGGCCAGTGCGCTGAATAAATCTAATCTAAATTATTCCGTTCATTCCATCAAATCAAGGCTGACCTGAGGGCGCCGAAGGGCCAAGGAAATATATACTTCTATACGATTTGACAAACAAAGGCGAGTTTATATTATGGAATGAATGGACAATAAAGATGGGGAGTGAGATGATTCAGAGATGATTGTTGTGATTGTTGCGATTGGGTGTGACAGGTGTGGATCAATCAGTAGATCAGTGTTTATATATTTCCCGATTTGGGTACTACTATAATCTTCGAGTTGAATAATCCCCCTCATCTCTCCTCTTACTCGCTGCGTCACTCGACGGAGACGACGACGAGCAGCACCGCGCCTGCTCGTTCTCGAGGAGTCTGCGCACGCCATTGGCCGGAGTGCTGGTTGGTCCTATCAGAACGGAGCATTATAAGAAGGAAGCGCCTGGCTCTGCTCCCGAGCTTGCTGGTGCTTGTAGGCTCGGGCCCCGCTGTACTCCGCTGTAGTCCGACAGTCGCCTGCATTTCCGTTGTATTGTAAGTAATTATAGCTCGTATCCTTCAGTACATACCCCTACCTTGCATCTCGCTCTGGAGAGCCTCGCAATCCCAATCTGTCCATCATTCATCCTCTCCTCTTCCTCTCAGCATTCTTCTCCTTTCCACCATCATCCTCTCCAGTCAGCCTCCTCTCAATTTCATCTCAGACCGTACAAGGTCGACTTGCTTTGAAGACAGCAAGACAAAGGAATCCATAGCTCATGGCGAGTCGCTCTGCCTTTGGAAGGGACAGGAATAACACTATGCCGGGCACTTCGCGCACCCAACAAAAGGCGGAGGCTCGGTATAACGTCACTACGCAGTGTACGTCCCTCTCCTCCTCGACCTTGTCCCTCCACACCCTCTTTCACTACTTTTTGTCTTCCGTGTTTTTGTGTCTTTCTTTTATTTGTCCCATCGCATATAGCAATTAACAATTTTCCGGTAATTTATTGATTATTTATTTATTATTTATTTATCTAGTCCCTCAATATGACCTGCACTTTGCTGCAGCCTCGGGGAATTTGGGGCTTGTCGAGTTCGCTCTGAGCCATGGTCAGCCGATAAACTCGGTCCTAAACGGAGTACTACCCCTACATGCGGCCTGCGCGGGTGGGAGCGAAGTCGTGGTCAAATATTTGATTGACGAAGGCGCGGATGTAAATGCCCCTAGGTGAGTATTGCCGTGGTCATTTTGCATCTGAATCGGGACACTGACATATCTGATAACGCACACCCCGCATGCACTCATGTACACGAAACGTCATTGTCGTTGTCATGTAGGATACCACGAAGATACTCGAATGAGAAACACAAGTCATCCGGATTGGCTGTTGGAGCCAGTGGTGAGTGACTATTTTCGGTATTTCCGATCGACGTTTTGGATATGAGATTTGTGTGCACACGATGCATTGAGAAAGACGGATTTGGTGTTGCCTATTTATCCCTTCCCGTGCATATCTGTTATCGGTCTTACGCAATTTCTGGCTTGAGTCTATGACAAGAATAACGCTGACAATGTACTCAATTTTCAGGCTCAACACCATTACACTTCGCCGCAGCTAACGGACACCTGGGAGTAGTGAAGCTTCTGCTTGCACATGGTGCCGTTCCGGATCGCGCGGACAAGCATGGCGTTACTCCCGAGATGCTCGCGCGCAATACCGGATGGGTCGAATGTGCTGACGTACTGGCTGCGTGGAGCGGAGGCAGAGCGGGCGACTTGCCTCCCGTGCAGCCCGGCGGGAAGGAGGAAGCTTCTTCTGGTCCCGGGTCTGTTTCCGGATCGAATTGCCCTATGGGGAGTCGAGGGAATGAGTCTACGAATGATGTTGGAAATACCGGTGCCACTGTGAGCTCTACTGGCGAGAAAGAGAAAGACAAGGATGGATGCGAGATTTCGGAGTTGATACAGAGCGGATCGAGGAGGCTGCACATGAAGAGATCGATCGATAATGCACTGCATTTGTTCAAAACGCCGCTTTTGCATCATCACGGATCGCATGGTCAATTACGCGATCGAGAGCGAGAGCGAGACAAGTCGCCGCCTTCGCCTTCCGCTGCGGCGCATCCGCAATCTCAATCTCAATCGCAACCGCAACAGCCATCCCACAATCACTCCCATTCGATTTTCCCGCTGCATCATCATCATCAACACTCCCATTCCCATTCGCATGGCGGAAGTCCACCGTCGCATTCACATTTGCACTCGCTTTTCCATCATGGGCATTCACATTCGACGTCGCAGCTGCAGACGCAAGCCTCGACTCAGTCTCAGCCGCAATCGCAATCGCAATCTACGTCCCAATCAACTTCCACTACCGACAATGCATTCCGACCCTCCCTCAGCACAGGCGCGAGTGTGACGTCATCCTCGTCCCTCCACCCGAATTCGAACTCGAACTTGATTGGTAATCCATTCGATGGCCCCGGAGTACCAGGGAATCGACGACCATCGTTACCGCATATATTCAACGAGCCCGCATCGCCATTCCAGCGTCGCCTTTCGGGCCGGAAGCGCAGACCGAGGTCCGCGGGGTCGGATGCTGGACAGGAAGGAAGTGCGAATGCGGGGAATGGGAACGAAAATGCTAATCCGAGTGGAAACGCGAACGGAGTTAGCGGAAGTGGGAGTCGCTTAGCTGCTGTCGGGATGATGCCGAACGCGTATTCGAGTGGGTACCCGACGAACTTGAGCAACACGAATGTGAATGTGAATGCGGGGACTGGGACGGGGACGACGCGGAAGCTGAGTAGCAAGATCTCGTTGAGGAACCTTTTCAGGCGCGCGGGAGGCGAGGCGAGCATCAGTTCAAACACAAATTCGAATGCGTACGTGAATGCAAACACAAACTCGAGTCTGAACCTCAGCGGTAGCGAGCCAGGCTCGGGTTCCGCCTCTGCGTCGACATCGTTCTCTAATTCTGCGCCGATTTATAATTATGCGTTTTCTGCGAGTGCTGGTGCGAGAGGGACTGCATCGCCGCCGGCGTCTCCTTTGTCTGCTTCCTTTGCGCCTTCGCCTTCGCCCATGGGCGGTGGAGGTGGGAGACCTGGGTCGTGGTACCGTCAGCGGATTGGAAGCGAAGGCGCCGGGTCGGTACCTGTCCCGCGAAGTCCGCTCGTGCCCTCCGCTGTGGAACTGCACCATCGGTACTCGCAGGAGCGGTTACATGAAGAGTTCGAAGACGAAGCTCCTGCTGCTGATACAGTTGATCTTGGAGGCGTAGCGCCGGGATCAGCGCCAGCCGGTCCTGGAGTCGTCGCTCCTCGACTTTCGGCTAGACCGAGTATATTAAGAGGACAGGGGCAGAGTGGGAGTCATAACCGCTCGGTGTCTTCGCAGAGCTCGAGTGGGACGGGAACGCCTGGTGGGACGCGGACCCTGAGATTCGATGCAACTGCGAGTCCGGCTGAGGCTACGAGTATGAGTCCCGAACCGCGCTGGGGTTCGCCTGTTGGTGCGAGCGTGGGGACTGATGTGAATACTTCGGCGATCGGGCTTCGCGGAATGAGGAGCGCTAGCTCGCTTAGACATGAGCATTCGTATGGATATAACGAGGATGAAGAAGACGAAGAGGAGGATTATGGGACGAGCATCAACCCCTCTGAGTCGACGGCCTTACGGTTTGATGATGCTGAGCTTGAAGAGTCGACAGCGATGCTGGAGGAAGGCGAACGGGATGTAGACCCTTCGACAGAGGCTGCGAATTACGCACAGTATGTGTCTGCCGGACGAGCGAGAGGAGCTTCGTTCGCGTCGACAGCTTCGTCCTCATCACCCGGCGTATCTCCGGAAAACAGGAACGCCGACTATGAGCGCAATGAATTCCCATTCAGCATCGATGGTCCGCCTCCACTTACGCCTGTTTCGGTTACGTCGTCAGCTTCTGTGACGACGCATTACAATCGTCCCGACGATGCTCTTCTTGAAGGTGATAATAAAGATCCGACAAGCGAGACGAAGAAACGCGCTGCGGAGTCGCGTGCGAGAGGAGAGTCGTTCTCAAGCGTGGAAACAGATAGGAGCGAGCCTAGTCAGACGGGTACTTCGAGTACGAGCAACCTCACTACCCCGAGTCCTGGTACGGATCTGCGTATGACGAACATACTCGGTGGGGATGATAACGACACCGAAGTCCCAACCAATAGCATGAGAGATGACTCGTTGCCGACCACGGATGCGAAAGAGACAAGCAACGATGTATACTTGCACGCTTCTCCGTCTTCCTCGCTTGATGAGCTTGGCTTGTCCAACACGAACGGGCAAGAATCGGCCGAGGAATTACAGACGGCGAAGAACTCGCATTCGCCGACGACGCCTACCGCTTTTCCTCCCGAACTTGACCTTCGTGGGATTAGCAACTTAGCGGAAGCGGAGGCGCTTGTGCGACGCGCACAGCAGGCCATCCTCGCGAGTGCTTCTCTACCGGCAGATGGGCCTGAAAGTCCTGACGTTCCGCTGTCGGCACAGCTAGCGGCGTATGGTGAGATCCTCGCTCTAGAGAGGCGCTTCGCGCGCGGAGAGAAACAACGCGAGTTGTGGGCTGTGCGGGATGATTCGGACGGGGAAGCCGAAGGCGGTGGTGGTGGCAGCGAACAGCACAATGCCAGCGCGAACGAGAGTGGGGAAGTGAAGACGCCCAAGTCGGCGAGGGAGGCTGCGAAGGAGGCGAGGATGGCGCTGACGCAGAAGAAGAGGGACGTTGCGGTGCTCAGGCAGCGAGGAGCGACGACGGATGCTGCTGTTGGGCTCGCGCTGGGACCTGGTGCGTCGAGTTTGAGACAGAGGGCCGCCCCTGCGAGGCCAGCGAAGCAGAAGCGCCCGCATACGGCGGAAGGTGCACCTCAGGCATCTTGGGGGTTCAGTTCGCCTTCTGGTTCGTGCACTTTACTAAATTCTGCGTTGGATTTCTTATACATGAGATACTGATTATCTTGTTTGTCGTTGTAGCTTCCACCTCCGCTTCGCCGATGGCAGCTGATGCAACGATCCATAGCGCTGGAACCTCTCCGACATCGCACGCCTACTCCCACTCGCGGTCAACGTCGACGCCTTTGTACATCAGCAGTAAAGAGTCCGAAAAGTTACCTGATATTGCGATTATCGAGACGACGGCTACGCCTATTGATTCACCTGAAGCGACCCCCGACAGCGTCGCTCCGCGAATTTCGCCCTCACCAAGCGCTGCAGCAGCACCTCCCGCGGACCACGATTACCCATACACAAGGTACACGATTGACGATGCGCGTCCTTCCTTGCCTTTACGGTCGCGCACGCCCGACCCCGATCCGTCAGCATCGACGGATGACTTCGGCGTGTCGCTCACGCGGGTCGCAACTGCTCCCTTGCAAGATTCCTCCGCGGGATATGGGAGCGGGAGTGGGAGTTACAACGCGAGAGGGAGCAGCAGCGTGCTTCGCTCGGACCCGACTACTCGGCGGACGGGTGCGGCGCACAAGCTATCGAAGATGGGATTCTCGGTTGATGCTGCGAGTCATCACCATCATGCGAGTCGCTCTAATTCCGGACACGGACATCATTATAGGAGTCATAGACAGAAGGAGATCCAGGATGCGTATTCGATCTCTCCTGCGTCTTCGGCTGGATCGAGTCGATCACCTTCGAAAGCGAGGTTTGGAGGGATCAAGTCGCTTGTGAGGGGTTTGAAGGGCAAGTCGTAAATAGGTGGCTTCAAACGGACGTCGGAAGAAGATAAAGACGAAGACGATAGACGAGTAAAGCACCATACTGTGCTCTCTCGTTGTATTTCCTATCACCTACCCAGCAATCTGTACAGTATGCACGAGCAAATCCGCTGTACATCAACATTCCACATCGTACATGTATAACCACTCGTCGCCCCAGCTATACTTTCTCGAGTCACACATTTTTTTTTCATTCCATTCACATACTTTTCAGTCGATTCTTTATTCGTCCATCGTATCCTTTACATGTTTCCGTCTCTTCATGTGTCCTTTTCTTGGAGGTTTCGTTACAATTTGTATGACTGCCAATTGACTGATTCAAATCAACCGAATTATGAGTTTTCCGCATCGTTATTTCTGTTCTGTATCTGTTGTCGTTCTTCACTTTCTTGATATTCCCTCGACGGTTCGGTTGACGATCCTTTCGAATAACTTTTATATGCTCCTTCCGATCGGCTTTTTGTCCCTCAGAAACCCCGATGGTCATTCAACTGTCTGACACTTCGTGTCCTGCCTTGCCTGGCTCTGATCTACCTTTCTATCGTTTTGATAGAGCTAGAGATTGTTGCTTCCGTCCTTTCTCTTTTTCTTCTCTTTTTCTCCAAGTATGTTTTTAAGAGTAAGATGTCTGTGTATGTACGTACGAGTGTATCCTGTCCGTGAGATTCGGATCTCAAATGCATTTAAGTTACAACATACAACATTTCTTTTTTTTCGCTGCAAAGAAGCGTGATTTTTCTTCTGATGCGGTTATTATGAGCTGGAAATGAAAAGGTCCATCTTCATGGCGCCGTGTCCTGCCGAGCACCATACGACCCCTCCCTGTCGTTTTTGTACACTCCGCTTAGGGTGACTCAACACTGCATGGTTCTTGTAGCTATCGCGCACTCGTAAGCAACTTACTGACGTGCATAGTAAATGCATTTAAAAATGAGAGACAAAGACAGTTATAGCTTCCCTCATTCAAGAATGACGCGAAGGGCATCTGTGATTACTCGTTATTCTACATTAATCATGTATTGTACAAGGTCCCAAACATAGACTAAAGACCGCTAAACGCCAATATGTACAAGGTTAACCCATCTCTCTGCCATCATTTCCACCCTGCTTCCATCTGGCGTCTCGTCGCCCAATTCTTTGAGCCTCAATGCAGCCTCACGAACAGCGGCAGCAGCCCTTTTAAATCTGATCTCCCCATCTTCTAGATCGAGCATGAGGTATGCATAGACGGCCCGAGCGAGGAAAGGACCATCCCTGTCAAGCAGCTTCCACATCGTACCTACGACGCTTCGGAATCCGCAAAACTGCATTGCGGCAGCCAGGTTGAGCGCTTCGTCCTGCGCGAAGTTGGGATCCTGTTCGGCGGTGTGGCAAGCGGAAAGAAAGGCGAACTCAGCGTTGGGTAGACGGGAGCGAGCGATGTCGAGTAGTGTGAGATCCCCTCCGAAAAGCTTGAGCGAAGACTTGAAAGGCTCCTGGTCCAGACGCCCGTGACATGTAAAGTGCACCCATTCCACACGCTGAAGCGCCTTCATCACTGACTTGGGGGAAGCGCGCTGGTCAAGGAGTTGCTTGTCGATACGTCTGTATTGGCGTATGGCATTCTTCTCTTTAGTGGCGGAGGGAAGACTTGTATCTCCAACGAAGAGAAGCTTTTCATTGTTTACACGTATTCCCGAACGTGCAGTGATGAGAGACTTGAGAGTTGGCGTGTACGATGATATGTAGTCGTCTAGGAGATATCTCGTACTTCCGTCCGTGCCCACGTACGGTCCCGCAGTATGGAAAGGGAGTGCGGACAGGACTGAGGTAGGGCACCACCAGATGCGCGACCCCTCAACGAATCCTAATTCTCGAAGTTTGTCGACAACTTTGGAGACGACTTTATCCCATAGCACTTTCATTGAGAGTCGAAGTGCCTGATCGTATTTGGTCGAGTGTACTCCGGATTCTTTGCGTGATATTACGAGCTCATCGTACAGCTCGTTTGCTTCAGTGTACCAGTCTTTATCGAGAGGAATGCATACACACGGTGTCTGCTCATGCGCAAGGACGATGATGGCGTCGCAGCGATGTTCACAGTGGTTAATCACGACTACGGGTCCCTCTATAGCAGCCTTTTGTAGCGTCTCGAATGGTGAAGCTTTGAGGAAGTCTTCAAACCCAGGGATTCGCCGGATTTCAGTGACTAAAGCTTCTTGCTCCTCTGAAAGCTTTCGCTACATGTGTCGAAAACGAGGTTATGAGAGCCTCCATACGTTGACTGCATTCTCTAAACCTGTCAGCAAGATCCTTGTTTTCCTCTGAAAGTCGGTCAAGTGGGGTCCTGAATCCTCTCATCTGCGACCAAAGCAAGGCTCTCCCTTGTTCTAGAAGCTCAATAGCCTGAGTGAGTTCGCCCTTCTGTATAAGGTATGATGCTGCGTCGAGAGCAAATGTTTGGATGCTGTAGTAGCCGGCAAGGAAATCATGTCGCGAGGACAAAGTAGGCATGATTGTAAGAGCGCGTTGGAGGATCGACATGGCCCTCCTGTAGGCATCTAGAGAAGTTGGATGATCATGAGATCGTGCTAGAGTCGTCCATCGCCACGCTGCCTTTAGTCGATCTAGAGAACCGGAGAGCCTATCGTCAGCAACGCGAGTCAGGCAATCGATACACTCCTCGAAGTCTTCCTTATGGCCATCCTTCTGATATCGAGCATAAAGAGAATTGGCAAGGTTATGCAGTGGACTGGGACGATCCGGATGGTCTTCGGGTCGGAGCGCGAGAGCAGCACGGTGCATTTCAATGGACTCGTTGAGGTCTTCGACTCTGCTATAATGCTCAAAGCGAACCAAGAGTGAAATTCCCAGATTGTTGAGCGAAACAGGACGATCGGGGTGAACGTCGGGTCGAAGAGCGAGGGCGGCACGGTGTATGCCGATGGACTCGTCGAGGTCATCTTTCGCTCTGCTGCTGTGCTCGAAGTGAGCTCTCAAAGAATTGCCCAGATTATTGAGTGACGAAGCACGTAAGGGATGGCCGTCGGGTCGAAGTTCAAGGGCGGCACGGTGAAGAGTTATGGACTCGTCGAGGTCCTCGAAACTGCCTCCATGCTCGAAGCGAGTTCCCAAAGAACTCCCCAGACTATTGAGTAGCAAGGAACGTAAAGGGTGACTATCAGGTCGAAGAGCGAGTGCAGTGCGTTGTACTTCAATACCCTCATCAAGATCCTCAGCTCGGCCGTCTTGCCAGAAGCGAATCAGTAGCGAACTTCCCAGACTGCCCAGCGACATGGAACGACCAGGGTGGCCGTCAGATTCAAGAGCGAGCGCGGCACGGTGCAAAGTTATGGATTCGTCGAGGTCCTCGACTCGTCCAGTATGCTCGAAGCGAGTTTTCAGAGAACCTCCCAGGTTATTCAGCGACGAGGAGCGATTAGGATGATCTTCGGGTCGAAGATCGACTGCAGCCCTTTGTAGATCAATGCACTCGTCTAGGTCCTCAACTCCACCGTACTGTTCGAAGCGAGTCAAGAGTGAACTTCCCAAATTATTCAGAGACGCGGAACGATCAGGATGGCCATCCGGTCGAAGAGCGAGAGCTGCTCGTTGCAGTTCTATGCACTCGTCAAGATCTTCAGCCTGGCCGACTTGTTCGAAGCGAATGAAGAGTGAAGCCCCCAGATTGCTTAGTGACATTGAACGATCAGGATGACCGTCTGGTCGCAGGGCGAGGGCCGCTCGATGTAATTCTATGCACTCGTCGAGATCCTCAATAGCACCTCCTTGTTCGAAGCGAGTACAGAGTGAACTCCCTAAATTGCTCAACGTCAAAGAACGACTCGGATGGCCTTTGGGTCTAAGAGCCAAAGCGGCACGTTGAAGTTCAATGCACTCATCAAGATCCTCAACTTGGCCGGTTTGACAGAAACGAATCGCAAGCGTACTTCCTAAATTATTCAGTGAAGTAGGACGCTCGGGGTGGCCGTCGGGTCGAAGAGCGAGAGCGGCACGGTGTAGACTGATGGCCTCATCGATGTCCTCGGCTCGGCCTCCTTGCTCGAAACGAGCTTTCAGAGAGTTTCCCAAACTTGTGAGCGAGGAGGCGCGCAAAAGATGACCGTCGGGTCGGAGAGCGAGGGCGGCACGGTGAAGAGTTGTGGACTCCTCAAGGTCTTCGATTTGCCCTTCCTGCTTGAAGCGGGTCAAGAGCGAACGGCCCAGACTAGTCAGTGACAAGGAACGATCAGGGTGGCTCTCAGGTCGGAGGATAAGAGCAGCACGCTGCAGTTCAATGCATTCATCGAGGTCCTCAACCTGACCAGTGAGGCCGAAGCGAGTTTTCAGAGAATTCCCGAGGTTGCTAAGTGCCGAAGAACGTAAGGGATGGCCGTCGGGTCGGAGCACGAGAGCGGCATGCTGCAATTCGATGCATTCGTCAAGGTCCTTAATTTCCCCGTACTCCTCGAAACGAGCCAAAAGCGAACCTCCCAGATTGTTCAGCGCCATGGAACGATCAGGATGACCAACTGGTCGAAGAGCGAGGGCTGCGCGGTACAAAGCGATAACCTCATCGAGGTCCTCGATTCGGCCACTTTCAGAGAAGCGAGTTTTCAGAGAAGTTCCAAGATTGTTCAGCGATATGGGACGATGCGGGTGGCCGTCTGGTCGAAGTGCTAGGGCAGCACGGTGAAAAACGACAGACTCGTCAAGGTCTTCGTGGCTTCCACCCTGTTCGAAATGTGTTCTCAAAGCATTACCCAAAATGTTAAGTGATGAGGCACGAGAGGGATATCCATCGGGTCGAAGAGCGACAGCAGCACGTTGCAACTCGATGCATTCATCAAGGTCCTCGACTCGCCGGCTCTTCTCGAAACGGGCCTTCAGGGCATTGCTCAGACTGTTTAGTGATAACGAACGATCGGGATGGCCGATGGGTCGAAGAGCGAGGGCGGAACGATACAGAGTGATGGACTCATCAAGGTCCTCGAGGCTGCCATGGCACCCAAAGCGAGTTAAGAGCGAATTTCCTAAGTAAGTCAGTGACTTGAATCGATCGGGATGTCCTTCAGGACTGATCTCCAAGGCATCCCGCCGGAGCGTAATCGCATTTTCCAGATCCTCCGCATTTCCCCATCGCTCGTATCGAGTTACGAGGGAGTTCGCAAGATCATGCAACAGCTTCCCACGTGTAGGATGACGAGAATCGAGCAGAGATTGGCCGAGAGTTATGGTTAAGTCGATATCTTCACGATTTCCGGTTTGCTTGAAACGTCTCCAGGAGGAAGCAGCGCGATCATAGAGCGACTGGAGCTTGTCATTCCCATCAGACTGATTCGATGACATGCTAGTGCTTAGCTTGAGAATTATAAGAATGTAAATAATTTAGCTTCCAGATTGAAAAGAGATGCATTTACCAGCCAAAGCCTTTGCGCTTTTATCGGACTTCCAGATGTAGGACATGCGCTGGCTCAAACCCTTGAAGTTCGATTGGTACTTTGGTTGCAATCGATCTGTCTGCAAAGCGGCTTAATACTCCAGTACCCCTTAGATACAGAAATGACACACCGAAGGCACTTCCCAGAGATACACAACTTTCAAAAATGAGTGTTGAACTCCTCCTGGCAGGGCAAAGGGTGCCTTCATGATGATAATCTGAGTTGCTTGTATATATTTATGTAAGCCAAGAATCACCATTCAAGAATAAGGATTCCGTGTACTCACCGTGCTAAGTTGAATGAGTCAAACAAAAGAACATCATGATACTGCGGCCGTGGGTTTCTAACTAATTAACTAACATCTGATCCGTCGGAAGAGGTATCCGGAAAAGGCAAGTTTTACCGGGAGCTCGGCACGATTGCCAAATCTGTTGAGTGGATCCGGCGAACTTTCAGATTTTGTAACGAGCCTTGGTACTTACGTAGTACGTACAACTTTGACACAGCAGACACAATCCAGCGACGATGGCCAGCCTTATAGCACCAACTCAAAGAGCATCCTCTTCATCGTCTTTATCATCCCAATCAAACCTCAGAGATAACGTACGAGTCCCTCTTACACCCAGTGCAGGTTTCTGTGTCAAGTCTTTGACGACCGAACATGGGTTCTATACTTATGTCGATGCTCCTCCTCCTCCATCTCCATCCTCATCCAAAAAGCAAATACCACAAACGAGGTCAAACTTGCTAGAACCAAATTCAAAGATCTCGACACAGACGTTGCAAATTCCAGTAGGGACGAAGGTGTTTTTGAACATCGCGTGGGACAAGCGCGTGCCTGCTCCGCCTGAGGCAAGTGAAGAACTTGTTCGGCGGGCTATGGCCGGCGCAGATTTAGATGATGATGAGCGAGACGGGCTGGCAGGATATTATGTCCCTGTTGTTGTTAGCGAACCAAGGGAGGATTTGGATAAGGTGAGATATGATTAGGTTAAGTTGGTTTCTATGTATATAAGTGAGCTGATGTTTGCTTGTTTGGCTGGATGAGGATGTGTAGAGCGGGAAACCCTCGATTGTATTTGACTGTGTGTTCAGCGCGTCTCTTAAGTCGAGATGTTTGAAGGATAAGGAGTTTAAATTGTACCTGATTGGTAAGTCTACACTTTCTTCTCCGGACCAATACTTAAACTGCGTTACCGGTTTGTCTCATTCCTTTTGCTTCATGAATTTGGGGAATGGTCTTCCTGATCAAATTCATCCTTGAACATCGCCCTTGAAAACTTCGACTTGGACATCTGACTTGTCAATGCTGGTCCTGGAAACGATGCCGACACGAAATTATCGCGCATCTTTGCAATTCGATTCGGAATTGTTTGACCTGATAACACACATTTGGACGCACAGAGCTCGCTCTGGAACACGTCGAAGAGAAAGCGCACATGATGCTCTCACGACAAGTCGGCGCGCCGAACATCGTATCAAAGGGCAAGCTGGAGCCACGGACAGTGCTAATGCCCCGGTCCTTAGTTAATCCAGGCTCAGGCCCAGAAGATATTGTTGACTCTGGAACCAAATCAGGAGCACGTTCGTCCCCGCTCGTCCAGGAGATTCCAAACAATTCTGGTTCAAATGGGGATAAAGAAAACAAGCAAGGAAGAACGAATAGAAGCACCGATAAGACGAACGCCTCATCATCCGAGGCTGCTTCATCTACGAATCAGAAGCCTGTAAAATCAATTCTGAAACCTAGTTCTACGAGCAGCAGCTTTGCCGCAATCGCTGGAAGTGCGGCTGGAGTTGACCTGCATGTGGGTCTGGACGCTCCTGTTTCTCGATCTGGAGGGGTTGTCCATGACTCTGGTTCGACGACGTCTGCGGGCGTAGACGGCAGACAGAAAAAGCCGCTCCTTGGAGAAATACGTAGTGTGGATTCGAACCATTCAGTTTCGGCGGAGACCGGCCCTGGGTTGGATATGAGTGTACTCTCGGTGTTGCCGCCGCTGCGATGGAGTTGGAGTAAGGAAGGGGAGAAACTGAGGATCGAAATCGACGTGCCAGAGATGGTAAGATCCTCAAACAACATGTTGTCATTGACATGGAAGTCTAATTCTTATCTTACATTGAATTTATTAGACGCGCGAACTCCATGCGCAATCCACATTGGATATCGAGCCGAGGAGAATCTTTTTGCACATTCCTCAGAAACATTTCCTGGACATCAATCTTGACTTATCCGACACACAGATTGGTAAGATCGGAGAGGTTCCTGCAGAGAGCCTGGAAGATGGCGCGGAGGATACTTCACTGGCGGAAGCAATCCAAGTAGACGCGCTGCGGGTGAGAGGACACAATGCGGGGGAGGCGTTAAGACTCAAAAGACAACGCGACTTTGACGTTGAGAATGCACGTGCTGAATGGCGTGTGGAAGAGAAGAAGTTGGTAATCTCGGTGTAGTCGGAAGATGAGTCTCCTTGAAGATTTCTCTCCGGAACCAGTGTCCAGATACACTCTTCAGGAAGCTTTCGTCCAAAGATGCATCCTGATAACTGCACTGGGGACGGATGACTGGAGCTGGAGATGGTTGGCTGGATGCCGAGTCGGCGGCGATGAACGACTCGGCCTTCTAATTCTGACGATCCTAACATGTCGGGAGATGAAACAATATGATATTATTCTATCCGAATACGGCTATTTTGTTTCAACTCGGACAGGTTGTAGGTTGTGTGGGGGTCGTTTATGTGTCGTCTCGTCTGTATAAGGTATAATTCTTTAAGTCCGAAGTAGTCGGTTTCAGGTCATGAACGAAGGCTGTTCACCTCCGTGTTTGCAAGGAGCGGGATGGAGATCAGGAGAAGTGAGAGTGTGGGTACGTGTCAAGATGGAAAGCTGCCGGACTCAGGTCCTCGTTTAGTTTCTCAGACTTAGACTCGGATGATGCGTTGGCAGCTCTGTTTGTTGTGTTGAGCGACGAACGTGTCCATTTAATATTCACCGAATAATCCAGAAAAGGGAATAAATGTGCATGTGATGTATGAAAGCAGTAAATGACTCGGGCTGTGCATAATTTTTTTTTACATGATGTGACGGAAACCAGATCAGATCAGATCATGAGTTCACCGCACTTCTTGTTCGTCTCTCCCTCACTCAAAAAATAAACCAAAAATAAAATAAATAAAATGGCGACTGGTGTGGCTGCTAGTGTGGCAGAGGTGCCGTCACAATCAGCGGCCGCAATCAGTTCCTGTGCCACTGCTCAGCCTGGTATTCCCAAACACGGTGCGTTCATTTCTAGTTGCCTATAAAACACAAGCCCTGAACATTCTGTGCTCATTCAATCTCTTCCCCCTCCCTTGACCTGACCTTCCCCCTATCATACCTGTGTTGAGGTGCAGACGCCGTCGTCGAAGAGCATAGTAACGACAACATGCCTGGTACAGTCTTCGTCAACAGTAACAACAACACCAATGGCCACCTGAAGCATCAGGCACATATGCCGTCTACGCCTCTCCCTGACGAGGCCGATGCAGAGCGCATGCACAAGTACATCACGGACAGGCGTGTAGTTGGTGTGGGTACCCCTCTCCTTCCAAAAACTTCTTCTCCTTTTCCTCTTTCTACTCTTTCTTCTTCCTCTCCGCATAAGAACGAATTCTCAGACAATGTTTCTTCTTCTTTCTCTGCTCATACTGCCGATGCTCCTCCGCATGCCTCTTTGGCTGGTCTCGATGGTCCCAATAACGGTGTTGCACTTCTGACGACCGCGCACACGACCTTGGACACGCGAATGGGACACACGCCACTCGAACCCGAATCATCCATGACGCTTTCCGCACTCTACGACCCACAGTACGATCCGCTCATCCAGCCCGCACTCATCCGACACGAGATCATCTCCTCACCTGCCGCTCAGGCTACCATCGCTCGTGCGCGCTTCGCCGCCTCGAGGATCATTGCTGGTGAAGACGACCGGGTCATTGTCGTCGTCGGCCCGTGCTCGATTCATTGCCCCGAACAGGCTATTGAATACGCTAAAATGCTCAAAGAAGATATCCCTAAATGGGACGGACTGCTCATTATCATGCGCTCTTACTTGTAAGTTATTAACTTACTAATTTGGTCTATCTGTATATTGACGAATTACTCTAGCGAGGTAAATAGCAATCTGTCCACCTAACCAAGTACTTTGCCAACGAGTCTGTTGATTTTATAGAAACCCCGGACTACCGTCGGATGGAAAGGTCTCATTAACGACCCTGACATTGACGGGTCCTTCAAAATTAACAAAGGTCTCCGAGTGGCACGGCAACTTCTCTGTGACCTGACAGATCTAGGTATCCCGGTCGGATCAGAATTGCTCGACACAATTTCCCCACAGTACATCGCGGATCTCATCTCCTGGGGTGCAATCGGTGCACGTACAACCGAATCACAACTCCACCGTGAACTTGCTTCAGGTGTTTCTTTCCCAATTGGTTTCAAGAATGGTACGGACGGCAGCGTGGGTGTTGCCGTTGACGCAATGCGCGCCGCGAGTTCTCCACACGCGTTCATGGGCGTGACGGAGCAGGGTCTTGCGGCGATCGTGAAGACGCGTGGAAACCAAGATGTGCATGTTATTCTGAGAGGGGGAAGCAGAGGGACGAATTACGATGCGGAGAACGTGCAGGCTGCGGCCGCTGCTATCAAGAAGGCACGCCCTGGCTTACACCCTTCCCTCATGGTCGATTGTAGCCGTAAGTCTCAAGACTTTTCCGCCTTGTCGGCTTAGTCATTTCTTACCCGATCTGCCCCTTTGTCGACAGATGGAAACTCACAAAAGAACCACAACAACCAACCTAAAGTAGTGCATACGATCGCCGAGCAGCTTCGTGCTGGCGAGTCGTCTATCACGGGTGTAATGATCGAGTCGAACATCCGAGCTGGTCGGCAAGACGTTCCGGCACCTGAACTGGGCGGTGCGAAAGCCTTGCAGTATGGTGTGAGTATCACGGATGCGTGTGTGGACTACGAGGTGACACGCGCGATGCTCGACGAGCTCAACGATGCTGTTAGAGAGAGGAGGGCTTTGAAATTCGAGAGGGGTGTCATAGCGAATGGGCTGAAGTCGGTCAACGCGAACCCGCGAATTGCGCAGTTGCAAAATGGTGTGCATTGAAGAGTTTCTGGGATATTCTGAGGCCCAATTTCCAGATTGGGCTTGGCTGATGGTTTTCGTGGTTCGCGTAGATTTGTGAATAGAAGCGTACGTATGAATTGGATGAAAAAGTGAATGTCTTAATGTTGTATTACATGGTTAATAGTACCTCTGGGCTGAATCCTTTCGATCCCAATGCTTGGGTTGCAAATGTATAGCTTCACTTGCTGGTTATGCTATTGTTGAAGTTCAATTGATATTGGGAATGATCCTCGGTGCGGCAGATTGGATGCAGTATCATGAATTTTCTTTCTCAGCTAGCCAAGCTTGACGGCCGTAAGTCTTGGCTACGAGTGATCGGAGAAAACGAAGAAGATAGTCGGATTCATTTCAGTGCCGATTCCGATTGTTACTGAAACAGAAACAATAAAATGGTATCTTCACTGAATACGATTCGCCGGGTCGAACTATGCATACATCGGATAGAGGTACTCCTCCGCGGCATATATGGATATAATATTTCTTGAGAATCAATTGTTCAAGAACTTTCCTTCTTGGTTTTTTAAATAAAAAGCATCTGAGGTAAGTTTCGCCAGCCAAATGCCGATCACTATGAAGATCTTGTTTCGGAAGCGGAGATCGACGCAGGTCTCGTGCTTCCGAGACGTTGAAGATCGCCGCTCGCGTGCCATAACATCGTCACCAGTTGTGCCAGTGCCACTCCTAACTGGCATGTCTACCGCATGTAGACCATGAACAACATTCCATAGCGTCTCACTTTTCAACCATCATCATCTCTTTTCTTTGCTACACACTCTCCTCCAAAATATCAAAAGAAATGGCATCAGGGCTGAGAAAGCGTCTGGCCGTGTTCAAGAAGCCACTCACGTCTTCGCCGGTCTCGGATATACGCGTGCTGCATGCTGAGGACGAGCGTCGCGACGGAGAGGAAGAAGAAGAAGAACATGAACATACATTCGTTAAGGACGTGGACGACGATTTGAGCGAGAGTTTGTCTCGCTCGTTCTCGTCCATTTCGGAGCACTCGAGTGGCAGCGGGGGTGCCGAAGATGATTCGGAGCATGAGCATACGGAGCTACCTAAAGACGATGCTGAAGCGAATGTGCCGACGTCGGCTAAGCAAGAGAGGCTCTCTAAGAATCCATCCCAATCTGTGAAATTCGATGCAACACGCTCTAGTTCTTCTCGTGGACCATCAAAGAGTCTACCTAGCGCTATACGGCGTGGCACGAGCAGACTCAGCCCTATCCAGCGAACGAAGAGCGGTAGCAGCTCAGTTGCATCCAGCGGCTCGTGGCTGGGCTACGATTTGTCTATAATCGTTGCTCTTGTCTCGCCAATAGGGAATATCCTGACTGGAAGTGATCATATCAGGAATATCCTTTTGCTGTTCTTTCTTCTTTATTATCTGCACCAACTCGTTGAAGGTACGTTCTATTCTAGGATAATAATTATAGTGTCGAATGCTAAACTGTTTGCTATGGATTATAGTCCCATGGAATTTGTACCTCGCGTCCATTCCATCAGAAAACCTCTTCGATCCTTCAGAGGTGACAGATCACGCAAAGCTCGCAGCATATGCCGAACTTCGTTCGCTTGAAATATTTTACTTGGTCCTCACAGTCATCTCACCATTCCTGGGAGGATCTCTTCTCAGATTCGTTGCTACAGCAATTTCGGGAGACCCAGCCAGCCTTTCGTGGTTCAGCACGTCACTCTTTGTCCTGGCGACAGGCATACGCCCTTGGTCGCACTTAACCGAACGTCTGAAGAACCGGAGTAAGGCGCTCAAAGCACTTGTTGAACAACAAGATCCGGATGATCAACGGGATGGTGAAGAGGATCTGAAAGTAGAGATTGACAGGGAAATTTCGGACTTGCGAGGGAAGTTCGACTCGGTGGATAAACGAATGACGGATCTCGATGTCTCGAGTTCACGCGAATGGGATGATTTGGCAGATGCTATCGATGCCATTGAACTAGGCGTTCGGAAGTATCAAAGTGAATCGAAGAAGAAGGCGAAGGAATGGGATGCAAGAATCGGAGTTTTGGAGACGTACGTGCTTGATTTGCACATCAAGGATAAGAAGACGAGGATCCACGAGAAGGAGACGTATCTGAGGGGTGCGAGGCTTAGAGTGATGTTCTGGGACGTCCTGGCGTTTCCGTGGACCATGTCGGCTCTGATATGGCATTTAGCGCGTGGAGCCGCCGGAGAACTCGGATTGTCAACGGAACGCTCAGCATCGGCTATTGAGAAAGGCAAACTTTCTCCAACAACTCCTACACCCTCGCATGGGAAGTTTCGTTCGCATACCCTCGAGACTATTGTTGAAGAAGACCAAGAGCCGCAAGATCAGGACAAAGACGATGCGGCAGTGAATGACGGAAGTGGATGTGTTGGCAGCGATTCGAGCCATACTCTCGTTGCAGAAGGTACAGCCATAACTGCGACTAAAGATCGCGCTGATATTGACGTACTCGTCTTGGCTTCGATCCTGGCGCTACGACTTCTTCACTTCGCGTTCTCGCCCTTATTCTTCTTCATCCGCGTCTTGTCGACTTAGCTCGAGACACCCCGTTCAGTCGTTCGCGCCGCCGTTCATTAATCATGTCAGCTCAGGAATCATTCGTGTACTATTTAATGCCTTTGTCTCGCGTTTGTGATTCTTCCGTTATTAGTACTTGCAGTCCCCAATACGATCATTCTCTTTAATCGCACACGTATTTTATTCAATTGATTCTCGTTGGCCACCATACTGGACTTGTTGTATCACCATTCTATCACCCCGTAGCGAGTCATTCTTGTTCCAAAGTTACCAGATTGATATACGTATAGCGCCTACATATAATGCGATGCGATGCGAGCAAGAAAAACGTGAAATGAATCGACAATGATAATGCTACAAACATGCGAGAGGACGACAATGCGACTACCTGTCATTTTCAATAAGTTATCTAGTGCGTCATGTCCTCTCCGATAATCTCACGGAACGACTCAACCGTCCAGCTTCCAAATGGACGGACCAAGCCTGTAACAGAAGCATGATATACAAGGTTAATCCCTTTATCTAACAAGCAGGCTTCATCCGACCCATCGGCTATATCCTCCTCTTCTGCATACTTGTCATACGTCTCGCGCGAGAGCTGTTGCAGAACGGGGAAGTAGGGCGCGTAGGGTACGGCATGGCGCTGGAGGTACCAGGCAAGATCCTGCTCGACGGTCGGGTACTCGGAGCTGTTTCGGAGGGCTTCGTTATTGGATTGATTTTGGCAGTAGACACCCAGAGCGTGTCTGAATTTGCGTCTGTTCTCCTGTATGCTTTCCTCGAGCTTCTTGTCGACGGCCGCGAGCGCTCCCGACACGGAGTTTTCTCTGAGGAGCGCTGGGCGGGTTATGCCCTCTGCGCGCCCGCTGAATCGACGCTCGAAGAGTTTAGAGTAGAAATCGTCCGTGCGGAGTAGATCTTGTTGGATGAGTTGGAAGTAACGTGATCGAGGGTTGATGACCCGAGCGCGGTAGAGAGCAAGGTAGGACGAAAGTATCTGAGGCTTGTCCTGGATGATACAATCCAATAACGCAGCATGGCAGAATTTGTTGAAGATCTTCTCATTGTCGGTTATACCATCTTCGCGGCACAGTCGGTCAGCAAATGAGATGAAAGAAATGTCGTTGGAGTGTGAAGTAATGTAATGGTGAACATCACTTGCAGGGTGAGCACTCGTATCTGTCAGACGAGGGAAGTCGAGCGTCGCAGCGTCCGCTGTGGACATCCCGGACCGCACGAACAAGCTTCGGCTTCCCTTCGGGTCTTCCATATAGCTCAAGAACATCGTTCGGCGCTTGACAAATATTGTTTGGGACTGGAGGAGACCACCCATATGTCGAGTGTTATTAGCAATATCGAGAAGGAAAGGCCAGTATCGAGGTGTGTCGATCTTGATGGAAATTAGGCGGTCCAGGCTTGGAATCAACGTCGGAGCTATTAGTTGAGTAATACTAGTGCCATTTTCATCCTTGACCCTGACCTTCATAGGTAGGTACACGACCTCCTTCGTGTCGACATCTCGGGCAATGAGGCAACGCGGCTCAATAGCTAACACCCAAAGATGACGTAGAGCAGGCAGGTAAGCCCTGTTATCCGAAGATAGTGCTGGGAAGTGCGGGTAGAAGGCAGCTATCATGCACGCAACAGCCGCATCGGAATTACCAAGTGAGAATCGACCCTCGCCTAAGAAGAGTAGACCCAACGCCATATGGGTTGCCATATGAGAGCCATAACGTATGGGTTGGTTATACATCCCATGAGCCAGTCGAAGGCGCTTAAGACAGCTGAGTTCACCCGACCCGACCATAACCATGCCCATCGATAATGTGACCAGATTCAGGCCGTCTCTTGATGCAGCTCGTTTAATGCGATGATCGAAGGATGGACCTAGCGATGTCCGCGTTAGAGTAGCTCAAACAGCAGCAGTTAAGATTACATACTACTATGCCAGGAGGTTCTTCTGAAGAACTCATAGAACTCCGCAATCATTGCATATGCTTCACGATTCGCTGTACCAGCATACTTGAGAGCGAGGGAGAAAACGGCCCCGGCAGTAATGTGGTAATACGCAAGTTCTATGGCATCATCAACTGTTTGATAAGGCAGTCGAGTCTCCATTATCCTCATTATCGGTTGAGGTACTTGCTTAAGCAACCACTCGCGCGTAGGTTTGATGTCGCTCCACATAATCATATTTCGAGCTATGGTTCGAACCAGTAAGAAATTAGGTTGGATATGATTGAGTGCTGCAACTGTGTCTGGGATCGTTAGGATGTCTGCCACAGCTTGCCGATCTGTCCTGAGATACATCAGACCCAACGCTATGGTGGCTGCCGGTGATGTAAGGTTGATGTCGAAGGACTGCTTGACGGATTTAGTATGGAAGACCGCGGGCCCTTCACCATGAATCAAGACGCGCAATCGAGATAAAAGAGCAACATCGGCAGGGCTTGCCATTGTCGTCCCTCTGCCTAGCATGATCATCCCGAAAGATACTCCGGCTGCTATCGTGTATGCTTCTCTGTGCTCGTTAGTGATATCCGGCAGCAAGAGGTCATGACGGCTGATTTGATGTAACGCTACCTCTGCTAGTCTCCGATTCTTTGTAGCCATGTGTAATAGGCCCATGCCGACCAGGCCAGCAGACTGCGTCGTGAGCGGTACGTTGAGATCAACATCTGGCGTTGGAAGAAACGCGGGTGTGTGGACTGCTAATAGTTTAGTCACATGCTTGTTCCCAGTACCAATATATGCAGCTGCAAGACCCAAAAGAACACCGATAGACGTTAGTTCATGTTTGGGGGTCAGATATCCGAATGACTGCCAAGTGAGCATTTCTTTCAAATGACCATTCAGCCCAAGCCCGAACAAAAATCCAGCGTGTTGAGGCGTGAGCTCTGTCGGGCGATTGAATGATATCCAGGAGCTATCTACGCTTCCCGTTGCTGGAGAAATACGCAGTGCAGCTGCGACACCGTTATGGAATTCCGCCCAATTGATTGCATCTAAAGGCAGTTTGCCAGGTTCAGGTGCAATGACGATGTTCTGTGGCTGAAGTCGGATCGCTAGCTCGATTTTCGGTACGACGTAGACCTCTTTCGTCACGACAGGGACAGTAGAGTATGTAAACATTGCACGACCAATAGGCAACGCCAATGTTCTTTCGGCAGTCCTCAGGACTTGCATTTGCTGTTCTTTCGCGAAGTCATGTTCACTAGGGATAGATACCATCAACAGGACACTCTGGAAGAAATAGCCCAGATACGCACTTAAGGTCTGGCCTGTCTATCATGCGGATGGACGGAATATTAGACGATCGCAGCATCCTCGCAACTTCCTGAATTCGACGGTCCTGACCGAATCGGACATCGGTGAAGTCGGCTATTTCAAGCTCTACGCCAGACGCTGCTTCTTCACTATGATCGACTGCCCTGTGAACTTCCTCGAATAGCAGCCGGTAAGACTTCCGAGAGACACCTTTTTTCTGCATCAAAGCCGTTACTTATGAGCAAACTAGGAACGGAACTAGGAACGAAACAGCAACTACGAACCAGATGATCTTTCATTGAACGATAACCGTCGTTAAACATGAGGTCTCCATTAATTTTCCCTGACTCGGTGAGATCAGTACGTCCCACGAATTCGTATGCGTGAATGGGCCAGTCGGGTGGTGGCCCCAGCTGACAAGTGCGAGCCGCTTCTCGTAGCGGAGCGCTGAATGCAAGAGGAAGAAGACTGAGATAGTCGGAACCAAACTGGCGCTGAGCCATCATCAATACTGTAGCTTCTGCACGCTTACGTCCATCATTTTGCTTAATATCTGAATAAGCAGTAAAAAGTTGAGTGAGCTCTCGTAGGATTGGATGTGGATCGATTCGCCCGAACGCGTGAGATAGATTCGTGCGGTTTGCTGTGTTTTCGAGTAGCGTGGACTTGTGTTCAGGCTGTGCTAGGCGTGCATAAAGCGCCGAGGACACATCAAGAGGGAGCATCACTTCCCCTTTAGGTGTCATATCGATACCTAGATAGACTTTTAGGCGCGAAATATTTTTCGTGAAATCATATCTACTCACCCGTCGTCCAACCACTCGAAGAAGTAGGATACAACCTCTTAAGCAAGTCAGAAAAGCCAGGCCGAATGAGTTGGGCTAATCGAAGCGTCAAAGTTGAAAGCCTAAGAAGCGGTTCGTGTTTGTGAATCAGAAGGCGGTACTCTTCTCCGAGAACATGCAGGCCCATCAGTACGCAATGCAGTGAGACTTTGTCCGATCGTGATAAGTCACGGACTGTCGGAAGCCGAGGCGGAGGTGGGGATGCTGGCATGATTGTCGCAAGAGCGGTATCGTCGCGTAAGTGGAAGTGAGTGGATGTGCTGAGAAGTTCGGACCAAGCATCGGTAGGTGCGGCGCTCGAACTGGGGTCTTCTGTGGAAACCCAACCGACACCCCAGTTCTTCAAGATAGCTTCTGCTAGGCAATCAAATTGGACGTCTGGAGATGCACTCTTGCGCTTCTCCATCCAGGAATGAATGAACGACTTGTAGATCCTAAAATAGTCGTCCGGTTTACAGTAGACCGTCAAGATCTGAATGATGTGGAAAACTAGCTGATCGGTCGGAGTAAGGTCGAGTGCTAGCCGTGCCAAGCGACCGTCGTCAAGGATGAGTTTGACCGTAGACACCAGTGGATCGGATAAACCAATGACCTTTGGACTGCCCGAAGAGGTAGCTGAAGAGCCGGAATGCTCATCAGACATTGAGACGTCATCTGAGTCGATTGCCATTGCTTCTGCATCTCCGAGACCAGAAATGTTGATTTTTAGCGGTATATCCATATTATCAAAACCAAGCAATGACAGGTTGCCATCCGATCTGAGGATAAGCAGATCCCAAGTATGAGGTCTTGTGGACTTCACGGGCACTATCGATTGTATCTTCAGCCGAGTCGAAGAGAATGTCATCTTCAGCGTGTTTTCGTCTGAGACGGTTGCGAGATTTAGTATGACCAAAAATTGAGATGCTGGTAAGCAAAAGGCGACCAGTGATCTCGGTTGCTTTCCATCGAATCGTTGGTCATACGTCGCGAACGACAAATTTTGCCATGCTATTGAACTAAGTAAAACCATGAGACCCAACAATAAACATAGACAAGAAAAATCCGGTATTTACTCTTCCTCGCTTAATTGGTACTCGTACAGTCGCTCTACCCAGTACACAGGTGAAATCGATTGATTCACAACTGGTGACGTAGGCTGATTCTGAACTTCGCTACGACGGCCAAGTATCATTCGATCCATAGTAGACGTTAGATCGTTCCTCGTCAGTGAGTTTCTTCGGCCGCGCATTGGTGCGGAGGACGGCCAATGCGACATCGTAGATCCAGAACTTGCGAGAGACGCAAGTGTCGTTGTACTTGACAATGTCGGCGCCATTCCTGGAAGAGCTGATAGCGGAGGCATCTCCCCAAGTTCCGGAGGTTGCGATAGGTCCAGTTCTGGCGACGGTGCACGAATACGATCGCTTCTGGCTATCATATCTTTCCCGCTGTGGCTCTTTACTTTCGTATACGTACGTGCCTTGTCTCCAGGCAGGGAACCTTGCTTATCTTGAGTGATGATAGGGCTAGCGACGGGAACAGCATTCGGAGGGATATAGATATATCTCCAGAAGGACAGCCTTCTCTTAGTTCTATCCAGTGTCGTGAGCATATTATCTGAATCCGACGTATCCTGCACCCGCGGGGCGATCCATACAACTTGTTCTTCTGCATGTATAGTTCGCGCAACACCTTCCAGTTCATGCGCTGCGATTTCCGCAGGAATAAGGCTAAAGCCATGTCCTCCTTTGATGTTTTCGGTGAGCCCAACAGGCCGTGGCTCCTGAAACGGATTCGTCATGCTATAGAGTCTGGGTAAAGGATCGGGTTCGTCCAGTTCGGGAGGCTCAATTACACGCTCTAGCAGCACACCATGCGGAGACAATGGCCAAGCTCGGTGTACGATGAACGGTAGCGAAAAGGAGTACTCGAGTCCGTTCATGAGGAAGACTTTCCCAAAGCTACGGAGGAAGACGAATATTCCTCGGGCGATCATGGTCGGCTCGACAGTTCGCATGCCTGCTTTCCGAGCACGGAAGAAAGGTCCAAATGGATCCCGCTCAGACTTTTGCTCGATGTACGCAGCAAAAGGCAAAACATCGTCTTCGTGACGGGCGCCTCCTCCGTGGTTGCTTGGATGTACTGTTCCCTCAATCAACAGCCAGCCGAAGCAAGCGTATTGGATCCGTTGCCCTTCCTCCTCAAAGTTCCAAGATTGTCGTAAAGTACCTCCAGTGCTATATACTACCGTCGAGTCATCCCACGTCAAATCCTCCTCACCATCTTGGCCATCAATCGCAGACGACGTGGTCTTGCGGAATGATGGGCATGGCTCCTTTCCTGAGCCTTGAAGAGCGGCACGAACGGATTTGAGAAGATCTGATTCGTAAGGTCGTGAAGTTGAAGGCTGCTGTTTGTGAATAGACTCCAGTAGGCGTGAACCCGAGGAATCTGAGCAGGTGTAAGCATTGAGGGTTATCGGAGCATCGTTCGGTAAGACTCTGATCGCTAAAGACATTGAAACATGAAGGTTGAAGCAGTTAAAAGACGCGTTGGGTTCGAGACGCGCGCGTCTTCAGGTTTGTACGTCACGTGAGTTACGGGAACTGAAAAGTATTGTGGCTCTTATCTTATCTTGAAAATGCGAAATTACAAACAACTCGGGGGAAATATATTTCGCGGCAGCAAAAAGAGACCAGAGTCTACTGAAAAGAACATTACGCAACCTCAAGCAAGCCTGGCAACCGTCAACTTCCACGCCCTACTTCACTTTACCTATCTTAATCGAGTTCTTGCGTAAAGGGGTACTATGCTGGGTTACACCATCCGCACCGCTGTTGCCGACCAAGTTGACACCGAAGGTACTCATTGCTCTAGTGCGCTTATGATGTGGAATAGGTTGTCGGTAGTCGTGCGTCTCCCAGTCCCAAGTCGCATGCAGTACTGCATCTGGAAGCGACATACTAGAGTCTTCGTCCTTCTGATCCCGATGCCGCTCATCCTCGTCATCTTCAACTTTACCCTTCCGCGGTTGAGTTGATGAAGCTTGAGAGCCTGAGCTGGAATTCCACACCGCGGGTACGCCTGCACCATAGAGGAATTTATCCTTTGTTGTATTGTTCACCAAAGGAGGTGGGGGAACAACCCGAGTTGCTCGACTGAAACAAGGACCCTAAAGAACGATTAGTTTCGAAAGCGGGGAAGAAGGCAGAGACATACCGGAAGGACTGTTCCAGCGATATCTGGGATATGCGACCTAGGCTGGAAACTGGGAAAGACCACAGCTTCATTGACCACAATCGGCCGAGATGATGAGGATGGCATGGGCAACGGTTGCTCATCCTTTCCTTTACTGCCAACGGGAACAGGAAATGACGGCCCTGGAGCTACAACTCTCGGCTTTGGTGCGGTTGCAATTCCGAATAGAGTATCTGGCGCCGACCATCGCGGAGTAGTGTATGCTTGAAACAGCATTGCGAGAGCAACTCGATGCCGCGCAGGATTCATCGAAGGATGAGGCGGCGGGGGATTCGTTAGCAAATGGTGATATGCCCCTAAAAGCGCTGGTGTGACATCTGGTGTTGGGTGCTTACGAGGCTGGAGTTGGAGGGCATGACCCGGACCAGACAAAAGCTTCTTGAAAGCATTTCGATCTGGAAGATGAGTCTCGGGAACAGAGGATAGCGAAGACATGTTGTAAGGGACAGGAGTCAGATAATCCGCTGCGGAAGTCGCTGTTGATAATTGCTGAGGTAAAGGTGCGGAAACACGTTCTCTTTCTGGACCCGTTGAAGGTGGCGGGAGCATCATCTCAGCCTCCAACTTTAGCTGGGGCGATGACGGCAAACTCGTGTCCCCTTTTGCAGCCATAGGGTATGGAGGAAGGAAGTCTGGTACGTGAGACGGCGGATCCCAGGTCGATAATCGTGGACGTTTCCGCGAAGGTGAGGAAGGATTAGATATTGGTGAGGGTGGTAGAGTCGGAGATGCCATGCGGCCATCTCCTTTATCTGACCCATTTTGCCAAGCTACATCTCCATTAACCTTCCGCTTAGCATAGTACTCTTCCTCTTCGTCTATTTCGCTGTCCAGATCCTCCTCATTGGCCGAAAATCCATTCATGTCTGCTTCCGGTAATACTGCGTACACAAGCATCATCGCATCATCATATTCCATCTTTCGG
This sequence comes from Sanghuangporus weigelae, assembly GCA_033182465.1. Lineage (NCBI taxonomy): Eukaryota > Fungi > Basidiomycota > Agaricomycetes > Hymenochaetales > Hymenochaetaceae > Sanghuangporus > Sanghuangporus weigelae. The sequence goes on along the minus strand of CP137327.1, from coordinate 523,795 downwards.
CCTTCGTTCAACGATTCTATGAATTGAACAAGAGGAAAATAGTATCAGCAAAAGGTGCAAAACGCGTCTCCGACGATAATGACCTTTTAATAATGCAAGCTCTTCTGCCCGACGAGCCGTCACTCTCGCGTACTCGTATGAAAGCAGTTCACGTCCTTCTCCTTGCGCATAGTCTACCAATTCTTCAACAGAAACACCGAGCTCATCGAGTGCGAGGACTGCATCCGGAATGGATACAGAACTGCGGCCTGCATGTTCCGCGTATCGGGCACAAGTGCTCGTAAGAAGCGAGACATATCGAGTCAACAGTTCGGTAAGCACATGCGTTGCTTGTGTTGAAGCACGATTGAAGCTATGCGCATGTAATGTCTTCTGGGTAATCGACTCTAGCAGAGCACTTGCTGCGCCGTCCATGAGTCGAGATAGTTCCAATCGGCGTGGTTTTGTTCAACCGCCCGTGGCTCTCGTGACTCACACGACAATGGTGAAAAGCAATTCCCTTCGTGAAAGATGTTCCACCAAAAGTGCTTTGAAGATACGTCAATAACGCTGCGATCGAGATAATGGACCAAAGTCCGAGAAGAAGATGAGCAAACCAGGTGTTGAGAACCAACAGACATGCGACTCGGTAAAGTCTCGAAAAGGCAAGTCGGTCACGTTTCAAAAGTAGACTTACGCAACGTAACATAACTCTCTCCCTTACCTTATCTTATATTTCATTATTACAAGCTCAGTCGGTTCAAACTGCAAAAATCTTACTGGCCTGCTCTCCGCAATCTTTGTTGCGCCAATGCTTCTGTACTTTCTAATGCGGACTCTCGATAAACTGGCTATACTACCGTAGAAATTCTGGACGCAGTCGGACTTCAATGTGCTCCAGCTTCAAGGGGGGAAAACATACAAGCTGAGGTGCTACGTGTCCGGGTGAAGAAATACTCGGTGATTCGACATCAAATAGCGTGTAGTGTCAAAGGTGATTATGACGGTCCGATTGCATGCATCGGACGTCGAAAAACGTGCCTTGTACAAGAAAGGGACCGAAGGATATTGTGAACAACCGAAAACACTGCATTTCGCAGCTTTAAATTTGGCTCTTCCGTGAGAGCTCAACAGAATATCCGCAGGCTTGAGCAGTACCCCTTCTAAACGAACTTCCTTGGCAAGTATGTGGCAATGATCAGTGTCTTCTCGTTACCTCGTATGGTGTTTCTCTGGACGAAGACCATATATGAGACCATATGCTCGTTCTCAATAACATAATAACAACAAGTAACTGCCACTACTGCTCGGCTACCGTCCGCCGCCGTATGCTCTCGGATATTTGGGAAGAGGCAAGTGGGTTCACTTAATAAACGGTTAGTCCGACACCCACAAGCATCTACTCCATTCTCGTTCGCAACACTTACTACGCCTCTGATAACTATGCCGCTCTTGAGAAGGACACATTATACCTATTTATCTCTTCTAACCTAGGACTAGTACAGGAACTTGAAGATGGTCTGGAATGTTCTGATTGACTCGAACTACTCACAAGATGGTAAATTCTGAATAAGTGGCTGAGTTGCTGTACATCGGGTACTCAAGGGTATTCGTATTCGTTGACGGTATGGAAGGTAGCAACGCCGGATCCATTCTTCCACATGCCTACGAAGCGTATTTTTTTTCATCCACACCACATTGAACCTACCACCTTGATGCAAGCGTTGGTTCGTTTCCGCTTCTCCGATGGTTCACTACTTTGGAATAACAAATTCCCAATATAGCACGATAACATTCCCCAAACTCTGGGTGGGACAGTGTCAGGCAACGCTTTATCGACTCGATTCCGGCTTGCTTGTTTACTTTACCGTTCCTTGCTGGCCAGAATAATAATAGCATGCACAAATATCAATTCATTCGACAGATCGAATTTCATTCAGCGATCAGCTTCTCGGCGTTTGCTAAATTGATAACTGATGCTATATACGACAATTCCAAGAATACAGCGTACGGTGTAAATACAATCACGGACACACCTAAAACCTCCTAAGACCAGACAGCGAGCGGTAAGAGGTTCTGAAGAGGTGAATGAACAGACGGGAGATACCGGTAACATGTCCTATGCCTATGCCTCCCTCTGAAGAATGAACAGGAAAAACGCCATTAGCATGGAGGCGCAAATTGAAGTGGAGATGATATCGAGATAGGCACGGAGAGAGGCATCGGAATGATTAAAGCGGGAAGGGGTGAGACACCAAATGAGTCTCGGAGGACAGCTGTCAAGAAAGGGAAACCTGAACACTACTCGACAAAACGGGTAACGGATAAGGTAAGGAAGGGACGGTAAAGCAGTCTTTTCTCATAAAGGAAAGATATGATATTCGCGCGCGAGGGATTCCGTCCCTCCACCGAGCTATGAAGGGCGCGAGAGACTAGACTCAAAAGCGGAAAGAAGAAAGAAATAGAGAGATGAGAGAGAAAGAGTAAAATATAATAAAATATCCCACTACCAATTCCATCCTCCGGCGATGTACGCCGGACTCAACAAATTCAAATCGGGTACTCCGAGAGTCTCCTCGAACGACATGGATCGCACGATGTGGATGCGTGATGTATATACGTATAGTGAAGCATGTATAAGCGATTATGATGGCCACTTTCTTGAAGTAAAGATCCGGTAAGACACATAAATAGGTTCAGTTCAATCAGTAACTGTTTCAATTAGTGTCAGTACCGACAGTAGTTCAAGTCTACGATAGAGAAAGATGCGCACCAACAGCGGATGAGAAAAGCGATCAACTGAATTCAGAGCAAAGTGGACAGATAAGGAGAGTGTAGCCAACGACTCAAAGAGTCATGCCCTTCAGGGCCTCCGCGGTACTGAATACACCATTGTTCCATGCTTTGTTTTCATCGCGTTCAAGGCTCCAAATACTACCACCTCCCGCTAGTGTGAGGCTGGATGATGATCCCATCGAGGAGCCTGAGCTCGCACCATGCGGTAGCGCGTAAAAGGTGGCACTTCTACCGCTTCCGATCACTCCCACAGGCTTTGACGGAGCCTCATGCTCGTCGAAGGGCAGATCTGCGCTCGTCGACGAAGCAGGCGAAAGAGAAGCGGGGGACCGTGGTCCGTTGCTCGTAGTAGGAAGCGGGTCGATGAAAGGGCGAGATGCAGTGCGACGTTGCTGCACCTCTTGCTTAAGGAATGACGGGAGCGGAGGACCAACTGACGATGCAGTTTGCGGTGATGCGCAGTCGCGGGTAAGCGCAAGCGGGCTGGATATCGAAATTGGAGGGCGCATGACGGCAGGAGAAGGAGGAGTCTGGTATACAATGTTACCTGCCCCAAGCGACTTTTCAGTTGTTGCCGGAATACGATGCGCAGACAGTGGCTGGCACATTCCTCCGCTGCTACGCGAGTTCATCACAGAAGTAGAGATTGATAGGGAGGGTATTGGTGTTCGGCGCAAAGGAGCGGGTACACACGGGACTTGACTGCGGTGCGAAGAAGACGGGGCGTTAAAGGGGTAATTGGGAAGTGAAGAGAGTCCAGGCGATTTAGAAGCAGTAGACGAAATCTGCGATGAAGCCGTATGGAACGGAACTTGAAGTGAGTTGGCATTACTCGACGCCCGACCTCGGAACTCCTGGAGTTCCTGAGAGGCCTGGGCTTGTGAATTTGTGACTTGTGGGTGCGTTTGTCCATAGACCGCAGCAAGAAGCGCTAGGCGCTCAGCGTGCATTGTCGCCGAGACCGAGTCACCGTTACCTTCGGCATCTAGAAATTGATACATCGAGTCAGACGAAGCAGTCCGAATAGGGAGTGAAGAAGATCGCAGCACAGAGGAGGAATACCCACATGGAAAGCACGTTTGGCACACCTTCCTACGCCTCCAGTTCAGATACTGGCACTTCCGGCAAACCCAGTCTCCAGGCTGTCGCTCGATTGGACCCTTGTTCCCAGTATTCATAATAGGAGGTGGCTGGAAAGATGTAAATAATTAGCGTCCATCATGCCATGCTCCTGTATAAATGGACATACAGCTGCATTAGAAAGAGATGCGGGTCGGATCTGTCCAGGCTCGGGAAACGGTTCATTGTCCGGCCAAAACATGACACAAGGCGCGAGGGGATCCGGTGAGATGTTCTGCACTTCGCCTCCAACAGCAAACGCCCGTCCACTTGGCGTGAGTAGAGGATGCGTCTGCGCTTGAGCCTGCGACTGAAACTGTGTCTTCAAAAGCGGTTCCTGTTGCTGGCGCTGAGGCAGAATCTGCGTACGCGACTGCATGTTCATAGGGCTCGCAAAGCGCGGCGACACGTTTCGTGCGCAAGGAAAGTTACTTGGTCCGTAGTTTACGTTTGGCGTATTGTTCGAGCAAGCACTATTGTACGTCAAGCTAGCACCGACGAGAGGGAGATTCAAGGGACGCGGTGAGGAACATTGGATGCAAGTAACGTTTCGGCTATGGGGGCGGGAACAGGCCGGCGTGGGGGGAACGTAGATGTCAGCAACTGCCATGAACTGAGACAACGCGGAGGAGCGGTAAGATGGAAAGAGGAAGAAGCGAAACAGACCACCCGACGCGCGGATCCCCTTATAAACGAGGCATGACGAAGAAAAATACTCACCCGAAATTGTGAGCGCCGCAGGCAGGGACGGCACAGCTGTAATGAATAAAAAACGCAGATGAAATCAGCGATCCTCATAGGGCAGAAGAGGAGAAACGGATAGAATTAAACGCCTATGGAACATCGACTCGGCGAAGCAGCTTCGGCTCTCGGTTATCGACGATGACGCCGTTTTTCGAGACATGATACGCCCGGCTATCATCCCCAACGCGGAAGATCTCGGCACGCAGGGCTGTGCAGGCCGAGCCGTTGTAGTCAGATTGACTTCAGCTCGTCCCTGATCCGATCGGGATTAAGCCGAATCGGGCACAACTACGGCCCGGCCGCCGATGCATTCCACCATTATTCAAAGGGGCCAACTGCACGCGTGAACAAGTATGGCTCCTACCACCACGTCTCATCCATCCGATGATATGTCACTCGCGGAGCCGTCAAAAGAAATGATAGAGAAAAAAGATAAAAAAATCAAGACAGAACACTCACATCCAATCACCGTGTCTGAATGTTGTTCGCGTTCTTGAAGGATTGGAGGATAGTGTGAACCCACATGTTTGCATCGCCTGAAGTGCATCAACAGTATGGGCTGGTCGTTCATGTGTATTATACTTCATCGCTCCCGTATCAGCTGTGCTATATCCGACGCCGGAAGCCTGAGACTGGTTAAAACTATAGCTAAATCCGCGAATGAAGTCCAAGTCATCTCGCGCATCAGGGAAGAACAGTTCCGCTTCCGTCTCGGCGTCAGTCACACTGGAAGAGGTCGGAGAGGGAGGATAGCGCGTGAGCATCTGTACGCCCATCATCGAGGATTGAGTCGAAAGAGTAGAGCCCTGCGCAAGTAAAGTTATTGGGGATCAGTGACGAGATTCTTTTACGCTGATATTATATGTTAAAGATAGAGGACTTGGATAAAGGAGTTAAACGCCGCAAGAAGCGTCACGTTCCGTCTACCATCTTCCACTACATTCCGCTTCTTTCATATCAAGGTATCAGAAGCGCAGAAGTTGGCGCCACGACAATTCATTTCAAAGCCGTGAACTCCATTCCGAATCTCTCGAATCCCAAGGGTGAATACAGCTAATCGCAAGGCGCCGTTCTCAGCGAGAAACAGGTATAAGGATTTGGTCGTGCGATGTCGGTCTAGAATGCATTCATCAAGCTTCTCGCTATGTGACGGGTAACATTGCGATGCATGCATACACGTCCCTAGGATGTCGCAAGCAATCGCGACGCGGTCTCCCATACAGCACCGCATCACTCTTCAAGGTAGCCATCACGCCCAAAGATCGTCTTACGGTCTTCTCGGGTCCGTCTACTCGCACAATACAATACAATACCAAGCCTCGGTCACCACGTGACTCCCGTTTCCCGTCTTCCCGAAGCGAAAACGCACCAGAAAAGAGAAACAAAACAAATGAAACTGGTTGAAACGAAGCTCACCATGCCAACGTTCGAAATGTCCTTGAGGCTGAATGCCTGGAGCTTTAAGAAGGGCTCGAGTTCCGACTCAAGAGCCGGCATGACGCTGATCGAGGGATATCCGATACCCGCCCCGGCGGCAAGCGATAGTGCGGCATACGCCTGATCGAATTTTTTTTTCGTCAGCGAATCACGTCAAGATAAGAGTCAACAAGACGGTTAAGGAATAATGTTATTAGTAAGTAAGTAGAAGCGTAGTACCCGGGAGAAGAAAGATCAATATATTGGCGCGAGGAAGGCACAAGAAGACTGAAAGGCTCAATGAGGCGCTTCGGAGGTGCAGGCTGCCCTGCTATGCCCGACCTAGGACGCGTGCGTCCATACCGATCGGTCACGGATAGAGAAATACCATCCGTCTCAACATAGCACCTCGATCGCTGACGGAGATAGACCGATAAACGACCGTTCCATTTTCGTTTCCAAGCAACCAATTAAAACCCCGTCTCGCAATTAAACAGATAATGGCAAGTGAAATTCGGAATGATAGAGTGAAGAAAATAGTGTATGGGAATAGGAGAAAGAACCGACTTACCTCCTCATGGCTTGCAAATACAGCCCATACTGGCCGCTCGCCATCTTGATCAATCAAATTTGGGCGCAGAGTCCACATTCTGACCGGTGTAGGTCTGAGACTTCCGTCTGCTGTATCGCCGATAGATGGATGCGAGAAGAAAAGAGGGAAGAGCGACACGAGTGTGCGCGCAAAGGCGTCCGCAGAGTCAGAGAAATCGCTCAACTAACCTCGCCAAGTTTATATTGAACAAGGAAAGTTGAATGGAAAAGCGAAAATGACGTCCGCGCCACCAAATCCAAAGGAAGCAATCCAACATACACGCATAGGCACGGGTGCAAAGATAGGCCAGAGTGAGCGGTTGAATTAGGGGTAAAAAGGCAGGCGCGGATCCGTTGTTGGACGTCGGCATCAACATCGTGCCATTCAAAGTTATTGAAGCGCGCAAAACGCGAGGCATCGTCGAATTGGAAAGAGCATTGCCATTGATGAGTATGGCAACATATGGAAGGTGGCAACAGGCCAAATCGAAAGGCCGATAATCCAGAATTTTGGTGAGATATTAATGCGAGAATGCGTTATCGGACATCAATATAGTGGATCGTTATCGTCCGCGTTGTGTTGTGTGGTTTGCAGAGATCAAACCATCAATATCAAGTTGGTGGAGGTATTACGAATTCGGGCACGCGTCCAGCGGTGATACAACAGGATATAAATAGAGGAAACAAGGACGAAAGGACAAGTCAGTAAAGGCATCTCTTTTGCAGCGGAAGGGCGGGCTGAGCGGAGATGAAGATGAGAGAACAGTACTTACACGCAAGACGCGACTCTTCGAGGCACGGAAGGACTCGAACTCCTCGGACTCAAAAGTCGGGAGTGCCAAGCACGATGCATCGGGTGTCATGGGCATACACTGTCGCAGGGCGCGCACTCGAGGCTGAGAGATGAATGCAGGCGTAAACGGCGAAAAAGAGCGAGCAAACGGCGCAAAGGGTCCCGCGGGATTGCCAAGTGCAAGCATGTTGACGAGAGGACTAGAGTAAGCTGAAGATGACGCAGAAGCAGACGCAGAAGACCGCGAAAGCGAGGGTGAAGGAGAAGGCGCAGGGGTGGGCAAGGAGTGGGAGCGCAGGTTGGCGCGAGTATTGAACTTGAGGGACGCGTGGTTGGATGCAGTGTGCGCGTCGAGGTTTTTGTGAGGTCGAGGCTGTTGGAGAGTGCTGATCATTGTCTTCTTCGATGGCTCCTGTGCTGTCCGCGCTGTCCTGTGTGACGGGGGCGGGTGGATATGCGCCTTCGAATTCGAGAATTCTGTTTGAAGCATTAACGGATGGAGAAGCAAAAGATGGGAAGCGTGGAGAAGGAGAAGAAGACCGAAGATAATAATAATAAGTTAAATAAGAAAGTTGGCAGATACAAATCAAATCAGCAAAAGTAAAGGAAGGTCGACTGAATGAATGCGAAAAGTGCGAAGCTTAAGTGGTTGATGAGTGAGGTGGGCGTCTGTGACTGGTGCTCAAGCAGTCCACACCACTCCGTTATTTGACCAGGACGACCCGCTTGATGGCTGATGGCCCGCCCCGCCTAACTATGTTCCCGGGTCATAGCCTCTTTCCGCACCCGTCGCTCGCCCCTCAAGGGGAAACAACCCGAGTACGGGTCGCTCGAGCATCACAGGCGACGGCCCAAAGGAAACTCGCTTCAGAAAATACGACATGATAGAGAGAAAGCATCTATCATCATCATCATTATCATGATCGTCGCTGTCCCACGGCGTCCCCGACCCTTCCTCCAAGACTCCAACGCTCCTACTCTGCCCCATCCGCCTTCCGTACTCAACATTCTTAATCCTCTGCACGCCCATCTGTCAATCTGCGCATATCACTCCGGCATGTGGGCCGGTCTCGTGAGGAACGAGAGGGCGGTATTCTCTTCCAGCAGTCATATGGGCGCTCTTGATTCTTGTCGAACTTCGGCGATAGCGCGGCTCTTCACCTTCCCATTTCCGCATATTCACAGAGCTTATCCTGGATGGATCAAGTCCTGCTTCATCTTGATGTACGAAGCGCCTCCCAGCTTCTTCTGTAGCGTGCGGACCAACGGAACCATCATCACAGAAATCAATGCATTTCCGAGTCTATCATCTCCAAACGTTCGGAACAGCGAGAGAACGCTCGGGTATCCAACCGAAAATGCATATAATGCAACGCACGTCCAGTCAGTCAGACAGCCGATACCCACAGATTCGCCTAGATTTGATTTTGAAGCCGTGGGCATCCAGAGAAGGACGCGACAGTATTGTTCGAACCGGACCCAACTCCTTTTGGATACATAGCCGTAGCAAAACAGCACGTGCACTCCGACGCGTCGCGTCGCGATGGGATCTGCATCATGTGACTGCCCCAAACAACGCCGTATTTCGCGTGTTTCTCAAACATCTCGGATTCTGTTATTACCAGATCTACCTTTCATCGACAATCTTCCACAAAGTCTTCACGTTCATTGGACGGAAGCCGTTAGAATCGCATAGCCCGTTGCATTCGTTTGCTTCCGGTACCTACAGGCGTTTGGGCAAAAGTCTACAACGGTCCAAAGGTATTCAGCCACTCTACAGATCGAGAAATCAATATGTCATCTCTTTTACTTATCAAACGGCCCATCGAGGAGCGCTTGTTCCTTCATTCATGCCTCAGCTTCAAGTAGTCCTCGTTTCCCAACGTCATAACGTACTTACGCATAGCCCCAGATCTGCGCTCCGTGAAATTCCAAAAACATAAAACATGTTTTGACAGAAGTCATGAATCGAATTGAATAGATGTACGCGAACCCGTACATGCATAAAAAGCCTGTCGCCTATTTGTCGAAACATCCATTCAGTTTATTACGCGCACTAATTCCGACGCGACCTTTTTTCCAGATTTTAGCCAAGCCCGTGGTTTCCGGGCAATCTTATAGGAATCAGTGCGATAACTTGGATTCTCTTTCAATGCTAACCATCGATGGAAGCAAGCAACAAAGTAGCCCCGAGGTCGGGCATCCGTGATATATATTGATATACCGGATATACCTCTTCTCAGCGGCCACTGCATCCGTCGATTCCGTACCAAGTCAACGACAGAGCACATGGCAACAATACACTCGCAAATGGTGCTAAACTGATGTAGCTTGGCAAGGTAACTGCAAATCTTACAGCACAGGAACTTCATGGGATAATGCAACCCCCCATCAGTTTAGTTTGTCGCTCAGTGTTCAGTGAATCCGTGAGCGCTCCGATTCTTTCATTTCACTACTTTTCTATCCGTTTATTTTTAATTTTAGCGCCACGCGTACGTCGGGCGCAATTTTGAAGGGCGTGTGAGTATGAAGGCGAGAGGTTTATGTCCCGACAGAAGCGGATTCAGTGTCGTCCAGGAATTTATAGTGGCCTCTCATCGGATGCTTTCAGAGAAATGTCTACTCCTATTATTCGGACTCGGCCTGATATTTCCTGGCTAGCAATACAAGGGTGTGTGTCGAAACTATCGACCCTTTTCTCAGGTCGGGCATGTCTTGGCCCCATTCTCTCTATGCAGACTGCACGCTATTGCACGCATACATCGCTCAATACTCCGCCCCGTATTGGCTCCGTCAATACCAAGACGTGTGAGTTTACTTTAGTGTGCACTGTTTCCCATGAATCTGCTACCAGATTGATAAGGTATGCACACCAGATTTCGGAAGCTCATCACTCCGGTATCAAGCCAGTTCTGGCCCTGTTGATAAGTAGCAACGACTCGGAAACAACCTCACCTCGTCCTTCTTTGATCTGAACATCTCAGCAATTATGATTCCTCCGAGCTTCGGGGCAGCCGGCGGTGACTTCAATGCTCCTCAGATACCTGTTTCTTGTGGAGCTCGGATCGTACTTAGAGTCGCGCTTTCAACACGATACCGACGAACGGAACCTTTTCACTTTCATGTACTTCCGTTTTCCTTCCCACAGTAATTTCTATCTTGACATATCGATCTTATAGGGCTCGTCGGCCCAGCTTGGCCCAGGCTTACGCTGTGGATCGATGGCCCTAGGAATTGAAACTGGTCCGGGCAAAGCACTGTGTCTGTGGCACGCTCCAAGGGTTCAGTTTGACGTCAAATCGTCTCCACAGGTCCAGGCATCACTCAGCGCAAGGCACTCAGCGGCCTTGTAGCTGTACCTATCGCTCTAGAAACCATGGCCGACAGCGGCCATAGTATCATTCCTCGAGGACGATTCTAGGCAAGACCTTCCATCCTCCGAGATTTCCCTTCTCAACATCTCAGCATTCTCGCGCTCGTGCTCAAGGCTTACGATGCCGATTTCCACGGCTTCGAATGCAAAAGCTTAACCCCGCGTGGCTCTGAAGAGACGTCGTCTTCACTCTTGCAATTGCGGATCTCATCAATATCCTCAATTCACCCTGTCACAGAAGGTTTTGGCTAGCTTGCCTCGGACTCGGAGTTACTCAGGCTGGAGAGGTGATGGTGGCGTTTTGTTTTTCAGATGAACGTTGCTTAAATCCTAGGCATTCATTGACTGACAAATTCTTCTATGAATTTGATCTACTTGGAGTGTAGTCGGTCTGTGTTAAGGTTCGTTTCTGTATCTCGTGTCTCTTCAACGTCTTAGCTTTCTTCCTACCGGGCTAGTTATTTCCCAAGTCGCCGGACGCCCTTGCACGTTGCGGTCAAGTATATAGTTTGGGGAAATGTATTCACGTACGGAAATAATGAAATTTCTATCTAACTTTATTCATCTTATCTGATTCCTACGATGGACGGTGTCTCCGATCCAACGAGTCCGACGCATCGATCTTGGCGAATACTTCTCCCTTAAGTTTACAAAATACAAGCCGAGATCAAAGTCAAATCCAGAGCCGCGACAACCTCCACCGAGACGGCTTCTTGCTTTCTTTTGAACGAAGTTCGATGCCTACACAATTCATCACATGCCTTTATGCGCTTCCCTGTCGTCATGGGGCTTGCATTCGCAACGTGCAACTCTCGCTGATACTGCCACCACCATCTCATTCTTCGAAAATAAGATTTGGTGCTCGGAAAACCGTAAGCGCAATGACATCCACGCGGAGGAGGGAGCCGTAAGTCCTTCACTTATCATCTCCACAAGACGTGAGGCAGGGCCTGAACAGCCTTGCTTTGTCTGTCTATGTGTACAATACTTGTCTGGTAAGGGAACCGCCACTGATGCATACACCGCAAGGTCTCCGCATGTTTGCCCCTCGAAAGATCAGGGCTAGATGATTTTCTTACGCTCTTTTTGCCCTTATTGTCCTTCCTGGTCTTCGAATGTCTCTGATCTTACGAACTCATAGTTTAATTTACCTTCGTTCTATTCCCTGGAAACCCGTCTGAGAATCCTTTAAGGGTTCGCGAGTTTTCATTGGTAGTTTGTATGCACGCAAGAACAAGGAAGAACGCCGCCCATCTTTCCTTCTGGCTATCTCCGAGATATCCAATTGACCATTGCGTAGCGGGTTTAAGGAGGTATCCCAATTCGAGAAGGGCGATGCTTCCTTGAGTGAGGTGGTGAAAACGAACACAGGTTCCACATGCTCTTTAGGATCATAACTGTTGTTCTTCTTGATAAATGCTCTCCCCATCACAACCTTTTTTTGGCTGAGATACCAAGTCATGCTGAAAGCCAGAACTGGATAGTACTTTCTTGACAAGCGGCGAACGTGTGTAGGGTTCCTATGAATCAGTGCACCTAAAAGGGATCAAATCAAGAAACTCCGTATCACATCATTTTCAGATATCCTGTCTCTCGATCGATTGCACTGTACGTGGAAACACAGCAACACAGGTAAGTCAATTAAGTCTACTACATCCAAACTCAAATACGAAAACAGCTACATCAGTAAAACGTTAATTGGTCAATACAGGATACAGAATTTCGTTTTCTCTTTCTACTTGAACTGTCAAAGATATCAACATGATCAGTCCTGGACTGAACACGAAGGAAAAGACGGTGGAGACTCACGTTTTTGCCATCTGCCCACTTCTTGCCATTAATCTCAAGGTCCCAAGCTAGCGCTGCCTCGAAGAACGCTTTGTCATCCGCATTGTCAAGATCAATCCGCTTGTACTCGTAAGACTCCCAATCTGGTGCGACCTCAATGACGGGTTTGAAGTCCTGTCCACGGAGGATGAAGACGCCGCTGATGAGGGAGTCGTTGCTCGTGCCGAGCACACCCAACGACCCGAAGAGGTATTTACGTGACGCCTCCAGACGGTTGAAGAAGCCACCAATCTGGTTTGACGACATGAAAGTCTGCGTCAGCTCCCCAGGGTACTTGAAGTCGCAGCGCCATATGGAAAAACCGTCCTTGTCGAATCTATAGATAAATCCTTTAAGTAAATCAATAAGTAAATCAAGGAAATACTCGAACTTCTCGTAGAACCACTCTAGTGAGCCTCCTGCTCCGCGAGTGTCCAAATTGGAGTAGGCTCGCTTCCAGTCTTCAAGGTTGAAAGTCGACTTGGGAAGCAGATCGAGCGGGTTTTTGGGTTTAGGCTCCTCAACAGGTTTTTCATCCTCATCCTCAGCTTCTACGACTTTCTTAGGCTTCTCCGCCTTTTTCTCAGGCTTCTTCTCCTCCGCCTTTGACTCCTTCTTCTCTTTTGGTGGAGGGGTGTACTGAACCACTTTCTCAATATACTCCGTCTCACCAAAGATCTCCTTGACTTTGGGCTGATTCACGACAGTCTCAAAGTAACGAACAACGTGAGTAAGCTGAGAACGAAGCGCTGCATCAAAGTTCAATTCGAAAGCCCTCTGTAAAGCGCTGGCAACGGCAAGATCTGCAAGCGTGATGCGTTCCCCGACGAGGAAGGTACGCGATGCAAGGACCGAGTTCAAGGTCTTAAAGCTCCGTACAGCCCGATCGTTGAAATTTTGGTGAATCTGGATCTATGTGAATAAACAAATTAACCAGACAAAAAGATGACGCACGGGTTTGTTGTACGGTGTGACGATTCCCTTGACCAGCCAAAAAGACAAGTCTACGTATCGCTGAATCTCTGTCGCAGCGAAGAATGACCATTGGTCAACCAGCGCAGCTTCTTGAGGTGTAGATCCCAGTAACCCAGAGTTCGGAGCTAGAGAAGCAACTGTTGAAAGAATAGTGCAATTAGCAAACCCGTCTTGTCTAAACGCGTAAGGATGAAAGAGATATATCAGATTTTCACGATCTCGACATGGAGATTAAGACAGGGATAACTGAAATGGTAGATATTCTCATCTTGACAGATATGCTATATAGATGCGGCGAGACAAACGCGCATGCAAGATGGAAAGAAACTGAAACTTACTGTAGCGACCGATGGCGTAAGATTCAGCCAACAGGAACCCATCTTTGCCCTCAAAAGCAGGAATCTTCCCATGAGGGAACTTTGAAAGGAATTCGGGCTTTTTGTTGTCTTCAAAGTGAGTGTAAGACTGAGGAAGATCGATCTGAACACCACCGAGAGCAGCAGCGGCACGAATCTGAGGCACGTACGATTTTAGTCAACCCAAATTTGCTGAGATTTTGAAAGATTACATACATATTTGCCTTGCGCTTGCGAAGGTACAGTCCAAAGTGTTCCGATGGACATTTTGCAATGCTAAGGGAAACAACAGAGATGGTGGATGAAAGAGATAAAAGACGAGGCGTGTCGAGTCAACAAATTTCTCAGTCAGAGGTTAAGGGTATGCTTACATCATCGATGTGTGACTCGGATGTTTGTGACATGCGTAGTGTGAGATACTAAGAAACTCGATTTCAAACCAAAACCCCGTTGATTTACATGCAGTCATGGAAAGAAAGAACCAACCAGATCTAACGCTCTTTGTCCCTGCAGGCTCTAGATATTGACAAAAAGTCGGCTCCGGTCTGAATCGGGGCTCTCCTCGGACCACCGAGTCGGCGAGTCAGCATATCAAAATAATCAAAGCTTCCAAGTTCGACATATATCTGAGTCGCTCTTAAATAGAGTCAGGACTAGTCTTGATTACAAGCGTCGCATTCTCCAACAGAAGGGCCAGTGAGATGCTCTCAAGAACAGTATCAGTCGGGCTAGCTCGCTGAATCACATCTGGTGAAGCGCCATCTGTGGATCGCGTTGTAAGTATTATAAATAGACTTACGCTCAAGCCGACCTCAAATCCTTAACTTTATCGGCAGTCCGGAAACGATGATATTCTTTATGACTCGTATTCCAGACCCCTCTCGCTTCCCCCATGACTCTTCTTGCATACGTGCGGAGAAACGGACGGTCTCTGAAACGTCATATCGTATAGGCTTTATTCATCATCCAGTTCAAAGAAGACATGTTGTGATCACGCGTTCTGCTTAAGCCCGGGCCGCCAACCCTTTTCGCGGTCCCGTGACGCAATAGACGGTCGTTTTATTGGTCAGAAGTTGGTGCTCGTAGCTCCGTTGGAA
Organism: Sanghuangporus weigelae; assembly: GCA_033182465.1. Lineage (NCBI taxonomy): Eukaryota > Fungi > Basidiomycota > Agaricomycetes > Hymenochaetales > Hymenochaetaceae > Sanghuangporus > Sanghuangporus weigelae. The sequence goes on along the minus strand of CP137327.1, from coordinate 508,729 downwards.
GCTGGAATATCGTGGCGATTCCGCGTATAATATGGCTCTGGAAAGAAGGGGTCTTCATCGGGGACCTTGATGATGGCTCGTTCATCCCTCGATATCATCCTCATTATCTGCGTCTGTATTGGCTTGTCCAGTGCCTCTGCGCCAAACGGGTCCTGGGACGCGTTTAACTATGCGCCGGAGTCTAGAGTTGTTCGTCCGACATCAGTTTTCAAGACACAAGGATCAATCTTCGGCGCAGAGAATTTGCTTTCGGGGTCGGACGAGGCAACGCTGAATAGCAAAGGTTCTTTTGTTTCTCTGGATTTTGGGAAAGAAGTCAGTATGATGGTCGCCTGTTTTATACAATCCCAGCTTACTGTGCTTTCATAAGGTTGGAGGATTAATCACGATAAACCTCTTCCCATCTTCCAATAGCAGTGCTTTCTCCCTGTCCTTCTCTGAGTCGTCCGTCTTTGTCAGTCCTCTCGCTTCTGATGATTCAACGTACCCTGCACCCAACGCATCTTATGATGGGATCGAGCTTGTTCTAGCGCCGCTCACGTCCGGGCTCTGGACACAACCAGTAGAACGGCTCCGAGGAGGGTTTCGCTACGTAACGATCGTCTCCAACTCTGACGACGCGCTGACGATTAGTAACATCAGCTGCGAAATCTCCTTCATGCCACATGTGGATAATATGCGAGATTACTCAGGTTTCTTTCACGCAAAAGATCCGGTTTATACTGACTCGGATTTCCTTACGAAACTCTGGTATGCTGGCGCGTATACTGTTCAGACCAATGTCGTTCCTCTGCACACCGGAAGACAGATTCCCCCTGCGCCTTCTCCCGGTAGGCTTCTTCTTGGATAAGAATTATGAAGTATGTTTGCTTATGTGACGTCTTGCAAAGGCTGGGCCAACAATGCTCCCCTCGGGGTTGCAGGACCGATTATTGTCGACGGTGCGAAACGGGACAGGGCTGTTTGGCCAGGTGAGTTGCATTTCGTTCTCCATCGAGAGTCAAGTATCCTCATAGATTCTCTAGGCGATATGGGTATCGCTGTTCCGACCGCTTTCGTTAGCACCAATGATCTGATTCCTGTCAGAAACGCGCTTTCTACGATGTTTGCGGCGATTAATCCCGTGACAGGTGCACTACCAGAAAGTGGACCTCCACTCAGTCAGCTGGACAGCGACACATATCACGGGTGGACACTTATTGGTACGCACAACTATTATCTGTATACCGGAGATACAGACTGGCTGCAAACTGTGTGGGCGAACTATGTGAGCCTCGAGCGCAAGAATCGGTATCTCCATTTTAGGCCCCTCACCTTTTCAAAATCCTAGACCAAAGCTGTCCAATTCTTGGCCGGAAAGTCCGTGCCGTCTGGCCTCATCAATATCACTGGCTTGAGAGACTGGGCACGCCTCGGTGGCGGAGGAATCAATGCAGAAGGCAATGCTATATACTACAAAGTAAGTAGATCAGTTAATTTAATCGAAGTAATTGGGATCCTTGACAGACCACCTATAGGTCCTCACGAACAGTGCAGACCTTGCTGCATATTTGAATGACACAGAGCTTGCGTCGGCATACTCGGCGAACGCGTCAATCGTCAAGTCTGCGTTTAATAATGAGTTCTGGGTGGAGTCACTTGGAATGTACCGAGACAATGTCTCGACAACGTTATGCCCACAGGACGCGAACTCGTTTGCAGTACTCTTCAACCTCACTCAGAATGCTTCACAAGCAAATTCTGTAAGCGCCGGACTCGAGAAGAATTGGAATGAACTGGGTGCAGTGGCGCCTGAGTTGCCTGATACAATCTCGCCCTTTATTGGCGGCTTTGAGCTGCAGGCGCATTTTGTCTCAGGGAATGATGACCGAGCGATGGACTTGCTGCGTCGAGAATGGGGTTATATGCTGTACACCAATCTCAGTGTTCAATCGACTTTACTTGAAGGCTATACCGCCAATGGTTCATTGGGGTGCGGAACTCGTCTTTGTCTTTCTCCTCGCCTAGACTGAACGTTCTGATAGGTATCGATCGTATCGCGGTTATAATTACGACCCTGCATATACATCGCACGCTCACGGGTGGAGTTCCGGTCCAACTTCTGCGTTGACATTCTACGTTCTTGGGCTGCAGATTGTGACTCCGCAGGGTCAAGATTGGACTCTCGAACCGCATACATCTGGATTATCTGCAGCACAGGGAGGATTCGAGACACCGCTCGGCTGGTTTGGTGCTTCTTGGGAGTTATCCGGGAAGAAAAATATTCGAATTGTAGTCGAGACGCCAATAGGGACATCAGGTACTGTAACTCTACCTGCGGGACTTGGAAAGTTCGTCAGAGTAGACGGGAAGCTGCTCAAGTCAAAATCTACAAAAAATGGGAAGACGACATTCCTTATTCCGGGAGGGAAGCATACCATAATGACGAACTAGCTTTGCAAGGCTTTGTTATCACCAACAGGATAAATGAGTCGCGAAAATTCTAACATTCTTCATGTCTTACTGTACATATGATTAACTCGATACATCGTCTTTCGCCATGAAAATGCGATGTCGTGTATCAGCTTTTACGTGTTTAGATCATCATCAGGGTCACTCACCAAATTGTGATCCCCCCCTGTTTATCCGTTCATCAAACCAGAGGTACGCGACGGTCACGAATGCAGAAAGAAGGTATGAATAGTCGAAGGCTGCACCGAACACCTCATACGAAGGTAATGTGGAGAACACGTTTGAACTGTCAGCATTCTTTGGAGGAAAGGCGGTGCGTAGCTGCACAAGCGTGGAAAGTAGATATGTACCCTAGATGATTCAGGTCAAATAATCAGACGAGCAACTCTTATCGTATGCATACCATCAGCTGGGCCAAGATAAGCAAGAGCAAGGACGCGCCGAGATTTTGACTCGTTATTTTTAGAATCTATTCGTTGCATCAGTATGTCAACTATTCTTATCCATTTGTTACTCACTCTTGAAACTGCCTTAAGCACAAAACGGACACTACTGAGAATGATGATGCCTACAAGACCCAAGCTGACCTGCCGTGCGATTGCCGAAATACCTCCTGCACTGAGATGCACGAAGGGCAGCAACGAAACTAGGTAAGTCAAGAAATGTGCGATTAAGTCAGTATAGGATGACTTGGATTCTTCACTTGAGATGTCGTTGGATGAAGACTGGAAGGGAGTGAGTGTGTCCAGGATACACTGCATAATTGGAAAGAAATATTAGACTTATAATCCAACGATGCTCTCCGAAAAGACATAAAAATGGCTTACGCTTAGCGTTCTAAATGCACAGTAAACTGCAAACAGAAAACCGGCCCAACGAATGATCCTCCCTTGCAGTGTGCGGTCATATCGAGAGTTCGCATATAGATTCCGCATCTCCTCCAAGTTCCTGTCCATTTGGTATTCGAGTGCCACTAAGCCGCTTATCTCACGCTGGACTGAAGTGAGCTCTACATGATTAGGACCACGTCAGTTTTTCGGAACAGAGTTCGGATCAATGAGCTAGACCTGAGTTTCCTGTGATGCTGGAAGCGACGCGCGACATCCAAGAAGTGGGTTCCGACGTCTATGTGCAATGCACAAGTCGTTAGAAATTGCGATGTGCCTCACTGATTCACAAGCCACCTTCGTACTCTGCAACCTCCTTTCATCCACCTTGCGCACTACAAGATCATTCCGTATTCTTTCAAGTGCTTCCTCTGCTGTACGTATCTCCTGCTCTGATGGAGTCCTTCTTCTACCATTGAGGGATAAGAGAACACGCCGGTACTATGCAAACAACTCACCGCGATTTCGAAAGCACCGGTAAGTAGTCCCAAGAGTTCCTTGCGGCGCCGAAACCCGACAGAAGTCCCATTATGAATGTTCCAAGAACGATGAGCCTCGAAAGCGTTTGAGTTGTTATCTCGGAGTTCGCATTTGAAAGGCTTTCGGGAAGTGGGATCAATGTGAAGGCAAAGAGATAGACCACGTAGGGTATGAGAGCCATCATGACCCGTGTTGAGACTGAACGGTTTCGCGATAAACGCCCTGACCGGAAAGGGAAATGACAGTTGAGCGGAAGCAGCATTCAAAATGGAGGTTGAGTATTCTCACCTAGTGGAGACTGGTAGGTCAAGAGATAATTCAGGGATAACGGGATGAAGAAAAGAATCACTAGCAGCAAAACGAAAAGTGATAGTCGCCAGTTCAGCATTCGACTCCTATGTTGCATATCAGACGTCCGCTTGTCGTGGTCCAAGAACAGAAACACGGAGCCTTTGTAACAAGGAAGGGATCCTGACTCAATTAGAAACGCACCTAGGATCAAATATATGGACCTCTTGACACATGAAGAGGAGAAACAAAGTACAACTTTCGGAGAAACAAAACGAGAAACATAAACGAGAAATATTGGAATGTTTCGAGCTCCATAGAGTTCTCGAGCCGTGCCTGCCTCGGGTCCGATGCGCAGGACCGTTAGATCCAGCTAGCAGAGGTCGGTCATTTGCTGTACTAGGTGCTGGTAAAGATTCTAACTCCAGCTCCTCGTCGGAATCACCGCCTAGCTGTCTTGAAGCAGAGCCCGCAAGAGCCCGCAGGTCATGGTATACTGAGCGTAGCACACGGGTGGCGCATGCATAGAAACACGCAGTTCTGTATTGCATGAAGTTGGCGGAAACGCGACTCAGATCGTTCTTGGAATACCAGCGGAAATGCACTTGGACGAACCTTAGGATTGTTATCAATAGCGTTTCCGCTACAACAATATGATTGAAGGGCATGCCTTAGACATGAGTTCTGTCGCTTTTTGCGTCGTCGACGACTCGTCGACGTAAAGCTTTATTGCCGCCGGTAACGATACTTATGGAAACTGCAACGTCATCACCGCGCTATTTGACTCTGTTTGCCTCCGTCACGCCGTCTCACATCAGACTAATCTTGCTTGCTAGGCAGGATTTGCCGCGGTGTCCGTACGTACGATCGACCCTGAGCGTGGTTTGCAACAGTAATTCGCAAATTCGCAAAGTTGGGGCGTTTGCGGCATCCTACCACACGCAATTTTAAGGCCTTGTAATTCTATGCTTTACTGTTCCTTGATTACAAACGAATAGAGTGCGACTATCGTTGCACTGTATTTCTCTAATTGGATTCTCTTCAGCTCTTTACATGGAAAACCAGCGCGACCACGGCGCACCCACGCTCCCTGATGAACTCCTTTCTTTATTATTTCGTGAAGTCGTCTCCTCTGGGTCGGATAACTCTTCTTTCCTAAGACCTGAGCGTACGAGTGCGCCTCTCAATCTCTCTTGGGTGAACTCACAATGGCGTCGAGTGTCCCTGTCTACTCCAGAGCTTTGGACCTCTATCGCACTCCCTAGCGCACGATCGAGGAATGCAAATCCCAATCCAAACCCAACGAATGGAGATGCTGAGCTTCTCAAGTTGTATATTTCAAGAAGTGGAAACATCTTGCCCTTTTCGTTCGCACTTGACTATGGCGGAATTCAAGCCGAAGAACATCGGTCTGAAGAATGCGATAGTGTTATGGAGGTGCACATTGCTGGAATGCACCGTCTGACGTTGATATTAGACGCAATTCGTCACAGATGGCGCATCACAGTCGTACGATGTCGCTCCGTTGAAGCTCTCACCGTTTTGTCAATGTCTCTTGTCCTTGGAGCGCCCTTGCTGGAGCATCTTCTTATTGTGATCTCACCTCCTAGCGTCACTCAGAGTGGTGAGTCCGAAGAAGGCGACTCACGCATCGAGCGTATGCTTGATCTTGCACGCTGTTCGAATTTGACAAGCATTGTTCTTCAATGTCCCCAACTTCGGCTCAACCCCTTCCTTCCGGATGAAGCTTCACTAAGAAACTTGACCTCTCTAACCATAAATACCAGTTCGTCTCAAGCGGATGCATTCACATGGTTGCAATGCAGCCCATATCTTGAGGAAGTCTCGATCAGGTTCTTCAATGCCCCGCCTTTTATGCTACCCCATGGGTTACCTCTTACCTTGAATCATCTGAGACAAGTCACTCTGATTTGCCTCTCTGGAGTTAATGAGGAACCCTCGGACCCTGTTTCTTTCCTCAGTCTTCTGTGCTTGCCGGCTTTGCGTGTGTTCAGACTTGTCATGGATGGTTCTCTTGGCTCAGATCAAGGCTGGCCCCATGTCCTTAATCTCCTTCGTAGATCTGGTTCTAGGACTAACCAACGCTTTGGACCGCCTCTGGAAGAACTCGAGCTGTTAGGAACACCAATGGCCACGTCTGAACTTTTAGATATCCTTGAGCTAGCTCCGAGGATAAAGTCTCTCGCTATTGATGATGCGCTCACGTCTGACGATGTTCTGCAGCGGATAAGCGACCCCGACTCTTCCAACTTACCCACGATCGCCAACACCCAATTGCCTTTATGCCCTGGTCTGGAAACGTTGTCTCTTTATGCGTGTCAAGCATCCCTTCCGGTCCTGGCGAGTATGGCTTCTTCGCGTTGTCAAACGCGCATGTCAATCGTAGATGCACGGGAAACTAAGGAGGATTCGAAAACAGAGGTAGACGACGAACGCGGATTTAAGACACTTAAGATTCTTGAATTGTTGCATAGTTACAAGTCCCTGCCTCCCATTTCCGAGCGTCCTGAGTTTGAAGATTGTCAGAAAGATGGTCTGAGAATCGTGCAAATTCCTGAGCCATCATCTCGGAACTATTCTGCACATCATCAATGATTGGCATTTTGTCTGGGCGGAATTTTTATTGCCGGGAATCACATACAGCTTGCATGTTCGCTAGAGTAACGCGGTATTGTACTGAGCCTATCGACAATCCTTGTTCTAATATGATAAAACACGAGGTAGATAATGCGCAATCAAATGCTGTAACCTTTGCTCAGATAGCAGTTTGGCCTTTTGAGAGCCTCGTGCAGCTTAACGCAGGAACCTAAAGTGCGGCAAAATAAGATTTGATCATGATGTCAGCTTCAGCAGCGACTCTGAATCGAACACAGAAAGAGAGAATATGTAGATTCTTTCATTCAATTCAGGCCATCTCAAAACATGTTATATATACACCGGCTAATCGAAGTAAAGAACCTTCAACGAACCAAGGATCCTTACTGCAATCGTGCCGCTCCATGGGTCAACAGAGGAGACGTTTGGGTCGAACTCCTCATATTCCGGAACCACATCAGCTCCGAGATCCACTTCACTGATCGGCTGTCCATCCTCGGAGAAGAGAGTAATGACCTGGAGCTTTTGCCTCAAGGAGAACATCAGACCTGTGTTTGAGACGTTACGCGGATTCCTGGGGAGTCGTTCAATTGGCGCTGAACTCGATTTGACGAGCTTAAGGGTACCCGAGTCCCCTTCAGATCCTTGACCCTCGGAGTGTGATAATTGCAGCCGAAAGGAAATCAGACGCATCGGCTTCCTTCCACCAGGAGTAACAGTATAAGCAACAACGAAGATTTCTGTTGGTGCATTCGGCTGCCAAGAAGGCTTGAAAACGCGGTGAGCCAAAACCCAAAGTCCGTACCCTGCGTTCCCGTTCTGAGCACTGTCTTGGTCCTCAGAATATGGCAGAGGAAGTAAGGAGTAGTCCCGATCTAAGGAACGGAATAGGACATGTTGCCAGGCATTATGATTCACTTCATCAGACCAACATTCATTGAGTGCAGCCAAGGGAAGCTTTGCGGCACAGAAACCTAGTTCTGCCTCCTGGAGGAAGACGATCAAGTTGTTGTCGGCTACAAGTTTTGACCGAACGTCAATCCGCATTCTCTGGTAATGTAGACGATGAGCATCATACAATGGTGTTAGACAAAAACTCACCATAGGGTTGGCAAAATCGAGTATCAAAGCGCCTCCGGATCTCCAGTTAAGGACTACACTCTGAAAGAGCCGCGGGATTGAAGAAATAAAGAATTCTCCTTGAAGCATAATCCGAGAAGGCGACAACGTCGGCAGTCTACGTTCCAGGACCAATCTCACACTGTGATTAGCAAAATTGTAGTTGTACAAGCGCAGAAGTGACCTGGAAATGCGGATATCAAGCAGAAACCAAATCCCAGCGAAGAATGCGACTCACATATCCGGAAATACGCCATCCTCGCAGACAATCGCAATCGCAAGCACTTCGCCGTTGTCCATGATATCAAAGTCAAAGCCTACAGTGTCTATGTGATCCTCGGGAGCAGGTATGGACCATAGACACTGCATAGATTCAATAGACCAGAATTCCACGCTCCCATGATTCGCTATAAGTATTTCCTTCCCTCCTGGAAGCAGCCTTGTTTTCATTATTCTGCTTTCTTCGATATGCGGCAGGGGCAATTCAAATACCCGCAATGGAGGGACGTTTCCTGGTGTAGTCCAAGCGCGGTGCCGTTGGATGGCATTGATGACCTTCCACCTTAGCTCGGGTTCGGGAAGAGACTCGATTGAATGAAATGGATTTGTAGATGGTGCTTGGGAGACTTCAAGTCTCTGTACCAGAGACCTCCAGATCGCATGAGATCGGCATATCTGATACAGTCGCTTACATGTCTTTAGAAAGGAGTCAGGAGATGTTAGGAGGAGAACAAGCGGCATCACATACGCCTTCCAGCTTGAGGATGTTCTCGACCGGACAGTAAGAAAGGATCTCGAATATGAGTTCATCAGGTAACGTCAGGAGGTGGCATTGAGAAGAAGAAATGGGCATAAAAGAGTGTCGATTTTCAAAAGAATGTTCCGTCAAAATGAGAGACAGAAGTTGGAGTTAGTTCAAGATTGATTAGTGCCAACAGATGGGAGAGCTGACCAAACGGAATGAGGCTCAAGGAGACCTATTAGCAAGTTTGCTTCGAGAAGAGCAATGCAAACCAAAGCAACAATGCACATGTATGGCATATCAGCTTTACCGTACCATACTTCATGGAGTGTTTGCTTTTTCTTAGTTGAAGCGGCTGAGCAATTCAGATCAGTATTTGTCCGGCAGTTGTGAGAACTCGAAAACCGATCTAGAGATCTAGCTAGAGACACATTTGTTCAGCGTCTCGCTCCAACAAGCTTTGAATTACAAGACCCCTACATTTCAGCAGGAGTGGGCGTATACTCGAATATAGAAAGACATCGGAGAAAAATCCTTCGATCAAAAGGAAGTTGAGAGGAGTTCGCTGTGAGTGAAGACCACCGCCGCTGCCGCTGAGGGCGTGATTATGTAGCCATTCGGTTTGTCATTTATTACGTCAGATTTTATTATTAATAATACAAACACAAACAGAGATGTACTCGCCAGGCAGCCTGGATGTAGTGCGACGATTCTTGCCTTTGGTATGGCAAGGTATCACAAACCCCCGGCCTTTGAATCAACAGTTCGGAAACTGCAACATTCGAGAACATTGAAAGAGGAAGAAGCGATGCGGTACTGAAATAATTGTACATGCACAATATTTTTTATTTTTTATTGATTCTGAGGTAATTGGTCATGCATGCAGTTGACTTGATTGATTCCCTATTTAAAGAGCTGCGCAGTTATCAGTGCCGAATCCTTGCCTTAGTCATGCATGAATGACGATATTATGTAACCACATCCGAAAATGGACGAAGTTATCTATCAACATTCAAACACTACTTAGGTCTTTTCGGGCTATGTCTCGATATCAGTAATTATGTGGCACAACGGCGATAGAACAGATAGAACACATGGCCAAGCTGACATAAACGTTCCGCATGGATTACAAATGTTACCCCACAAAAGTCGAAAGAAAGTGCGTGTCTGGCCGCTCGACATGTCCTGGAGAAGCAACTGCCGCGCTGCCGTGAGTTGACGTGGCCACGGATGGCGTCGGTTCTGCAAATGTCAATGACTCAGTTTAGAGTCGCTGAAAATCGGCTTATATCAAAGAAAACTCTCCAGCAGGACTATAAATTCGAGTCAGATTCAGAACGACTCCTATCAACTCATCTCTAAGACCTTCGCTAAAGACTATCTTGACTTTTGACGATGTCTGCCTTTCCACCGCCTCCTACTCCTGCGACTCCCCTTGGTCTCTATCGTGTTTTATCCCCACTGGCGGGTATTCGGGTCTCGCCACTCCAGCTTGGAGCAATGAGCATTGGGGACCAGTGGGAGAAAATTGGGATGGGTGCGATGAACAAAGAATCATCTTTCAAGCTCCTCGACGTGTTCTATGAGGCAGGTGGCAACTTCATAGACACTGCGAATAATTAGTACGTCCCAGTTTCATTTCGCACTCGGCGACAGACTTACTGTGATACAGTCAAGATGAGACGTCCGAAATGTTCATTGGAGAATGGATGGAAAAACGTGGTATCCGAGATCAAATGGTGATTGCAACAAAGGTTAGTTCGATGCTCACTGATGCTGCTTCAGTGTGTCTGAATTCACAGTAGTATACGACAAATTACAAGCGCGGTGCGAATGACATCCCAATCAAAGTCAACTACACTGGTAACAACGCCAAATCGCTTATGGTCAGTGTCGAAGCAAGCCTCAAGAAGCTCCGGACGACTTACATCGACATTCTCTACGTTCACTGGTGGGATTGGCAAACACCCATCGAGGAAATTATGGACAACCTACACCATCTCGTTGCCGCTCGGAAGGTTCTGTACCTCGGCGTCTCTGACACTCCAGCATGGGCAGTCTCATACGCGAATGCGTACGCCAAGGCACACGGTAAGACGCCATTTGTGATCTATCAAGGCGCATGGAACGTTATGGAGCGCAGTTTCGAACGGGAGATAATCCCAATGGCTCGCGCGCTCGGACTGGCTCTCGCTCCGTGGAACGTACTTGCTGGTGGTCGCCTACGCACCGATGCGGAAGAAGAGAGACGCATGGCCAGCAATGAGAGAGGCCGCGTGATATTCGGCGAGGAATGGAAGCGGACGGAGAACGAAAGGAAGATAAGCGCTGCTCTCGAAAAAGTCGCGAAGGAGGTCGGCACGGAGCACATTACTGCCGTCGCAATTGCATATGTAATGCAGAAAACTCCCTACGTGTTCCCCATCATTGGTGGGCGAAAAGTCGAGCAACTCATGGCTAATATCGAGGCGCTCAAAATCTCGCTCTCGGACGAGCAGATTCAGTATCTCGAGAGCATACTTCCGTTTGATCCTGGGTTCCCGACCAACTTCACCGTGAGTCTTACGCTTTCTCCAAAGAGTATGATTTGACTGATTTCTCGATCGCAGGGAGATGGTACGCCCCAACGCACGTTCTTCCTATACGAGTCCACTTCGCAATGGGATCGCTGGCCATTGAGGCAACCGATCAAACCTGCCCCCACCGCTTGACCTTCATCGAATACGAGATCAATGAACTGAATTGTGATATAAATGTTAGGTGCTATGTTAACAGACGCATTGCCTTTCGAATAAAGAGATCTTTGTCGTTAGTATCCACCTGACGAGTATGAAGATGTCACTATACTTTATCATTTTGCCTTGAAGCATGTATTCAACGGAGCGAATCTGATTCTAAAACCAAAATGGTCAACATTTAAACGGGTCTGAAGAGGCAGTGAACTGCGTACATCGAGCTCCTATACGCCCACTGATGGAATTGATAAGCATATACGGAGGAAATATCGGTCAATCTGCATTTCTTCGGACCCTCTCTTGAGGCCCTGACTCGGCATTCCGGTCGCTCCAGCATGGACAACTGGATACGCGATGCATTTTCCATGTCGCATGATAAGGCGCAGCTTACCATTTACCAGGGCGGTTGGAACATCATGGAATGAAATTGAGAAAAAATCCCAATAACTCGATTGCTTAGGCGGGCAAAAGCTCACTTCTAATGACATCCAAAAAGTGGTGACGAAGAGTATATGTGATGCAGAAGACGTCCGATAGCATTAATACTTTCAGGGCGAAAGCGAGCATCTCTGGGAGAACATCAAAGCGCCCAAGATTGCGCTTTTGGACAAGAAGATCTAGTATCTCTGGACCGCATCTCTGCCAGACCTAGAGTTTCTTGTCAGTATCTTCATAATTCTTTAATTCTTGTCGCGAGCCTTGCTGCTAGGCTGATGTTTAGCCGCCTTAAGGAAGGCGGAAAAACCAATGACATGTTTTCTTCAAGTTGGATGACTCGACTGTGACATGGGATCTCTGTCCATCAAAGCAGTAGTTTAAACCGATCCAAAATACCTGGGTGCTATTACACATGATGAAAGAGATAGGAAAGAGATAGGAAAATGTAGATATTACTCACTTATACAAGTTATAACCGACAAACCTCGAACCGAGATGACGTAATCTAATCTCACGGGTCGGTCACGGGCCGAAAAGGAACCCCTCAACGCGTACAGGTCTCAAACGTCTACTACATACCTCGCCAACGTGCGGCTACTTTCTTGTATATATACCTGAGTACGGACAAACAATGCATCCATTTGGTGGAGTACCATATTGTCCGAGATGCGGGAGAGCTGTATACGCTGCAGAACAGGTTTGTTGGTTTCGTATATTCTGGTCCACGAATCCGCAGCTGAAATCGGACTCGACAGATCATGGGTCCTGGACGAATGGTACGCTTCGTTGTGTCGAATAATTGTCATGCATGCTCATTATATCTGGTGTATTTCAGTTATACCATAAGGTGGAGCTGTTGTTTCTGTGTACGCATACGATGACTGATTGGTATTTGGACAGCCTTGTCTTGCTTGTACGACATGTGACAAACGATTAGACTCGCTCTCCCTTATGGAACACGACAAAGAACCATATTGGTACGATCCATCTTGTATTGTGGACGTTTCTTGGTGTCTGATATACTTTGGACTCATTTCCAGTAAACAATGCTACACTAAGGATTTCGGACCGCGAGATCTTCGGCAAGCGAACCTCCCGCACCGCGACGATATGCCATTATCATCACCATCGTCGCCGGTCAGGCCAGCATTTACTGGATCCCCGGCTAGGTCGTATAGGAGCACTTCACCTACTCAGGAGGAGATCGAGACAGAGGCCAGATTTGAGCGGGCGAAGAGAGGCCCTACGGATCGGATTGGGTCACCATCACAAGCAAGAGTGCGTCATAGCGCTTAAGAATATTTATGGGCTATTGGTTTTGAACGGTATGACTTGCTAGGTTCTAGCTAAGAAGATGGAAAATCTTGCGATCACCGGACGAGCTGAGAAGAGTGTCCACTCATCCGCCATAGATGAACTAAGCGGTGTTGATGGGAAGAGCGAAGGAAGCAATAAAGGCGATGATGCTTCGAAGAACAAAGAAGAGGTCGAAGTCCTTAAGCCGGAACGCAGCAAGCCGGCTATTCCGCGAACCATACCTCTTACTCCGACTCACCTGATGCGAACCCAGAGCGCCGGCGTGACTCCTCGTCCTCAATCACCGACGTCACCGATTGCTGTCTCATCTGGTCACCGTGGTTCTCCATTACCGGTTCAGCAAAATATGACAGGAACGCGCTATGGAGCCGCACTCACAGGCGGCAGTCCACTACGTGGAAGTCCCTGGGCGAATCGTGCTATGCCTGGAACGGGTACCCCGTTGTGCGCGCGATGCTCCAAGGCTGTGTACTTCGCGGAACAAGTAAAGGCGAACGGGAAGGTGTTTCACAAACCATGCTTGCGCTGTACGGAGTGTAATACGGCGCTTGATTCGTCTAGGCTTGCGGAGAAGGGCGAAAAGGTCGTTTGTCGAAGCTGCTACAGTAAGGTATGTCTTGTTTATTAATTCTTACGCTTCTAAATAGATGATTAATACTCTGTGTATTTTTCTTGTTTAGTTTTATGGGCCTCAAGGGAGTGGGTATGCTCTTCTCGGGAAGGCTGGTACCTGAACAATAAATCTATAGTCGGAACAATGTATTGAACAGTATGTATGACGTTGATATTATGACTTTATTGCTTAACTTATACCCTCCCTGTCTGTACCTATTTATGTATATAATACATCCACCTCTCCTTGGTATGTGGTAATTTTCGTCCTTCTCTGGCTTCGGTCTGGACTTCCATCGTGCGGTTAGGAAATAGTTTGCTCGTTGATTTCTTAAAAGCAAATCACTCTCCGTTGATTCCATCGTCGAAATACTTACTTCAAAGCTGCTTACGTACACATGAGTGATTGATGCGCATTGTACGAGTACGAGAATGTCGGAACGAGAAAGAACACTTGAAGTGATTACCGCGAGGCGGCGGTTATCTGCTGAAACCGTCAATAGATGAAACTTTGTAGAAGCGTTGACTGAGCAAGATGGCAACGCGACCGGTCATTGATGCTGGGATTGAATGAATACCGAGAAACCCATAATATAAGCCGCTCTGACAGGAAACATCTGCGAACTTGATGGCGAGAAGTGAAGAGAAACGTTTGCCTTTCTCACCTTTCGCTACAAGAAATAAGGCGCTACGCGGATATAAATTTTGAAAATAATGAGAATAGCGTAGTCGATGGTCATATTCATGATCTTTGCGTATGTTGTGAAGAAAAGACCGACGAAGGCGCTAATCTGTCTTCCCACGCTCGTCTTGTGATGATCTGGCACAGGGCCAACGAGTACTTATATAACAGTCACCGAGAAAGACGGACCTATTATCATTTCATCCATGTCTCATAGTAATCGGCAAGGTGACCCTCAATGATCGAAGGTGGTGATTGGAAGTCTATGATATAAAAATGAATTGCTCTCTCTCACCGGAGTTAAAACAGGTACAGATAGATAGGAACTCTTCTGCCAGGAAAGAAACACATCATCGATCATCCTCCACGGCCACGCGTAGCGGAGTGGGACAGTATTCCACACGGATTTCGGCCCACCTTGATGGGTTGGATAAAAGGATAAAATCCAAGGTATGGCCGATGGAAACCCGGACTCGCCTCTTGGGAAGTGGTCTCCCTTTTTCCACCGCGAGAAAGGTAATAATCAGCAAGTTACTTGAGCTGAGAAGAGCTCCTTGCTGTCCTTACGACTGGCTATGTCTGACTTGGTGAAGAAATCTCTTGTCGTCATTGCTCTGGGAGCGGTCGGGCGGGCTGTTGCTCAATCTCTCCATTTCGGACCCACGGCCTTTACTGCTCCTGGAGCCTTTCCGACATCCGTGTACGGGGAATATTACAATAATCCGACCCAGACAAGTGAGCAGGTGCAGCCTGTCATTACGGATCCTATTACTGTGAGCGTTGCATCCCCTCTGGTTTTATTTTCCATTTTTAACGAAGGCTTTAGCATACAGTGTATCCCTTCGACCTGACGAACCCGGACAAGATCCCAGTGGCAAGTTGCCACCTGTTGCGTCTGCACCTTTTGCTAATTTCCCGGTTTTTTTTTGCAGAATGACACGTCAGACCCGCATTTCCTCCCACCGCACGCCTCGGATTCCGCCATCTTGGCACAAGCCATCCGCCAAATTCAGCTTCTGGCCTCGCCAGAGACGCCAAACTCGCCCTTTCGCAACAATACATGCGCACGATGTCAGACTGCTCTTGGGGTACTCAAGTTCGTGGCGCTTGCTGCCCCGGAGCAGGGTCCTGCGGCCGTCGTGGGTTTGTGTGAGGCATTCAGGCTCTCTTCATCGTGCAGTACCACGTTTGGGAAGCTCGATCTCGGGAGCGTAATTACCCAGGTCAGTGCAAGTTTCGGGAAAAATGAAAGAAAAAAGGTTTACGGCTTGAAACTGAACGGGAATCTATACAGGTTGTCGCATTCGCAGATGTCGAGGGCTACGATGGTCAGGTACGGCGTCTTGAATTTTCTTCCTTAACCTAGCCATCACCTCACTTCGTCATGGCATCGACCCAACAATCACCAATAATTTTGATATTGCTTCCGAGTCGTTGATCTGTGCCTGAACGCGATCACATGTTGACCGACCTATTTTTATCTTGCTTCAGATGATATGCCAAAATTTCTTGAGCGCGTGCCCGTTGCCGCCAACATCACCACTCAACCTAACTAATTGGTTCGCAAAGCCCAAACCTGATCCCCTGTCTACTCGTAGGAAGCCTAGCGGGAAACGGTTGAAGGTATTGCATCTCTCGGATATCCACCTTGATCCTCGTGAGTGCTGCCTCCTTATCCTCAAGCAGCGTTAGAGACTCAGGCTACCCTTTCTGTCGTTTGCCCGCGTAAAAAGGCTATGCAACTGGAGCGGAGGCAAACTGCACGTCTGGACTGTGTTGTCGAGAAGACAACATCGCAACCTCTAGTCCGAATAAGACGCTCGTCTCGGCGCCGCGTTTTGGTGCTTTCCTCTGGTACGAACTCGTTAGTTCTCAAACTTATGTGCCGAATACTCACGAACTTGTTCAGTGATTCTCCATACTCACTGGCGTTATCCGCCTTTGAGGCGATCCCAGTCCTCACGGGCACGCAAGATTCTGGCTTCGCCTGGACACTATACACAGGAGACCTTCTCGCGCATGATACTGACCAGCAACTCTCGCGGGCTTATATGATGTACACAGAGGTACGTCATCACTCCTCGTATACCAAGCGTGCTTGAATCTAAGCATTGATCGGACCGATTGAAATAGACTGTGGTCTTCGACCTCATCAAGCGCATGCTGAAGGCAGGCCCTACTTATGTGGCTTTGGGTAATCACGACTCTGTCGGTGTGTACGTACATCAAAATTTCACAGTATTCTGAAGACTAATGAGTGACATGTTTCCAGTGGCCAAGGCTCTCCACATTCTTTGGGTGGCGAACTAGCACACCAATTTGACTGGTGAATTATTCAAATTAGTCAAGACCGCTAATTTATCTTAGCATAAACTGATGACATTGCTCTAGGAATTATGAGCATGTTTCAAGTCTTTGGGAACACGAGGATTGGATTCCTGAAGCTGCAGTGGAACTTGCCCGAGCGCACTATGGCGCGTATATGGTCCAAAGAAGGGACGGATTACGGATCATCACCCTAAACACGAATCTTTGGCTACGGTGAGAAACATCTCGGACCTACTTGAACTTAACTTACGTGTTCTGCATTCTTTTTTTCTCCTAATATGTTGTTCAGAGCGAACTGGTTCAACTACATCAACATGACGTCCTCGGATCCGTCCGGTATCCTGCGGTTCCTCACAGACGAGTTGCAGGATGCAGAAGATGCGGGCGATCGTGGTACGTTGTGGTTTTAGTGATGCACAAGTATGTATGCTCATGATTGAGACGGTGTCTTCCCTCAGTCTGGATTATGGGGCATGTTTTGACTGGATGGGATGGTACAAACGCGCTGTTCAATCCGTCAAATCTTTGTGAGACGCATATCTTGATCTCAAATAAAAAGAACGAAACTAACTGTTATCTTAGTCTATCAAATGTATGCTTTGGAACGTCTTGTTAAAATTCTAGTCGCTGACGCTCAGACAGTGTAGATCGATTTTCGCCACACGTTATTGCGGGTAAGCTCTCATAGTGTCTACATTCTCGGTTACAATTGAACGTGTGCTGCAAAGGCATCTTTTGGGGCCACACGCACGAAGATGAGCTTTCGGTAAGTACTGAATCAAAGCAGAAGGATCGTTGCTTAATTCTGCATCTATAAGATATTTTACACGAATAATGGCACAGTACAGACAGCGGAGAACGCATTAGTCGTTTCATGGAACGGACCATCAATTACACCAGCATCAAACCTGAATTCGGGCTTCCGCGTGTATGAGGTCGACTCATCGGTAAGGCTCTTGTGTCTATAGATATCATCTATCTTCTCACAGACCGCCGATATATTCTTTTGGTATATTTCCAGACTTTTGAGGTCCTCGACGCACATACGTAAGGCCTGAATCCTTCACTGTAAAAACAAGACGCTCACTAGCTTAATCCTAGATGGAAGAGCGACGTCTCTACTTTTCCTGATCTTGACCACCAAATTACGTTCGGTCCGACATTCACATATGAATATAGCACACGCGATACTTATGGAACGAACATCACTGGCTGGGGACCCAACGATCCATTGAATGCTACGTGGTGGCATCGTGTTACGGAAGGTGGGTTTTCCTTTCTCTACCTACGAATACAAAACAGGCCTGTATAATTTACGGATCATTTTTAGTGATGGAAAATAATACGGATCTAGTTCGAGTAAGAGCCAAAACCATTTATCTTTGCACAAATGTTGTTTATCACATCATCCATGCTCCTAGACATTCCACACCCTTCAAGGCAAAAGCTCGGTACGCACGGCACCGTGTTCGGACGAATGCGTAGCGGCGAAAATCTGCTACTTGCGTAGTGGCTCATCAAGCATTGCTAGGCAGAATTGTCCTGCTGGCTTTGGTTCTGTTCAGGGCTTGTTTTGACACGATTCGTGATGCAGCGAAAAGATCATGGATAAATTTTTACTAATTATCATCTTGCTCTACACGCAATAATTGATGAATGCAACGGACCGATTAGAAAATAGACTTTCATCAAGACCAATGGTCAAGACGTTACCAGTAATTTCCATGTCAGGCAAAGCATCAGGATTCGTGAATTTCGTCAAGTAATTACAATCACGTCGCCGTGAACATAAAATGTCCGATTAAAATGCATATAGTCAATACGTATACAGAAATTACACCTGACTAACAGGTTCGTATCCAGACCGACTCCCACGTCCGAACGAAAGACTGAAGCCCATGAAATGGCTCTTCGGTTTTCGTCCACGTCCTTCCTCCTCCTCTTCTCTTTCCCTTCGTCTCCTGGCTTCTCGGAACCCTTCAGAAGGAACGTCGTATAAACGCTCGTACTCGACGCCAAGTTCTCGTCCGGCTGTCCAGAAGTCTTTGCAGTTTCCGATGATGCCGAGGTCGAAGGGATTGGAGGCTTTTCGTGCGCGGGCGAGCCCATCCGCCGCTCGACCGCGCGTGAAAATGTCGAGACCTGTGAGTTGCAAGAGCGTCCCGCCACACCCTGTGTGTTGATGAGCGTGTGCTGGAGCTGGCCCATCTTCGCCTGCACCCATAGGTGCGTGCTGATGCCGGTGTCCCATTTGTGATGCAAGACTCTGGCCACCCCGTCCACCCATGAAGCCGTACCGACCGAGATTTGAGACCTCGAATGTCGTCATTTGGCGCATGACCTGATACAGTTGGCTTGCGAGAAGAATGAGCGTCCATAGAAGCTGTAAAGTAGACCAACAGGCCACTGAGAACAGAAATGGATCGTATGCGGTGATGGTGCAAAGATCGTCTGGCAAGAGACAAGTCGAAGATGGTTCAGATGCGATATTCACGGTCGAGTAGTCTGAAAGCAATTATGATCAGCTGAATCCGACATCAATGATCCCACGTGCAAGAACCCACAAGCATAAGTAAGATAATCGAACAAGATTACCCCGACGACAAGAGTGCTGACGAAAAGGATGAATTGTCGATGATTGTTTACTCCAACTACGGGAAAGAGAAAGTCAGGTGAAGCAATCTTTCAACTAAAGCAAACTAGCTTACCACAGTTCCAGACCCAAGGACAATGGCTGCATGCTTATGAGATACGGGTGAAAAGAATAGCTCAAAACACTCACTGGTCATGTCGAGCCACGCATTTGTCACAGATACGGCAATGCTTTGAGCGAAGCGGCTTGCGGGCCTGTAGCTCTGCATGAAAACGGTGAAATTAATCAAGAATCCTGTTGAACGTACCATGCACTGTATACAGAATGTTTGTCCATTCAGACGTCCTTCTGATGCGAGCTCTTCTACGATCTAGATATTAAATTAGACACCTTGCCAGATATGGTGGATCAGGCATCTCACCGCTCGCAGCTCTCCGTCATTCGCGGGTTTGGGGCAAGTCCCGGGATCCAAGGTGATAGATCGTATAAAGTTGTATACACACAATCCATATGCGAGAGCGAACATTAAATGAGCGAATGCGTGATGTGATGTTTCTGCACGAATGGTTAAACTCGCGAAAAGCGCAAAACGGCCTGCAAATACTTACGATGCACTAATCGAGTAGTCCAACAATATGCAACCCAAACTAGGCTGCCAAATATAATCCCCGCATAATAAGGACTTTGTATTACTCCATCAGAATAGCTCGCACTGTTTAGTAAGACTCGGGTGACAACCTGATGAACAGAACAGTTTCGTGTCAGTGACAATTACAAGAAATTCAAAGTGGCTGCACGTACGTGATGCATAGCGAAGAACTCGGCCATAGCCAATAATATACCCGTATACCACGGCATGACTCTCAAAGTAGTGAATATGAGGTAGAAGAAGATAGTCGGCATAATAAAAATAGCCAACTTCGTGTTCCGCTAAGATGAAACGGAATCAGACAATGCAACGAGGCTGAAATCCGCGGACAAGCACACCTCGCTGAGCGGTTTTGATTTTTTGATTCCATCCTCAAGCATACCACCCTCCTCCAGAGCACGTTTCCAAGCCCCAAGGCTTTTCAGCTCGACTGCCATGTCTCTCGGCGTCTTGCCCTCTCGCGTCTTGGCATTGATGTCTGATCCCTTCTCAACGAGTTTGCGTATGCAATTTCTATTACCTTTAACGACCGCCCAGTGAAGCGGTGTCAAATCCGATTCATCTCGGGTGTTTGGATCAGCGCCGTGCTTCAATAGAAGATCAACGGAGAGCGCATCGCCTTGGTAAGCTGCCCACATGAGCGCCGTATGTCCTTGAGCGTCGCGTGAGTCGATACTGATCGGTTGATGAAGAAGATACAGGAGCGACATGACCGACGAAGAATGGGTAACGAGGTGCAACGCGTTGTAACCTTGCGCATCCGTGATTGTTGGATCCGCATTGTGAGCAATGAGGAGCTGAATAACATAAAGATAGCCATTCCGAGCAGCCCATTGCATAGGAGTCGCGACGAGGTCACCACCGAGTGCATCAACCTCGGCCCCCTGGTCTAGGAGGTAACGGCAGGCAGGCAGCTGCGCATTAATTGCTGCCCAGTGCAATGGTGTGATATTTTGGTCATCTCTATCGGTTGCTTTGGCTTTTCCAGACTCTATTAGCATTCTTAAAGTATCTAAATCGCCTCGCTGAGCAGCGACGAAAATATTGATCTGATGCCAGCATCAGCAATACTTCCGTGTATAGCACAGAAGATTCTGAATCCGAACTCACCTCTGGTTCGTAGACCGTCTGAATTTGTTGGCGAGCAAATGAAGTATTTGTGCCCGACGCATCCTCAAGATTGATTGCAGTTGTTGGCTCACCCGTCGGGGTGACTATGCTTGTTGGTTCAGACATGACGGTTGCAAGGAAAGCGGTGAAGGATCAGGATTCGCCACGCCGTCCATCATCACCGCGTCGTCGTGACGGGAACTGCGGGCATATCACGTGAGTACATTGGTGCTTTGATCGACGCGCGTGGCCGTCACCACGGTGGTTCTAACTTTCTTGCCTTTAGCCGCCACCACAGTGTCCTAGCTGAACGTCCATGAGTGCGGGTTACTGAGTCCAGCTTAAGGAGTAGGTGCGATTTCCAGTCTACTGATACTCGTCAATATTAATGACTTATTCTTCGGTGATCAAGATATTGAACGTATTTTCGCGTTTACTTTTGGCTCTGGAGCGACTCTTACAGTTCATTTTAAGCTCCCTCGTCACAATCATCAGGAAAGATGCATGCGAATAAGCTATCCGACGAGGTTCTCTGCAACATCTTTCTCAACAGTGAACCGAGGACGCAAGTCATCGGCGCGCCGGCTCCCATATCTGCACCCATCACGATTTCGCATGTTTGTCGGCGTTGGCGCAAAGTGGCTCTTTCCATCGGAGAGCTCTGGTCCTTCCTTGATATTACATTAGATCCAGAACTGTGGAAGGTGACGATGGATATCTTCTTCACGTGGCTCCAGAGATCAGGCAGATCTCCACTTAATTATTCTCTCAAGTGTGTTCTGGGAGAGGACGACGGCGCACAACCTCATTTGACTGCGGAATATATGGTCAAGAGGTTGATCTCTCACCAGGCGCGCTGGGAGAATGTGTGGCTGGATTGTTCTGCACTCGTTTCTTTCGATTTCCCAGGTATCAGACTACAGAGAATGCCGATGCTAAAGTCGTTGAATCTTGATTTTCATTTTGAAACGTACAAGGGAGAAGTGTTGGAAGCGCAAGTAAATGTCGCGCATTCCCCACACTTGGAGGAACTCAAACTATCCGGATCGTACGTCCTTGAGGTCGGGAGGAAGCCCATCCGTAACATGTCCAGCCTGTCAAATCTCCAATTTTACGGCGAGCATTCGGATGACTCCGTTAAGCATCAATGCTTGAATCTCCTGAGAGTTGCTCCAAACCTTCAACTTTTTCGCGGATCATTTATTCACAGCGCCGCCAACGTCATCTCGCAACCCTTGCCAAAGGAAAAGGACGTCCCGTTTACTCACGAGATGGAGTTCCTCATCCTTGAACACGGGAATCCCGCACCCTACATTATCGACAAGTTGACTTTGCCCTTTCTGAAAAGTCTCCATTACGATGGCTACGACACCATTGGGGAAGGAGATATCCTACTGAAGTTCGTTCAGCGTTCGCTTCCGCCCTTGACGTACCTATGGATTTCTACCTTCGAGCTGGAAGAAGACAAGCTGATATCGATCCTCCGCTTATTACCTGCGCTACGAGACCTTGGATTGAAGTATATGGCACTGACGACACAGTTCTTTCGCGAATTCACGCCTCGAGTGACTTGTGACGAACCTCATCCGTCGTCTCCGAGGGTGGACACTCCTTCTGGAGTTGAAAGTCCTTCCGCATCGGAAGATAATTCCGCAAGTGTGCATGTTACGGAGGACACTCCTGGAGCTCCGGCCTGTTCTTCCACAGAAGATGCTACTGATGTGGAAGATGTCGAAGAGGGAGTATCCACATCAGATGACGAGTCCCAGGCTCTCGATAGCTTCATCGCACAGGATGAAGTTCCCAAGGAAGCTGGGAGTTCATCATCGGGAGAGGTGGATCGCAACGAAGTCGAGAACACTTCCGTGTGGAAAGCAGCTGCTTGTACGGCAGAAACCTCTTCTCCAGGCGGCACCCCAAAGTCTTCTGAAGCATCATTCGCCTCTGAAGCGTCTGGGAACTCATTGGTTCCTGGTACGATGTCACGCGAAATACGGAGCCGGCGCGATGCCTCTGACGGTGTCTTGTGCCCCGCACTTAGATCACTTGAGCTCGACTGGTTGTTCCTTGGCGACGACAATGTCACCGTCATCAAATCTATTTGCGAAATGGCGAAAGTACGGTCGAATCTCTTCAAGTCTTTCGATACCATCCAATTCGATGGCGAGGAGTACGAATTGCCGTATGATTTCAATGACGAAGAGTACGAGAAACTGGCGAAGATCGTCGAAGACGAGAAGTGGGTTCGAGTTGAAGGTGAGGATGCTGAATGGATGCGGATGCATTAACACGGTGCGCGGACGAGGAAGCGTCTACCGACTTAGACTTATCGATAACCATATGATCGCTATGTTCGTGCTTTGTCCTTGCTTTGTTCCTTGATTTTATCCTTGCTTTATTATTGCTTTGAAATGCTGATTAAACGGAACTTTGGTTTGTCCGTACCCGAATCGATTTCTTGAAGAACTGAACACCTCCAGGCATCCAGATTCCATCACTCTATTACTACGTTGATAAGAAACCCACCAGATCTGAAGATTTTTCTGATCAATGAGAGGCAACGCTGTACATACACAGGGATTACATATAGGAGACACAACTCGCATTCCGCTACCTCCGCTCGCAAAGACCTCTAGACAAGGATCGAAAAGTTGACATGCTCTTCTGTTGGCAAGCAATCCATACTGCTTGGACGAAAATGACCCGTATTGTGGGATCGCAGATATATCGGCATAGGATGAATTATTGGCAGAACTTAGTTCGGGCGATCATTTGCAAAGAAGGGATGCCAATGTGGCAGATATTTCTGAAACGCCGACAGGACTCATTTGAGAGTGGCTGGAAAAGGTGACTAGAGTGAATCTCCCCGGAGCCGCTGCCCGTTCTTCTGCGAAATTTGGGACAAAGATCAGATTGTCACGGCCACCAATTGGAGCAAATCCAAGACTGGAAGCATTCAGTACTGTGGATATTATACTGCATGGTGAAGGCTTCCTCCGCTCTGTGATCTTGACTCCTTGTGAGGAGGAACTTTCAAACGTATTTCCTCTTGGAGGGATAAATCGCAGTTTTTAATATGATTATAATTTTGCCAATGTACATAACGAGCAAAGTCCTCCTGAACTGCAAACAAAATTAGTACGTCCCATACATGAGTTTTGTTCACTGTAGATGACTCCGGTCATTACATTAGAGTCGTCGGAGTAAGAGTAAGTGAGTCAAGTCCAGTCAGTATATGACATATGTAGGCCTTTGTTGTGGTCGGTCGAGTTCGGCTGACTAACTATTCCCACGCTTACACTAAAGGCGGCACAAGTCAAAACGCGCGATACGGTCTTCAAGTTCCTCATCTTCGTTCTCGTCCCCTATCCACAATGTTTGGCAACAACTCATGGACGAATCCTCAGCAGAACCAGCAGCAACAGCAGCAGCAGCAGCAGCAACAACAACCGCAACCGGGAACGTCTGCGTTCGGGCAGCAACAACCTAACGCGTTTGGTTCAGGTGGAACTCCGGGTGCGTCCTTGTTGATCAATTGTGACTAGCCTTGTCGACAGCATGCTAACCGCGTGTTTTCCTTTCTCTGCCCCACTTATCTAACACACTGGCTGAAAAAATCGTGACTCCTTCATAAATTTTGCGTCTTTCTCTCTTGATATCGCGGTGCGAATCGTGTCTTAGGATTTGGTGCGTTCGGCCAAACACAACAACCACCACCTGTGAACCCGATGTTCGGAGGGACCTCTAACACGGGCACGACGGGCACTGCTGGGTTTGGTAAACCTTTATGCTTCATACCTTCAAAGGCGGGACGTACTGAATCCAACCTAGGTGCGCCGTTTGGGACTGGAACCTCTGCTTTTGGCGCAAAGCCTTCCGGCTTTGGCGGTTTTGGCGCAGGCGGCACTGGCACGTCGGCATTTGGAAGTGGTAGTGGTACGTTCGGGCAGACAGGCACCGGGACCACATCTACTTTCGGTCAGCCTGCGGGAGGGACGAGTACATTTGGCTCAACTGGTACTACTTTGTTTGGTCAGAAACCTGCGGCTCCGACCACAGGGTTTGGTAGCACATCAACAGGTGCGTCCGATCAGTAATTATTGCTTCCTTTCTCACTGCGCATTTATTTACGGGAATTCCTGCGCAAGAAGTCGTACTGACTTTCTTTATTCCTCCTCTCCAGGGCCAACTACAGGCACAGACGCAACCGTTCCTCCAGTGACCACCGGATCTTCGAATCCTCCTTATCAAGTTTACTCTGAGAAAGATGCGAATGCTCCGGCTGTCACCCTCAATTATCAAAGCATCAGCTGCATGCCAGCGTACCGCGGGACTTCCTTTGAGGTGAGTGATGTTTCTATGGTTTGTTCCTAGATTCCTGACCTTAATCCGACTTCCAGGAAGTCCGCGTTCAAGATTATCTTCAAGGGCGCAAAACCGCAGGAGCGTTTGGCCAGTCCGCAACATTTGGATTGGCACCTTCGCAATCAACGACAACTGCATTCGGTCAGCCCGCCACTGGCACGAGTGGTTTTGGCGGCTTTGGTCAACAGAATCAGCAGCAGCAGCAACAACAGCAACAACCGACTCAATCAACCGGCTTCGGAGCTTTTGGCCAGCCTTCGACATCACAGCCATCAGCATTTGGCTCTGGGACTGGAACAACTGGCTTCGGTGGCTTTGGTCAAAATACCCAGCAACAGCAACAACCACCTGCATCCACTGGCTTGTTTGGAGTGACTAGCGCTTTCGGCCAGAATACTCAGCAGCAGCAACCACAGCAACAGCAGCCTCAAACTGGGACTACCGGGTTTGGTGGGTTCGGTCAGACTGCAAACCAACCAAAGCCGTTTGGTGGCTTTGGCCAGACGCCTGGGACGAGCACGTTTGGTTCGGGAGGGACTGGATTCGGACAAACTGCTGCTCAACCTGCAGGACAGCCATCAACTGGCCTGTTCGGGCAACCTGCGAATCAGAATCAAGGAACATCCGCATTTGGCTCTTTTGGTAAGTAAGCAGTATGATCAAAACGTGCACGCTTCTGATGGTTTGCAGGAGCAAACGCCAACAAACCAGCCTTTGGTCAACCTCTTTCACAGCCTGGAACCACAGGATTCGGCCTGTTTGGCCAGACTAATCAGCAACAACAACCACAGCCCAATCAGCAACAACCTCAACAGCCTTCGACTGGGCTATTTGGAGGCACCGGGACAGGTACCGGATTGTTTGGTCAAAATGTCCAGCAACAGCAGCAACAGGGCCAACCCGGACAACAAGGCGCGCAACCGACAGGCCGTAAGTGTTGAAATTTCTCTTGGGGAGGATTCTATCTGATATGGAGTGGCCTAGTCTTTGGACAACCAGCAACACAACCTTCTACGAACTTATTTGGTGGGGGCGCCGGGACGGGTCTGTTCGGAA
Organism: Sanghuangporus weigelae; assembly: GCA_033182465.1. Taxonomy (NCBI): domain Eukaryota; kingdom Fungi; phylum Basidiomycota; class Agaricomycetes; order Hymenochaetales; family Hymenochaetaceae; genus Sanghuangporus; species Sanghuangporus weigelae. The sequence goes on along the minus strand of CP137327.1, from coordinate 482,261 downwards.
ACAATAATCAGAATAAGCCAGGTATGTCGAATCTACTGCATTGACTGACCTGTTCATTTGTAACTTCCTCATTCGTAGCGTTTGGCACTGGTCTGTTCGGGTCAACCAACCAGAACGCAAATACTGGTACTGCACAACCGACAACAGGCTTATTCGGCCAACCTCTCGGACAAACGAACCAGCAGGCTGCACCTGGAACAAACGCTTTCGGAGGGTCGTCACTCTTCGGACAAAAGCCTGCTACTGCGACCACTTTTGGCCAGTCAACCACACAACCAGCTTCAACTGGCTTTGGGAGCTCATTTCTTGGGTCGAGTGCTCTTGGCGGAACCGGCGGGGGATTAGGACAGTCCATGGCTGGTGCAGGCGGTCTACAGAGCACGGGATCATTGACGGCATCTGTGGCACAGCCCGTTCAAGAAAATCTACCTATATTCAGCTTGCTCAATAGCTCGCAGCCGGTTTCCTTAGCTCCTCCACCAAAGAAGGTGTCGAGCTTCTTTACCGACGTTCCGACGCGGACTCCTCTTGGCATATCGACATCTCGCCTGACTAACACGGGGAAACTGCGCGGATTTGGCGTTTCGCAATCTGCCGCGGGACTGAGCAGGGGCAATGGTCTTTCGGCTTCAGCGGCACGTTCAAAGAATGGACCGACCTCTCTTGCTCTCAGCAGGTCCGATAGCAGAGGTCTTCTTGGCCCTGAGTCCTTCATGAAGAGCACATCGCTCGGAAGCGACGGCAGATTCAGCCCGAAGAAACTCGTGCTGGATAAAAAGATTGACCCGAGTGAGGTGTTCGGGCGAGCGACGGCGAAAGCTTCTGGTATAAATGGCTCTAAAGTCGAGTTCAATCCTCACATGAGCATGGCTGCCCGGGAGAAGGAAGCTGCTGCTAAATCGACGCAACCAGCTCCGACCGCGCCAACTGCAAAGAAGCCTTCGACCGCTGGAAAGGATACATCTGAACTGCAGGAAGGGGATTATTACGTCAAACCGCCACTCGAAGTACTACGCAAAATGAGTAACCAAGAGTTGTCTTCGATCGAAGGTCTTGTCGTGGGTCGGAAGGGGTATGGAGAGATCCAGTTCTCGGATCCAGTGGATTTGACGTCGTTGCCGAGGCTAAAAGATCTACTTGGGAAACTCGTAGACATTGCCGACAGGGAGGTAGTTGTGTACCCGGAGTCGGCTATGGGTGATGACGAGAAGCCTCCACCTGGCGAAGGCCTCAACGTCCGCGCTCGAATTATTCTTCACGGCTGCTGGGCCCGTGATAGGGCAACCGGGGAACCTGTGAAGGACCCGGAGAGCCCAGTCTACATCAAACACTTGAGGAAGTTGTCGAACATAAAGCGCACACAATTCCAGTCCTATGTGCATGAAACTGGTACCTGGACTTTCGATGTTGATCACTTCTAACGGGAACCGGTTTAACGATTTGATTACGCCATCTCTTTTCTTTCTTTGCTTTCCTGTCTTGTTTTCATGAATCATGTAATTGGTAGTATTCAATGACCGTGCTTTCAACAATTCAATGCAATTTTTATTTACTACGCCTGATCTGATCGTGCTCAGACGTCCGGCTATAGCCATGTAATATACTAATAGCGCACGTCGCTCTCTTTCAGAAGGTCGGATTATTGTCTCTTTATTTTCTTCCACATCGTTGGAACCATGTACCGACCGTTAATCAAGGAGCGTCATCTTGCGTTGCGAATGGTCTTGACAGTTGACAAGCATGCAAACCAGTGTACCTGAGAGAAGCTCAAGCTTTTTACCCCGCCTTATATATTGTATTCCTCACAATGTCCTTGACCTGGAGAGTAATTGAGATCATACGGGGCGGCTCATCGCCCGGGCCGTCCATTTCAATGTCGATCGACCAGAATTGCGATTTGCCTCCTTCTTCCAATTCCCGTTCACTCCTTTGTCACGGTCATGGTCAGCCTTTCGCCAAGGCACTTAGTAGGTACTTTCGGTTCTCATCCCCGTGCTTAATCTTCAAAATTCACGAAATAAAAACCGACATGAGCCGTAAGGTTGCATTCGATGCGTTCGTTCTGCTGGCCGAACCGCTTCTCTCCTGATGATTCTGTCGTTCGCGAAGGCGAGCTTCCTGTTTGCTCTCGTCTCTCGGGTTGCTGCACTTGGTCAAGATTCCTGCGTGACGTTCACCGCATCAAATTCAGCGTTCCCTGTTGTTAATAATGGAAGGGCCGCTTCAGTATTTGTCTGTGATGATGATTGGCTTGGGGTTCAGCGTATGAGCAATGTGAATTGGTTTATCGATTATTTATCTACTTCCTCTTGAAACGTTCTCAGAACGGCATCACTCTTCAGCAACATATTCACGCCATAAATTCCTTCATAGCACGACTCATGTCTTTTAACGAAATCTGTACATGTGTTTATTTTATATAAGTACAAGAGTTGTCGGTTTGATGATGACGGGATGGATGTACGAAGATGGAAGCTGAGTTTACAAGAAGAAATATTATTAGTATTGCGAACGCAGCTGAACATCGAGACGGGATGATCGGTATCAAGTCACGGAGAGATGAAATATAATAAAAGGGTATATATACTCTTGAATAAAATTACAGTCAATCAGCCAAACCTACGTGGAGGCAGTAATGTGAACACTCACGACAAAAGCAAAGTAGCGATTTATGTGAGTTGCAATGGATCACTTTCCGAACCAGGCACATGTGTAGTTGACACAGATGTATTTTTAGGTGTCGAGATAGGAGGCGGCGTTGTTAGCTCTTGCCCTCCACGTTGACTTCGCAACCGTTCAACCCTCACAGCTAACGGCTCCGCATCCTCTTCGTCTTCCTCATCGTTATTGTCAACGAAACTGCGTGCGGGTGGTCCGTCATCCTCCGAGAGGCGAATACGACCTTCGTCGCCTGTCCACGTCTTCAATCTATTTAAAGCACATACACACGTTCGTTAACAAGCCATCGATGAGTTCATTCTGAAGATGAAGAGAGAGGAGACGTACTGGTGAGCGACAACCGTACGCCAGCTATTCGCGCGTCTCCAAATGAGGAAGAGAGCGCAGAGCGTACAGATTGTGAAGAGCGCGATGAGTGGGTAGTTACCGATCGGTTGCGGTTTTGGCGACTCGCGGGGTTCTGTTAAATCGATGGATGTGGCGAATCCCAAGAGTTATCAGTACCAAGTAGTTGTGATTATAGAATGGATAAACTGACCTACTGAAGGCGGCATATTGAGTAGTTTCTTATTGTTTGTGAAAGAAGTTGTGAAAGGACAACGAGCAAGTGATGATATTTACAGACTCGGAGGATTTACAAATTACAAAATATTCCCGCTTAAGTTACATAATATCACGTGCAGTACGTCATTGTCTCCCGCAGCCACAGTTTAAAGTTCAGGCTCTTGTAGTTGTACTCACCCAGCCTCGGCTCAAGGGCGGTCTTCATCTTGTTCTTGTACTCCGTCCATGACCGTCGAACACGGCGCTTCTTCCGCCACAATGACAGAGCCGAAGGCGCAACAAAATGCAGCTGAGAAAGAGGATAACCGAGGTAGAGGCAAGATCAGTCGCAAACGCAGTAAACGCAAGTTCATCGGCTTCTCCGAGCGTATGGAGATGAAACGTCGGCAGCGGTTAGGCAGACCGCGGAATTGGGTAGAACGAAAACTTGCTGTCGGGATTGTAATCGGGATTGCTGGATACGCGTGGTATGTGTATATAGGACGGTTTTGCGTGCCGATGCTCAGAAGGGACGAGAACGCTTTGGGCGGAAGAGGGATGGGAGGTTCGTATCATCTTTCCGGGAATTCAATTCATGTACTGAATGGTCCCAATATTTCAGTGGCGTTTACAATCGTATTCTGCTTGCTTGGACTCATGTTCTGGTGGACGTATGTAACGGTGAGAATAAATGACGTTAATGAAAGTTCATCTTCTAAACAAACTTTAATCCCGTTAGCTGATATTTCGAGCTCCAGGATTTGCAAGAGATGTGCGATTTCACATCAAGTTGATTTTATCAATAAATCGAGCTAATAACAATGTATGCTCTCCAGTTTGTCCAGAAATCCCCGGCCCCGCAGAGCGAATATCAGACATATGGCCGCACTGCACCCTCAGCTTCCCGATCGAGAGGACATGGTTACGACAGTGATGATGATGTTCGTTCGAATGGGGACGATTTTATCGGCGGAACTCCTTACGCTGAGATTTCGCCGTCTCCATCTCACGAAACCCCATCAACCCACCAACAGTGTCCAATGGATGTAGAGAAGCATGCAGATCTGAACGTCCCTGCTGCGGGGCATCGCCCTCGCGAACCGCCTTCCTCGCATAATGTTACCTCTCAGGCTCCAGTACGCAAGCTCAGCAAGAAACACACTCCGGTTCGAGTGTCAGAGCCAGAGCCTAAACACCACGAAAATAGCCCTCATTCCCGAAACGTCAGGCATAACAGCGGAGGTGAACGAAGTACAGATGAAACAGCTGTCACATCCGCTGAAACCGGAAGCGCCCCTCTACATCCTTTGGCAAGGATGGCTGATCCAACCTCAACTCCCAGTCCGAATGCGAATGCGAAGGAGTATCAGCCTCCTCAGAATACTAGAAGTGCGGAAGACGGTCTCCCTCCTCCAATGCACTCTCGTCGTCCACCGACGTATCCGATGCTGCTTCCTGAATACAATTATTGCCAGAAAGATGGATTTGTCAAGCCAATGAGGGCTCATCATTGTAGAGCATGTGGGACGGTGAGGAAGCTTGTTTACTTTTATGGTAAATATATTGACTGTTTACTCTCAGTGTGTGCTGATGTATGATCATCATTGCCCTTGTACGTATGGTACTCTCGCAAGCCCATTTTTCGTAGACTTATCATATGACAGGGATAGGACAGTGCGTTGGAGCATATAATCACAAAGTTAGTTCCGTTCCTTCTTAATATTATAACTGACTGACTGTATCTGTTTGTAGTTCTTCGTTAACTTCTTAGAATGGAGCACACCATGGACATTATGGGTTTTCGCAACGCTATTGGCCAAAGAAGTAACGACCGCAAGTGATCCAGGCAAACGTATTGATCTGCAAATTATCGTTATTATTACACTGTATGTGAACAGGCTCTTGATCTTTCCACTTTTTGCTGACTATTATTATCAGTTCTGCTTTCTTCTCATTATTTACCGGCGTCCTGCTCGGAGCGCACATTCGAATGATCATCTTCAACGAAACGAGCGTCGAATCGTTGGGTGTATCCCATATGCGCGAGCGCGAAAGCGAAATTCTGACCGTGATAGTTTCATGTTGGAATTGTCCGTACGTATCGCTCGCCCTTCTTTCCTTTGTGCTCTATGAGTGCTTATGTCCTGTGTGCAACAGAAAACGAAGAGCCAAGAGAAAAGAATGGGACCGGGAGTGGGGAGATCTCAATACGGAGGGAAATATATGGTGGTTAGGCAACGCAAGAGCGAATTGGGAATATAGGATGGGGAAGAACTGGATCGGGTGGATACGTACGTCTCCCAATTCTCACTTTTCACCTTTCGGAAAAAGAATGATTTTTGCTTGTGTAGTGCCTGTTGGAAAGAGTGAAGGGGATGGCCTCACATACCCGACAAATCCCCGGTTCGATAGAGATGGACGGTGGAGGAGGCGACACGAGTGGCCGCCTGAGTTGCAATGACCGCTTTGTGAATGTTTTTTTGCTTCACGAATTGGATTGTACTCTTGATGATGTATCATGCATTGCATGTGTGTATTGCACGATCCAAATATTGGCACGATGACGATGACGTATCAATATTAATGTTAATGTCGGAATTGACTTTGTACAGACACTTCTTGTATTTCTATCACCGATGTACGGTGTATACACTAGTACTGTACATATTTGCGACACGAAGCGACAGAAAGCCAAAAATGAAATCAATATAAGTTGATGTCGAAAGAGTATGCGTCCATGGTGGGGCCATACAATCAAGAAGGTCAACAACACGGGACATCCCAGGTCAGGTAGACATGACTTTTAGGCCGTCAGAATCGGATGCGAGTTACCAATGTCTGTATGTACACTTGGATATAGGTCCCATCCACGGTATGGCCGTTCCATTTATCATCCTGGACGATTACCAAAATATTTGCGCAGTGGTTCCCACTTCGACGATGCCAAAACATTACGTACGGCAAGACCATAGGCAACAGGCGATTCAGGTACAGCACGAGCGAACCTCATGCAAAGAAACGAAAAAAGAACACCGTCGCGCCAGACATCGAACTTGAACGATCCGATCGGCCCACAATCTAACTATTGCAAGTGTCCATCTCACTATCCGACCATCCCTCGTTATCCTGCAGAGGGCGGGGGGGAAAAAGGCATCGACTAACACGTTCGCCGATTCAGAATTGGAACATATTCCAGTTGATCCATCTTTCGAGGCGGACGAGGCGCGATGCCATTCTCCTGATGCCCATATTCAGATTGGCCAAGAATTTCGGCAGAGTCAATAATTGAGATAAGCGAAGAACTACAAGCATCCGGGAGGGTAGGGGCTGAGGGAACCATTAATACTTGGTATCGTCTAAACCTATATAACGATCCCCGCCCCGCAGAACACTCACCAACCTAACCAATACGCTCCATCGCTCCATACGCACAGTAGCCCCTCGGCGCAGTGTCAACTCGACATAAATGAGAAACACAAATGTATGATGCCTCGTAAGGCCCCGTCCATGGATGATAGACTTGCGAACGCAGCCGAACAAGCATCCCCACCGCCCACCTCGAAAGACGAGATGGACGATGGGTGGGTCGATCTTCCCTGCCATTAGTAACTCGACGCTCGTGAGAATGCATAGAGAGCGCTGAGTGAATTATCAGGGTGTCCACATGCTGAGTGACTGGAAGTCAACAACATCCACTGCGAGATCCATCTCGACGTCGCCTTGCCCGGTCTCAGCTGTCGCAGTGGTCGTAGACTTATGCGTCGAGAAAGTAAACCTGTATTTAATAAGTATGATGAAAAGTCTGCCTTGCGTGCGCAGAGTGTAACAATTTGGTAAGTGATGGTCCTTCCAAGATTCCTGCTCTGTGGTGAATAGGAAAAAAAGAAGTGTTGATTGACCTGACCTTTGATTACATAAGACTCGCTCTGCCAATAAGTACGCACGAACCGAAAAGATTCATGAAAAAGATTCTTCTGAACTCTCGAAAACAACAAATTATATCCCACGTTCTTTACAGAGATCAATTACTGGATGTGTTTGGGACCATTGCCTATGCCCTTCTCCTTTGTTGGGTGGTGTAAGTTCCGGGCCATAATAAGATCTTAAATAGTCCTTTATCTTGGAAATCTTCTGTCTTGAGCCTGAGAGAACAAGATGCTTCAACCACAGGTTCTCGAGGTTCGGTACCAGCTATGAGCTCAAGGCACGAATGTACGTGGAAAGGAGGAGCATTATGCTCATCCCATTCATAGCTGGGCCAGACTAAAGATGTGATGAAGGCTAGTGATTACAGCCTTGGCATGCATTCTAAAAGAGCTTGCAAAAGATCGATGTCACTCAAGGTGGCACCTTCGTGGCCGTTGTCGGTCATCCAATAGATAATCATCTCCGCGATCCAAAAGGCCCACATAAAGGGAGGAGGAAGTTATCAATTTGTTGATACGGATCTATGACTCTGCGATAGAGGCCTTGAGTCGCAATGATCGTCCAAGAACGATGCACAAGGCTCATTGCGTGAAAATCAGCCATGTTCATTTTGTAAGCATCCTTCCAACCTTTCTGCATAGCTAAAGTACCCAGTGGTAACCGATCCGTCACCATCTAATCGACGGTAAGGCTCAGGGCAATCGGTGGAATGGAATAAGCGCAATTCTCCCGGGCTGGAGTCTCGATTGATGCAAGTTCATCTGCCACGTAGGTCGCCGTCGCTCACCTCCTATAGGAAGAGATGTAGTCGAATATATCCTAAAAGCTTTCTCGGTTTGAAGTGAGTGTCCAGGACGATGTCGAAAACCTTGACCAACAAGTGGACGGGAAAATCATCTACATTATCGAGGTAAAGGGATGCGAGCCTTTTATCTGAGTATGTGTCAAAGGGAATGCTAGAACAAAGGTAGTTCAAAACGTCTGCAGGGTTGCTGAGCATTCGGGTCACTTGCGAAGTGAAGATGACGATAGTAAACGGTACAACTTCTATGATTTGGCTCTCAATGTTGTCCTTTTGGTACCTTGACAGGCTCGAGATCACTCACTGACTTCCCTCTGCTACTGGCAACCTATGAGTCGTGGTATTGATGCCCCTTGGAAATGCTCTGTGACTAATAAGATGTCACAAAACATGACGCCCAGCCCGTGGTCACAAACAAGTGATATGCACGAAAATTGCGATGAAACTCTGAGAAGATATACAGAGACGTCCTGATTCGCGGCTGAAGTGTAAACGAGCAGTTGCTTCGTCTCTTGTCTATTGGCCTGAGAAAACAATGTTGTCGATGAAATAAACATCAAGCGCTCTTCGCATATCATAAGGGTCTGTTGACACTTGTTTGGTTACATGAGCTTGTTCTCACAACTTCTATCTGAATGTAGGGAAAGGGACCACAAGAAACTCGAATGTGAAGGTGCCTCAGCATAGGTTTGAGTACATGCAAATATTGATTACAACCTGAATCTGGACATTTAATGTACAAACTCAATCCCACGATCTCTACAGAGGCCAACCAAGTTATTCAGGAACTCCGGGCTAATTCCGGTGAGGACAAGACTTCGGAGGCAAGGTAGTGAACGTATATGGCCTTCTAAGTCCAACGCAAATATCTCCCAGTCAAACTGCAACAACTTGATAGATGGTTTCCCACCACGATGGTGGATTGAGAGATGCTGCAGAGACAAGGGAAGTTGCGCAGGTCCTATGTCGAGTTTCAGAACATCGAACAAGTCGAGATGGACGAGCCCATTGAAATTGCCTGAGATATTGAAATCCTCCTTCAACTCGAGTTTATATAGTTGTAGCTTCTCCAAACGAGGGAGGGAAAAGTGAGCACGGCGCAAATCGGCAGCTTCACATGCAAGAGTGGACGCATTGAAATTCCCGCGGGATTCGAGTAACCAACGTGTGCAGCCCTCATCCAATTTCATATCGTAAAGTTCGATCGTCTTCAGACTATCGGGAGGACATTCATCCCAACCTACTTTTCCATAGCTTTCCCAGGACCTCATGGAAAGGAACTTTAGCAAAACCATTTTTGGCAGCTGAACGCACAAGGAGCTCATATCGCAGCAGCGTCGAAGTGCATCCTCGCACTCCTCATCTTCAGAACAACTGCCAAAAGAACAAAAACCGATCTTGGACTTGAGTGGAGGACGGAAGTGCCTCAGCCAAAGGTTTTCTAGGCCAGGAAGGAGATCCGAAATGAGCTCGATACATGAATCTACTCTGAAAGGTGGTTCATCATGATGTACCCATTCCCATTCTTCATCTATTGGCCAGACCAAAGACGTGATGAAGGCTAATGACCGAAGCGTTGGCGTGCGCTCTAAGAGAGCTTGCAAAAGATCGATGTCACTCAAGGTAGCACCTTCATGGCCATTGCTAACTGTCCAGTAGATGACCATCTCCGTGATCCAAGGGCCACACAGAGGGCTGAGGAGGAAGCTATCAATTTGGTGGTACGGAATTATGGCTCTGCAACGGAGGCCTCGAAGCGCAATGTTCGTCCAAGAACGACACACAAGGCTCATCGCGTGAAAATTGGCCACGTTCGTTCTATAAGCATTTTCCCAATCATCCTTCATAGCTAGAGTTCCCAGTGGCAATCGGTCCTCAACCATCCTATCGACTACAAGGCGCATGACTATCGGTGGAATGGAATACGCACGAGTCTCTGGAGGTGCGATCGGTTCGGTTTCGCTCGCCACGCATGTTGCTATCGCTTGCCTTCTACAGGCCGAGATTCGGCTGAATATGTCCCCGAAGCTTTTAAAAGTTATCTCCTCAAGTTTGAAGCTCGGATCCGTGATGACGTCGAAAACCTTGACCAATAAATGGACGGGAAAATCATTGTCGAGGTAAAGAGACGCGAGCTTTTTATCCGAATATGTTTCAAAGGGAATACTGGAGCGAAGGTAGTCCAAAACATCGCCAGAGTTGTTGGACATTTTACTAAGTGTGGATGGTAAGATACTAAGGAGGGTGAAGGGACCGATTGATATAGCGCGGGTCTGACTCGAAATTAGTCGATCGGTACCGACAGGTTCATCACGCGCCTAGTATCAGCCCCTGCCCAAGACACGACACATCGATCCCAGAAGATATGAGAGAGTGATGTTCGTAGGAAGTCTCACGATAGCAGCGTAGGTTTTTACAAACTTTCCTACTGATATAGATACTTATTTGCCCGTGCTTGCAACATGGACATAAAAAGAAGCCGCTTCCCACACATGTACAGAAGGGGCGAAGACGAGAGTGTATTTATGATGGGCACAACACACAAAAATAATATACACTGCTCACATGCGCGACTCCATATTCTGTCTACTAGTAGTAGAGCTAACAGCACCTCCCTTACATATATACAACATGTGGCAGTTGCTGTCACTTAGACGTTAATGTTGCTGCTAGGTTTAGACTTTCCTCTATTCTGTACACCTTGTAACAGCCATCCTATTCAAACCAATCCTCAAAGTCAATGCCGAGACGCTTGCAAAGAATTTCCAAGGCATCAGTCATTGTCTTTCCTTTTGAGCCTGTTCATCGGCGAATACACCATTATCCCACCCTGCCTTGAACGAAATGCGTTTCGCTCCAGCTCTCCCTGTGAAGGATCAGGTCGAATGCGTTACGAGGCGCTGAAGGGATGGGACGAAATGGATAACACTGAATGAAAGTACTGAGATGTAATCGTACATGTACCATACGCTTCCGAAAGTGATTTCGTCTGGTTTGAGGCAAGAGTCCGGGATAAGGTCGAAGCTCTTGGTTGTCAAATGGATAGAAGACTCATCCGCGCCGTCGAGATATAGAGGCAAGTTTGGATTTAGAAACGAACTGACAGGTAGCAACGACAGGTGTTGATCGCTGAAAATGTCGGTAATTTATGATGGTACAGAAGCGAGAAATGCATGAAACTCGGGAGGCCATTTTGATTCGACAGAGTTTCTTCGTGTTCGTCGTAGAACCTGAATTGGAAAGGGATATCCGAAGTAATACATATCTTGTCTGGTACCCTTTGAAAGCGCCTTCACTGAAAGCCATACGAAGGCAGCCTGTACATGGTACCACATATCCATCGTGTTAAGATGAGATGAGATTCTTCTTCCCTGTCAAATGTACCTCACCGACCGTGGCTTTCATAGGTCGTTGAGTGAAACGTCAGGGCACTCCAAGCAGGCAAGTTAATCTTGCATACTTGGCAGTAAATGTATATTTCGCGCACCCAGAGCAACAAAAACGAAAACATTATAACGCACAGATCAAAGTAATCCAGACAACGGCAAGTTTCGTGAACTACTTCCAACCGAAATCTTGAAATGTCCTCGAGTGGGCATGACCCAATTCTGGTGGACAACACTCCAGTAACTCAAATCTTTCCTCGTCAGCTCTAGTTTCACCACCTTGCTCTCACCAACAGCCAATTCGACCTTGTCAAACCCACGTAAGACTCGTACGGGGAAGTCATGATAGAGACCTGGAGGTGACGGCCCGTCCCCGATGTGGACATTACCTGGGAAAGAGACGTATAGCTGGACGACTTCCTTCCCTGTGCGTTTTCCAGTGTTGGTTAAGTTGAATCGTACTTCTGCGTGTACATCCCACAGACTTGGGTTCCCGCCTTCGCTTCCACCGGCTTGAGACGGTGGTTGGACAGTGTCGTAGCCCTCCGGGTAGGGGTATTTCCCCGTCTTGATCTCAGAGACGCTATTGATGTACGGGTAGATGAACTTTTTGAGCTTTCGAAATCCCACAGGAAAGACTGCCTCGGATGCAGGAGGGATAGTCTCATCTAAAGTTGGAGGAGAGATGCCTTCTGGTCGTGGAGACGGATATGACGACTTCGGTTTTATGAGAGTGACGTTTAGGTCGGAATATGAGAATGTTGTGTATGAAAGCCCGAAGCCGAATTCGTATCGTGGAGCAATCATGTACTGAAAAAATGGAGATTGATGAGACAAAAACCTTGGGAGAGCGGGATGAGCATTAACGCTAACCTTATCAAAATGCCGATAGTCTATGTAAAGTCCCTCTTTGAAGTCTTGTTGCGGGATGATACCATTCGGAATCGTCATGATCTGCCCTGCCTTTCCATAATCTTTGAGGCTTTTGCCAACAGTGTAAGGCAGTCGGCCACTAGCATCCACATCTCCGAAAAGGACGTCCACCTGGCAAATGAGCATACGTCAATTAAAACAAATTAAACATCGGTCAGACAACTCAATACAAACCAATGAGTTTCCGCTTTCCTGGCCAGGAAGGTGCGCAAAGAGCAAACCCTTCACCTCGCGCATATCGATCCACCTCTCTACAACAACTGGCCCCACGGAATGTACTACGACAACCGTCTTTCCCTTTCCTCTCCCGCATCTCTTAGCGACATTCTGAACGAGCCTGTCCCCTCCCTTCTGAGGATGTAAGTCAGTTCGGTCTCCTGATATTCCATCATGAGCTATGAAACCCTCTCCTGCATCGGCGTTGATGAAGACAAGGCAGAGGTCTTGATCTTCTATGCTACTCGCAGGAGGAATGAAGTTGGTCGGGTAGGAGGTAACGGAGACGTGGCTTGAGTCGAATGAGCTGCGGAGTGCCGACTCAGGAGTGACGAGGTATGGAAATTCTGTGGCGCCAGAGCCCCAGCCTACCGCCAGTCTGCATGTAAACGGGAATCAGACATAGTTTCATGCAGACTAATAAAGGAACGACCTACGTTCCCTGGTTGCAGCCTCTATCCTTACAATAATTCGGTCCCTTTCCTTCACCAGCATCCTCCCCGATAATCGCAACTCTAGCTTTCCGGCTTTCACTCGTCAACCCTGAGCCATCTTTGCTCAGTGGCAAGATTCCATCCTCATTCTTCAATAACGTCACCGCCTCCGCACCAATCCTTCGCACAAGCTTACCATGCGCGTCCTCGCCCTCGCCTTGAACATCAACATACTTATTCACAACACCTCTCTCGCCTTCTCCACTCCCATGATGGAGAAACCCGATTTGTTCGTCTGTCCAGGAAGAGAAGTTCGGGCCTTCCTGTGGAAAGCGATCGGGATCGTCCTGATTAAGCTGGTAGTATGCCGCGACGATACGTGTCACCATGTCGTTTAGACGGGAGATCGGTAAGGAGCCATTGAGGATGGATCTTGTAAGGTGCGGACCCCAGAGAGAGCCTCCGTTTGCCCAGCGGAGGCCGTCACCGGGCATTGTCATGTCTCTGTTAGATACGTTATCGTGAGCATTATGTATAATACATGAGGTGATACAAAAGGCACTAAACTCACAGTCCAGCAAGTGCACTAGCTACTCCGCTGCGTTGGGCAAGCCAATCAGACTGGAGGAATCCTTGGAAACCAAGTTCGTCCTTCAGAATGCCATTGAGCAACTTGCTATTTCCACACGCATACCTAATAATAATAAAACAAGCAATTGTGTAAATATTCTGGAATGGAATGAAATGAATGTTACTGACGAGTTATTGACCATTTGATAACTACACATAATCGATGCAACACCGGCACGGATGCTCTCAGCAAATGGCCATAAATAAATTTCGTGTAGCGTACGATCGTCGATGTTGACAGACAAAGCGTTAGGCAAGCCCCATTCGAAGGCCTGTCGGAAGTGTTCTTGCTCATTGAGTATGTAATGTTTCGCTGTAAAACATCATCTCAGAGTTACAGATGCAATACCAAACGAAGCTGTTGCTTGAGATGCATCTTACCAGTCGCAATGACACCTTCCTCTTGTATTCCCTTGATTGTCTGATAAGCGGCGACACCCTGAAGGACAGGATCTGCCCCGAATCCTTCCCAATTTCTTCCGCCGCCAGGCATTCTACCTAGTGGACCCATAGCAGGACCGAGAATGACATGGACGCCCTTCATACGCGCTTCCCTGCCGTGCAGTCGACCGCGCTGGTACCTAGGTCTGATTAGGATATTGACAGCTCAGAAGGAATAACGATAGTAGCTCACATCAAGTCACGATTCCAGGTCGCTCCGACTGTGACCCCGGCAGGGAATGCAGCAGCATGGTCGGCAAATCGGATTCCTAATGGACCGTCTTGGAGACACAGGGAAGGAAACTTGACGTTAGTTGCTGGGCCTGTTTAAGTCATAATGTTAAGCTTCTAGCCTCTTGTGACACAAATCAACTCATTACCCGTGTTTCCGACGCATAGACCCATCTGCCAGCCCGTTCCTGTCGTAACGTTCACTTTCTCTATAAGTGACATCTGGTTAACAAGGCGAGCCGCCTTTTCATATGATGTCTTCCATGAAGGAAGAGTTCCCCCCGGTGCTGCAAAGAAATTAATCAATGGAGCAAACCATAGGTTCGACTAAACTCACGAGATGGATACCAGGGTGGAGAAAGACCATTCTTTGGCGCAGTGATGTATACGACAGTTCCACCGGCCGAGACAATCACCACAACTAGAGCTAGGACACTCGCAAGACCGATCAAAAGCGCATGTCGGATACGTTTCAAGTCGAGGAAAGGAGACAAAAAGCGCGACCTGAAATCATTCGTGAACCATGGATCGTACTACGTCTGAGCATTCAAACGCACACCCAGCTGCTGTTAGCGGTTCTATTCCACGGAGTCGCTCCAGAACCTCGTCGAGATGCTTCAGCGTTCAAAGGCGCGAGTTCATCGTATTGGTCGGCATCCTCGGCACCAGTACTGCCCAAGTTCTGCTCTTGTGATAGTAATGCGATCGCCTCGTCTTCATCTCTATCTTCATGACCACTTCGTGCTTGCTGCCTCCTTCTGGCCATAAGCTCGCTACGATGCTCAGATGATGGTGAAAATTGCACTTACATGTGAAGGAGAATCAACGGGAAGTACTTCGGTAGTTGAGGAAGTCGACAAGATTAGAAAGCGGGCCGTCAGTTGATCTACTTGCCCCGGCGCACGATGTATATTATTCACTGGCCAAGATTCTCAGGACCTATTTCATAAACAGTCTCCTTCCTTCCTTAACGTCGACTATCATTTGCTCGACGGCCACCACGATGTCGAATGGCCGAATTCGCGTCGATATGAATCAGTCCCATCCCGGACTCGTCGTGGATCGATCTACGTTTTAGACGCCGTGGGAACAATCTCGTTTACGTTTAAGCTGGACAAAATGGCGTGCATCCCGCCTCGTTTTCGTGTTTAGCCCTTCGTCACGGGCTTTTTCGAAGACCGCGATGGTTGATTCAGCTAAGGGCGAGTTGCGAAGGCGTAAAACGTCTGGGAATACCGCAGAGGATATTTCGATGAAATGTTCTGACGAAAAGGCCGCAAAGTCTGAAGAGGTAGTTTGGGGGAAAACACCTGCTGGTGAAGGCAAGTGGCTTTCTCGCTTTCCTTCGGGATATTGCTGATAATTGCAGCCTTTTCCAGTCTTTCGAGTACCAACGACGCATGATGTCTTAACACTCTTCGATCCACGCTATCCAAAATCACATCTTGACATTCTCAGTCTGACGTTACTGGGCCTCCAAATCGTGGCGTTCCTTCTTTTGCCTCGACCCATCGCAAAGCGATTCTTCTTCGCGTATTTCGCATTCTGGCGAATCGCATATGATGCTGGACTGGGATGGGTTCTTACAAGACAAAGTAAAAGAAAGTGGATTGTACGTGAAATGATACGACTGGGGTGGCTCGACGAAAAGCGCAAACCGAGAGTTAGAGACTGGATCAGAAAACAGCTTGCAGGAAAGATGGGAAAGGATTATTCATTCGACGTACGCCCATAAGATTGTTTTCCTGGTTTTCAAGTGCTAAATATAGATTCAGGAATTACCCTTAGAGTACAATACATGGCTATTATTTAGACAGCTCGTCGATATCATCCTCCTTAAGTACGTAATATCAATCGTATACCTACAAATTGTCCTTCTGAATTCTGGTCAGTGACTTCGTATCCTACTGTTTATTCGCGTTTTGCTGCTTCCGTGTACCCGACGGACTTTCGATGTCGGTTCACGCCCTCAGGTAAGCATACTCCGGCTTTGTTCACAGAGCTACTCAGTATTCTTTATTACAGGTGGATTGGTGGATTGATCCTCATTACATTCAACGCATGGGTCAAGGTCGAAGCACACCATGTCGTAAAGGACTACGGCTGGTACTGGGGAGATTGCTTTTTTCAGCGTGGCGCACTGGTCTTTGATGGCGTCTTTGAGCTGGCACCTCACCCAATGTACTCAGTTGGTGAGTCGCGCACCGAGTTTAGGTTTGATGAAAGATTTTAACTTATCGCCTTACAGGCTATGCTGGGTATTATGGCCTCTCGCTAATTGTCGGAAGCTATCCCGTACTGTTCGTCAGCATTGCTGCACACGCTGCTCAATTCGGTTTCCTTGTATTCTTTGAAAACCCTCGTATGCCCTGTTTAATACATGAAATTATCTTGTCTCTCTGACCAGTTTATTAGACATTGAACGCACGTATGGACAAAGGAAGTTACTCGCGTCTCGGATTCCTCTCACAGACGGAATGACCCTCTCGCATAAGCCCTCAAGGTCATCGCCACCATCCCACCGGCGCGTCATCTCAGATGCAAGTGATGTTACGACTCCTTCTGGTACAGAGGGTGAATCAGCACCAGAGACAGAAGAACTCCAGACCGAATCTGAAACGGAGACTGAGATGGATCAAGTTGAGATCAGAACGCCTCGCGTCGGGACGCCCGTATCCTTGCCGTCTAGCCGTTCTTCAACGTCGTTGTCGAGATTGACTAGAAGCCACGTGTTGAGTCAACATGATTTGCTGAATAGGTTTTTCAGGAAAGACCTGATTCTATTCCATAATTTCGACTTGCTCCGGTAAGTCCACTTTCATCTAATATTGCTAGATGGTTTTATCTGAGTCTTTTGTAGTGCATCGGACTTCACAACCCTCCTCGTAGTATTCTACGCCGTCGTCTTCACGCTCCTTCCGCCTCTTTCAACTAATAGTCGGGTAGCATTGCATTTCACACATGCTTTACTTTGGCGCATATACCATACGTTCGTCCTAGGCTCGCTCCTTAAAGCGCAAAGCGATTCGAAGTTCCTTGTCCGTCACTATCTCAAACATTATTATTATCCGGATAGTATGCTTGCAAGCGGCCAGGGTGCTGTACAAGACGCGTTCACCAACTGGAAGGCTCTGTATAATTTGAGTATGTTGATGACATATAGTAAGTTCGTCTCTATGTCGCAAAGGTCGGGCCAATGTCTCAATTGCTTGATAGCTTCGTTTGGGGCACTGGCTTGGAAGACGTATCAATATCCTGACGAGTGGATCGCCGGAAATCAGCTTTTGAGGCATACACTCGGTGCTGTAAGTTCTCTCGGGCTTATAAAATGCTTTTGCTGACGTGCTCCGTCTTTGTCAGTTCCTCATTTTGCTACACGGATGGGCTGCACGGGAATCTTATGAAGTCTTGGGCGTCTTCGGATGGTTCTTTGGTGATTTCTTCATTGACAACTTCCCAGCGACTCTGGAGTATACGGGGATCTTCCGGTACATAACACTTCCCTTTCGGCTCCCTAAGTTCATATCTGTCTGACAGTCCTTAAACAACTAGCTTCTTGAATAACCCAGAAATCCTAAGCGGATCGACTTTCTTTGGTCTTGCGTTGATCACTGGTAGTAAATCTGTGTTAGCCTTGGCAGTCTTCAGCAATCTGGCCTATTGGTGGTTCTTGCGGACCGTAGAGAAGTAAGTGCTCAACTATGCAAAATGATGGATTACAGTTCTTATATGTTTCTTAGTCCACACATGCAGAAAGTCTATGGCGACTCGCTGCGCAAGGATGCTGGAGTCGTCAAGATCATCAAGACAGTCGCGACGAAGAACGCGCGTCTCCTCGAGAAACGTGCTGAGAAACATGTTCCGCGTTTGGGTAAGGTCGCAAAGGAAGTGAAGGGTTCGTTTGATAAAGTGTTCAAAGAGACGGAGGAAGTTGTCGAAGAGTTTCTGAATAAGTGTGCGTCAAACAAGGTTCAATCCGTGTGATGTTTACTGAATGATCCGATTGACGATAGCCAAGCCGAAATTATCGGAAGTCCTCCAAGATACGAAGGTCTTGCTTCAGCAATCTAGAGAGAGGCTTGTCATCACGTTAGTATACTTTCACCCGATTTCTTGGTCATGATGCTCACTTCTTGTCTTTAGTCGAGTTGCAAGCGACATATCTGCGTTTGATACTACGCTGTACAGCATCTCGATTGCTACGAACGGGACGAACAGATCAGGAGGGAAGTACCGATTCCATCTCGGCGAACCTATTGTGGTCAATTGGCGCGCACCGCCTACGCATTCGCGGAAGGATTGGATCGGAATTTATCGAGTAAGTTTTTGTCAACCAACATATCGTTTTGGTGCTCATTTATATCCCCTCAGCTCGGCGCGAACAAATCCAGTTTAGTGACAACCATATCATCCTTGGGTCTATGGGTTCCTGTGTATGATAATGAATGGGAGGGCGATGTCTATCTCGGTCCGGAGAACAAACGTCGTGCTGGAACAGATTCAGAAACGGGTACAGTCACATTCAAGGGCGATAAGCTACCTTGGCACACTGGAACGTACGAGGTTAGATATCACCATGATGGGATGTACAACGTCATGAGCTTGGATGGTCCTATTGAGATCTACGGTACGCATGCGTTCTCAGTATTCTTCGCAATTCCGCCTTGCTCCTTGTCCATTTTTGACATATTTTCTGTCTAGTGGACCCACCTGCTTCACTCGATTTCCAATCCGTGCGATGGTACCTCATGCACATCGTCGTCCTCTGTCTCGATTCGGATCCCTCCCTCGTCCCTCTTTCCTCTAAACCTCCTGGCACGCCTCCCTCCCCTAGTTTTAACGAGAACGAGAACGAAAGCCGCGATCCAGATGACTTCCGATTCTGGTCGGAGAAGCAGGCTGCGCGAATTGCACTGTCAATAAAGGCTGCGTTTGGGGTAGAGTATGATCCGGAGGTCATACTTGCTGACGCAAATGTAAGCGCGTTGACGAACAGGATTTTGGTATCGAAGAGGTTGCTTGACGCTTAGAGGAGTTCTTCATTTTATTTCATGGCTCTCCCGAATCAGTAGAGGCGTTGATTTTTTATTTTTTTTCACAGAGGTCTTGTCAGTTTCTTATGCAGTTAATCACGAGTTTATGAAATGGATATCAGTCTCACTTTAACACGATGGTGACTAGCTTTTTGGCCATTTGACTTTGCCAAGATTGCGAAGATTCCGTCTAGTGGCTAAGTTTCGCGTATAGCTTATTACTCAGGCCTACGCCAAAAGTCACAATTGAAAAAGGCTAGACAGCGAGATTGTCCCATGTTAGTAGTACACGAAAGTAGTGGAACAAATATCCGAAGCGATAGCGAATGAATAGAGAATCAATGCTACAACGTCATGCAAGCTAGTCCGGCATAACCGCCATTCCTTCTCGCATCTCGTCTTGCATCTAATAGCCATCAGCAAGAAAGAATTTGAGTCAAAGAACATTCAGTGTGACTTGATCACATCAAAAGAGTTAGAGTACGTACCCAAGGTCTATCAACACCTTTCACGTATTGCCTCGCGGGTCTCTTCCAGCACGCAACCTTTTCCAGTTCTTCAAATGATCGTAACGGTAGGACGATGCCCAGTTCATAGTTGACGATCTGTACGAGGCATGTGAGAATGCACGAACAGGAGAGCCAGCGTGCATGGCGGAAGTCAGACAAACATACATTTAGCGAAGGATTCGACTCGGAACCCGATAATGTCCCCCACGCTGATGGCGTGAAGTTATGCGAACCGATGTATGCCCATCCTATTACTTTCTCCTTGCTGACAGAAGCGTCGTTACCGTCGGCGTTATTATCCTCTTCCCCTGAACTTAAATCGACGCCATCTCCAGTTGCGCCTGCTTGTCTCCCGACGAATGCGGAGGAAGATGACTTGTCCTTGAAGTAGCCGATGATCATCTAGGCAAGCAGAGAATGAACATCAGTGTGTGCTAGCGACACCAGATGAGCTGAAGGAACTTACTTTGGAGTGCATAAGTACACGTCCACGTTTACTATTCGAGTCATAGAATAATTCTCGAGGGAAGTTCTTGGACTCCCATTGCGCTTTTCTGCAGAACATCGTGCCACCGCCCTGCAAGATCAGCAGAAAAGAAACACCATTAGCTTGATTTCTCTTATAGAAAAACGGGAAAATGGATAATGATGGAGAATAACAGTCAAGGACATAGAAGCGTACCGGCATACCAAGGACGCTGTCCTTGACAGTCTGCAATGATGGAAAAAGAATTTTGACTGGCGGCCAAGGTAATTTCGCCCTGTGGCTCTTCGGTCGGTCGAGCCATATCCTCGCGCTCTCTCCACGGGCCGAATCATAAAATTCATTCATCCACTGCGTAGAATACGTTCCAACACTGGAACCCTATGATTAAACCGTTTAAATTCATTCTCTTTTTGGTGAAAGTGGAAAGGTAGCTAGGGAAGGTGACGAAAACCATACCTGGCATTCAAGGACAAGTTGCTTCCCCTTCGGCAGACGTGCGTCAAGCTCCTGGACCGCCTTCATCAGCGCTGGGTGACCCGTCTTTGAGACTTGCTCCCATCCTTCATGTCTGCCCGCTATCGACGCGACTAGTTTGACTCTCACTTTTGACCAATCCCAGCGCATCCGTAGTTCGGAGAGTGCTTCTATGGGAAGTTCAAAACACTACAAGATATGAATATTTTGAACTTAAAATCCGTCGTGGAAGTAAAAAATGGACGAATACCGACCTCGTCATCAAGCAACTTCGTCAACGCAGCCGGTACGTTCAAAGTATGCAAAACCCGCTGTAATGTCCCAGGAAAATCAGTGGCTTTTGGGTCGTGGCGAATCGTCGTCCGACGTAGTGGTACGTCTTGCACCCACGCAGTCTACAGGCTCAAAGTCAAACTCGAGTCCGATTTGTAGAGTCATAGGACGTTGTAAGGAAGCCAGACTCAGCTTGCAGCTCGAACGCGAAGGCAGAAGAATAAAAAATGAAAGACGACGAACATTCTCAATGTCCCGCCAATCGTATTCGACGAAGTTGGCTGTTGGTACTACAATTCGTAGCCTCTCGTCTTTATAGAATAACTAATGAAGAAACGGTCAACTACGTATAGACTTGAGCGAGCTCGTAGTGCGTAATTATCTTACCAGCATGATCTAAATCCAGATAAACGATCAATCCTTTTAGCGCCGGACCACTGAGCAACACGCCACATAACCTGAATTGAGCTGACCTTCGTATGCATACATCCTCTTCCGTTCCTGATAAATGGCTTCGTCATAAGCAAATTAGGCGCAAGTTGCTTCAATCCGGAGTTTCCATCTCCAGGCTGGTTAACAACGATTATCGGTGTGGTCGGATCGAAGAACGTGTATAGCCAGTCCATGTTGTTAGAGTAGGAGGAGAGGATGGCTAGAGTGATTTCGGATTTCTTTTTCGTGTTTTCATATCAAAATATAACATTCATAGATAAGCTCGACCGAGATAATTGGAAGGTTTAGAGTAAGGATACATACAGGTCCGATAATTTCAGATAACCGAAATGTAGGCCCGGTATCCTTGTCCCGATCCACGAGTCGGTTAGCAATCTGACGCAGCTCACCGTCCCAAAATACTTCATCATCATACTTTTTCGCCTCTAGTTTCCCACTTGATCCAGCGCTTCTCACAGGATCCTTGTCTTTGTTGTTCTTCGCGGCAGAGGTTACGCTCCCATTAGTAGTAGACGTGGTCAGTATGATGGGAGGAGCAGGGGAAGAACGTTGTCTCTTCGTTGGCGGGGACATGGCCTGGTTATTAGTACCACCAGCACCACTGCCGAAACCAGATGCTCCAGCGATAGAAGACCCAGTGCCAATCACAATGTCTTCCGAGTCACCTTCCTCACGTCTACGTTTTATGCTGCCCTGTGCCTTCGTTTTCTCGATTCTGTCCAATCGTTCCTTCTCCATCTTCGCTCGTTCTCTCAAAAATGCCGGTCTCCCGAGGCCTATTTCCTCGTTTCCCTCCTCCTCATGCGCGCTGTTTCCAGATCGAGTAGTGTTTATATTCGGAGTCGAAGTCGAAACGTTGTCGTCCTTAACGAATTCACTTTGTTGAAGTGTATCCGAGAAAGTAGAGTTTGCTTTCCGCTGCCCTCTCGCTGGCTTGGATCCAGAACGCGCCTTGGCTTCGGCTTCAGACTTAGAAGCTTCAATGGCAGCAGCCAAGTCCCGCTGGAACTGCGCCTCTTCATCTTCCTCATCTCCTTCATGCTGGTTCTCATTTGGAGCTTGAAATCGGGAATGGGACTGAGATTGTGGTTGTGATTCTTGCAAACTCAACTCAATTGCTCTAAAATGGACGAGAAGGGAAACAAGTTAATTCAGAGAGACCTATACAGTGCGAATAACTGACCTTTTAAACTGCTGCTCCTCATCCATGATGTCCAGATTCGCGTCGAGCGAAATAGCCAAGTTTGATACTGTAAAAGTTGCGGTCCTTGAGTCCTTGTTCTTGTTTGCTTCGCTTCAAAAAAGACTGCCGTCCCGTGACACGCGTCAAATCTAAGGTACGAGGTAGATCTGTCACAGTGCGTCTCATCCATCGAGCCTCATGCAGCTTACATGAGAAACTGATGGACTGAGGACACAGCGGGCAAATACCGGTTTCGGCAGTGCTGCGATAACGGTCGAAAGCAGAAATGAAATTAATGATTGCGTCAATGATTGCGTCCGGGTTGTGACTTATTATGGCAACGTACCTGTCGGCTTTGTTGAGACAATAAATTGCATAATCGGTTGCAAAAGGGGTTTCGACCCATCTGAGATTACAAATAGCAACGTGTTTGCCACGGAAAGGGAAATTTGAAGTTGCGTCATGGTGGCAATTTATTATGTCACTCGCGATTTCCTTCTTTGTGAGATTTTCAATGTCACAAGTGACGCGATTTGTAATTTCGCCACTGGTTGCATTCGGGTGGGCGATCAGTGGTCACTCAGCGGGTCATTCCGAGGGCGATCATCGCTTTAAGTGGGCGATCTGCGGGCGATCTGCGGGACACCTAACCTAACATTCAGTGGGCGATCAGAGCCCAGTGGGGCGGGCGATGAACGGGTGCGTCAACTTCTTGTCTTCTTGCCACCATTATCCTCCATTCCTTCACCATTCCTGCTTACTTTAACGACTCGCAACGTTAAGCAACTGCGCGACCTGAACAAATCAGGCCACGAAGTAAAGCAGATGAGAATCTAGTGGCCGAGATCACACGCATAGGATCATCCCTGACTCTAGCAAAAGATGACTTGGTATGCTTAACGTTGGCTCCTTTGTCAGGGTACTAAGGAGTGACCTCCAATACCACAGACTGCTTTGACCTCGAGTCTTAAAGGCAAGCAGGATGAGCTGCGACACATCAAGAGCGAAATGAAAAAGAAGGCGCCAGAATTGAAGCAGGTTCGCACCCTGTGACACAATGCCATTTTGGAGATACTGAAACGGAATTTACAGGCTAGAACGAATCACGCTGCTCTGGTCGAAAGGATAGAAGCTCTGTCAGCAGTCGTTAACAAAGCGGAGGATGTAATATTCGCACAATTCTGCGCGCAAATTGGCATGGAAGACATTCGAGAATATGAATCGCGGCAGCTGAAAGCAGCGAGCGAGGAGGCTGCGGTCCGTAGGCGTTTCGAGACACAGATTGCACATCTTACCCATCAGTAAGTTCCTTTTCCCCTCGATCTGCGTGAAGAACGGGCCTATTGAGCGACGCATCCAGGTCGCAATTCGAAGAACAGCAACTGGCAATGCTGCAGGAGCGCCTTGCAATGCTTGACACCACTATAAATGCCGAGCACCCAGCTATAGAGAAGCATGAAGCTGAAAAGCAAGCTCTCGGGAGGAGAGAAGACCGTCGCTGCTCTCGCGTTGCTTTTCGCTATTCACAGGTATACCTTTCTTCGTTGTTCTCACAGTCGTCTTCCTTATACTCATTTTCGCCGGTCACTGTAGTTATCAACCAGCTCCTTTCTTCGTTCTTGATGAGGTTGATGCAGCACTCGACAATACGAATGTCGCCAAGATCGCTAATTACATCCGTTCTCGAGCGTCTGGCGAGTTCCGGTTTGTGGCCATTAGCTTGAAGAATTCTCTGTACGAACGAGGAAACTCGTTCGTAGGTAGGTATATACCGTGATCAAGAAGTGAATAGCTCTAGCTCCTTAACATTAGACGTAAGTGGCTTTCTATCGTACCACTGGCAAAACTAACGAGGAATTTCTCTTTCAGCTCACACAATACGATGACTGATTGCCGTGACCTCTGCTGTATCACCGCGCACTCTATTTATTCTATCAACCCTCGCTGTCATAATCATAAATGTAATAACAATACGTAGCTTGTACGAATTCCACAACGTAAAATGGGCATATGGAGTGAACGTGATGAAATGCGAACGCGAACGGCAAATAGAAGAGAAGACAGCAAAGGGCAAAGGAAATAACTAGCACTAAAACGACCATCGATGAAAGAAGTTGAGACAAGATTAATTCTTTCCGTTCATCGCCCGCTCCACTGGGCTCTGATCGCCCACTGAATGTTAAGTTAGGTGTCCCGCAGATCGCCTGCAGATCGCCCACTGAAAGCGATGATCGCCCTCGGAATGACCCGCTGAGTGACCACTGATCGCCCACCCGAATGCAACCAGTGGCGAAATTACAAATCGCGTCACTTGTGACATTGAAAATCTCACAAAGAAGGAAATCGCGAGTGACATAATAAATTGCCACCATGACGCAACTTCAAATTTCCCTTTCCGTGGCAAACACGTTGCTATTTGTAATCTCAGATGGGTCGAAACCCCTTTTGCAACCGATTATGCAATTTATTGTCTCAACAAAGCCGACAGGTACGTTGCCATAATAAGTCACAACCCGGACACAATCATTGACGCAATCATTAATTTCATTTCTGCTTTCGACCGTTATCGCAGCACTGCCGAAACCGGTATTTGCCTGCTGTGGGAGGGCATGAGGCAGCCCTTCCCCCTCTAACCATCATGTTCACTCTCTACTGCCTGCGTGGTTCGTCCTTCTTGTCGTGGTTACCCCCATTGGATACTGCTGATGCATGCTACAGTGATTCGACTCGAGGAGCTCAAGTGGAAGCATTCTTTACATCGCAATGATCCTAACCTTTATGTTGAAGTGAAGTTTGGTGATGTTACTCGAAAGACAAAGGTAGCGAAGAGAAGCCAGTCTCCCATATGGGACGAAGAACTTGTTTTGTTTGTGCTTCAATCTTTGTTGAACCAAAACTCATCTCATTCAATATATCTGCATATCTAGCCCTGAAGCAGAAGAGTTCGCAAAGTTTGAAATCAAAGTCAAGCATGACTCAACGTTGTTGCAAGACCTCTGTATCGGAGTCGTCGACGTACGGCTCAATGATTTACTGGCAGGCTCTGCAAAGGATAAAGGTAATGAAGTGATGACTCTTGACACTTCTCTCTGGCTCAATACAACCTGTCCTCAGTCACACTCGATGTTTTGTCGCCTAAACGCACAGTAGGGATCACAGGTCGTATTATACTACGACTCGCGGTAAAAAATACGGTAGAAGCAACCGATATGGGTATCAGAGAAGCTATTCAAGATACTCAACATCTCAAAATTGTTCAGTCGGAAGGTACATCTGACGTTGCACAATCAGCTAGCGGTGGACCGGCTCAAGCGGGAAGCCAACATAGGCTATACAAAGCCGCCAATGAGCTGTTGCAAAGATTGGAGAAATTGGAAAACGTCATAGACACTATATCCGAAGTGAGATCCTCGGATAACCACCAGGAATGTTCATTGTCATTGTCACTTACACTGTCCAGATGAGTCCATTCTCTAAAATTGCATGGTCATTGGCATCCGCTCTGTTGAAGGTGAGTGGAAATCGCTGTGTTTTGCATTGTGACCCACATCGTGTTTATTCGCAATTATCTCTCAGGCGGCGCAGAATGTCTTCGAGGCCGACAAGAAGGTTGTTGAGCTCGTTCAAACCATGGGCGATGCTTTTGACTTCGTGCGCGACGTTCAAACACTCCGAGACAAGGCCACTAGGCTGCAACGACCCATAGAATGTCTTCTGAAGCAGACCATTGAATGTTGTATTTTTATTCGTGAATACACGAGTCATGGTTTCGCCGGTGAGTTATCCTCTTATCATCAACACGTCCGTTCTTCAGGTTATAATTCTTCTCGTCCAGGTCGAATGCGTGAGTTCGACAGCTCCCGGAAGATAAACGAGTTTCAAGAATCACTGGCCAAGTTCAAAAAGGAAATTGATTCCGGCGTGATTCTCCACACTGCTTTCGTCTCAGTACGAGCAGTGCAGGGAATTGATAAAATCTGTTCGTACTTTCTCCTCATTCCGGGTATATACTGACGTCTGTCTGCCAGTGTTGCACCAGCAACTGAACCCTGGACATTTCGACGCATTTGACCGACCGTCCTGTCTTCCTAAGACACGCTTGGAAATAAGGAAGCAGATCGTCGAATGGATGTTCGATGAGACGACGCAGAATATCTTTTGGCTGTATGGCGTTGCTGGATCGGGAAAGAGTACGATCAGTGCAACGATTGCACAACACTTCAGAGATATGTCCCGTCTGGGTGCGTTCCTCTTCTTCGAGAGAGGAAAGAGCGAGCCGTCGTCGGTGATTAGGACTATCGCGTATAAGCTTGGAATTTTTGATTCATCGATTGGATCGAGCATTCTTTCTGCAATCGCTGGTGACCAGGATATTGCTACAGCAACTGCCGTCCATCAATTCAAGAAGCTTTTGTTCGAGCCTCTTGTTGCTTCCGCCTCCTCGACATCGGGACCCATTGTGATTGTGCTTGACGCTCTTGACGAATGTGGGACACCTGATTCACGACGCAATTTGATGAAGCTTTTGCAGAATGAATTCCCGAAGCTACCTAACAGCTTTCGCTTCCTTATTACCAGCCGACAGGAAGCAGACATTGACGGAGTACTTCGGTCGCGACCAGAAAGCGTATGCGCGACATCTCTCAATCACACTTCGTTGGATAGTCAGCATGACGTTCTCTCATATATCCGCACAGAAATGGATGACGTCAGAATGCAGTTAGGCATCCCGAAGGATGGAGCATGGGAAGACAAGATGGTTGCGCTTGGGAAGGCTGCGGGTGGACTTTTCATCTGGGCCTCGACTGTCATTAAAGTGGTCCAGAATAGTGACGATACTCTTTATTGTCTCAATAACTTCATCGCAAACTTACAATCGGTCTCCGCATTTGGGTTATACGACCTGTACTCGACCGTGCTGAAAAATTCAGGTATCGATTGGACAAACTCTAGGTCGAGAGATCGCTTTCGGAAAGTTCTCTCGTTGCTTCTGCTGAGCAAGGTTCCATTGCCGAGCGAAATCATAGATGGTATTATAGGTTTTCGGATTGAAGAGTCATCGGTACTTATTTTGTCGAGGCTTCGGAGTCTCGTCACGTATTCTCCCGGAGGACCCGTTAGTTTGCTTCACACGTCTTTTTCGGACTATCTCCTGTCATACGAACGCTCGAATGACCCGTGGTTTATCGATCCTCCCAAAGCGAATGGATTGATTGCTGATCGATGCTTTATTGTCATGGAGGAACTTCTGCGATTCAACATATGTGACCTGAAATCCTCTTTCGATCGCAATGACCACGTTCCCGAGCTTGCGAATCGCATCAAATCTCAAATACCGGCACACCTTGAATACGTTTGCCTCCATTGGGCTCAGCATCTATGTGACTCTCCATGCCATCCCGATCTTCTCGAGAAACTTTCCGAATTTGCATACCGTCGTGTTTTATTCTGGTTCGAGGTGCTCAGCTTGGCGAAGGCATTCGGCCGTGTCGCCCCAAGTACACTTCACTCAGTATCTTCTTGGATTGAGGTAAGACGTCTATCAAGTCTGTGAACATAGGAAGCTGACTTCTTTTCAGCCACATGATTCAAATCTTGCACACTTTCTTCAGGACGCCAGTCGCCTTGCCTCCATGTTTACCGTTCCGATTATGCAAAGCACCCCACACATATATATCTCCATGCTTCCCTTCTCAGCTGGTGATTCGGAGTTTGTAGCTCATTATTCTAAATACATGTCTTCTACGGTGCATGTGGAGCGCAGAGGTATCAAAAGACCTCCGATGTATTTGAAGGTTCTGGAAGGGCATTCCGGAACTCTGACCTCGGTCGCCTTCTCGCCTAATGGAGTGCATGTCGTCTCAGCCTCTCGCCACGGCGCTGTCCTAGTGAGTGACTTTGATAGTGGGGAGATAGTTTGCGGCCCGTTAGAAGGGTGGACTGCCTGTTTTTCACCTGACGGGACTCGCATAATGTCGGGTTGTAATGACGGCGCAGTCCGAGTGTGGAATGCGCCGGACGGAAATTTGGTTCTTGGCCCGTTGGAGGGCCATACCAAATGCGTTGAGTCAGTTGCTTGGTCATCTGACGGAGCGAGGATGGCTTCGGGTTCGGATGACAATATGATCATCATATGGGACGCTGCAGACGGAAGGGCCATATTTAGGCTGACCGAACACACAGATCGCGTTACTTCTGTCGCCTTTTCTCCTGACAGTGAGCGTCTTGCTTCAGGCTCCTGGGACAAAACTATTAGAATCTGGGATGTAAATAATGGAGTCCTTGCTTTCGGGCCTTTCGAGGGTCATTCTGATGAGGTCAACTCTGTCGCATACTCTCCAGACGGCAAGTATGTCGTCTCCGGCTCTCGCGATAAAACAGTCAAAGTCTGGGAAGTGGAAAGTGGGAGTGTCGTTTCTACTTTCAAGGGACACACTAATTGGGTGATGTCGGTGGCGTATTCACCTTGCGGCTCGTACATCGCCTCTGGTTCCGACGACAAGACGATCATAGTCTGGGATACCAAAAGTGGACAGATTGCTTCCGGCCCTTTCGAGGGTCACACGTTTTTTGTCTTTTCCGTTGCGTATTCATCGGATGGAAAGTACATCGCCTCAGGCTCCGCTGACAGAACCGTCAGAATCTGGGATGCTAGTTCCAAGGTGGTTAGCTCAGAATCACCTCAAAAGCATACAAACTTCATCACGTCCCTTGTATTTTCGCCGGATGGAAGGCGAATCGCGTCAGCTTCGATTGACGGCTCGATCATAGTTTGGGACGCCCAGACAGGAGACGTTGTAGCCGGACCTCTACTGGGGCATAGGGAGGCTGTTATTTGTGCGGCATTCCTGCCAGACGGCTTGCGATTAGTCTCAGGTTCAGAGGACAAGACGATCAGGGTTTGGGGAGCGGGTTCATGCGAAGTTGTCTGTGGTCCTTTGGAGGGAGAACTGACCGATAACACCTGCATGACTGTTTCCCCAGACGGCTTGACGCTCGTCTTCGGCCCCATCGACGATGCAATGAGAGTATGGAGCATAGTGGATGGCAATTTCATCGCTGGACCGTCTCTGTTCCACACGAAGCGTATTGATTCGGTAACTTTCTCGCCCAGCGGCAAGCAATTCGCATCAGGTTCGGATAATACGATCAGAGTATGGAACACAGAGACTTGGGAAGCAACGTCCGAACTTTCAATCAAGCTATCCGGATCACTCAGTTCCATTTGCTTCTCTCCAGACGATACGCGGATTGCCTGTATCGTAGACCAGAAAAGCATCATTGTCGTGGACGTAGTGAATGGCCTTATCACTACCGGACCTTTCGAAGGATACACATCCTTAGCTCTTTCTGTCCTTTTCTCACATGGCGGGGAATATATAATCTCGGGCTGGTATGAAGCAATCCGAATTTCGGACGCGGAAAACGGGGAGATTATGTTCGATCTCCATGGCCACATGAACGTCGTATTGACTATCGCCTTATCCCCTGACGGATCTCGATTAGTCTCAGGTTCTGCGGACAATACGATCAGAGTATGGGATGTATCAGACCTTCTCCGACATCCTCCAGAAAGCTCGAGTACTTCCGCGACGACGCTTTCATCTAGCACTGGAGTCTTCTCAGACTGGGTCCTCGATGACGACGGGTGGATACTTGGCGGACCGGACGGACGTGACCTTCTCTCGTGGGTCCCCCCTCATCTTCGTTGGACAGTTTGCCGTCCTCGCTGCCTATTCATACTCAGTTGCGACTTCTCTACCAAGCTTGATTTTACAGGAGCGTCTCTTGGTGAACGATGGACAGAATGTTTCATTTCTCCGGGGTAGAAAGATTAAATCATAAATCTGTTGTCTTCTTTCATACTGTATTTATCACCAGGATATGTATGGAGGAACGGAAAGCATCTCAGAGGCCCAGTTGAACATACGAATAGACAGGCAGGGAACAAATAGAAAACTATATTACCATTGGTTCTGGCTAGTACATTAATGCATATGATACGTGAAGGAGAGACAGGCTAGGAGGAAAACGAGAATAGAACGGACGAATACTAACAAGTAGCTGAAATCACGAAGTTCAAGACGGTGAGATATGAAGGAAAGGAGACTCTCTAGTTCAAGTCTTGAGCACTTCGGTTTAATTGCCACTTGCCTGCTTCGCCATCTGCAACACAGTAGTCAGTAAGCGACATTAAACCAACCCAAAAAGAGAACAAGGATGCGTACTAAGTTCAATGCAGGTCCAGCCTTGAACCATTCAATCTGGCTCTCATGGAACAAACGCACAAGCCCGATCTCCCCAACTCGTTCGTCCGAGTCTTTCATCTCTATAATCAACTTCTTGCCACGCGCAAAGCTCTCCAGCCCCTTTATCGTTATCCGATCGTCTGGATTCACGAACGTCGGAGCGAGTACACCCTGCCCCTTCAATTTTGTCTCATGGGTTCGCATGAAGGACTTGACAATGATGGTGAGGCCGGCGAGGTACCGGGGCTCGAGCACGGCGTATCCACGAGAGCAACCCTCGCATCAGTTCGAGTTGCTGATTTCAACCCATTTGATTCCTCGAACACGGTAGTATGCCGCGGTCTGCAGGATACAGCCGTACTCGTCAACTGATTCTTCACCTTGTTGGCCTCACCATTCGAGGTATTGATGACGCCAATCAAGCAGTTTTGAGATATGTTTTGGAGATGTCCTCGGTACTTGAGCCGTGATCCACCAGGGGAGATATGACCCGTCTTGGAGACTTATTCCTACCCCTCGTGATTTCTCGCTATAGGCGCGCGACTAGTGTCACTCTTACATTTGACCAATCCCAGCACATCCGCAATTCGGAGGGGACTTCTATGGGAAGCTTAAGGACTAAAGTGTTATAATATTTTTAATTAGAACCTATTGTAGAAGTAGGAATGGAGGAAAACCGACATCTTCTTCAACGCAGCTGGTACGTTCAATATATGTAGTGTAGAACTTGCTGTAACGTCCCTGGAAAATCAATGACTTTCGGGTCATGGCGAATAGTCGTCTGACGTAATACATCTGTCATCCACGCATTCTGCAGGTTCAGAGTCAAACCCGAGTCTGGTTTGTAAAGTCGTAGGACGTCGTAAGGAAGCCAAACTCAGCTTGCAGCTCGAATACAAAGCCAGAGGGAATAAGAAATCAGAAGACGACGAACATTCTCAATGTCCTGCCAATCGTAGTCGACAAAATTGGCTGTTGGTACTACAACTCGTAGTCTCCCATCTTTATAAAATAACTGTCGAAGGAACAGTCAACTACGGATACACTCGAGTTGTCTCATTAGTGTCTTACCAGCATGATCTAAAATCGAAATCCGATCAAATCCTATTAGCATCGGGCCACCGAGCAACACGGCACATAAACCGAACTGAGCTGTCCTTCGTATGCATACAGCCTGTTGCATTCCTAATACATGGCTTCGCCATAAGCAAATTAAGCGGAAGTTGCTTCAGTCCGGAGTTTCCATCTTCTCCCGGTTGGTCAACTACGATCATCGGTGTGGTCGGATCGAAGAACATGTATAGCCAGACCATATTGTCAGAGTGGGAAGAGAGAATGGCCAGAGTGATTTCGGATTTCTTTTTCGTGTTTTCGAAAATGTATATCAAAGGTAACATTCATAGATAAGCTCTCCCGAGACAGTTTGAAGGTTTAGAGTTAGGATACGTACAGGACCGATAAAAGAAACTTCAGACAACCGAAATGTAGGCCCGGTATCCTTGTCCCGATCCACGAGTCCGTTAGCAAGGAGACGCAGCTCGCCGTCCCAAAATACTTCACGATCATACTTTTCCGTCTATAATTTCCCACTTGATGCAGAGCCTCTCACAGGAACCTCGTCCGTGTTGTTCTTCGCGGCACAAGTTACACTCCCAGTAGTAGTAGACGTGGTCGTTATAGAAGGAAGAGCATGAGAGGACGCGTCGGTGGGAATATAGCCTGGTGATTCTCACGCACATTCATTGTTTCCAGCTTGATTAGCATTCATATTCGGAGATGAGGTCCAAACGTTGTCGTTCTTAGCATTTTTACTTCGTTGAGGTGTATCCGGGAACGTGGAGTTTGCTTTCCGCTACCCTCTGGCCTGCCAGAGGATACAAATGCACCTTGGCTTCCTCTTAGCTGTTGTGACACAAGCTTGATCATTGTGTCACACATAACTTGCTCTTGACCCTCATGACCCAACTATGCTTTACTACCTACCCTCATTCCTCTCTATTGTGTTCCCTCATTCCTTATTTCTTGGCCATGGTATATATTAGCAGGTCTAATGTATGGTACATTATCCATTTGTGTTGTAATTTGAGGCGACCCAAGAGAGTGAAGCATGTAACAGAGGTTAAAGACACAAATCAATAGTTACATTTGTGCCCTGGTGAGCTTGTAGGGCAAATGGATAACATACCATACATTAGTCCTGCTAATATATACCATGGCCAAGAAATAAGGAACAAGGGAATGCAATAGAGAGGAATGAGGGTAGGTAGTAAAGTGTAGTCAGGTCATGAGGGTCAAGGACAAGTTACGTGTGATACAATGATCAAGCTTGTATCACAACATTAGCCTCAGAAGCTTCAGTGGCAGCAGCCAAGTCTTGCTGGAACTGCACCTCTTCATGTTCCTTGTCTCCTTCATGCTGATTCTCACTTAGAGCTTGAGATTGGGAATAGGACTGAGATTGAGGTTGTGATTCTTGTGAACTCAACTCAATTGCTCTAAAGTAGACGAGAAGGGAAACGAGTTGATTCAGAGAGAGCTATACAGAATGAATAACTGATCTTTTGAGCTGTTCCTTCTCATCTATGACATCCAGATTCGCGTCGAGCGAAATAAACAGGTTTGATACTGTAAAAGTTGCGGTGCTTGACTCAAAAATAGACTGTGGTCCCGTGACACGCGTCAAACCCATGGCCAGGTAGATCAGATCTGTGACTCTCATCCAACTACCAATACTTACCATGAATTCTCGTCATTTAGCCTCTCTATTTCGATAGTCAACTCGATAGACGTGGAGTGGACATTAAGGAATGTACACTCCGAACATCAGAGGCTACATAATCCGGCGACCTTGTTGCTCTTATTTAGTACACTGGTACGGCGTCTATCAATGCATCAGCTTCTCATCTACCGGACAGCTTATATGAGAAGCTGATGGACTGAGGAGGGCACGAGGCAGTCTTTCCCCTCCCTCTAACCATCATGTCCACTCACTATTGCCTGCGTGGTTCGTCCTTCCAATTATGATTGCCCCCATTGGAAACTGATGCATGCTACAGTGATTCGACTCGAGGAGCTCAAATGGAAGCATCCTTTACATCGCAATGATCCGAACCTCTATGTTGAAGTGAGGTTTGGTGATGTTACTCGAAAGACACAGGTAGCGAAGAGGACCCGTTCTCCTATCTGGAACGAAGAACTCGCATTGTCTGTATTCAAAACAACATTCATTGAACTGAAAACGTTCTTACGCAGAATACCTAGCCCTGCAGCAGGAGAGATCTCAGCCTTTAAAATTAAAGTCATGCATGATTCGACCTTCTTGCAAGGCGTCTGTGTCGGCATCGTCGACGTAAACCTTGTTGATGTGCTGGAAGGCTCCACAGAGGGTGAAGGTAATGAATTGTCGACATCATTGCGGTTCCTACTGATTAAACGCAACTTGATTCTAGTCTATTTCGAGATTTCATCACCTGAACGCGCAGAAACGACGATCTTGGGTCGTATCGTCCTGCAACTTTCAGCTATAGATGAAATACAGGCAATAAGAGTGGATATCAGAGGAGCGGCTCACGTGGGAGGCCAACATAAGCCGTATAAAACCATTGACGAACTGTTGCAAAGATTGGAGAAATTGGAGAAAGTCATAGGTGCTGTATCTGAAGTGAGTTCGGATAGCCATCAGAAATGTCCGTCGTCACTGTCACTTACACTGCCTAGATAAATTCATTTTCTAAGATTGCGTGGTCGTTGGTATCCACATTGTTGAAGGTGATTGAATATCGCTGTGCACTGCGTCGTGTCCCGCACCGTGCTCATTCATAATCACCCTCAGACCGTGAAGAATGTCTTCGAGGCCGATCGGAAGGTTGTCGAACTCCTTCAAGGTATGAACGAAGCCTTTGAGTTTGCGCTCGATGTCCAGACGCTCCGCGACAAAGCCGCTACGCTGCAGCGATCTATAGAAGGCCTTCTGAAGCAGACCATTGAATGCTGTCTCTTTGTTCGTGAATATACGAGCCGTAGTTTCGCAGGTGAGCTATTCATAAATACATCCGCTTTTCAAGTTATGACTCTTTTCTTCCAGGTCGGATGCGTGAGTTCGACAGCGCTCGGAAGATAAACGAGTTTCAAGAATCGCTGGTCAAGTTCAAAAAGGAAATTGATTCCGGCGTGATCCTCCACACTGCGTTCGTCTCAGTGCGGGCTGCTCAAGGCATTGATAAACTCCGTTCGTATTTTCTCTTCCTACTGGCCTCCTGCTGGACATCCACTGACTCCGGTCTGCTAGTGTTGCAGCAACAACTGAACCCCGGACACTTCGACGCGTTTGACCGCCCTTCATGTCTTCCTAAGACGCGCCTAGAAATCAGGAAGCAGATCATCGAATGGCTGTTCTCCGAGACAACGCAGAATGTCTTTTGGCTGTATGGCGTTGCTGGATCGGGGAAGAGCACGATCAGCGCAACGATTGCGCACCACTTAAGGGACATGTCTCGTCTCGGTGCGTTCCTCTTCTTTGAGAGAGGAAAGAGCGAGCCGTCGTCGGTGATTAGGACTGTTGCATATAAGCTTGGAATTTTTGATTCCTCGATTGGATCGAGCATTCTTTCTGCAATCGCTGGTGACCAGGACATTGCTACAGCAACTGCCGTCCATCAATTCAAGAAGCTTTTGCTCGAGCCTCTTGTTGCTTCCGCCTCATCGATCTCGGGCCCCATTGTCGTTGTGCTTGATGCTCTCGATGAATGTGGGACACCGGAGACTCGTCGTGGGTTAATGGACCTCCTGAAAAGAGAGTTTTCGAAGCTACCCAACGTCCTCCGGTTCCTTATCACAAGTCGACGGGAGGCAGACATCGATAAAGCTCTTTCATGGCAACCGGATCGTGTCTGTGCAATAGAACTGGACTACACATCGACAGGCAGTCGAGAGGACGTCCTTACCTATCTGCGTACAGAAATGGATCGTGTTATCGGAGAGGAAATGGAGATCCTTGGAGACAGTTGGCCCTGGGGAACGAACTTGCAGTTGCTCGGGAAAGCTGCAGGGGGATTGTTCATCTGGGCCTCCACGGCAGTAAAAATGGTCGAGAATAGCAACACTAGATTGAAAGTACTCAAACAACTTGTATTCAATGTGCGCGCACTCTCGGGACTGGATACATTATACGCATCGGTACTCCGTGACTCGGACATCAAGTGGGCCCACGAGGGATCAAGGGAGCTATTCCGGAAAGTTCTTGCGCTGGTTCTGCTAAGCAAGGTTCCGGTGTCGTGCAGGAACATAGATGATATCTTAGGTCTTTCACCTGACGAGTCTTCGATCAATATTTTTAAGCATCTGCGGAGTGTTCTCACCTACAGTGCCGAAGGTCCGGTCAGCCTGTTTCACACTTCCTTCTCAGACTACCTCCTGTCACCCGAACGCTCGAATGAACCATGGTTTATCGATCCTCCCAGAGCGAATAGACTGATCGCTGACAGATGCTTCATTGTCATGAAGGAACTTCTGCGGTTCAACACGTGTGACCTGAAATCCTCCTTTGTTCGCAATGATGATGTTCCCGGTCTTGCGGACGTGATCGAGACTCAAATACCTTCACGTCTAGGATACGCGTGCCTCCATTGGGCTCAGCATCTCTGCGATGCTCCATGCCATCCCGAACTCCTCGAAAAACTCTCAGACTTTGCATATTGTCGTGTTTTATTCTGGTTCGAGGTGCTCAGCTTGATGAAAGCATTCGGCCGTGTCGCCTCAAGCGCACTTCACTTAGTATCTTCTTGGGTTGAGGTAAGACATCTATCAAGTCTCTGAGCATAGAGAGTTGACTTCCTTAGCCACAGGATTCAAGTCTTGCAGACTTTCTTCAGGACGCCAGTCGCCTTGCCTCTATGTTTACCGTTCCGATTATGCAAAGCACCCCCCACATATATATCTCCATGCTTCCTTTCTCGGTTGATGATTCGGAGATTGTAGCTCATTACTCGAGATGCATACCTTCTACGGTACATGTAGAGCGCAGAGGTATCAAAAGACCTCCGTTGTATTTGAAGGTTCTGGAAGGGCATTCCGGACTTGTGATCTCCGTCGCCTTCTCGCCGAATGGAAGGCACGTCGTCTCAGCGTCTCATGACGACGCTGTCCTAGTGAGGGACATCGATAGTGGAGAAGTGATTTGCGGACCATTAGAAGGGAGAACTGCCTGTTTTTCACCTGACGGGAGTCGCATCGTGTCGGGTTCTAATGACGGCACAGTCAGAGTATGGAATACTCAGAACGGGAGTTTGGTTCTTGGTCCGTTGGAGGGACATACCGAGCGTGTGAACTCAGTCGCATGGTCTTCTGATGGGACAAGGATCGCTTCAGATTCGGATGACAAGACGATCATGATATGGGACGCTGGAGAAGGAAGGGCTATATTTAGGCTGACAGGACACACAGCCTGCGTTACTTCTATCGCCTTTTCTCCTGACAGTGAGCGTCTTGCTTCAGGCTCCGAAGACAAAACTATTAGAATCTGGGATGTAAATAATGGAGTCCTTGCTTTCGGGCCTTTCGAGGGTCATTCTGGTCTTGTCGCCTCCGTCGCATACTCCCCAAACGGCAAGCATGTCGTCTCCGGTTCCGATGATAGAACAGTAAAAGTCTGGGAGGTGGAAAGTGGAAATGTCGTTTCCACTTATGAAGGACACACAAATTGGGTGACGTCAGTGGCGTATTCACCTTGTGGCTCGTTCATCGCCTCTGGTTCCTGGGACCACACAATCGTAGTCTGGGATTCCAAAAATGGACAGATTGCTTCCGGCCCTTTTGAGGATCACACAAGTTTTGTCTATTGCGTTGCGTATTCACCAAATGGGAAATACATTGCCTCGGGCTCGGTGGACAAGACCGTCAGAATCTGGGATGCTAGTTTCAGAGCGATTAGCTCAGAATCATCTCAAAAACAAAACCATACAGACTTCATCATGTCCGTCGCGTTTTCGCCAGATGGAAAGCGAATCGCGTCTGCTTCGGTTGACGGCTCGATCATAGTTTGGGACGCCCAGACAGGAGACGCTGTAGCCGGACCTCTACTGGGGCACACGAAGGCTGTAATTTGTGTGGCATTCTTGCCAGACGGCTTGCGTTTAGTCTCAGGTTCATCCGACAAGACGATCAGGATTTGGGGCGCGGGTTCATGCGAAGTTGTCTGTGGTCCTTTGGAGGGAGAACTGACCGATAACACCTGCATGACTGTTTCCCCAGACGGCTTGACGCTCGTCTTCGGCCCCATCGACGATGCAATGAGAGTATGGAGCATAGCGAGTGATCATTTCGTCGCTGGTCCGCCTCTGTTCCATAAGAAGTGTATTGACTCGGTAGCCTTCTCGCCCAGTGGCAAGCAATTCGCATCAGGTTCGGGTAATACGATCAAAGTCTGGAACACAGAGACTTGGGAAGCAACGTCCGAACTTTCAATCGAGCAATCTGGGTCACTCAGTTCCATTTGCTTCTCTCCGGACGATACGCATATTGTCTGTATCGTAAACCAGGAAACCATCACTATCGTGGACGCAGTGAATGGCCGTATCACTACCGGACCTTTCGAAGGATGCAAGGATCCTGTCTTTTCTGTCCTTCTCTCACACGGAGGGGAATATATAATCTCGTGCTCGTATGAAGTAATCCGAATTTCGGACACGGAAAACGGGGAGACTATTCTCGATCTCCATGGCCACATGAACGCCGTATGGACTATCGCCTTGTCCCCTGACGGATCTCGATTAGTCTCAGGTTCTGGCGACAATACGGTCAGAGTATGGGATGTATCAGACATTCCCCTACACCCTGCAGAAACCTCGAGTACTTCCGCGACGATGCTTTCATCTAGCACTGGAGTCTTCTCAGACTGGGTCCTCGGAGACGACGGGTGGATAGTCGACGGACCGAACAGACGTGATCTTCTCTTGTGGGTTCCCCCTGATCTTCGTTGGACACTCTGCCAACCTCGTTGCCTATCCATACTCGGTTGCGACTTTTCTACCAAGCTTGATTTTACAGGTGCATTTCTCGGTGAACGATGGACAGACTGTTTCACTCCTCCCAAGTAGAAAAAGACTAAATCGTGAATCTGTTGTCTTCTTTCATACTGTATTTATCGCCAGGATATGTATGGAGGAACGGAAAGCATCTTAGAGGCCCAGTTGAACATACGAATAGACACAGAGGACAATTAGAAAATTATATTACCATTACTTCTGGCTAGTACATTAATGCATGTGACACGTGAAGGAGAGAGACAGGTATGGAGAGGAAAGCATGAATAGAACGGACAGTGGGATGAACTCTAATAAGTAGAAGAGAAATCGGAAGGGCTTTCGTGAGAACTTGAACCTGAAATAAGGAAGTTCAGGATGGGGAGATATGAAGGAAAGGAGACTCTCTAGTTAAGGTCTTAAGCACTTCAGCTTAGTTGCTCCTTGCCTGCTTCGCCATCTGCAACACAGTAGTCAGTAGGCAACACTAAACCAACCCAAAAAGAGAACAAGGATGCGTACTAAGTTCAATACAGGTCCAGTCTTGAAACATTCAATATGGCCGTCACTGAACAAATGCACAAGACCGATCTCTCCAACTCATCCATCCGGTGTTTCAACGCCATAATCAACTTCTTGCCACACGCAAAGCTCTCCGGCTCCTTCATCGTCAATCGATCGTCTGGATTCACGAACATCGGAGCGAGTACCCCCTGCTCCTTCAAGTTTGTCTCGTGGGTACGCATGAAGGACTTGACGATGATGATGAGACCGCCGAGGTACCGGGGCTCGAGCATGGCGTGTCCACGAGAGCAACCCTCGTATCAGTTCGAGTCGCTGATCTCGACCCATTTGATTCCTCGATCACGGTAGTATGCCGCGGTCTGCAGGACACTGCCGTACTCGCCCATCGACTAATTCTTCAACTTGTTGGCCCCACCATTCTCGACGTTGATGGCACCAATCAAGCAGTTTCGGGAGGTTTTTTGGAGGTGTCTTCGGTACTTGAGCTGTGGTCCACCAGCGGAGATATGACCCGTCTTCAAGACTTGTTCCCATCTTTCGTGTTTCCTTGCTGTAGACGCGACTAGTGTCACTCTTACATTTGACCAATCCCAGCGCATCCGCGATTCGGAGAGTGCTTCTAAGGGAAGCTTAAGGACTAAAGTGTTATAAAATTTCCCATTAGAACCTATTACAGAAGTAGGAATGGAGGGAAACTGACCTCTTCGTCAATGCGACTGATACATTCAATGTATGCAAAACCCGCTGTAACGTCCCTGGAAAATCAGTGGCTTTCAGGTCATGACGAATAGTCGTCTGAGCAATGATACGTCTTGTACTTACGCAGTCTGAAGGTTCAAAGTCACACCCGAGTCGGGTTTGCGGAGTCATGACATTGTAAGGAAGCCAGACTCAGCTTGCAGCTCGAATGCGAAGCCAGGGGGAATAAGAGATTAGAAGATGACGAACATTCTCAAAGTCCCGCCAATCGTAGTCGACAAAATTGGCTGTTGGTACTACAACTCGTAGTCTCCCACTTTATAAAATAACTGATGGAGGAATAGTCAACTACCGATGCACTCGAGCGCGTTCGTATTTGTCTTACCTGCATGATCTAAAATCGAAATCCGATCAATCCTACTAGCATCGGACCACCGAGCAACGCGGCACATAACCCGAACTGAGCTGACCTTCGTATGCATACAGCCTCTTCCGTTCCTGATACATGGCTTCGTCATGAGCAAATTAGGTGCAAGTTGCTTCAACTCGGAGTTTCCATCCTCCGGGTTGGTCAACTAGGATTATCGATGTGGTCGGATCGAAGAATGTGTATAGCCAGTCCATATTATTTGAATAGGAGGAGAGGATAGCCAGAATGATTTCAGATTTCTTTTTCGTATGTTCGAACAATGCAACAATCACAGATAAGCTCGCCCGAGATAATTTGGAGGTTTAGAGATAGGACACGTACAGGACCGATAATTTCAGATAATAGAAATGTAAGCTCGGTATCCTTGTCCCGATCCATGAGTCGATTAGCAATCTGGCGCAGCTCGCCGTCCCAAAATACTTCATCATCATATCTTTTCGCCTGTAATTTCCCAGTGATCCGGCGCCTCTCACAGGATCCTTGACCTTGTTGTTCTTCGCGGCAGAAGTTACATTCTCGTTAGTAGTAGGCATGGTCGGTAAGGAAGGAGGAACAGGAGAAGAACGTTGTCTCTTCGTTGTCGGGGATATGGCCTGGTTATTAGTACCAGGAAAACTGCTGAAACCAGATGACCTAGCAATAGTAGACTCAATGCCAATCACAATATCTTCCTAGTCACCTCCCTCACGACTACGTTTTATGCTGCCGTGTGTCTTCATTTTCTCAACTCTTTCCAATCGTTCCTTCTCCATCCTCGCTCGTTCTCTCCGAAATGTCGGCCTCCCAAGTCGTTCCTCATTTCTCTCTTCCCTACGCACGTTGTTTGGAGCTCGATTAGCATTCATATTCGGAGATGAGGTCAAAATGTTGTCTTTTTTAGCGAATCCACTTCGTTGAGGTGGATCTGGAAATGTAGAGCTTGCTTTCTGCTGCCCTCTCGCTGGTCTGGATCCGGAACGTGCCTTGGCTTCGGCTTCAGACTTAGAAGCTCCAATGGCAGCAGCCAAGTCCCGCTAGAACTGCGTCTCTTCATCTTCCTCGTCTCCTTCATGCTAATTCTCATTTGGAGCTTGAGATCGGGAAGACGACCGAGATTGTGATTGTGATTGTGATTCTTACAAACTCAATCACTCTAAAGTAGACGAGAAGGGAAACGAGTTGATTCAGGGTGAATGACTGACATTTTAAGCTGTACCTCCTCATCCATGATATCCATTCTCGCGTCGAGCGAGATTAACAGGTTTGACTTTGTACACTCATGGAGTGGTCTTGACTTTTTGCTCTTGTTTGTCTTTGCTTTGTTCAAGCTGTGAATGAATCTTCGACGGTCTCGTGACCCGCGTCAAATCCTTAATCCTCCTCCGAGGAGAGGTCTGTTGCACCGAGTCGAGTAACGTTTACGATAAAGGTATCTAGCTAAGGTAGAGGAAGTATAAAGTCGACTAGCTGTCACATGTGACTGATGTCCCTGAGAAACCCTGATCTAACCCAATTAGGAAGGACCCTAGCGGCAAAAATCTCGAGTTAAAATTTCCCGGATACTTGAAAACCACTGAGACTTCAGCTGTAGTCTGCTGCTGTGTCTGGAGGTCTCTGAAAAGACTTGTTTTCAGTCTGACTCTCTATTCCCATCACCCACGAAGCCAACCAGAATTAGTTATTACTAATATGTGTTAGTCATAGATAATATTACTATATTTGGGCATATTAGTAATTCGGATCGTTCCGGGAAGCGGCAAAATTCTTGGGTCAAAATTTCAATTTTTTCTTAAACTTCACCAGGATGTTGGAAAATAAGTTCTGAGCCATTTAGAATATAAAAACTTATTTCCTTAATTGGAGGACTAATTCTTAATATTTTTGTAAAATAAAACCATACATCTGTAGGTATTTACAATCTGCAGAGATGTACGGAGGCCAAATTTGTGTTTGTGTGTTGTGGGAGGCTGAATTAAAGTGTTGTGTTGTGATGCCAAATGAGGCAGGTCAGGGTCATGCGAGTCGCGTCACGGCTAGTCGAGTTTATACTTCCTCTACCTTAGCTATTGATTCTCGTTACTGGATGTCCTCTTTAGAGCTCTGAAAAAAAATCAGGACTCAATATTATGAAAAGCAGGCAATGATCGTCTGGTAAACCGTCCGAATGTTATCATCCTCTCATCTGCTCTAATTTTATCAGCGTCCAGCGTCTATCAATGCATCAACTTCTGGTTCATCGCGTATGTAGGTAGCTAGCGGGCCGAGGGCATGAGACAGTCCTTCCTCTCTGGCCATCATGTACATTCATTACTGCCTGCGTGGTTCGTCCTTCCAGTCGTGGTTGCCCCCCATTGGATACTGATGCATGTTAGAGTAATTCGACTCGAGGAGCTCAAGTGGAATC
This sequence comes from Sanghuangporus weigelae, assembly GCA_033182465.1. Lineage (NCBI taxonomy): Eukaryota > Fungi > Basidiomycota > Agaricomycetes > Hymenochaetales > Hymenochaetaceae > Sanghuangporus > Sanghuangporus weigelae. The sequence goes on along the minus strand of CP137327.1, from coordinate 439,323 downwards.
ATTCTTTACATCGCAATGATCCGAACCTTTATGTTGAAGTGAAGTTCGGTGATGTTATTCATAGGACACGGGAAACGAAGAGAAGCCGGACTCCTACCTGGGACGAGGAACTTGTTTTGTCCGTGCTCAAATCTCTTACCGAAGCGAAACTTGTCTCACTCAAGAAACATAGCCCCGCGGAGGAGGAGACTGCAAAGTTCGAAATCAAAGTCAAGCACGACTCAACTTGGTTAAAAGACCTCTGTATCGGCTTCGTCGACGTAAGGCCTATTGATTTGCTAGCAGATTCGGCAGAGGGTGAAGGTAATAGATTGTCGACACCTTTGCTCTTCTCCCGGACTTAATGCAGTCTCTTTCCAGTACATCTTGAAATCTTATCGCCCAAACGCGCAGAAACGACAATGATGGGCCGTATTGTCCTGCAAGTTTCAGCTATAGATCAAATACAGGCAGTAGAAGCGGGTATCAGAGGAGTGACTCGAGTGGAAAGCCAGCACAAGTTATATGAAGCTGTCGATAAACTTTTGCAAAGGTTGGAGAAATTGGAAAGTGCTATGAGCGCTATATCCGAAGTGAGCCCTCGGATAATCACCAGAAATGTTCATTGTCATCGTTACTTACACTGCCCAGATGAGCCCATTCTCTAAAATTGCATGGTCATTGGCATCCGCTCTGTTGAAGGTGATTGAAAATAGCTGTGTTTTGCATTGTGATCCACATCGTGCTTATTCGCAATTGTCTCTTAGGCGGCGCAGAATGTCTTCGAGGCCGACAAGAAGGTTGTTGAGCTCGTTCAAGCCGTGGGCGAAGCTTTTGATTTTGTGCGCGACGTTCAAACACTGCGAGACAAGGCCGCTACGCTACAGCGACCCATAGAATGTCTTCTGAAGCAGACCATTGAATGTTGTATTTTTATTCGTGAATACACGAGTCATGGCTTCGCCGGTGAGTTATCCTCTTATCATTAGCACTTCCGTTCTTCAGGTTATAATTGTTCTCGTCCAGGTCGAATGCGTGAGTTCGACAGGTCTCAAAAGATAAACGAGTTTCAAGAATCACTGGTCAAATTTAAAAAGGAAATTGATTCCGGCGTGATCCTCCACACGGCTTTCGTCTCAGTGCGAGCAGTGCAGGGAATTGATAAAATCTGTTCGTACTTTCTCCTCATTCCGGGTATATACTGACGTCTGTCTGCCAGTGTTGCACCAGCAACTGAACCCTGGACACTTCGACGCATTTGACCGTCCGTCCTGTCTTCCCGAGACGCGCTTGGAAATCAGGAAGCAGATCATAGAATGGATGTTCTCCGAGACGACACAGAACGTCTTTTGGCTGTATGGCGTTGCTGGGTCAGGGAAGAGCACGATCAGTGCAACGATTGCACAGCACTTCAGAGACATGTCCCGCCTCGGTGCGTTCCTCTTCTTCGAGAGAGGAAAAAGCGAGTCGTCGTCGGTGATTAGGACTATCGCGTATAAGCTTGGAATTTTTGATTCATCGATTGGATCGAGCATTCTTTCTGCAATCGCTGGTGACCAGGATATTGCTACAGCAACTGCCGTCCATCAATTCAAGAAGCTTTTGTTCGAGCCTCTTGTTGCTTCCGCCTCCTCGACATCGGGACCCATTGTGATTGTGCTTGACGCTCTTGACGAATGTGGGACACCTGATTCACGACGCAATTTGATGAAGTTTTTGCAGAATGAAATCGCGAAGCTACCTAACAACTTTCGCTTCCTTATTACCAGCCGACAGGAAGCGGACATTGATGGAGTACTTCGGTCGCGACCAGAAAGCGTATGCGCGACATCTCTCAATCACACTTCGTTGGATAGTCAGCATGACGTTCTCTCATATATCCGCACAGAAATGGATGACGTCAGAATGCAGTTAGGCATCCCGAAGGATGGAGCATGGGAAGACAAGATGGTCGCGCTCGGGAAGGCTGCGGGTGGACTTTTCATCTGGGCCTCGACTGTCGTTAAAGCGGTCCAGAATAGTGACGATACTCTTTATTGTCTCAATAGCTTCATCACGAACTTACAATCGGTCTCCGAATTTGGGTTATACGAGCTGTACTCGACCGTGCTGAAAAGTTCAGGTATCGATTGGACGAACTCGAGGTCGAGAAATCGCTTTCGGAAAGTTTTCTCGTTGCTTCTTCTAAGCAAGATTCCATTGTCGAGCGAATCCGTGGATGGTATTCTAGGCTTTCGGATTGAAGAGTCATCTGTTCTTATTTTGTCGAGGCTTCGGAGTCTCGTCACGTATTCTCCCGGAGGACCCGTTAGTTTGCTTCACACATCTTTCTCGGACTATCTCCTGTCATGCGAACGCTCGAATGAACCGTGGTTTATCGATCCTCCCAAAGCGAATGGACTGGTTGCTGACCGATGCTTTATTGTTATGGAGAAACTTCTGCAATTCAACATATGTGACCTGAAATCCTCCTTTGTTCGCAATGACGACGTTCCCGGTCTTGCGGATCGTATTAAATCTCTGATACCATCACACCTGGAATACGCGTGCCTCCATTGGGCTCAGCATCTATGTGACTCTCCATGCCATCCCGATCTTCTCGAGAAACTTTCCGAATTTGCATACCGTCGTGTTTTGTTCTGGTTCGAGGTGCTCAGCCTGGTGAAAGCATTCGGTCGTGTCGCCCCAAGTGCACTTCACTCAGTATCTTCTCTGGTTGAGGTAAGACGCCTATCAAGTCTGTGAACATAGGAAGCTGACTTGCTTTCAGCCACATGATGCAAGTCTTGCACGCTTTCTTCAGGACGCCAGTCGCCTTGCCTCCATGTTTGCCTATCCGATTATGCAAAGCACCCCAGACATATACATCTCCATGCTTCCATTCTCGATTGGTGATTCGGAGTTTGTAGCTCGTTACTCGAAATGCATGTCTTCTATGGTACATGTAGAGCGCAGAGGTATCAAAAGACCTCCGTTGCATTTGAAGGTTCTGGAGGGGCAATCCGGAGCTGTAATCTCCGTCGCCTTCTCGCCTAATGGGGTGTACATCGTCTCGGCCTGTAATGACAACACCGTCGTAGTGAGGGATATAGACAGTGGAGAATCAATTTGCGGCCCTTTAGAGGGGAGAACTGCCTGTTTTTCACCTGACGGGAGCTGCATCGTGTCGGGTTGTAAAGACGGCACGCTTAGAGTCTGGAATGCTCGGGACGGGAGTTTAATTCTTGGTCCCTGGGAGGGACATATCGACGTTGTGAGCTCAGTCGCCTGGTCTTCTGACGGGATGAGGATCGCTTCGGCTTCATGGGACGAGACGATCATCATACGGGACGCTGCGGAAGGAAGGGATATATTTAGGCTATCCGGACACACAGCCTGTGTATATTCTATCGCCTTTTCTCCTGACAGTGCGCATCTTGCTTCAGGCTCCGAAGACAAAACTATCAGAATCTGGAATGTGGATAATGGTCTACTTGCTTTCGGGCCTTTTGGGGGTCATTCTGATGAGGTCAACTCTGTTGCATACTCCCCAGACGGCAAGCATGTCGTCTCCGGTTCCGCCGATATAACAATCAAAGTCTGGGAGGTGGAGAGTGGAAGTGTCGTTTCTACTTTTGATTGTCACACGTATGTGGTGAGTTCAGTGGCGTATTCACCTTGCGGCTCGTACATCGTCTCTGGTTCCTGGGACAAGACAATCATAGTCTGGGATGCTAAAAGTGGGAAGGTTGCTTCAGGCCCTTTTGAGGGTTACGCAGGTTTTGTCGATTCCGTTGCGTATTCACCAAATGGAAAATGCATTGCCTCGGCCTCAGTGGACAAGTCCGTCAGAATCTGGGATGCTAGTTCCAAGGTGGTTAGCTCAAAATCATCTCAAAAGCATACAAACTTCATCATGTTCGTCGCGTTTTCGCCGGACGGAACGCGAATCGCGTCTGCTTCGGCTGATCGCTCGATCATAGTTTGGGACGCCCAGACAGGAGACATTGTAGCCGGGCCTCTACTGGGGCATACGAAGGCTGTAATTTGCGTGGCATTCTTGCAAGATGGCTTGCGGCTTGTCTCAGGTTCAGAGGACAAGACGATCAGGATTTGGGGCACGGATTCATGCGAAGTTGTCTGTGGTCCTTTGGAGGGAGAATTCACTCGCATGGTTGTATCCCCAGACGGCATGACGCTCGTGTTCGGCCCCATCGACGACGCCATGAGAATATGGAGCATAGCGAGAGACAATTTCATCGCTGGTCCGTCTCTGCTTCACCCGGAACGTGTTGACTCGGTAGGCTTCTCGCCCAGTGGCAAGCGATTCGCGTCAGGCTCGGGTAATACGATCAGAGTCTGGAACACAGAGGCTTGGGAAGCAACGTCCGAACTTTCAATCAAGCAATCCGGGTCGCTCAGTTCCATTTGCTTTTCTCCAGACGAAGCGCGTATTGCCTGTGTCGTAGCCCAGAAAAGCATCATTATCGTGGACGCAGTGAACAGCAGTATCGCTACCGGACCTTTCGAAGGGTACAAGAATTTTGTCACTCGTGCTCTTTTCTCACATGGCGGTGAATATATAATCTCGGGCTCGTATGAAGCAATCCGAATTTCGGACGCGGAGAACGGGGAGACTATTTTCGATCTCCATGGCCGTATGAACTATGTATTGACTCTCGCATTGTCCCCTGACGGATCTCGGCTAGTTTCAGGTTCTTCGGATAATACGGTCAGAGTATGGGATGTATCAGACCCTCTTCGACATCCTGCGGAAACCTCGAGTACTTCGACGACGACGCTTTCATCTAGCACCAGAGTCTTCTCAGACTGGGTCCTCGATGACGACGGGTGGATACTTGGCGGACAGAACAGACGAGACCTTCTCTTGTGGGTCCCTCCTGATCTTCGTTGGACACTCTGCCAACCTCGGTGCCTGTCCATACTCGGCTGCGACCTCTCTACCAAGCTTGACTTTACAGGAGCGTCCCTCGGTGAGCGATGGACAGACTGCTTTACTCCTCCCGGATAGAAAGACTAGATCATATCTGTTGTCTTCTTTCATTTCACTATTTCATCTGGCACGCTGTATTTATCGCCAGTATATGTATGGAGGAACGGAGAGCACCTTAGTGGCCTAGTTGAACATACGAATAGACATGCAGAGAACAAATAGAAAATTATATTCCCATTGGTTCTAGGTTGTATATGACACGTGAAGAAGAGAGAGACAGGTATAGAGGAGAGTCTGAATAGAACAGACAGTAGGACGAAAATAAGTGGGAGAGAAACTGGAATGCCTAGCTTTCGTGAAGACTTGAACTTGAAGACTGAAATCAGGGAGCTGAGCGTGAGGAGATATGAGGGAAAGCATACTCTCTAGTTAAGGTCTTGAACACATTGGTTTGGTTGCCATTTGCCTGCTTCGCCATCTGCAAGACAATATTCAGTAAGTATGATCAAACCAATACGAAAGGTAACATCAAAGACACGTACCGAGTCCAACGCAGACCCAGCCTTGAACCACTCGATCATTGGACGAAACTCCATAATCAAGTTCTTGCTCCGCGCAAATCTCTCCAGCCCCTCCATCGTCATCCGATCATCCGGCTGTGCTTCATTCATAGTCGTCCGAATTCATGAACGTCAGCACGAACATGCCCTGCTTCTGCAGCCTTGTCTCGCTACATTCTCAGAAATCCGAATTTGGTATTCCAACAGTACTACAGCCGGGTATCAAAAGTGACCGTCACTGTCACACAAAACATGTGCCGCGTCGTGCGTCGTCTCACTTTGTCAGTTTCCACTCACTTCCGTCCTGCCCCCCTCCCTACTTTCATGACCCAAACACACTCCCTAAGGTCTCAGCTCGCCTCCCCGGTGAAAAACCAGATTATTGGGGCCATTATTGGCGGCAAAAACAAGTCTCAAGTAGCAAAGGCATTTGGCATACCTCGGACGACCGTAAACGACCTTTTTGCATGCTACAAAAAAACCGGTACAAGAAAAAACTTGCCCCGAACTGGCCGTCTGAAGAAGATCCGTGATCACGTCCGTCGCCTGCTCATACGAACTGCAAGAAAAAACCGTTTTGCGCCTCTCAAAACTCTGGCACAAAGTCTCGATGTCAAAGTGAGCCGTCAGACTATCAGATGTGAGCTAAACGCTGCAGGACTCAAGCGGTGTCGGTCGGCGGTGTCGTATCTGAAGGTGCTACAGATGTCCGTCCTACTAAGGGTGCTGAATGTATGAAGGGACCTCCAAAAATGGGATGCCGACGCTATCAGACTCTCAAGGACCTACTACCCGGCAGGTGCCAGGAACCGTCGGAGACGTAATGGATGGGTCAAAGGATGCCGCTGGATAAAGAGAATAGGATAACAGGGCCGCCGCTCAAAAGGGGGGATCACAAGAGGCTGCCGACGTGGTGTAAACTCGGCCACAGGAAGAAGCGTATAAGATGAATATAAAGGATAAAATGGAGTGAGTGGCTGGAGAAGGCGCCGCTGGGTCGTCTGATAGGATGCCTGGGTCGTCGGATGGCCGCCGACGTCGAATAGAGGGGTGCCGGACTGAGGGGGAGGCCGCAGGAATCCGCCGAAGTAGCGTAAACGCGATAGATGAAAGGAAAAGACCGTTGTCGGTCGGCGGTGTCGTATCTGAAGGTGCTACAGATGTCCGTCCTACTAAGGGTGCTGAATGTATGAAGGGACCTCCAAAAATGGGATGCCGACGCTATCAGACTCTCAAAGACCTACTACCCGGCAGGTGCCAGGAACCGTCGGAGACGTAATGGATGGGTCTAAGGATGCCGCTGGATAAAGGGAATAGGATAACAGGGCCGCCGCTCAAAAGGGGGGATCACAAGAGGCTGCCGACGTGGTATAAACTCAGCCACAGGAAGGTATGAAGCGTATAAGATGAATATAAAGGATAAAATGGAGTGAGTGGCTGGAGAAGGCGCCGCTGGGTCGTCTGATAGGATGCCTGGGTCGTCGGATGGCCGCCGACGTCGAATAGAGGGGTGCCGGACTGAGGGGGAGGCCGCAGGAATCCGCCGCAGTAGCGTAAACGCGATAGATGAAAGGAAAAGACCGTATAAGATCAATATATGGGATAAACTGGAGTGAAAGGCTGGAAAGGACGCCGAAGGGGAGTCTGATGAGAAGCCTGGGTCGCCGAAGGGTCGCCGACGTCGAATAGAGGGGCGCCGGATCACTGAACGTCAGAGCGGCAGAGGCGTACCGGAGGCGGCGAAGGCAAGTAGAATGTGGAGTCAAACAAGAGGAGATGTCAAGGATAGTATATAGTCAAGGGGGAGGCTCAGTACATGAGGGGAGACTCAGAGTGAGGGATATCTCGAACTCTGGCGCTCGGTCTGGTACATGCTCTTGGAACCCTCGCTAGGCTTGGAATCCCTTTTGTCTACAAGCTAGTATAAGCTCTATATATACTCTACTGCTGTCGCCGACACATCCTACTGTCTGACAACATCTCCTGAGTCATCTGGGTCACCAAGGGCCGCTGCCGGAGCGCCCAGGTGAAATCTGAGAGCGGCAACGTGAGGGGGGCGTCCAATAGCATGGAATATCGAGTATCTGCAATAATACGGGCGCCAGCGGAGTTGGGCTTGGCGGCGCGAGTCGGTGGCTTGGCACGCCGATGTACCACATGCCTACCTTCCATACATGGTCTAATGGGGGCCGCCGCGTTGGGGGGAAGTCGGGAAGCATCGGAACCGATGATCGGAGGCTGATATCACGTATATGAGACAAAGGGCGCATCAGCCGATGTCCCTGAGGTGTCCGATGCATCGGCGGCACTCAATACAGAGTGTGGGCGATCCCTAGTGACTAATATGAGTGGCCGGAGCGGCAGTGCTGTGGGGGACTGCCGGACTGGTGGCAGATACATCGTAATGAGGCATGTAAGCACATATGACAATATATAGCTCCCTAGACAATGGGGGACTGCTTGGTAAGCTGTAGGAGGCGTCGGCGAGGGTACCTGAGGATGTCTGAGTGTCCGCCGCATTGATCGGCGCCAAGGGGGGCCGACTCAGAGGCGTCCAGAGTCGCCGCAAGGCTGTACGTATGATAAATCATAAGATCGGCGGCATGTAGTCACTGGGGGATGTGTCCTATAGTGCCTGGTGCTGGGTAGGAGCTGTCGGCGGACCTGTCTGAGTGTCGGGGAGCCATCGGCGGATCGATCTGGGTCATAGGAGGGCGCCGCAGTACAGTACGTGTACTGGAATCAGTGGAAACGTGCTCAAATGGTGTCTCGAGTGCAGTAGGAGTATGCCCTCACACTCTGAGGTGTCAGCGGTGCTGGGATATGGTATCTGCAGTATAGGGGGAGCCATAGTATGAGTGTCCTGGCACAGGAGGGGCCAGTGCGCTACACCGTATAAGATCAATATATGGGATAAACTGGAGTGAAAGGCTGGAAAGGACGCCGAAGGGGAGTCTGATGAGAAGCCTGGGTCGCCGAAGGGTCGCCGACGTCGAATAGAGGGGCGCCGGATCACTGAACGTCAGAGCGGCAGAGGCGTACCGGAGGCGGCGAAGGCAAGTAGAATGTGGAGTCAAACAAGAGGAGATGTCAAGGATAGTATATAGTCAAGGGGGAGGCTCAGTACATGAGGGGAGACTCAGAGTGAGGGATATCTCGAACTCTGGCGCTCGGTCTGGTACATGCTCTTGGAATCCTTGCTAGGCTTGGAATCCTTTTTTGTCTACAAGCTAGTATAAGCTCTATATATACTCTACTGCTGTCGCCGACACATCCTACTGTCTGACAACATCTCCTGAGTCATCTGGGTTGCCAAGGGCCGCTGCCGGAGCGCCCAGGTGAAATCTGAGAGCGGCAACGTGAGGGGGGCATCCAATCACATGAAATATTGAGTATCTGCAATAACACGGGCGCCGGCGGAGTTGGGCTTGGCGGTGCGAGTCGGTGGCTTGGCACGCCGATGTACCACATGCCTACCTTCCATACATGGTCTAATGGGGGCCGCCGCATCGGGGGGAAGTCGGGAAACATCGGAACCGATGATTGGAGGCTGATATCGCGTATATGAGACAAAGGGCGCATCAGCCGATGTCCCTGAGGTGTCCGATGCATCGGCGGCACTCAATACAGAGTGTGGGCGATCCCTAGTGACTAATATGAGTGGCCGGAGCGGCAGTGCTGTGGGGGACTGCCGGACTGGTGGCAGATACATCGTAATGAGGCATGTAAGTACATATGACAATATATAGCTCCCTAGACAATGGGGGACTGCTTGGTAAGCTGTAGGAGGCGTCGGCGAGGGTACCTGAGGATGTCTGAGTGTCCGCCGCATTGATCGGCGCCAAGGGGGCCGACTCGGAGGCATCCAGAGTCGCCGCACGGCTGTACGTATGGTAAATCATAAGATCGGCGGCACGTAGTCACTGAGGGATGTGTCCTATAGTGCCTGGTGCTGGGTAGGAGCTGTCGGCGGACCTGTCTGAGTGTCAGGGAGCCATCGGCGGATCGATTTGGGTCATAGGAGGGCGCCGCAGTACAGTACGTGTGCTGGAATCAATGGATACGTGCTCAAATGATGTCCTGAGTGCAATAGGAGTGTGCCCTCACACTCTCAGGTGTCGGCAGTGCTGGGATATGGTATCTGCAGTAAGAGGGAGCCATAGTATGAGTGTACTGGCACAGGAGGAGCCAGTGCGCTACAGCGGAGGAAGGCCCGACGTGCTCCATACATCAACAAGGCCCATAGGGTCTTACGGCTAGCACGTGCGAAGGAACTGGTGAAGATTACAAAGAGGCAGTTGAAGTCGGTCATTTTCTCAGACGAGTGCTATGTTTACCTTGGTTCAAACCCTGGCACCATTTATTGTACACGTCGCTCTGATGAAACCTGGCATGAGGACTGCGTTATACCATCCTTTAAGAAGTCCTCTGTACATGTTATGGTCTGGGGTTGCATCATGTATGGTAGGAAGGGTCCGCTTATCGTGCTCGAGTATCCCAGGGGCAAGGGAGGAGGAATGACTGCGAAAAAATATATTGAGTAGGTATTAGATGGCTGTCTTTTGGATTTTTACAACGAGGTCCGTCGACGCAATCTGTCTGTTACATTTCAACAAGACAATGCATGGTGCTATACGGCAAAAACGACACAATGCTGGTTTGAAGAGCATGGCATTTCACTGTTCCCACACCCACCCACTTCTCCAGACATTAACGCTATCGAACCTTGCTGGTTGGACCTTAAATGGAATATATGGGCCTGTCGTCATCACCCTACATCAGTTGGAGAGCTCAGAAAGGCTGTTCTCGAGGCCTGGGAGGCAATACCAATCAATCATATCAATAACTATATTTTATCAGTGCCTCGCCGTGCACAGGCAATTATTAATGCTAAAGGTGGACCAACGAAATACTAATGGTGGAAGGAATATTATTAGATGCTAATCAATGTATATACATACTTAATTTTGTATAAAATTGTGTTTTGCGTAAGTGGTGCAGCATAGAAGTTGCATGAGCACAACACAACTTACGGGAAAGCGTGACAGTGATGGTCACTTTTGATACCCGGCTATAGTACAATACTCGCTGCCACACTGCGAAAGCAACAATTAAGGTTCTCAATGACAATAACAACCCTCAATTCCTGCACCCGCCCGTTTCACCAGATGTTAACGCTATTGAAACAGTCTGGTTTGACAGGAAGAACAATATTTACACTCGTCAAACCATGCTAGAGACATTTGAGGAACTTAAGAGTGCTTCCCAGGAGGCCTGGGATGCACTCACCATTGAGCAAATCAACTTGCAGGTAGCATCAATATGAATGCCACACCGAGTCGAAGCAGTCAGTTTTGCAGGAGGAGGAAAACACCGGTTATTACCCATTTTATACCCACCAATTTTGCATTATTTCCACTATTCTACACTGTGTCTGTTCTATGTAATGGCACTGTACATAATACCATAGTGTAGAGTGCAAATTTTAATTGTTTGAATTGTCATCTTCAAAGCGGAGTGGTATGCCGCAGTTCCTATGTATGTCGATCACTTTCCCAAATGGGGGTTGCCGAACACTTTCTTGGCACACGTGATGTCAGAGTTACGTAACCATCAATGCTCACTTTCACTTTCACCTTGTGAAATCATCAGTGAAAAGATGGAGCATGAGTACTTACGTGAGAGAAGTTTTAAAGGACAAAATGATTGTGCGATGATCCCTCAGAAGATACTAATATGTAGTGAAAAGACGGGTCTCAGGATGATTAGAGGAAACGCTCCACACTAAAGAGAAAGAGAGAACAAACAGAAAATTATTTTCCCATTGGTTCTAGGTAGTACATTAATGCATATGACAGGTGAAGAGGATATGGAGGAAAGCGTGGATAGAACGGACAGTAGGACGAAAACTAACTAGTAATGGAAGGAAAACTGGAATGCCTTGTTTTCGTGAGAATCCGAACCTGGACTTGAATCAGGAAAGTCGAGGACGAAAGAGATACGAAGCGAAAGAAACTCTAGTTACGGTTTCGAGCACTTTTGGTTCAGTTGCCCTTTGCGTGCTTAGCCATCTGCAAAGCGATACTCAGTAAGTATCATTCGATCGACATAAAAGGAGAACAAAGACACATACCAAGTTCAACGCAGACCCAGCCTTGAACCACTCAATCTGGCCCTCGTTGAACGAATGTGCAAGCTCGACCTCCTCAACTCGTCCATCCGAGTGCTTCAGCTCCATAGTCAAGTTCTTGCCCGGCGCGAAGCTCTCCAGTCCCTTGATCGTTACCCGATCATCCGGCTTCACTTTATCGTAGTCGTCCGGATTCGCGAACGTCAGCGCGAGCATGCCCTGCTTCTTCAGGTTCGTCTCGTGGATACGTGCGAAGGACTTGACGATGATGGCGAGACCGCCGAGGTATCGGGGCTCGAGCGCGGCGTGCTCACGCGAGGAACCTTCGCCGTAGTTGTGGTCGCCGATGACGACCCACTTAGTTCCCCGGTCGCGGTAGTACGCTGCGGTCTGCGGAACACCGCCGTATTCGCCCGTCAAATGGTTCTTCACCTTGTTTGCCTCCCCATTCTCGGAGTTGATGGCACCAATCAGGCAGTTTTGGGAGATGTTTTGGAGGTGTCCTCGGTATTTGAGCCATGGTCCACCGGCGGAAATATGGTCAGTTGCTGAAAAAAAACCATCTCAACATCTATTATAATAGAATGGATCTTAGAGAGATACTCACTGCACTTGCCCTTAACCTTGATCAAAACTGGGAGGTCAGTCGGAGTCTTGCCATTCCAAGGCTCAAAAGGCTCCAACTTCTGCAGACGGTCACTCTTCGGGTCGATCGCAACCTGTACGGTCGCACGATCCTCAGGCGGGGGCTGGAAGGTGTTCTGGCCTGGGTCGTATCCACGTGGCGGAAGTTCAAATCCAGATGGATCCGAGAACTTGAACGGCTTGCCGTCCGCACCGGTAAGGGTGTCCGTGAGAGGGTTGAAGGTCAAATCGCCGGCGAAGACGAGAGCAGTGACGATATCCGGAGAGGCGACAAATGCGTGAGTTGCCGGGTTCGCGTCGTTACGACCGGTGAAGTTACGGTTGTACGAGGTGACGACTGTAAACTGGTAAATATAAAAAGTCCGCAAAGGTCAGTAATTATACTTACTTGAATTCTTGACACCCTTCGGGACGTCCCTACGATCCCATTGACCAATGCACGGACCACAAGCATTCGCAAGAACGAGTCCACCAGCCTGCTCGAAGGTCTCAATCAAACCATCGCGCTCAATGGTCGCGCGGACCTGTTCCGAACCTGGCGTGATCGTGAACTTGCTCCTTGCCGTCACACCGTGATCCGTAGCCTCCTTCGCGATCGCCGCCGAGCGCGTCATGTCCTCATATGACGAGTTCGTGCAAGAGCCGATAAGACCGACCTTAAGTTCCTGAGGCCAATCATTCTTCTTAACTTCCTCCGCAAATTTAGAAATCGGCGTCGCAAGATCGGGTGTGAAAGGACCGTTGAGGTGGGGCTCGAGCTCAGAAAGGTTGATCTCGATGAGCTGGTCGTATTCCGCGTCCTTATCAGCCTGGAGGTTGTGCTCGAATGACTTGGCATACTCCGCAATATCTCCGCGCTTCGTGGCATTCAGATAATCAACCATACGCCTGTTGAACGGGAACAATGAAGTCGTAGCGCCAATTTCCGCACCCATGTTGCAAATCGTTGCCATACCCGTGCAAGAAAGGGACTCAACGCCAGAACCATGGTATTCCACGATAGCGCCAGTACCACCCTTGACCGTAAGAATGCCAGCAACCTTGAGGATGACATCTACGATGATAATTTCGCATCAGATACGGGAGTATGAGGAACAAAAAAGAATGTGATAAAACCCACCCTTAGGTGTTGTCCAACCGCCAATCTGACCGGTGAGTTTAACCCCGATAACCTTCGGACATTTAAGTTCCCACGGAAGGTTGGCCATCACGTCAACTGCATCAGCACCGCCGACGCCGCACGCAACCATTCCCAGACCGCCAGCGTTCGGTGTGTGCGAATCCGTACCAATCATGAGTCCACCAGGGAACGCGTAGTTTTCAAGGATGATCTGGTGAATAATACCAGAGCCTGGATGCCAGAAACCCATGCCATACTGAATAAAGATAGTCAACAAATGCTTGATAGCTCAGAAAGCCTCTGAGACCAACCCTTGCCGTTGCCGTAGCCAAGAAATCATAGACCTCCTTGTTGATGTCGATAGCACGCTTGAGATCCGCCTCGCCACCGATTTGCGCTTCTATCAAATGGTCACAGTGTACGGTGGTCGGAACAGCTACTGTGTCCATGCCTGACGACATGAATTGAAGAATAGCCATCTGTGAATTATATTAGCATACATCATCGTTTGCTAAACTAAAAATCAGACTAACCTGCGCTGTCGCATCTTGGCAGGCTACGCGCTGAATAGGAATGAAGTTCAACATAATTTCGTTTGCGAAGGTGGCAAAAGCAACTTACGTCTGGTCTCAACTTGAGGTATGACTTGCCTCTCTCAATGTCCTGACCGTGGGGATCGTCCAGATGGCCGTAGACGATCTTTTCCGACAACGTCAGAGGTCGGTTTAACCTATCGGTAGTCAGGCCAATCGCATTCATACGAGTTCTTGATGATTTCGCACCTCGACCGGATGACAGCAAGATTATCCTCAATCCTCTGATAATTTATGAAGTTGTTGGATTCGAGCCTGCTCATTGGTACTTTTGTGTCACCGATGCGTGGAGCAGCTGTAGCCAAGCCCGCAGCGAGACGCTTTGCGGACTTGACCGCCGTTGCGGTCCTTGAAGCTAGATTGAACATCGTCTGTTACGACGAGCAGAGAGGGAGGAAAGAGAGGGCAGTGAGGAAGAGATGAGCGATGACGCTACGAATTGATGATGGAGGAAGGAGAGAAAGAAGAGGAGATGACCAAATTTAAGTGGACCGGATTGGCAACTCGTACTCGCCGGATTCGGCCGCCTAAACACCTCACAATACCTCTGTCCAATCACAGCTCCTCTGTTTCGTCCTCATCCCCGGTCTTCCTCTCGCTCACTCTCCCGCGGTATTTTACATCCATCAATAATTTGCTATCGTATCCTTCTTCATCCTCCTCAATCCATCCTTCTCTCCTCCATCCATGCTTTTCCTCATCACCGCTGCAAATACCGCACGAAATTGATGATATTCTATTCGCTGTCCAACGTCATGGTATCCGCTGCATCCGTCTGGCCGTCGGCCGTCCGGTTCCCGATTCCCGGCTCATCTCTTCTGCTTGTCCAATTCTACTTCTCCCTCTCCGGGTCCATCCAGTTGAATCATCCCCGTCCATGCCGACTTTCCCCGCGTCACGAGCCTACTTTAGCGGAACCTTCTTGGCCTCTCTCATTCTACTTACCTTTAACCTTACGGGCGCTCCTAATCCTCGCCTCGCGTTTGAGTGCTTTCTAGTCCTCGATCATCCCGCGGTCTCCATCTGTTCTATTTGCACTTTCGTCCTCGGATCTCAAGTAGTTTCCGTGTCTTTCTTGAATGTTATGGAGATTAGAGCAGTCGGGATTATTTTAATACATTTGCTTCTCCCCCGCCGGAATAATGCACGGAAAATTTAAATAAATGCATCCTACAAGAAATGGGTCATACATTATGACCTAGCCTCAAAGGGTCACGCCACGGCTTGCTTGTCCATCTTGGTCCGCATGCATGGTTGTTCATCCATTCATTTCTTGATCACGATCTTGCAACACAATTGATAACTACTGGCAGTCTGCAAAAAGTGGTTCTAGGTAGGACAAGAAACATAGAAGTCGCTGGTAAACAGTTGTCGAGTATCTCCAAATTCAATATTTTGTGCCTTATGATGTCCACTTTACGCTAGTACTGTTTGTTTCGTGTATAGCATCCATCATATTCTGCCAAAGAATAACATAGATTTTGTATTATATGTAGCAGCACAATTTACTTCAACCAGTATTAAATCAAAATATCCGTCAAGATTAGCAGGTGTGCTCGCATATGTTCCAAGTCTGCTAGAGACAAAAGTAAAAGAAATAGAACACAAAAGTAAAAAGGATGCTTCCGCTTGAGCTCCTCAAGGCGAATTGCTACAGATAAGGGTATCTGTTAGTACTCCTGAAGTACCAGAGTACTTGAAAGGACAGACCTTTGAGACTGTAGGAAGTGGACATCGTGGTTAGAAGATAGGATAACCTCATGCCCTCAGCGTATCAACTACTTATATACGCCGTCTAGAGTTCGGTCGACGGAAAGCTGATACATTGGTAGACGCCGGTTCAAAATTAAAGATGCAAGGATATCCCGTCATCTGATGACCATCATCTACATCCTTTGACATCTACTCCCAGCGTTGAATGCATTGATACTGGAAGCTGTGGACCGAAGAAGTCGATATTCGCAGGACCCAAAGAAAACTCCGACTGAAACTATTCCAGCCAGAAAGAGGGAATTGTCACCAGAAGAGCGCTGATCAATATTCACATTCAAACTACAATTGATTCTTGGAAAACTCAAAGCAAAAAACAACTTCAGCGTGCATCGAATAGGTTCACGGCTTTTTCTTGAGGAAAAAGAACCGACTTGACATGGTTTCTGGAAAGGAACTCCAAGATAGTAAACGAAAATCTAAAAAAAAAAAGAAAAAAGAGGAAAAACAAAATTCTAATGTACGCACTTCAAAAGCAAGCTGCCACAAGACTATTCAAGCTATCCCAATAGCCGGCATCTCCTCAATCCATGATAAAACATTCGTATCAGTCCAATCTGCTGTGAGCACCTTCTGCGATTAACGTACTTGCGATTCCATGATAACATTGTACCAGCTGAGGATATAATATAGTCTTCATTTTATCGGTGAACGGAAAGATTGTAACATTCCTTCTCCTTCATGCACCAGGCCAGGTGGCGACTCTTCCCAACCAACAGAACCAGAACGCTCCACGTATGCAGTATGAAACGTACTACGTGGACGATAGTGCACGCCTCAGAGGAACAAGTAAAAAGCCCGTCCCTTTACACGTATGAGTGTAACAAGGAAATAAAGACGGTGCCGAACGGGCGATGTCACCGACGACAAGCAGTATAGCTACCGCTGTCTGTACTCGAAACATGCTGCACCACCGAATCTCATCACAGGCGAGTTCTGTTCTTGGGAAGAATCAAGGAGAAAAAAGAGAAAATCGTCCACCAAGTTTGTTTTATGTAAAGTGTGACACGTGAGAGATTCAAATCATGTGACGCAAAGAAAGAGTTGACGTGTCACCTACGCTGGCCTATCGACGTGGCACTTGGCTTGCTAAATCACTTATAAGCCGCTCACTGCTCGTACTTTGTCTCTTTACATCTGACTACCATCATCTTCTCTGCTCGCTTTTCTTCTTTATTATAGAGGAGAGGAAAATGCTGCCTCGGAGGCCAGCTCCATCAAGAACGCACGCCCGACGCGTCGCGTCCACCGTTTCCCTCTTGTGTCTTGCTCTCATAGCACTCATTTGTTTATGTCCGCTCTCTGCTCGCGCTGATGATGACGCGAGGTCCGAGTATGGACCTGTCATTGGTATTGGTATGTGCCATTCTCGCAGTTTTGTTTGAATGAAGGTGTGTTAACGATTGTACTGCGCACAGATCTTGGAACAACGTGAGTATTGTTTGCTAGTACTTCCGAAATCGAATGGATTCTAAAGAGCTTTGAACTTGTCTTGAAGTTACTCTTGCGTTGGGTGAGTAGAATATTTGCTTCGACTTATCCAGGAACCCCGATTCTAAAATAAAACATATAGCGTACAACGTGGCGGCCGTGTAGAAATCATCGCAAACGACCAAGGGCACCGTATCACTCCTTCATGGGTTTCCTTCACGGACGATGAGCGTTTGATCGGTGACGCCGCAAAGAACGCTTACCACTCAAATCCTGAAAACACCGTATTCGACGCTAAGCGTCTTATTGGACGACGATTTGATGATCCGGAAGTGAAGCGCGACATGAGGCACTGGCCCTTCAAGATCAAGGAAAAGAGCGGGAAGCCGATCATTCAGATCCAACATAAGGGCGAAGAACGTGAATTCGTACGTTTACTCTTTTGTTATTATTATTATTATATATTAATGCTTAGATGACTTATGTGCAATGAACAGACTCCTGAGGAAATTAGCGCAATGGTTTTATCGAAAATGAAGGAGACCGCTGAGGCCTACCTCGGCCGGAAGGTCACTCACGCCGTTGTCACCGTCCCAGCCTACTTCAACGACGCTCAGCGCCAGGCAACCAAAGATGCCGGTACGATCGCCGGTCTTACCGTCCTCCGTATTGTAAACGAGCCAACCGCCGCTGCGATCGCCTACGGTCTTGACAAGAAAGGTGGCGAGCAGAAGATCATCGTATACGACCTCGGTGGTGGTACTTTCGATGTCTCCCTGCTGTCCATCGACGAAGGTGTCTTCGAAGTTCTCGCGACTGCCGGTGATACCCACCTTGGTGGCGAAGACTTTGACAACCGAGTCATCGACTACTTTGTCAAGCAGTACAAGAAGAAGACCGGCACTGACGTCTCAAGCAACCTTCGTGCATTGGGTAAACTTAAGCGCGAAGTCGAGAAGGCGAAGCGTACGCTCTCAAGCCAGCAATCCGTCCGTCTTGAAATCGAGTCCTTCGAAAACGGCAACGATCTCTCCGAGACGCTCACGCGCGCGAAGTTTGAAGAGCTCAACATGGATCTCTTCCGCAAGACCATGAAGCCCGTCGAGCAGGTTCTCAAGGATGCCGGTGTTAAGAAGGACGAGGTTGACGAAGTCGTACTCGTCGGTGGTTCGACACGTATCCCGAAGGTCCAGCAGCTCCTGAAGGAGTACTTTGGTGGTAAGGAGCCATCGAAGGGAATCAACCCCGATGAGGCTGTTGCGTACGGTGCTGCAGTCCAGGGTGGTATTCTTGCTGGCGAGGAAGGCACAGGAGATGTCGTACTTATTGATGTTTGCCCGCTTACGCTCGGTATTGAGACCACTGGTGGCGTCATGACCAAGCTCATTTCCCGTAACACCGTCATCCCGACCAAGAAGTCTCAAATGTGGGTTCTTATCGTTAAACTTCTCCTATATCGTGATACTAACTTTTCCTTCCTCCACCAGCTTCTCAACTGCTGCTGATAACCAGCAGACGGTCCTTATCCAGGTCTACGAGGGTGAACGTTCTCTTACCAAGGACAACAACCTTCTCGGTAAATTCGAATTGACTGGAATCCCGCCTGCACCTCGCGGAGTCCCACAAATCGAAGTCACATTCGAGATCGATGCGAACGGTATCATGAAGGTGTCCGCCGCCGACAAGGGAACCGGGAAGTTCGAGTCCATCACCATCAAGAACGAGAAGGGCCGTCTCTCAGATGAGGAGATCGAGCGCATGGTCGCTGAGGCTGAGGAGTTCGCCGCGGAGGACGAAGCACAGCGCAAGCGTATCGAAGCTATGAATGGTCTTTCTAACTTCGTGTATGGCATCAAGTCTCAACTCGCCGACCAAGAAGGACTTGGAGGCAAGTTGGAAGACGAGGACAAGAAGACGCTCTTGGATGTGGTGAAGGAGACGACGGAGTGGGTTGAGCTTGAGGGCGCTAGTGCCTCACTGGAGGAGTTGGAGGAGAAGATGAGCGAGGTCCAGGCTGTCGTGAACCCGATCACGAGCAAGTTGTATGGTTCGGGAGGTTCGTACGCGGGGCCGGATGATGATGATGACCAGGAGCCGTTCCGCTCGCATGATGAGCTGTGACAACTCTTTTCTCTTCTCCTTTCGTATATCGTACACCTTTATTCTCTTTATATTTTTCCTTCCTTTCCTGTGTATCTCCAAAAGGTCGTTGTTGCGCCCCGTCTACGATTAACGCAATGAACAGCATACAATACTTATACGATACAATACAATAGAAGAAGGATTGATCATGATGAGAAATAATTTCTAGTTGGAGCGACAGGTGACAACAGTCAGCTTGTCTGGTTTTAAAACGTTAGGTGCGTTCCAATCTCACGCTAGGATACCTTGCAATAAGAGAAAATTTATTGTATTGAAGTAAAAGTCCGTAACAGCATGCTGATCAAAGTCGTTACATGTATAGTATCAATCTTTGAGCCTTACGATCTCCCTGACACGTACATGTGTCAACGGCGTGGCAACGAGCATCTTTGATCACATTCCCGTACCCACAGGCAAAGCCGATCCTGCCGAGCGGACAAATCCGCGATACATATCGTGAGTGCGAATAGAGAAAGAGAAAAGAGGGAGAAATGGAAGAGAATGTAGAAAAGTGAACGTAAGGAGGGACGGACAAAGGGACGGAGAACCAACGGCAGCGGAGACGAACGTGGGATATATGGCTCGGGATATACTTAACATCTTCAGAATATGTATGCATTACTATCGACTGGTGAGTATCCAAGAAAGAACGAAGGAAAGACACGACCAAAGTCCGCTATAACACAGTCCATGCGGCGCCTAATACAACAGCAGCTCCGGCACACATAATACCCAGCATGGACGTGCGGGCGGTGGAGTCAAGGCGCCACGCTTGCACACCGCTATCAATTGCGGGGAATGTCGTGGCGAAGACGGCTGTTGGGTTCGGTCCGCCTGAGACCGTCAACGTGGTCGCAGTCGCAACGGCTGGCTCTGCACTGGCTGAGGTATTCTGGATCGAAGAACCCGCTTCGAGGATGGTAAAGCGTGGCGAGATGGCGTACATCCCTCCGTGTGTGCTATTGATGAAGAGCAGGTAATAATCGTCTGCTGCAGGCACGTCTTGTACCAATACGTTCATGTAGTGAGCGTTCGCAGGCACTAGATGAGAAGAGAGAAACGCGGATCAATTGATGATAGACGACGAGATGAAGTGTATCGAAGGACATACCATTCAGCGCTGCTTTGATGATGCCATCCTGGCTGAGCCGCGCGAGTTCTAGGTCAAACATGCCTACACCGTCCAGCAGCCCCTTCTCCCAGATAATAGGATGTACCTCCCCATTTACCCATTCCGTCCCCGTCGTGGGTTGTACGAACTCAAAGTACGCTGTACGTCGTATCATGTCAAATTCTGCCCACGAAATTCAGCAAAGTAAAGAGCACACATACAGCCCATGTCAGCTCGAGTCAGTAACGGCCCAAGCGCCAGCGCAGCAAGCGAATACGGTAGCCGAGGGAGACGCATTTCGGATCCAGTTGACGAGGAAAGACGAGGAAAAAAACGGTATGTGCGGCTTTCTGCTGTGGTATAGATATCAGGTGGTCGTGCAATCCGCTAAGACGAAGCCACAGAGGTATATGGTCAGGCCTAGGTTAGCTTTGAGGTGATGGCGACCGACGAGAGTGGTATAGAAAGAAAGACGAGGAGACGATGGAGGATGGAGACAAAGAAGACTTGTGCCGCTCGAGGGGACGTCGTTGCCCGTCTTGGGCGCGTCGCACGGTCAGGCACTCGGGGTTATGTAAGCTGGCAAATTGAAGATCGACGTTCATTCTAATTTCAGCTCATTGTCCATTGGCTTGGCACTGACGGCTGGGGGAAATTTCGTTTACTTTTGACTGTTCTCATCAAGAGATATAACAACAGCGACGCCGCGAGCGAGGGTCGCGAAGGCAATACTGGATGGATGGCCACTCACCTGTGTCTGGCGTTGCCGCGAACATACGATACGTTTCTGTTCAACCAGCGCTAGCCAATTCGGTATTAGACGGTGGACCAATCAGAATCTTTCCAAGGGTAAAGAGTTGCTGCCACTATCCAATATACCAGCATGGCCGAGACAGGACAAGATAACTAGATGAGATCCTGGATAGAGAATTCATTCACTACGCTTTGTTGAACAGGCAAGAGCATAGCGGACACGATGTTCTGCAAAATCACGAGTACACTCGCCACCCGTTGCAGGGTGTTCGGGACTCGACATTATTAACAATAGGGAAAGGCTTTATTCATGATATAGATTATTCTTAGTGCATTGCACGATAATCACCAGTACGCCTGGTCAGTCAAATATGCTTCCTCCATTAACATTGACAGTTTGTCCTACACCAAGAGTTCAGAGAAAATAATGCGGTCATATGGAATACGGGACGTACCATTAACTAAGTAAGCTTCCGGCTTGACTAGGTATGAGACCATGCTGGCTATGTCTTCGGGTTTGCCGGTAGAGGATCGCGACTCTAGGCTCTTCTATTGAAAGTCGTCAGCTAATCTTCCGTATATATTTCTCGTATTCTCGACTGACCAGCACGTCCTCTTCCAAACTCAGCGACACTTCATTTATGAGCATCAGTATCATATAGTCAAGGATACATAAAAGGAGTGCTTACAGCTTGGATGCGGTATAAATCCAGGAGCGTAACCATTGGCTGTGATACCATATGTTCGCAACTCCAAGCCTGGTTCACAATGCGAAAACAGTCAGACGACTGACATACAATTTTGAATGCAGTCGACGCAGACTTACTAGCAGACTGCACTAAGCCGCGTACTGCAAATTTGGAAGCAGAGTAGCTTGCAAAGCCCGATGAACCTGTAGAGAAAAGTCAGGAGGAATCATGATGGAAGAGCCAAATGATCGATACCTTTCTTTCCTGCCATAGAGCTAGCAGCTGTGCAGAGGTCACGTCAGATCTGGAAGATGAAGTTGAAATATTAGGACAAACCTATCAATCTACCTCCGCGGCCCTGCTTTATCATTTGAATCGCAGCATACTTGAAGCACAAGAAAACACCCAGGATATTGACGTCCATGACCTTCTTGAATGTCTCAACGCTCGCTTATGAAGCTTATCAATAGATGCACGCATATAAAGAAACAATACTTACTTTTGATGAATGGACTAGGCGGGTATATCCCAGCATTCGCAATCATCTACGCCCCAGATTAAGATTTGGTTTGGAGGATAGGAAAGGAATCTACGATGTCTACACTTCCGAGTTCCTTGGCTGTCTTCTCGACTATCGCGCTTACGTCTTCTTCGACTGTAACATCTCCAGGAACTGCTATAGCACGTCGATCCTTCTGGCGGACTTCTTCTACGACTTTGTTGATGCCGTCCTGTTGCACCGCTATATCGTTGACTGCGACGTCAACTCCATCATCCGCCAGTCTCAGTACAATGGCGCGGCCGATGCCTCTAGAGGCACCGGTGACTATCGCGACACGAGGAGTATAAGCGTCAAACGGGACTTCTGGCATTGTTGAGACTGAAGCCATTGGTACTTGAACGAAAGAGAGAAAGAGTTAGAGCGCAAACCCCTGGAAGGTGGCAATCAAATAACAGATGGAGTCCGGCCTGTTTATGCACGCAGTCTATTTACGAAATAGCCATTGCGTAACATTAGATGTTCGTACTTTTTTCCTCCTGAAGATTCGGAGCATATGTAAGTGGGAGCGTATAGAAAAGGAAGCGATCGTGTGCCGAGCTTTATCGACGTTAGGGTCTATTCTGGTCTATTGCCAATCGAGGTCTTACTGTGTACCCGATGAAACTCAGATCAAGCGCCCTTCAACAAGCAATATTCAATCCATAATTGTAAGAACATGGAAAAGGGCTGCTAATTGGGCGGTGGGTAGTACCAGTGAGTGATAAAGCCTGAGTGAATGGAATGAGCGCGATCCATCTGAGTCTTTATGTGTACTGATTATATAATCGTTCAATCAATATATCCGGTCTGCTGAAACACGATTCTTCAACACTCTACTGTGATTGTGATGTTCTGACATACAAACATGGCCTGAGTAGATTATTGGGCGCAACATTCTGCTAAGTCATGAGCGGGCTTGCTGGCTGGGAGGATGGAAATAATATAACTTGGCAGGGGGGTCTCTCTTCGAGATATATCATCCCCCAAAGCCCGCTCTCAATCGAATATGTTGCCTCCATCGACATTGATAGATTGTCCTACATGAGAAAGTTCAGACGGTGGGATGCACGCATATAGGATTTCAGTACGTACCATTTACGAAGTAAGACTCCGGCTTGATCAGGCATGAGACCATACTGGCTATGTCTTCGGGTTTGCCAGCTGGGTTCTGCGACGAACGAAACTTCTGAGGAAAAATAATCGGTCACTTTCCTGTGTCTCTTGGTTTCTCGACCAACCAGCTCATCTTCCTTGAATGTCAATAGCACTTCATTGCAAGTGTTAGCAATCACGAAACCACACGTTTATAGTCCGATCGCTCACAACTCGGGTGTGCTATATATCCAGGAGTGTAAGCGTTAACTATGATGCCATATGTTCGTAGTTCTAGGCCTAGTTCATGAAAAAGAAGAGGTCAGAAGACGAACATCCAGCTTCAGATACAGTTAATGTGAGCTTACTTGCAGACTGCACTAAGCCACGCACAGCGAACTTGGAAGCAGAGTAGTCCGCAAGGTGCGGTATGCCTGTCGCAGAAAGTCAAAAGGAAGTCTGGAGAAACCGAACGTTTACTACCTCTCTTTCCTGCTTCAGAACTAGCAGCTGCACGAACAAGTCAAAACAAATAAATAAATGGATGTAATGTAAGAACGAACCTATCAGTCTACCTCCGCAGCCTTGCTTCATCATCTGAATCGCAGCGTACTTGAAGCGCAAGAAAACACCAAGAATATTGGTGTCCATAACTTTCTTGAACTTCTCAACGCTCGCTTGTGAATAGATGTCAATAAATGCACGTATGTAAAGGATCAAGACTCACTTTCGATGAATTTGCTAGTCGGAAATATCCCGGCATTCGCAATCATCTAACCCTCATATTGGATCCGAGTCGAATGGCAGGAAATGAACCTACGATGTCTACGCTTCCTAGTTCTTTAGCTGTCTTTTCGACCATAGCAACCACGTCTGCCTCGACCGATACATCTCCGGCAATGGCGATTGCACGTCGTCCCTTCTCGCGCACCTCTTCGACAACTTTGTTGATGCCATCCTGCTGCGTCGCTATATCATTGACTGCAATGTCAATGCCATCATCGGCCAGTCTATGCACAATGGCACGACCGATGCCTCTAGAAGCTCCAGTGACTATCGCGACACAGGGAGTGTAGCTGTCGAACGAAACAGCAGCGCCACTTATGATCGGGGTCATTGGGTATACAAGTATAGCAAGCAACTCAGGCTTGTCCGTACGATGATTGCTCTTCGGAGGGGGCGATAGTAACGGTAGACAAAAGATCAGTTTAAGTGAAAAGGCCATCCTGCAACACCTGCAGATTTCAAATTCCAATGTGCTAGGACTCCGCGCCTGACCGCATGCCGGTACGCGCGTACACTTCGGATATGCGTACGGACACGTACGCTTGATAACGAGCTGTATGGAAGGCTTTCCATGATACAGTTATGCTATGCCCGTATACGCCGTATACGGGTGTATTGCTAATAACCGGTGAACCTAGACACGGGGAGGTTAAACGTCAATTGGCCTACCGGCGCTGTCGAGACTGAAACCATCTTCATTTGAATGCAGACCCATGGTATGAACTACTAGAGAAGGCAGAAATTCAAGGTCGGAAATTCAAGGTCGAATGCAGCAAAGCATTTGGCAATGTCAGCTATGCTAATAGCTCTTGCGTGAGAGCTATATAGGTGAATCGCGCCTGACAATTCTGATTCCTCGTTTGAAATGATTCCAGGATGAACTCTCCTGTCGTCCGCACGGGACCATGATATTTAGAGTTACCTTCCGAGCTGACGGTCGCTACGTTTAGGAGAATCCACAATTGACCGTTGATGGAATGAGGTATCGCGTAACATCAGAATATCGTCAAAAAATACCGCTCGAGGTATGTATTCTTGGTCGCACTGATTCAAATGAGATCTGAACTGGTTCATAGTATTAGCAAAAACACGCGCAGAATAAGGGAATCCCATTATCGACGTATCGCCGCTAATAGAGTAGAAAGTGTAGGGTTTGCCGACTTTGAACAGAACCGCGTTCATTGCCATTTAAAGATCTTACCGAGTAACTGGATGTTTAATATCCAGAATAGGGAGACAAAGGGAACTGCTAATAGGGTGTGAGTATGAATCCCATCCGAGTCCCATCCGAGTGAGTCATCTTAATATTAAAAACAGGACCGTACTTTTCTTCACAGCCACCGCTGACTAAATTCGGACCTTGAATTTGAGCACTTCTTTTCTCATTTCCCGCGTGATGCCAAGGTGGTTCTACTACATTAAGGAACTTGATCGCCGGTGATCTGCAGATCGATCTGCCTCCACACCACTTCATCAACACATTAATTCATTCCTTGAGGGAAAAAAATCAGAAAAAAAGCAGGGAAACTCAAAGCATGTATGCATTACATGGATGTGCTCATAAGCCAAAGCACTATTCAAGCCTTGCTGGAAAAAAGGAAAAAAACTAGGAAATTTTCGGACATGTATGCAATGAACAAATGTGATCAGCATCCAAAAACTCTGTTCCTCCTTGCACGATTCAATTCAGTGTGTCCCATTGAACTGATTAATTTGGGTAAAGCTGCAAAAGTTTTTGCCACATATGAACAGACCAGATAAGCTCAATGGAGTTCCTTTTATTTTCTTATTTCTGTACATGCACAAATCAGTGCACCTGATTTCAAGTGTACAACTGATGTGTTGAATTTATATCAAGATGGATAGACAGAATAACCAGTAATAAAGACTAGAATTTATGGCCAGCAGGGTTTTCGGCGAAGCCGAAAACGCGAGTTGCTGGTTAATATTGATGTTTGGATCTTTATGTAAGTATGATACTTATATAATCGTCCCAACCCGAAACGTAACTTTTTCCTCGTGCTCCATTGTGGTGTGGTACAACGACGAAGCTTTGAAAACAATCCTCACTAATCTCTTTTGGAGATGCAAGGACGCAAGGTTATCATGCTGACTGACTCATGAACTTAATTGAAATCATGTTGCTCACTGCTGTGCAGTCTTGCGACAACACGGCTTCGATCACGCAATGCAAGCTCGGAATGATTTCACTGACTGAAGACAAATACTTAGGGGTTGCTCGTCGTTTCTGGACTCTCACAGACGTACGCGTCGTATCTGTGCGCGATGCATTGTCGTCTGAAGAATTGGTTCGTGACTGCTTTATTCCTATGTTATATACCATCTTTTGGTGCTTCTCTGAACCAAGAGGTATTGGGCTTGGGGGTGGAGAATGGCCAACTCGAGAAACCAAGTAACTCCAAGGCTATAGCTATCGTAGGTGCAGGTAGCGCAGGTCTGGCGGCTCTGAAGGCCCTACTCGACGTACCATATGAGATACGCGAAGGCTGGAACATCGTATTGTTCGAGGAGCGAAGGAATGTCAGCGGGATATGGTACGTACTATCACACTATTCGTTCATCGTTACTGTAGACTGTGTAGAAGCTACACTCACAATCATTCTCTCCAGGCTACCCGACCTGAATGATCCACATCCGCCAGTTTTACCCGAAACTCCGTTGTATCCTTCACTAAAGACGAACACACCGCACCCGACGATGACTTACCTGCACTTTCCTTTCCCACCGAAGACCCCCGTATTCCCGTCACACGATTATATATCTCGCTATCATTATGATTTTGCGCATAGCTTCGATCTGCTCCGATTCATTCAATTCAATACGAGCGTCGTACGTTCCGCGTGGATAGGCAACTCAAGCGTTGGGCAATGGAACGTGACAACTGTCGATAAGAACACGGGCATACAAAGACACCAATTATTTGACCACCTTATCTCTGCTAATGGCCATTATCGGTATCCCAATATACCAACTTGGCCGGGTCAAGATGATTGGTTGGGAGCCAACCAGGATAGGGAAATTCTTCATTCGATGTATTGGAGGAATGGGACAAAATATACAGGGAAGACCGTCCTTGTCATCGGAGGCCGAGCGAGCGGGAGGGACGTGGTTTTGAACACTGCCCCTCATGCCGAAAAGGTAAGCATATCCTGTCGCTATAGATGATTCAGAGCTTTAGTTTAGAAATCACTACCATACGCAGGTTTATCTTTCAGTACGAAGCGGTATCTTACCGACTCGTCTGAATGCATCCTACGTCCCCAAACCAGGCATTTCGCATTTCACCTCGAATAGCGTCGTGTTTGTCGACGGGACGGAAGAGTCTGGTATTGATGCGGTAGTCCTTGGGACGGGTTACGAGCTTCGCGTCCCCTTCCTAACGGCAGGTGGGGCACTCGATGTCTCTCCAGGCGCAAATACATCGAAAGATCACCCAGCTCAGCTCACGACCAACCTACAATACATATATCCTCTGCATGAACACGTATTCTCACTTGCCGAGTCGTATCCACCTACCGCACTTTCGTTCATTGGTCTCAATGTCCTTGTACCCAACTGTCCAACGGATTTCGCGCAAGCACTACTTGTTTCGCACGCCATTGCTAACCCGTCGCTCCTCTCCTCGCGGTCTGAAATGCTCGCGAGGCTACGCGCGCGAGAAGCCCATTGTCGCGAGTGCGGGTATGATCCCTTTAAAATCGGACACAGGATTGAAGATATCGATGGATTTGGAAACGCATCATACGTGTATGAAGAAGGCCTAGTGGATTTCCTCAAAGAACGGGGGGCTATTCCGGATGACGGAAAACCTTATGTTGAGGAGTGGCGTCGTCTAAAATTCGAAGAGTATGAGACTTTATGGCTCGCTTGGCAACGCGTAGAGAGCTTAGGGGCTCGTGAAACCGACAAATGGCTGGATGGCGTCGAAACGGAGGAAGAATGGGCTGATTTGATGCACAGATTGATAGACTGGCAGAGAGATCACGACAAAGCCCTATATGAAATTGTCAACTCGAGTGACTAAGTAGACAATGTTATGTATATACACTGAAGTAAATCGACAACACTTCTCAACAGTAAGTTTAGGCGTTATTAAGGAGAACCTTCTGAATCTGCTCAGTGTACTTGTGAACTGCTCAACTCACCAACGAATATCGATAAATGTGAGTATGTCAAATCAGCGATGAGGAACGGCACCAATGATAAATAATATAACCGCACAATTTGGATATGAAATCAAGCCAATACAACCGGGGGCCGTTTTGAGCGCAGAGGTTAACTAGTACTGATGACTGGCAGTAAAGAAAATGCGCATATGAGAAGGTTTAATGTAAACCGCCTAACAAATTCGGGCAAGTTATCGATGATTTTCTAAAGAATCAGGGCACGACAAGCCTTCAATCGATTGGTCCGGGGTGTTTTTCGGTATCCAAGGTATTCCTAACACGCCGCTGGAGATTTTATTGGTGGACCGAGAAGCTGCTAAGCTATTATGCACGACGGTTTCATATATTAAATCCTCTGAAGCGTACGATCCTGATATCTCACAAAGAAAAGGCCAGAAATTCAGTCTTTAGTTAGTGTAACGGAGGACGATGGTGGTGATGGTTCATTGAACTTTTGAAGTTGCGAAAAGATAAGGGAAGAAACAGCGCACGTGCCTATTCGTCATGCGAATCCTTGAGCAATCGGAGTACACGGTTCTCTCAAATCAATCATTCTCTCACTATATGCTTGCTCGACTCAACACGCTCAGGCTCTCGCTCCTCTCATCAGTACCATATCTCTCCCAGCAAACACACCAAACACCCAACCAGCTAGCCCGCAGCATGGCCACTTCGCACACAGGTGCAACAGAGACAGCAACCTTTGCTTCGGGATGCTTCTGGGGAACAGAGCACATATTTCTCAAGAAGTATCCACCTCCTGAGGGGAAGGGCATCTTGAGTACGCGTGTAGGCTATACAGGAGGGCGTGATGATGCAGAGAACCCGAGTTATAAGCAAGTGTGCACTGGTGCTACGGGCCATGCGGAGGCGGTTCGTATCGAGTTTGATCCCTCAAAGCTGTCGTACGCGGAGCTGGTCGGTATGTTGTCAAGTCCGCACTTAAGGACTGGTACTCAAATTTGACTTGTTAAGAATATTTCTACAGAACGCATGATCCAACTACAGTGAACAGACAAGGGCCTGACGTTGGCACTCGTATGTCTCGTCTTCTCACAATCCTATAGACATTCCCTTCTAATATGCCAACTCGATTCAGAATACCGTTCGGCCATCTTCTACCATTCACCAGAGCAAAAGAGCATCGCCGAGCAAGTCACGCAGGACGTGCAAAAGCAACACTTCGATCGTATCGGCAAGAAAATCACTACGTCCATCGAACCTGTGAACAAGTGGTACGACGCAGAGGACTACCATCAGGAGTATTTGTTCAAGAATCCGACCGGTTATCAGTGTCCGACACACAGAGAGCATTGGTGATGATTGATGTTGCCAGTCGGGGATTTGTTACCAACGAGATGCAGCAACTGTTGTGCTTGATAGATTCCGCTTTGCCTCACGCGATTTGAGTGTGAAAATTAGTTCTATAAGTTGAAGGCCTGTAGGATATGAAAGGCTTGGAACCATGAACAGTAGATGATGTACTATCTAAAACCTAGTGTGACGTCAGCATCCGAATGCCTTCTTTCCCTTATACGGACGTACCCAGCACAGCTCAAGGTCCAAGAACATCCCAGCCATTTTAGCGTAATTTCGCAAAGAGCTTTGGTGCTACGCAGTTCTGTGGAACCAAGCATTGTACAGTGTCAGTTTGCAAGGAGGACATGAACGATATAAGGTCACGAACATCTACGCAGTGCATCATGCTATATATCACAAAACAAATAAATTTGTCAGTCAAAAAAACCAACACAAAAGTGACAAAGAAGAATGAAAACCCTACTGGAACATCTCTTCGACGCAGTCCTCGCCCTTGAAACCCTCACCAGCTTCCACCTTTTCCTGGCAATGTTCGAAGTGTTTCGTGAACTTTACACAAGCGGCTGCCTCCTTGCATTCCTCTCGAAGTTCAACCATTGGCTGTGCGAAGCAAATCCAAAGACATGGTGTATAGCCGTCAACCGTACAGGGAGCCAATGGAATGCGTCAGTACAAGTTTTCAGGAAACTTGAAAGAAAAAAATGGATACGCACATCCTCAGGCTCCTCTTCCTCCTCTTCCTCTGCCTCAGCTTCTTCCTCCTCCTTTCCGGCGACCTCCTCCTCAGGTTTTTCTACCTCCTCTTGCGGCTCCTCACACGCAGCAGACGGGATGAGGCTCGATAGGAATGACGCGAGTGTCATAATTTCCTTTGTGCAGCTCCCAGCACTAAGCAGGCCACTACGAATTATTAAGAAGCACTTTGTCTTTCACAGACGCGCTGGTCTTGCACGGAGGACTAGTAAAGTCAATGAGCTGGAACTCGAACCGTGAATTTGAACGCGAGCGAAATTCCAGTCGGCGCGAGCCGGGTCGCAAAGAGAGGCCGTGATTTTGTGACGTATATGACATAATACAAGAGATTTGATTGGACAATTATTCGTCACGCTCCAGGTTCAACTACGGTCAATCATCGTGAATATGAGTCTCGTCTCGTCTCGATACATGCATGGTAAATTTCTCGGCCTCATGACATTGGTATTGCAGAGGAACAACTTCAAAATTTTATGCTTCATTTACAGTTCGTATTTGAATATTCTGCTATAAAAAGTAACATATGAAACTAATCCTTAATCTTTTTTCCCCAAGTGAATATGATCAAAGCAGAGCGAGAAACAGCAAAAGCATTAGTATTTCTTCACACACCGCGGCGCTAGTGCTGTAACCAATATCAGCCAGCTCTTGAACCATTTCACATAAGAACAGCCATGATATTCTTGGGACTTACCAATGCCTCCGACTTTGCGTCGTCCATTATATCTTGCTTGTCATGATGCACGGCATACCCCATCACATTTACTGTGTCATCAACGGCTAAACTTGCGGTGGTATCTACTACAATGACCTGCGATACTTTTTGCTTGCGCGAAGTCGTGTTGGTCGGATGGGTTACGGGTCCTATGCTTTGAACCTGATAAGTTTGGCTATGCGGATAAGCTGAGACCAATCACTTTCAACAGACATATGTAGCTCTAAATGCGTGTCCTTTTGGGACGGATCTTGGGACATATGCATAAGCTGTCGTTGAAGGCTGCGCGTTGTATTGGCTAGTCTTTTCTTCTTGAGGTAGTTTATGTCGGACGTTAGATTATGGCAATCTGAAGTGAGGCACTGTGAGTACGCCCGCCACTCAATAGGTATACGGCAGTTTCCCAAAGTTTTCGCCGCTTCTTAACGTTGACCTTTTAACCTTTACATTTACATCACATCCAACCTCCTGATTTGATTCTCATCATTGATTGCTATGGTTTCTCTCGATGGCTTGTATGTATCACCGATACGCTCGCGAAACTTGATGCGCTGCTCCCTCTTGACTGGCAACATGCCCAACGTCACCGAGGTCCAATCACTTCGAGTTGCTCAGGAAAGCATTCTACGGCGATATGCGATTCATTTCCGAAATAGCCAGGCCAGGAAACTTTCTCATTCATCTGAAAGCGCATTACAGTATTGCTCATTTTTTGCCCCAAACATCAAGCGATGGTCCCCCAAGAGTAGAAAAACAAAACACAAAACCCAAACACGGTGCACCTTCAGTCTGTATCGCACCCGAGCATTGCATTTACGACAGGGATGAGAAGCACCCGCAATATTTCGCCCACAAGCCCTAGGATATCACTTGTCAGCTTCTACTCTATCAAGGACCGGTCTGCAGCCATATCTGCGAGCCTACGCACCTTTGCCTTCTCTTTGGCGTCATCCAAGTCCTGTGGACCGTTATCGACCGCATAGTCGACAGCTTGCTTCCCAGCTTCGTCTGTGGCGCTATCTAAGACCTTCTCAGATGTTTTATGCAGAAAAGTCTCATTCGGACGAGCTGCTGCTGCTGCTGAAGTAGTATGCGTATGTGTAGAGACTGTCGAAAATTGCTTAGAACCAGTCTGTGAACTTGGAACAAGAAGTGAGTTTGATGCTCGACTAGAGCTTACTCTGATACATGGGCGCTGTTGCTGTAGGCTGTTCGGAATGCTGGGAGGCCATCTTTTCTTTGACAAGAGCAGCGGGGCGAGAGATAAAAGAGTGAAAGGATGTAGAACGAGCGTATGCCGAGTATTTACAGAGAGCGAGTTTTCAGATGAACCCCCAAGACAAATGTTTCAAGCTCTACTTATTCTCGCCCTCAATCCTGTCAGGTCCAATCTTCAGCAGAAAATTTGCTTGACGCGCGTAATTCCCATCGTTTCCATGACGACGACGAAAGATTTAACAATTTCCAATGCAATGATCACTCTCGGAGTTGCAGGACACATTCTATGGGTGTCAGTGTTTGTGAGCATTCCCCTGATTGACAGGTGAAGGTGGGCGGCAGCGCGAAATGCCAGCATCGACATTGATTTCCCTTCAATATTTCTTACACTCATAATGTTCAACAGAATTTGTTTGGAACGCATCCATAATCAATCAAATAAGTAGACGTGTAGACAGTTCTCTATAGCTACAGACAGCATCACGATAGCAAAATGTATTCTGTGCAACATGTCATATACCATTTTTGCGTGTAGGACCTCTCACATTGTCACAGAAGCATAGCCAAAACTGGAACCTTCCAGACCCTTCGCAACGAGCGCGAATTGCTGGGCCGCCTCTCGCATCTTTCTCGTCGATCGAGACCTTAATGCATCATAGATGACCCATCAGTTGTTGATACAGGTAGGAAAAATATCGCAACTTACGAGAGAACTGCTTTCGCAAATCTTTCCTTGTCTTCTCGTTGCGCCTTTGTCGGAATGAAGTCCTCCTGAATCATGAACCAATCAGGCACTGTGAATCCGAATCGTGTGATATAGGTTGATACATACCGAGAATAATATCTCTGGTACCCACACCCTCATCTCGTTGAGACAGCGAGAAACAAGAGTTAACAACAGATCGACGAGATTCTGGGTTGTTGACGTCGGAGAAGCACCTGCGATACCACAAAGAACTGACTTCACGACAGGTCGGAAACGCGTCTGCACCAAAGTGCGGGCTTTTTCTTCAAGTTCCGCAGAAGATAGTGACCGACTGATTAAATATACCTGACAGGGATGAGCATATGTTAGTATTCTTCAAAAATCAAGCATCAATGCTGTAGCATACCAAGAATTTGCAAGCCGAAACAAGAGAATATCGCTCTTGTAAACTCAAGGCCCTTATCGTGAAGCCCATCAGATCGTTCATTGCGTTCGAAGGCATGTCGAACATAGTGTCCGTGAAATGCTGGGCGACCATTTCCATACATCCGAAGAAAGCCTGGACGATATCCGGATTCTTCATTGAATCCCAGTTTAAGCAAGAAGCTATATAGAAATCGAGCAAGTCGACTCACGGCTTCCATAGCACCTGGCTCTTGCAAGCTTCTGAATGTTGCATCGTAAATGATAGGAAGCCCCATCAGGACCGTACTTCTTGATCTATCATCCGGCTCAGATAGGAGAGAAGACAATGACGGAGGGTCAAGCTGATGGATGAGCATCGCTGCAAGTGATAGCCATATAGCACTTTGATGCCGGAACATCGCGACGCAGACAATCTCGAAAAGGACAACCGGCGGAAGACTGAGCAAGGTCACGTCGGCAGGAAGAGCGGTGATCGCTACAATTAAGTTACTCATCGCCTGAAGACCAGTGTGAGTAGACTCTAGTGGATTAATATCAGTCCGAGAAACTCCTTACATCTGCGGTCGTTGCATCTGTTGACCATTGCAATGTGACGGCCCGAATTTCTTCAATGATCCCGTCCTGGAGGTTGACCATCCGCGAGTCATTACGCGCTGCTTCAATTTTCTCCAGTGTAGCCGTGATCTCATCTTCGTCTTCATACGCAAAAAGTATGTCAGATTGTCGAGTAAGTCCCTTTGCAACACCAGTTAAAGCTTGAAGTTGCTGCACTGCTACATTGCGAGCTGCATCTTGAAACTGCAGATTCCGGGCTAGTATCAGTGAGGGTGTAACGATCTAACGATCGAAAAAAAGAAACTAACCGGACCCTTCACACTTAAAGCCTCGGCCAATTTCTCTACAATAGGAGCAACGATCGACTTTAAGAAGTCAGTCAATGCCTTATTTCGAGCTCATAAACTCGAGCTAGCTTATTTACCTCGACGGGCTCGATCTGCTGCTCTGGCGGTAAGGCCTGAACTACACTGGCTATCGACTGTACGATTTTTGCCTTTTCAGAATCCTGCCAATCAATAAATGGAGTGTAAAGTCGATTAGCGAATCTTGTGTGATAGTTAATTACCCACCGGAATGCTTGGTAGTCTAGCATGGAGCTGTCCAAATTCCACTATGTGTTGTGCAAGTGCTGTGCGGTTCGCATCGCAAAGGTCTCGAAGCGCATTTGCCGCGGATAAACATAGCGCTGGCTCATCCAGTGCTTCAGCAACGTAGCTTAAACATGTAAGCAGATATCTGTTGTCAACTGGCACAGTGAACCAAGTCGCATATGTACCTAAACAGAGATAGAGACTGTCTGTCAGGTGGAAACTCAGTCATAGTTCGGGTCACTAACCGATTAGGCTGAGTGCCGTTCTTCGCACACGGTCTTGCCCAGATCTGGGTAACCGCCCAATAATCTCAGGTCCAAACATTCGCTGGAGTTCAACATTCTCTGCAACCACCACTGCTTCTTGGACTGACATCAGACAATGAAGGATACTTTCGACGTCCTGCTTTCGTTCAGTATGTAACGCTTACAACGTCGGGAGACTAGCGTACCTCCCATCCGTCATTTGGGTGACGTGTTTCAATCAAAAGGATTAGTTCATCGACGTAAATTCGCAATAATTCTTCTCGGAGAATATAGTACCTGATAACATCGAGTATTGAGTATAAGCAGCAATGAATCTCGTTTGCTCAACATACGCATTTATCAAGGTGTCTCCAACGTCTCTTCGATAACTTAACAGCTTGTGAGTTGTGATCTCCCGAGTTGACATTAACAAGACTTACACCTGAAATTTGTCTATATGGTCTGACGAATGGTTCGATTCACTTATGAGCCTGAAGTCATGGTATTTCAACGTACCTCCGGTCCACCTTGCTAGCTCTGATCTCCGAGGCCAGGTCACCTTCCTCCTTAATATTTGAATAAGTTCGACGTAAATAGGACGCGCCGGGCCGTGGTCAGGAGCTTTAAACTCTTCATAGTCCGGACGCGCGTCACTGCTCTTTCCTTGGATGGACTCCGCCCATTCCGCCAATGCATCTTCTGCGACGTCAACACCATAATCAACGCTCCATAAGGCCTCCTGAAGCAGGTACCAGAAACTGAGCGTCATTTCACTTTCCTCTTCATCGACGCCGTAATAGCCTGGTAGCGAAGTATACGTGATAAGCAGGCGGATGAAATTCTGCACTCGGGGAGTTGATAAATGAGAAGCGATATAACTGATGGAATGCTCGCCGAGCGAGACAAGCAATTTGCACAATGACCGAGAAACCTCATCAACCTCGCCGGCTACAGCCCACCAATAAGGAGAGGGTTCCAACGGGAAGGCAGATAATTACGCACTAGATATGGTTTGTTGAATGATAGGAAGACCGCCTGTCTCGAGGAACGCCAGTATAGGTTCAGTTAAGATTTTGATACCAGACCCATCGGAGAATGACGAAGCGTTGAGGATCTCTTGCAAAACGTCGGATGCACCCACAAAGTTCTCCTCATTTGACAACAGTTGGACAAGAATCGGAATGATTGAAGTGAGCTCACTGCGTACGGTGAGTGTTGGCAAGTGTTGCTATTGCTCAGGAAAACTTGTACTCACTCTCCTCTAAGATAATTGATCCATGCTTCAAGGCATTTGAACGCGGCATTTCGCTCAGACGGAGAGGCATTATGCGATAATAATGTATTCGTGATTGCTTCCGTCACCAGAGGCGCAGCATCTAATAATGATTGTTGCATTTGTGCTCTGGAATAGGTCAGCATGTCGACGGAACCGAAATGGACGAAGAAACATACTTGCTGGTCGATATCAAGTCCGAGGAGCCCACTTCTTCAGCCGCAATCTCGAGGAACTCTAATATATGTTCCGGACGCCCGCCACCACCAGATAGAGTGGTCACGACAGAAAGAATCCAGTCTGGCCACCGTGGTGGCCGACCAGGGACGAGCTTAAGAGCAAGAGAACTGATCTGCTTCGACAATGATTTCGTAGTCCTAGTTTGGATAACAAAGAGGGTCGCGTACTGCAACAAAGAGCTTTCTGAGAGTGACCTTGCTTTTGCCGGTGACTATGACTCGGCTGGAAGCGGCAACCAAGACATGGACAAGCGGCAGAGCTTGCTCTTGAGGGAACGTGTCCCTGATATAGATTAACCAGATGCTTGAAATCTTGGTAAATGTGAAGCGTACCAATCGCGTACGATCTTCACCTGTGCGGTATGCGCACCAAAGAATTCTACATTGGGATCCGGATGATCAAGGAGCGGTAAAACAAGTCCCCAAGCCTCAGGCTTCTTCTGGATCTCGAACAGTTGCTGCTGCATTCTTCTTGCTTCTTCGACATCTTGGCCCGGTATGTACGCGCTTTGAATGAGCTGCATAGTTCATCAGAGAGTAGCGTGAGTGCAATCGAAATTCTCGACGTTTCTTGTTACAACTCACAAATGCGGCTTGCTCTATGTCCGCTTGAGAAAGAACGGGGAGGAAGTCTGCTTGCATTGCGCTCGGCAGTTCGAAAGCATTGGCCTGTGGCTGGCGCAAGGTGAAAGTTGAGAAATGCCGCGTCAAAGTGGAAGGCGCGATCAATTCGCGCGTAATGTCACGTGCACACCGACCCTTGAGGGAAGAAATTAAAGAACCGAGCATAGAAAAAAGAAAAACAATCGTTCATGCAATGACTAACTTGTATTACAGGTCTAAGAAGTACAACAACCGTCAAGTTACAGGTTTCCCTACATCACGGAAAGAAGA
The DNA here is from genome assembly GCA_033182465.1 of Sanghuangporus weigelae. Lineage (NCBI taxonomy): Eukaryota > Fungi > Basidiomycota > Agaricomycetes > Hymenochaetales > Hymenochaetaceae > Sanghuangporus > Sanghuangporus weigelae. Next base: position 401,924 of record CP137327.1, on the reverse strand, counting down.
CGAAGAACAAGGGAAATAAAAGAAAGGTGCCGAAAGGACGAAAGCAGGTATTATGAGTACGTCAAGGTCCTGTACAGAGCAAGATCGAGAATGCGAGAGACTGAATGCATTTCGTAGCAATGTCGTGAAGTGTCATAATGTGTAGAGCTGAAGCGAGAAACTTCAATGCGAGGTAGACTACAGTCTAACGTCTAGGCAACGGTGACGGAGAACTTGTGGCGGATTTTCCAGCTTGCTTCGATTTGTACAAGGGCGATCCCGGAAGGAACGTCTGGGGCACGCGTGGTCTTGGTGGACGTAGTCCACAGTCCATCGGAGCAACTTCGCCGCATTTAATATGAGTCCTACATCACATCAAACCCATGTCAGTTTCTGAAGCTTCTCTCATAATACAAAGCAACGTGCCTCAATCCACAATCATCACACTCCAGCACGGGTTTCCAACCAAGCCTCTTCGTGCATATATCGCACTTTGCAGCTATAGTGCTTGAGAAGAAGAATCCAAAGGGACTCCACACTTGAACATCGCTTGGACTGCTTGGTTCCTCACGCTCACCCTTGGCAGGGCTCCCCATGCGTCCACTCGTAGAGGGTCCGTGCCGTTTAGCACCTGGTTTAATCAGAGTGAAGCGATGAATAAGCGCAGAAGGAGGACTATCACGGATGGTCGAAGTTTCATAAGAAGTGCCCTCTGTTGCAGCGGCGATGGAAATGGACGATGATGCAGTATGAAAAGAGTCGTATGAGTTGATCGTATCAGAACGGGGCAAAGTCGCTTGGCCAGTTTCTGTTGGTTGGGGAGAGCGGATCGTCAAAATCGAAGAAAGTGAAGGAGGAACAGTGTTGGTAGCCTGGTTTGGATGCTGGCGAACTACAGTCGTACTATATTCGCTATTGCTTCCAGTGCTGCCAAGGAGGGAGCGTTGACTCGCGCCATCTACTGTGACGTATGAGAATTAGAAACCGCTCCAGTGTTGCATGAAAAGTCTTACAGTCAACATCTAATGACTTGATCGCTTCGATTAGCTGTTCTTCATCGCTGCTTTCATCGTCGGTAGAGTCATCCAGCCTTCGCCCGTTGCGTCCAATGTCCTTCCCGACACCCATGCCGAAGCTCGGAATGCGGGGGCCTGCACTTGGACGTTTATGTCCTGCAATAAATTTAATACTCCCAACGTGAGCATCATCTGCTTCTGCGGGCCGAGATAGGACGTCCAATTCGACATCACGGAGTTGTGCTAGAATTGTTTTTATATCTGGCCGGCGAGATGGATCATCGGAGAGACAGTCAGTGGCGAGCCGTAAGAATGCAGGGGGACATCCCGGACTTCCACCGACGAGCTTCCGTACTTCATAAAAATCGATAGCAAATGTCGGTGCCGCACGCTTGAACGTGTAATCATCAGCAAGTTTTCGAGCACCAATCTCGCACAGGATAATTCCAAGCGAATAGATATCCGTCGGTAGATCAAATGCATTCCCGAGAAGGATCTCAGGAGACATGTATGCATCCGTGCCACAGAACGTTAGCCGTTTGACTTCGTCCAAATTCCGCGCTGCAATGCGCGCGAACCCGAAATCAGTAATTTTGAGACGACAATTTGCAGTCACGAGCAAATTTTCTCCCTTCAAGTCGCGATGTAGGCATTTACGAGCATGCAAGTAGGCCAGGGCGCGAGCAATGTCCGTCGCAAAGGATATACGGAGCTTCCACGGGAATGGTTTAGTCTTATCATGAATGTACGAGCGCAAGTTCCCTGTGACATGTAAGCATGGCCGTGAAAATGGGCGGAAATCAACCTACCATTCTCAATAAATTCGGAGATAATAAATATTCTCCCATCGGGGTCTGGTGCTCGGGAAAGCCCAAGATAAAGAACTACGTTCGGATGGCGACATTCTCTGCAAAGTAAAAGTAGTATCATGGACAACAGCCCGGTGATTGTTAACTAACTTCATCAATCTCCACTCTCTTTCGAAGTATTTAGCGACATCATAGTCGTTGGATGGTAATACCTCCTTGATTGCCACATCGATTCCCAGGTAACTTCCTGAATTTGTTCAATACCAATTGAAGCCTCTATCGGGTCTGCAGACCTTTGTAGACGTTTCCAAACGACCCCGATCCCAGTTTCTTCCAATTCCCCTTGATATCCTGTATGATCATCAGCGACTGGGTGGACTTAGGTAAACGCGCTGTGTACCTCAAACGGAATGACATCAAAAGGACGCTCATCTGAAGCAACCATGGTGAGTGCTCGAGCTATCCTGGAGCAACTCGTCGTGGAATGAGAGCGAATGGAGGATGCGCTGGACAACGCTGACCTGGCTTAACGTGACATTGAGGAGGCGGCTTTCCTCACGCTCCTGTCGTTTTTTGACGCGTCCCATAAGTGTGACGTCAGGAGTGAAGCATCACGTATTGTGACGTATCGCCGTGAACGAGTTTTCCCTTTCTCGGCCCGCCTTAGCACGTGATTGAACAAGGCGAGCAGCGCGATGACGGGGACAACAGTAGACAGTGGATACGACATTTTTCCATTTCTCAGCCGTGACCTTTCCATTTACTGTCAGTCATTGCTCTGCGAGACTATTGAAATGGCCCCTACTCCAACAACTGAGCAGAATTTTCGAGCCAATTTGTCGCAATTTCGCTGGGCCCGTGGCAATACTGATGACTCCCAACAGACGCAGTCGAACTCTGGTAGCAATCCATTTTCTCGATTTTACAATGCCATTGGTGGTTCATATGTTCCGCTGCGATCAAACGAGAGGTCAAATGAAGAGGAAGCCTATTTTGCTTTGTCAAGATGGGAAAGGTATGTTGGTCAATCATTTTTTAACGCTACGGATTATGAGATGCTCAGAATGATGCCAGATTATTAGGGTTCGGTGCTTGCCTGCTTGGTGCTGCAGCTTGTTTCTTTGTCGCTTTCTTCACCCTGCCTTTGCTTGCCGTCCGCCCAGGCAAGTTCGCACTTGCGTTCAGGTATGCGGGATCACACGCAATCGTCATGCGGAATCCGGACCTAAACACAATTGATTTAGCTTAGGAAGTATACTCGTCATGTTCGGGTGAGTTGCTTACGGGATGCATATTTATCTTTATTTATTATACTTTCTAAGGTTCTCCATTTTGATTGGGCCAATAAATCATGTCAAGCATCTTTTCTCAAAAGAAAGGCTACCGTTCACGGCCGCCTACTTCGGAAGTTTGGGTCTAACATTATATTTCGCTGTTCAAGTCAAGTCGTATATCGGCTCTTTGATCTTTGCGATTGTTCAGGTAGGTTGTAAAGCCGCATTAGAATTCAATCCGCAGTCTTATCCGCGGAGCCCTGTTTAGGTGGTAGCCCTTGTAGCTTACGTACTGGCGTACTTCCCTGGTGGCGTGCAAACGTTACGCTTCGGATCGCAGATGGCTCTGCGTGGTGCGGGAAGCCTGCTTCCGATATGAATCTTGTACAATAGGTGGTTCGCGAAGAACTGGATATACATTTTCAGCGTTATCCGCATTTCCTTCCGAGCTTCGATTGACCGTAGTTTAACACAGGACCATTGGTTCTCCCTGAACTGTGGAAATGTGCACCCACGACATCGCGTTACACGTAGACTTATGTATTGCTTATCACCGCCGTTCCTGCTGATTATGCAGCACTTAAAAGCTCGAAATGTTTTGGCCTGCACTCTAACATCGCTTCACTCTTTACTTGCTATCATGACTTTAGGGCTGTGCAGTCATCTCAAAGCGCTTGGGAAACGCGAAACATGGGAACTCAAGCCCGAACCGTCGACGTTCGCTCCCTCAGGTTCTCTCAGTAACAAGGATATGGATCCTGTACCTGCTGGTCAGCGAACTTGGACGAGTATGAATTTCACTTTGTACTGGATAAGTACCGCATCCAATGTTGCCGTCTGGGAGCTTGCGTCTACAATGCTTGCTACCGGGCTCTCTTGGTATGCCTCAGTCAAACCTATGATTTGAGCTGATTGGCCTTCAGGAGACAGGCGCTTTCCGCTATCGCCGTTGGCCAAGTCATCATTGGTACCGCTATGGTCACCACTGGTACCATTGGAGCTAGGCTGCACATACCATTCCCGGTCCTAATGCGATCGTCCTTTGGGTTTTGGTTCAGCTATTTCAGCGTGATCAGTCGTGCTGTCCTGGCAATGTTCTGGTATTCGATCCTAACGTATGCCGGAGGGGAAAGCATATATCAGGTGAGTCATATTTGACCCATCGTGATCTTTTTGTGATGGTTTCTTCTGAATGTCAAGATGTTGAAAGCAATCTGGCCATCTCTGGCAAGAATGCACAATCACTTATCTCCTGGGGCGAATATCACCTCAGCACAGATGCTTTGTTATACCATTTACTGGCTTATCCAATTTCCATTTATGCTGGTGTCGCCTCAGAAGATTCGCTGGCTTTTTGTCGCGAAAGGGATTATCGTGCCTATCGCCTGGGTAGCGATGCTGATTTGGTCTTTTGTGAAAGTGCCTATAAACGAAAGTCTTTTTGCCCAGCCTTCAAATCTTTCGGGAAGTTCCCTGATTTGGGCCTGGCTTAACGCAATGAACACTTCTACTGGTACCATTTCTACGCTCGCTGTTAATGTCTTGGACTTCACAGTAGGTGACGTTGTTTATCCAGTCATTTGATTTGATTCACACCGCCTTTCTGTACAGAGGTACGCGAAAACGGAGAAAGAGTGCGTCAAGCGTCATATCACATATTTGTATAATTATGACAAGTCTGCTTGCAGCCAATACGTTCAACTCCTGGTGGTGCCATTGGCGCATACATTGACCGCCTTCATTGGCATCGCAGTAACGAGCGCCGGAGCCAGCCTGTACGGTGCTGTTCTATGGGATCCGCTCACCCTCGTAGATAGGTGGGACAGTCGTGCCGCAGCCTTTTTCGCGTCGTTCGCATTTGCTCTGTCCGTAATTGGTACAAACGTATCCGCGAACTCATTGAGTGCCGGAAATGATATTACTGCATTATGGCCCAAGGTTTGTGTTTATTCTAAGTGCCAATTGCCAAGATGAGAGGTTAACCTCATGGCTGACGTAGTATATTAATATACGCCGTGGTCAAGTCATCTGTGCGATTATTGGTGGTTGGGCACTTTGCCCATGGGAAATCCTTGCTACGTACATATCTTGCATTGCTCGATATATTCGTTACGCTCGAGCACTAATCTTCATCCAGGGCTTCTGGATTCCTCGCATTTATGGCAAGTCTTATGCCTTGCTCTATTATCGATCCTACAGTAAGACGATGTCTTCTTCAGAGTGGTTATTCTGTCTTCCTTGGACCGATCGCAGGCATAATGATTACAGATGTGAGTTGTCGAATCTTTATTTGTTACTCTCCTGCATGCCCATTCTTTGCCAGTACTGGTTTCTTCATCGAGGGAAAGTGGACGTTCCAGAAATGTATTCTCCTCGCGGGCGTTATCGCTATTCTTATGGAGTGGTAAGCTTATAGCTATCTGATTATGTCCTAACTGACACATATCCAGAACTGGCGTGCGGCCTTGGCAATGCTGATCTCCATTTCGCCGAACATGCCCGGGCTAATCCACTCTATAAACATAAACATTAGAGTTGGTAACATTGTTCATATATTTGACTTCGCTTGGCTCTTTGGCGTAAGTAACTTGTTTCACTTCCATTTCCCTTGTGCTGGGCTGATTTCGTTCTTCGTTCACAGTTTTTCTCCGCGTCAATTGTGTATTATGTCGCTTCGATGCTGTTCCCTGCTAGGGAAGCCATGTTAGACACCTCGATCACCGGAGAAAACGATAGAAGCGTCGAAGAGATCCCTGTGGATATGGAACTTGATAAGCGCAGCAGTTCCGACGAAAAAGTATAGAAATACTGAACGGGCGTTTTCACATACGAGAAGAGAAGCATGCACGTGATAAAAAGATCATTCCTTGAATTGCAATAGAGAAATCATCCCCAATTCGCGTTTGCCATCGCTCGATATGATTCAAGTTCGATGATAACATTGGGATCTGGAGAACACGTAGATTACGTCGCCTTTCCGTGAAGAGTCGTAACTTCGCTCGCATACCATTGTTTACTTGCGTAAGCTAATTCTCCTTTCGTGCAGAGTATGGAGGCAACCACATAAAGTTGTCGCCTTTAACTATAGGATTGCTTCTAATCACAAATAACTGATTAATGTCATAATGCCGTCGGAGTGGGTTCATGCTCCGTTGGAACACCGATTACTATTCATCTGAATACGAACGATACGAACGTCGCTTGAATAGAGTGGTTGGATTTTGACGTCGGAAACGGTGTTGTAAAAACAATTAATTTTCGTTCATCCCATGAACTCGATGTCCGTAAGCTCCTCAGTGTCTACAAGCTACTTCTTTATGACACCGTCCTGATCATGGGTTCTTTTCCGACTAGTAGGAATCTGCGCGCGAGGACCCACTATATCTGAACTGCCACCTACATGTACAGCTGTTTCTATTTATATATCCAGTGCTGCAACCAGCCTTTATGGCACTATTCTCTGGAACCCTCTTACACTCATATGTAGGTGGGACAATTGCCCGGTGGCGTTCTTCTTGTCATTCTCCCTCTATCTGGCTGCAATCGGTACGGATGTGGCTGCAGATTCAGTCTGCGTAGGCAATGACGTGACCTATCTATGGCCGAAGGTGCACGATTGTTCTAATGGCCAGATATATACTGATGGTCTTTATATCACACAGTATATTAATATTCGTCGAGATAAATCAGATGCGTAATAATGGTGGCTGCGTACTTTGTTCATGGGAATTCTTGCTAGGTATTCAATTTCGTGTGATATATCGGACATAGCCAAATTATTGACCTCGGGGTACTGCTTCTGGTTTTCTTGCCTTTAAAGTGGGTCTGCTCGGATTCGCTCATCGAATCCAAAAGACACCTTACTTCAATAGAATGGTTATTTCGTTTTTCTTGGACCTTTCTCAGGATAATGATCACAGATGTGGGTTGCCGTGTAGTATCTATAGAAAAATTGCTTGTTCAACACGGGCTCTTCCAGTACTGGTTTGTTCATCACGGCAAGCTGGATATCTCAGCTATGTATGAAACTTGTGGATGTTATCGATACACATATGGAGTGGTGAGTCCCAAGTTGTGTTATGTTTGCTTGATTAACGCAGGACATCCAGAATCTGCGCGCAGCCTTGGTTTTCCTGATTTCCATTCCTCCAACCATGCCCGGACTCATCGATTTCTTAAACACGAACTTCAGAGTCTGTAATATTGTACACGTCTTTGACGTTGCCTGGCTTCTCGATGTAAGCCACTCCCTGGATCCCGTTCATGTGACTCTTAGTACATTTTCAACTTTCAATTCTTCCCCGCATCTGGCACTTGTTATGTTGTCTCGGTGCTCTCACCTGCTCGAGAAACGACACTAGATGCTGCAGATTATGAAGTATAAACATCAGCTGCGACAAGGGCGTTGGACTGCTTATGAAGTACACATCGGGATCACCGTTTCTGAAGAGGGTAACATGAAACAGTATTCCTGGGGTTCAGAATGCAGCACGAGGTATTCGGTAACGGGCAGCTATCTGGGCTTGAAAGTCTTACCTTCTTCCATCAAACTTTCTCCGTCAGTTCATTCTTTTTGCTATTCAAGGAATAGGAACATCTAGCTAATGACATCGGTTTCGAATTTTAAGAATCGTACCGATGGCCGATAACCGAATGACAGGATTATACTCTTGTAATGAAAGTGATTCCGATTAGTCCTACCTCGGACTTGATGAGAGTTTGGTGACAATCTCTTTTGCCATCTCGATGCATTGATAATGTGGGAAATGATGGTTCTTAGATTTATCCAGGTCTCCCGCTTAAGCGCATTAATCGCGAGCTTCTGTCAGCTTCTGAGAGGCTTCGATTCATTCTTGCTCCTTCTCCCCAATGCACGCATCGCCTGACCATTTGTCTCTTCCTAATCTGTGCAATTGCATATCCACGGTGCACTATGTCTATCGTCCGGCCTCCTCTTCCCTCTTGCGATACTTTGCAGCTCAAAGTTCGTTCTGGCTGAAGCATAGATCTCGTTTCTCTTTCTTCGACCACCATGGTCTCAGAGTTTCGCTCACGCCTCAAGAATATCTCAAAGCTCTCGACATGGGAATTGAAGCCGGAGCCGTCAACCTTTGCACCAAGCAGCTCTCTGAGTAACGGCGACATGGACCCTGTCCCTTCGCAGCAACAGACCTGGGCGACTATGAACTTCGTTCTGTACTGGATAAGCGACGCGAATAATATTGCCGTTTGGGAACTCGCATCTTCGATGTTGGCCATCGGACTCTCTTGGTATGCCAAACTATTGATAGCTATTTGCAGCTGACTGGCTCAAAGGAAGCAGGCCCTCCCCGCTATCGCTATAGGACAGCTCATTGTTGGTGCTGCCATGGTCGCTACTGGTACGATTGGAGCTCGGCTACATGTAGCGTTCCCGGTCCTAGCGCGTTCCTCTTTCGGGTTCTGGTTCAGCTACTTTTGTGTGATCACACACATTGTTTTGTCGTTTTTCTGGTTCGGTATACAATCCTATACTGGATCTGAAAGTGTGTACCAGGTCGGAATTCATTAACAGGTGGCGACTACTACTGCAATTGACGGTTCATTATATGCGAATAAGATGCTGAAGGCAATATGGCCCTCCTTTGCAAGAGTCCCGAACCATTTATCGCCAGGAGCGAATGTCACAAGTCCTCATATGCTCTGCTATCTCATATTTTGGCTTATTCAACTCCCATTCATGCTCGTTTCGCCTCAGAGGATTCGTTGGCTTTTTGTAGCGAAAGGAATTGTTGTTCCTATTGCTTGGTTGTCGGTGTTGGTTTGGTCCTTCGTAAAAGTTCCCACGACAGAGAGTCTTTTCGCCCAGTCTTCTAGACTTTCGGGAAGAGCATTATCCTGGGCATGGTTAAGGGCAATGAATACATCGATTGGCGCAAACTGCGCATTAGTTGTGAATATAATGGACTTCACAGTAGGTTTTTCTACTCGTCTGCCTTTCTTTCCATACTCACTTGTTTTGGAGAGATACGCAAAGACCGAAAAAGAGAAAGTTGTCACTAAATTTTTATATCTTCAAATCGAACTTACCGCATCTTTTCATAGTCAATACATACAGGTTCTTCTCGTGCCGCTCGCGCACACGGTTTGCGCCTTTGTGGGCATTGCTGTGACCAGTGCAGGCGCGGTCTTGTACGGATCTGTTTTATGGGATCCTCTAACACTCACAGACAGGTGGGATAATCGTCCCGCGGCGTTCTTCTTGTCATTTGCTATCTGTTTAGCTGCGATCGGTACAAATGTTTCCGCAAACACCGTATGTGCTGGTAACGACATGACCGCTTTGTGGCCAAAAGTGCGTATCAATTTTGGTCTGGTTGGAACACATGTCGACTTTTTGTCGATTTACTTCAATAGTATATCAATATCCGCCGGGGTCAAGTTCTATGCGCAATTATCGGCGGCTGGGCATTGTGTCCATGGGAAATCCTTGCTACGTAAGTATAACTTAGCTACTATTATCAGATCAGGGCTTAATATAGGCATAGCGCAAATGGCTTTCTTTCTTTCATGGTACGTATCTGGCTTCGTAGGATCAAGCTCAGAGGTTTATCGTCTCTCCCAGAGTGGCCTTTCAGTATTTCTTGGCCCCTTCGCCGGCATAATGATTACAGATGTGAGTCATTATTTTCTTTCCTTGGCTCTATCGTTATGAATGAATACGCTGCTCCAGTTTTGGCTTGTCCATCGTGGCAAGGTAGACGTTCCGGCCATGTACAAACCTTGCGGAACTTATCGCTACGCCCATGGAATGGCGAGTATAGACGTTGTTTATTCTCATCATAACTAATTCTCATCCGTAGAATTGGCGTGCAGCGTTGGCATTGCTGGTCTCTGTAGCACCGAACATGCCCGGACTTATCAACTCAATAAGTACGAATGTTCAAGCTGGCAATACTCTTTACGTTTTTGACATCGCCTGGCTTTTTGGAGTAATGCTTATCCTTTGCCTGTGTCTATGCGATGCTGATCTAATAAATGACTGCAGTTTTTCTCTGCATCAATCATCTACTACGTTGCTTCGATGCTCTTCCCTGCTCGAGAACTTCAAGCTATGCTCGACACTCCCCCTTACCAAGCCTCAGAAGATGACAATCAGAGTGCCGAGCAGATACCTGTGGAATTGAACCTCGATAAACATGATACTGGTGAAAAGGTGTAGAGGAATCTGGACTATCTGCAGGCGGCCTGACTCAACTTGTACACGAAGAACGGAGCCTTTCGTTGTTCCATTAAATGTCATCATGGTTTGAACTCGGAACGTCTCGAGGCTAAGTAACGCTTCATGATTTCTCTCTCGCGAGTGCATGCCTCCAGAATGATACTACTTCCACCCATGTTCGTTGATTTGTTCTCCTGCACTTTTGGTAGAGTCAATCCTCGTGTTTTGCCTTCTTTTTCCGACCATATGTTGTTGATGTTCGATATCATTGGAGCGGAGCCAGCTCGCTTCAGCGACCATTTTCCATTTGATATAGTCCAGCTGGAACTCGATTATTCACTCAACTTTTTCGAAACTCATTATGTCCATTTCTACTTTTATGGATTATGCGGACCCATTCAACCATTTGAGCAGATGGACCCCGTCAATCGACTTTTGTCTCTCACTCTCCAAATCGATACCTTTTCGACGTCTTATCGCCGACTGAATCTTATGAGTAAGTACACATGCCTCCCGGTTATAAATTCCGTTGTTCTGCACCCGCGGTTCTCTACGGTTCTCCGTCCCGCTCAAATTTGCTTATCACCTTATCTCTCAAACCTACTTCTATCTTTGCATCCCGTAAGAACTTCCTTTCTTCTGTCGTGGAGTGCGAGCACTTCGATTCTTTGCATTCACCATCATGAGCACTAAGCTGCGCTCCCGCATCTCAGCATGGGCGAGACGTGAAACATGGGAGCTCAAGCCCGAGCCATCAACTTTTGCTCCGAATAACGCTTATAGCAACAAGGATATGGATCCTGTTCCGCCTCATCTGCGAACATGGACAACCCTAAACTATATCATGTACTGGATCAGCGATGCCACAAATGTAGCCGTCTGGGAATTGGCATCATCTATGCTAGCCGTTGGACTTTCATGGTGCGTCATTTGCCCATTCAAATATCCATAATGGTTGGACATTCTTTGAAATTCTTTGAAGGAAACAAGCACTCCCTGCAATCGCAGTTGGTCATATTATAATAGCTATGGTTATGGTTGCGAATGGAACGATAGGTGCACGACTGCACATACCCTTTCCAGTCCTCAACCGATCCTCTTTCGGCTTCTGGTTTAGCTATTTCAGCGTCATCAGCCGGGTCGTGTTATCCATGTTCTGGTTCGGCATTCAATCATTTACCGGTTCAGAATGCATTTACCAGGTGAGTGTGTGGATTTCACTTCGACCCGTGCCCGCTTGGTTTCTGATAATTACAGCTTAGATGTTGAAAGCCATTTGGCCATCGATTGCTAGAATGCATAATCAGCTTCCTTCAGGAGCGCACATCACGACCTCGGGAATGCTATGTTACTTTCTATATTGGCTCATCCAGTTCCCATTCATGTTTGTCTCCCCACAGAAGATCCGCTGGCTCTTTGTCGTCAAAGGAATCCTGGTCCCGATTGCGTGGTTTGCGATGCTTATCTGGTCATTCGTGAAAGTGCCCTCTAGCCAGGGAATCTTAGCGCAGTCCGCAAGCATTTCTGGAAGTGCTCTGTCATGGGCATGGTTAAGCGCTTTGAATAGTGCGTTAGGAATTTACTCGACGTTATCTGTAAATATACCCGACTTTACGGTAAGTACTCTCTTGGATTTTGTTTCTTCATTCATTTATTCTTTGAAGCGATATGCAAAGACTGAAAGGGAGTGAGTCACCTATTTTCTTCAGTTAGGGAGAAATGCTAATGTTTCTTGGAAGTCAATATATACAACTGTTCATCATTCCAATAGCATTCACCTTCTGTTGCTTTATTGGCATTGCTGTAACCAGTGCCGGAGAAGTATTATATGGAGCAGTGCTGTGGGATCCTCTTACTCTTATTGATCGTTGGGACAATCGTGCAGCTGCCTTCTTCGCATCATTCGCATTCTTCCTCGCTACACTAGGGACAAATATTTCCGCAAATTCGTTATGCGCAGGAAATGACATGACAGCTTTATGGCCGAAGGCGAGCACTCTTGCTGTCATGGAGCATTGTATAAGATGATCTTTATGACATTATTTGTAGTATATCAACATCCGACGTGGTCAAGTTATCTGCGCATTTATCGGTGGATGGGCATTTTGCCCGTGGGAGGTCCTCGCAAGGTGTGTTTTCATCCTCTGAACAAGAGACGAGAAGTTTGACTTAGTTACGGCCCAGTGCTTCTGGATTTTTATCTTTCATGGTATCTATTGACTCTTATTTAATCACGCTCTCGAATCATGCATGCGACTCACTATCAAACCTAGAATGGATATTCTGTTTTCCTCGGTCCTTTTGCTGGCATAATGGTCACAGACGTACGTATCTCGCAGTTTACATAGCAGCGTCAACTAATAAAGTCTGCTGTTACAGTACTGGATTCTTCGCCGCGGCAAGGTGGACGTCCCATCCATGTATCGCCCGCATGGGCGATATCGGTACATTGGAGGAGTAGTGAGTATCTTCGCACCGTAATCTGTCTTTAGAATCCTGAGGACTTCTTGAAACGAAGAATTGGCGTGCAGCGCTCGCCTTATTGGTTTCTATCACACCAAATATGCCTGGCCTCATCAATTCCATCAATAAAAGTGTCAAGATCGGAGGCTCAGTGCATATCTTCGACCTCGCCTGGATCTACGGAGTAAGAAATCACTATGTGCTGCTTGAACTTTCGTGACGGATCTAAACCTGTTTGGCAGTATTGCTCGGCTTCAATCGTGTACTATGTCACTTCAATCGTCTTTCCGGCTGAGGGAACGGTCCTTGACGCACCGATCTACGACGATGTTGAATATGATGGTAGTATTGTCGAACAAGTTCCTGTGGAAGCAGAGATGGAAAAGCACAGCTCATCGGATCCCAAGTTCATCCCTCCTTAGAGAGCATAGTACATAATCACTGTACAAAGAAGAACTAGATAGCATGCACAACTAGATGATGGAAAGATGGTTGATCACTTCGCATGACGCAAGCGTCTCAAGCTCGGCCAAAACATCACCAGCTGAGGGCCTTCTGTCCGGTTCGCGATGCCAGCATCTTCTCATGAGTCCCCAAAGATCGTCGCTCAATCCTCGATGGATCACATCATCGTTTTCAGGCCGAGCGGGAAGAATTCCATTGTTTACAGCTATCACTACCTGCGCTGCATTCTTCATCTCACAATATGGCATATCGTGGCTCATTAACTGAAACATAGGCTGATTAGTTACCGGAATCAGTCGTCAACATTCAACAGATCTGAGTTGTACCTCTAGCAAAACCATGCCCAAAGCCCAGATATCCGACGCCGCGTTTGGATGACTCTCGCTGAAAAACAATTCCGGAGACATCCACCGTGGATTCCCCGCATCTTGAAGAATGGAAGAGACTGGTATCTGCGCGAGGTCTCCGACAATAACTGCCAGCCCGAAGTCACAAAGCAAAGGCTCCCCTTTATTGGAAATTAAGATGTTCGGCTAAAGTTGTGTTACAAAAGTGCAGACTACTGTTCAGGAAACAGATAACGAACCGATCTCAGGTCTCCATGATTTACTGGATAGGGCTCGTGAGCATGCAAATAAGCAAGTCCTCTTGCTACGCCTACAGCCTATAAAAACATACGTGATCAGTTTAGATGGAAACTGTTGATCGTAATGCTTCGCGAATATACTAAACGATATGGAGCATAGAATCGTCCGGATGAGCTTTCATAAACTCAATCAGATTGCCGTTCTCCATCCAGGGTGACACGAGGCACGTAGGTAGACCGGGGAGATCGGCTGTACCGAGAAATGGCAGGACATTTGGGTGTCTTAATTTGTTCCATATTGAAGCTTCCCGAAAGAATCTCTGTGGAGATCGAGAATTAGACGCATCGCCCGAATGAGCAAACATACTGTACCTTGGTATGTCGGAGCACTGGTTGCGCGCTTCCTCTTATACTCAAAGTTTTCAGAGCAACGGGACCCACATCTTCCAGGATGCCGATCCGGATGTCACCGAACGCGCCACAGGCTCGAACATCAGTTACAGCATCCGCACCAAGGCGAATCCTACTCGTTAGATCTCGTACATCCAGCACGGGGAGCTCTCGCAGCCTCTCGAGCTCTTTGAGTACCTCATGTATCGGCGGACGGGTCCTTGGGTCGTGCGCCCAGCATTTCGTAATAAGCGACCACGCTCTATCATCAAGGCCATGGTGAATGAGTTTTCCCTTAGGACGAGAAGGACGCTGTCCTTTCGTGATCATCTCGATGATTACATTTGGTGACCGGATGCCTTCGAACGGAATCCTCCCAGTCATTATCTGCGGGCATCAGACCAGTGTATGAGATAAACAAGCGCAAAAATCTATTTGTTGGCATACCGTAAAAGCTGTAAGGCCGAAGCTGTAGACGTCTGACGCTGTAGTCAAGGCGAACGGTGATCGATCTACTACTTCTGGCGGTAGCCAGCGAAGCGCGCCCGTTACTCCCTTCTCAAATGCCGCAGAAGCAAATCCGGCAACGATCGCCTGCTTATCTTCATTTACTAGAACACCTTCCTGTAAAATACCGGAATAAGCAAACGTATCAAACGAGACGAGAGCACCTACCGCTGTTAATATGCCATGGATGTATGGTGGATTTCGGCTATGTAAATACGCCAATCCGGAGGCAACCTCGGTAATCTTTCAACAATGCTCCATGAGCATAGTTGTTCAACTCCTTGCTCACTGACTTACGAGTTTGAGGCGGTCAGCTCCAGGGTTTGCCAATAAAAAGGCTTCCACGTTATCATTCTTCATCCACGGAGATACCAGTGCCAGCCGACTGCCCTCTGTGTTCTTGGCAATGCCCAACAGAGGCAAGACGTGAGGGTGATTGAAAGATGCCCATGACATTGCATTCTTTGATCGGAACACACTTCCATAAGCAAAATACAACTCAAAGAAGACAGATATATACCTTCAAAACGTTTTCCTCATTGAAATCTTGCCTCGTGAGACCAAATGGTGACCATCCTTGAAGAGAAACAATCTTCCCATATAATTCCCCTTTCCACACTGCACATACTGCACCCCAAGCGACTGGATGGGTGCCTATTCTGGTAATCTTGGCTGAAAGGTCCTGAATAGTAATAGACTTTAGATGGCATCTCGGATCTGTGGTCCACGTTGACAGAAACTCTTTGTAGAGGCGTGCCGCCTGAGAGTCCGGCCCTTGGTCAGTTATAGATTTGAGTTCCTACATTAAGTAGTCAGAGGCATTCAGTGCAAATCCGAATATTTGTCCGTACCAGAGAAATTGCGCTCCGGAGAGCAGCGAACTCGTCCGGTGTCAACTTCGACAGCTGCTGCCGTACATCATTTCTACGGAGCGAGTCGCGTAGAAGGCGCTTCACGTTGATACGGTCAGCTTCCTGGTCAGATTTGTATATCTCTCTTTGTGATTCTATGTCTTCGCGTAGGAAATCCTGGAAGGTAGACACTTCAGAATTCCTGCATTTCTGACTCTTACTGTCGCATGTACGCACATCGTTGCTTGTCTGGGTATATTTCCAACAAGCGGCAAAGATGCAATCCAAAAGATCAGAAATATCTCCCTGTCGAAGATAACTTTGAAACGGGAGCAGCCGCGAGAATCCTTCTAACTTCTGAATTGTTGTCTCCAGACTCGTACTGTATCGAGAATTTCAAGGACTACTACACGAATAATATACAAAACACTGAGCATACCGTAGTTCATCTAGAGAAGTGTGCCCTTCTGAGTCGCTTTTGGCGATAATGATCAGCTGTTCTTTGATATTTGCTGCCGTTTTCTAGAGTGCAATCACAAGATATAAAAAAAACGAGTCAGCTGGCGCAACGTACCTTGTAAACCTTCAGCTCAGAGGTGACTTGAACGAAATCGTCGACGACATGCTCCATCCAGGCTGTTAGGAGGAGCAGATGCAAACGAGATGTGTATGATAAGAGTAGGTTGCGAGCGCCAGTGATGCGCGGGTCTGTCCATCATATGATGGGTTGACGATACCGATACAGCATGAGAAAGAGCGGCGAAAAAAATGCCTGTTAGGGACTACTGTGGAAGAAAAATCGATCGACGGAACATGTAAACTTTCCCGTTATGGAACCCTTTTTCTAGACCCTGCAAAAGACAAAGTTTTCACTCATATTTTGAAATAAGATTTGATACACACCGGGCAAAAACTCATTCCAAGCCCTTAGAAATTTTGATCGGAACGGGTGAGCTCTTATCCGATTGGCTCTTTTTCCATTCTGGGTAACATTTTCACGGTTCGGAAATGAGTTTTTGCTCGGTGTGATAGTAAATGGCGACGACCATCGAAGTAGTGCGGCCCAGGTTACCGCGGTAGAGGAATGACGGCTCGTCAACGTACCTCTCTAATACTCATTATAGTTTTGCCCGCCGCTGAACCTTCTCTTCCCAACAGTACAGTGCTTTTGTAGTCGAAGTCACGACTAAATAAGTCTCAGTCTAGACTCCTGCTGCTTCCTGCCAACCAAGTGCCTCTCATATCATCATATAAGATAAAGAACCGACTTCGTCAGAATTACTTGGCGTTGGTCTTCGTGTGTCTATCGTCTTATGAGTCATGCCGTACTACCGATACCGCAGACGCTCAGTCGCTCTCTTCGGGTATGAAAATCTTAGGGGAGACAAACGGAATACGATTTTGTATATAATTAATAGCCTGCAAAATCTCTGCGGGTCTTCACCCCGCCTGACTATTCTCAATGGGACTCTCAAAGATGACTGAGTCGATCTGGTCCCCAGTTCCTCCTGAAAAGACTTCCCTCGGTCGCTGTGCCCACTCGCGGGTATCCACGTCTTGCCACTTCAGCTTGAAGCTACGATTATTGGTGACCAATGGCATAAGCTCGATATGGGAGCGATGATAAGGAAGCGCCTTCAAGCTCCTCGATGCATACTTTGATGCTGGAGGTAACTTTATTGATACTGCGAATGCTTAGTACGTGTCCATCCTGAAAAAGACCTGCCGCTGATGAGCTGATAAACAGTCAAGATGATACTCCGGAGTTGTTCACTGGGGATTGGATGGAAAAGTGTGGTATTCGCGACCAATTAGTTATTGCGACCAAGGGACGTTTCCTGTAAGGCAACATATCTCTGATCGCGTGTCCAACGGACAGTACACGGCGGGCTGGAAGCGCGCAGCGAAGGTCGTCTCCATCCGAGTCATTTACGAAGGGAACCACTCCAAGTCTCTCAAAATCAGCATCGAAACAAGCCTCAAGAAGCTGCGCACATTTTACATCGACATCCTCTACTTGCATTGGCGGGACTTTAAAGGCTCATAGAAGAAGTGATGGACCACCCTCATAATCTCGTCGTCTCTGGCAAAATCCTATATTTGGTTGTATCAGACACGCCCGCGTGAGTTGTTTCCACTGCCAATCAATATGCGAAGATGGCCTATAAGACGCCGTTTGTGATATACCAGGGGTCGTGGAATATTATTGACCGTAGCTTCGAGCGCGAGATCATTCCTAGATTTCTTCGATCGAGAAAATCTCAATTATTCATTTGTCCCATCTTCAGATTGTCAATACAACAATGAGAGCAGGCTAGGGCCACATCAGTCAATACACTTAAAACGAGTAAGAAAGAAAGAATAAAATACATGGAAAGACGACAATGAACTCACAAGATCAAATATTACAGCGAGAAGCCTCGAGAAAGTAGAACATGTCTGGCGGCATGAGACTTTCTCATCCGCATCATTGATACAAGGAAAGCAGCAAACAAGACCTGGGTAGCAGTCTTCGCAAGAATCGTCCGACCACTAACTAATTGCGCCCAAGACCTCATCCACACACGTAATAGCTGAGACAGCATGCCCTCCCCTGCCCTAGCAGAGCCGGGTCGTCGAATGGACCTTGCTCGGGCGAAGATCAATTTCACTGAGGACCTGCAGCCTGGACATGGTGGCCAGACTGACACCAGAGTCCCGAGTTCCTCACTCGAAACACTACCATGGCCGCTATCAACTCCATCCGGACATCGCAAAGTGAAGATCGAATCGCCGATTCCGTCAACACCTACAGACGCTGAGAGCTCAGAGGGCGCGAGCGGGACGTAGTACGTCATATGCCATATTCGCGAGCCGAGAGCGGACAGGATGGACAGCGCGCGTTGCCATTGCCAACTTCCAGGTAAGGGAACGACTGCATCGTCGCTCATGAGAGTGATGATTGGTCTTGAAGCTCGGGCTTCCCAATAAGCATCTTTCCATGCAAGAAAGCATGAACGGTGCATTGGGTGCTTGTTCGGTGCATGTACGCAGAATGCCTCCAGGGGTCCCGAATCTGCCGAGAAAGTATTCGGTTGGGTCTGAGACTGCGGAGTTATAGAGAGTGATGCCAGGCTCGAGATGGAGTCTGAGAGCCCAGCGTCGGATTGTCCGGCGGAGCAGATAACACATGGTTCGGGCTCATCCTCCTCTTCATCCTCCGCCTTGCGCCCTAGCTTCTCCCCTCTGAGGACAATTTCGCCGATGCTTGCATCGCTACGTGCCGCCTTCTTCAATCGCAGCCATGCAAGACCAGTCGCTACTGACGTTCGCTGCGCCTCATGAAGGATCGATAACAGGAAACAAACGAGGACGACCTTCGGCCATTTTACAGAACCTACAGAAATCTTTCGTGGAAGAGCGAGGGTTATGCTCAAGGGATTAAGAATATAAGGCAATATAGGGCCTGATCCTAGTAGCTTCAATAATAGCACAGATGACTAGTAATGAGATTGAACAGAATGAGTATTCATTGATCAAGCATCAACAAAGACGTAAGAGACGCGCGCACCGAAAGATCAAGAACACCCAGGATGGCTTTCTCAACTTCGTCCAGATCCTTTGCTGGCTTCGAGAACCATCGCATACATCGGTCGATCAATCGAGCTGGCGCTTCGCCTCCTGGCGAGCTGGAGTGCTGTTGGGTTGGACTTGGCGGCTCGTCGTCATGCGAAGTATTTCCGAGGTCAAGAGGAAACAGAATAAGCGACCGTCGTAACTGCGCCGATCCGTCCAACCATGAATTCAGAGCAAAGCTCAGTACCGACAAGTTCACGGATGAAAGTGAGCTCGACATTGTGATGTGCCAAGTCAAGAACGTACGGCCTCAAATGGATCTGAGATCAAGACGCGACGCGCCGCGTGTAGGTCCGTCGGCCCTAGGCCGCCACGTCAGGCTCGCGGCCGCGTGTAGTTCATTGTTGAACGTTCTTGTCCGCAACTACAAGGACGACTTCAGCATCGTCGACAACATACACGGATTGATGGACAAATCGAGGGCGGACTCTACAATTTATTATCGTCCTTATGTTGGCGAGTCTGATTTGCCTAGTATCATGGCTCTCGTTCAGAGCGAGCTGAGCGAGCCTTATGTTATTTACACTTATCGTTATTTCTTACGACAATGGTGAGTCTAGTGGAAACTTGCCGTGCTCAAGGATCTCTTGACAGTCAGACATGATGGTTTAGGCCACATTTATCGTTCCTGGTAGGTGATTTGGACATTCTAGCATCTGTATGCACTCAGAAATGAGTATCTCGCATGTACCGACGATGTAGGCTTATTCAACGCCCTCGATGGCAAACGATCCTATTGGTGTCATTGTGTGCAAACAGAGCTCACATAGGGACTCAGCTAATAGAGGATATATCGCCATGTTGAGCGTGAATAAGGATTGGAGGAAACGTGGTATCGGTACGTCTGTTCCCTGGACTACGGCTTTGTTCCGGAAACCAACACATCTTGTAGCACGCACTCTAGTCCAGCACTCTATCGGCGCAATGAAGGAGAATGAAGTTGAGGAGGTAAACTGCCTGACATATTGCATTACGTTGCGTTAACAGTAGTATCGTTCGTATACTTAGGTGGTTCTTGAAACCGAATTCGACAACGCCGCTGCGCTTTCTCTCTACGAATCGCTCGGTTTCATACGCGAGAAGCGTCTATATCGGTTCTACATGAATGGCAAGGACGCCTTCAGACTCATTCTGGCCGTCCCGCCACCGCCTGCCCTTCCAAGCTCGGGCGCGAACTCTCCATCTAGCTCGTATTCGGATAGCGATAGTGGAGCAACACAAATTCGCAACTCCCTGGCCTCAATAAGACGACCGAATATCTACAATACGCGTGTACTACCGGAATATATCGCTGGTCTTGACGACTCTGACGACGAAGTTTCGATGCGTTGAATTACTCCATGACTCTTCTAATTATCTTTGGGTTCTCTTACGCGTTGCTCTTTCTTCCTTCTTCCCTTCCTTTTCTCATACTGCCTTGGACCCCTGGTTTCCTGCTTCTTGATACTCTACCTCGTCTTCCTGCTCTCAATCCAATGCCTTGTATTTTTTCGGCGTTTTTTCTGTTTCTGGATGTCCGGAATCCCGCATTTCTGTACAACATAATCCACACAAATAGTTGCTCCCCTCTCAGTAGAGTACCGTATTATTCTTTTCCTTCGTCGAGCTCGAGGCGTGTATACAACATAATACCGTGCATAAATTATTTTCCAACCACTTACAGTAAATGTAAATGTAGGTTTCTGTACCGCCATCATTTTTTATTATTCAAGCCTGTATTGGTATTGCCCGAAGTAGGAATGTGATCGCCACTGATCGCCTTAGTTGCCGCCACGAAGACGGATTACAGTTAGAGCATTCTCGGTACTGACCTAACGACCAAGCGCAAGCCATCCTCCTTTCTGAGCTTCAATCATGTCCTGCGCCCACCAGGTAGATCCATCCGACAAAGAACATGATGACTCCAACCTCCTTTGGACTTGCTGGTGCGCAATTGACATTATAATCTTATACACCGCCTGCACTCGTCTCATGCAGTTATCATCGTTTTCAGCGAATCTTGTGACCGAGAGCTGCTTCAACTTAATGACAAGCAGATTGCTCAAGGTCGTGTGAAAGGAGTTCTAGAGAACAGGTTCTCCCATCAAGCTCTCGCACATGGCATAGGAAAACTTAAATATCCCAATGACAAAAAGGCCGCTTCCGAATACTCTTTTGACTGGACCAATGTACTTCCAGAGGTGGAGAACAGGATGGAGCGCATCCTGAGCGAGCTAAAGAACGAAGAATCACTGCTTCCTCTGGGTTGCAGAATTGGCGAGCTGTTCAACGAGATCGGGGTGGCAATTCGAGAGCGTCTCGAGATTCCGCAGGCCCCTTTTTCCGCCGAATTTACGTGCCAATTCGCATTCTCCAAGCCCGAAGTGGATGAGGTTGGACTAAATGAAGGAAAGAAGCCTGAGTTGACTCTGGTCGATCATCTTTCTCTTCTTCCTGGTGGTTCCCTCTCGTGGAGAAATATAAAAGTGCCAGTGGTATTCTTTCATGGACATAAGGAGACAGTTATGAGAAAGCTTTTGTCTGCCGCTGTTCATATCTGGTCCATTCAGGGATATGGGCGTCGATTTGTCATGGGCGTTGGATTTTACAAAGACGGGTTTGAGCTGACTTGTTTTAATCCGTCAGGGATAATACATTCCGAAGCTTCTTGCATCTCGGACGCAATGAACCTTGCACGTCTCATACTCGGGCTGCTGTTCGTAAGTGCAGACGATTTGGGGTACGATGCCTCCGTTCTCTTCGACGACGAACATAGCACTATTGTAAATCAAAAGAAATATTACAGGAAGCTTGTTGACGGTGCTGGGCGACTCTTCGGTAGCTCAGCTACCAGTTGCGTCTTTGCTGAATGTTCCGGTGAACTATATGCCATCAAGGATGCGTGGCTCTACTATGACAAAAAGGACGACGTGCCATCTGAGGCTCAAATTCTGAGTCAAATCAATGATGTGGAAAACGTCCCGCGCCTTGTTGACCACGAACGACTCAAAACTCGGGATGGAACGGAGGATTCAACGGATCTGTTTGGGAATACTGATGGATTCCCTGGCCTATCAACCCGCTTCCATCACCGCTATGTGATGAAGCCCGCTGGAGTGCGTCTGAACTGGTTTATTTCTCTGGAGGAAATAGTTTCTGCTATCCGCGACGTCGTGAAGGGTATGCGGGATATATTCATATACATTTAGTAACTTTCTACTGACGATTTTCCTTTTCTTACTTTACATTGCAATAACAAGCCATCAAAGACCTTCTCGCGCGTCGCATCTTGCATGGAGACATCAATTTCTCCAGTGTCCTTCTCGCACTCGATACAGGGTCTCCAACTTCCCTGCGTAAGGGACTTGTCGTTAACCTTTCTAACGCGATTGAGATGGATAACGATCCGTTTGGACTCAAGGTAATGCGCCTGCGAAAAATAAGTTTATTGTCCTGTGGGTGTACTGACCTGTTCTTACATTTTAGGCTGAAATGTCCCAATGGTTTTGTTCTCAAGATCTTGCATATGCACATTGCAAATGTGATTGGTTTTTCAAGCGAGCCTATTATCAAGATCTCGAATCGACGCTCTACCTATTGTGCTTTGTATGCATCGCACTGGATGGACCTAACAGAGCCATTGACTTTGAGGTTCTCTTTAAGAGGGGCCCACTTTCAAAATGGGTGGGGCTGGATTCACCTGAGTCGTGGTATTCAGCTTACCTGGACAGAGCCGAGGCTCTCAAATCGCGATGGAGATTAAAAGAAAGGATTCTTGCCCATTTCCATCCATACTTTGAAGATCTCAAGACGACTGCTTTGAAAATGTACGACTTGCTTTTTCCCGACGTCTTGTCCGGCAGCGGAAGAAGAAATGTCGAAGAAAATCTTAGGAAGCTTCGGGAGTCTCTCAAGAAAGACGAAACGGAGGCTGATTCCGACGAAGGTGCTGAAAAGAAGCGTGAAACCCTTCGTCAAATCAAGGACTGTAAGAGACGATTGGCAGTAAAACCACTGAACAAAGAGTCTCCGGACGAGTTGTTTGCCAAGATGTTCGCGATCCTTGACAGTACTCTGGACAGGCTTGGACAGAAGTCTTCAAGCCACACAACCGATGACCCGGAGACAGGCGCAGAGCAGAGCACGGGAGACCAGGATTCATAGATCGATTTTATAGAAAATAGAAAACAATCATATAACAGAACTGTGTTCCAATCGATATGTATGCATCAGTTGTTCTCCAATTACTTTTATATCTAGGTCTAGGATGATGCACGTTTCTGTGGTACAGCCACCTAATCCGGATCTTGATTACTCAAGCCTTTACTAGTATCGCCCGAAATGGAAAAGTGATCACCACTAATCGTCTTGATTGGATTGCCACAAACCACAAAGATCGTCTAAGCTTCAAAGCATCCATTTTCGGTTCTATCCTAAAAAACAAGCACAAGTCCCTCCTTTCTGAACTTCGACCATGTCCTGCACTCATGAGGTAGACGCATCCGACAAAGAACGTGATGATTCGGAGTTTCTTTGGACATGCTGGTACGCAATTGACATTATAATCTTATACACCGCCTGCACTCGCCTCATGCAATTATCATCCCCAGCGAATCTTGTGACCAGATCGGGCAAGGTGTCGCGAATGGAGTCCTAGAGAATAGGTTCTCCCACGAAGCTCTTGCTCATGGCATAGGAAAACTTAAATATCCCAATGATGAAAAGGCCGCCTCCGAATACTCTTTTGACTGGACCAATGTGCTTCCGGAGGTGGAGAAAAGACAGGAGCACTTCTTGAGCGAAATAAACAACGGAGCCTCGTCGCGTCCGCTGGGCTGCAGAATTGGCGAGCTGTTCAACGAGATTGGGACAGCTGTTCGAGAGCGTCTCGAGATTCCGCAGGACCCTTTTCCCGCCGAATTTACATGCCAGTTTGCGTTCTGTGAGCACAAATTGGATTCTACTGGAATGAGTGAAGGAGAGAAACCTGAGCTGGTGCTGGTCGAGCATCATTCTCTTCTTCCTAGTGTTCTCCTTTCGTGGAAGTATGTAATGGTGCCGGTGGTATTCTTTCATGGAGACGAGCAAACAGTCCTGAGAAAGCTCCTGTCTTCGGCCATTCATACCTGGTCCGTTCAAGGATATCGTCGCCGATTCGTCATGGGTGTTGCATTTTACGAAGACTATTTTGAGCTGATTTGTTTCAATCCGTCGGGAATCATTCATTCTGAAAATTCTTGCATCTCGGATGCAATGAATCTTGCGCGCCTCGTGCTCGGACTATTGTTCGTAAACTCGGAAGATTTGGGGTACGATCCTTCCGTTCTCTGCGATGAGGAACACAGCACTCTCGTAAATCAAAAGAGATATTCCAGGAAGATTGTTTGCGGGCTGATCAGCCACTTCAATATATCAGCCACCACTTGCGTTATCGCCGAACGTTCCGGTCAACTCTGCACCATCAAGGACGTGTGGCTTGACAGCGAAGAAAACGACGACGGACCGTTTGAAGTCCAAATTCTGAGACGGATCAGCGATGTTGAGAACGTCTCGCGCCTTGTCGACCATGAACGTGTCAAGACTCGGCATGGGGCGGAAGATTCAACGAATCCGTTTTGGGTGACTGATGAGTCTTTCTACCTTCCAACCCGCTTCCATAACCGCTATGTAATGAAGCCTGCTGGAACGCATCTGGATAGATTAATTCTTTGGAGGAGATAATTTCTGCTATCCGGGACATTGTAAAGGGTAAGCGGGATCTATGCATACATATTTATTGGTCTCCTGCTAACAAATTTTCTTTTCTTATTGTACATTGTAATGACAAGTCATCAAAGACCTACTTCAGCGTCGCATCGTGCATGGAGACATCAGTTTCTACAATGTCGTTCTTGCACCAAATTCGGAGTCTCCAACTTCTCTGCGCAAAGGATGTGTCATTGACTTTGTTCATGCAGTCGATCTGGATTGCGATATAGAACGCAAGGTAACGTAACCGCGAAAATCGAAATGCTGTTTCGCGATTATGCTAACTAGTGATCCGCGCTTACATTCAGGTTTTAGTAAATCCGTGGTTCTGTCCTCAATATCTTGCAGGTGCGATTTACAAAGGTGAATGGATCCCCAAGCGAACCTATTATCAGGATCTCGGGTCGACGTTCTATCTATTGTGCTTTGTATGTATCGCACTGGATGGACCAGATAAACCCCTCGACTTGGATATTTTCTCAAAGAGGGCCCCACTTTTAAAGTGGGACAATGCGCACTCACCTGAATCATTGTATTCAGCGTACCTGGACAGAGCCGAGGCTCTCAAATCGCGATGGAGATTCAAAGAAGGATTCTTGCCCATTTCCATCCGTACTTTGAAGACCTCAAGACGACTGCTTTGAAGATGTACGACCTGCTTTTTCCTGATGTCTTGTACGATTTTGGGCGAAGAAATGTCGAAGAAAATCTCAAGAAGCTTCGAGCGTCTCTCGAGGAAGCTAAAACGAAGCCCGACTCTGACGAAGGTGCTGAAAAGATCCGTGAAACCCTTCGCCAAATCAAGGACTGTGAGAAACGATTGGCAGTGAAACCACTGAACAAAGAGTCTCCGGACGAGCTGTTTGCCAAGATGTTCGCAATCCTTGACGGTACGTTAGACAGGCTTAGACAGAAGTCTTCAAGCAGCGCAGCCGATGACGCGATGATCAACACGGAACAAAGCACAGGTGATCAGAATTAGTCAAAGGATTTTTTAAATAGAAATTAGAGAATAGTCATATACATGTTGCGGAAGTTTTGTCCCAATCAATGTGATCAGCTAGTTTGTCTTTTTTTCCGTTTTGAAAAGAGAAAATAGCCGCACGTGACCGCTGTTGTCCTGGACTGGGTCAAACTGCTTCATCGCCACTACAACGGAACAAGAATCGGTTTCGCAAAGTAATGTGTTACTTGGTTTTTCTCTTCAATACCGGCACGATCTGCAACTTGATAGCGTGGATTTCTGCTTGATCTATCTAAGCTGATGAACGTCAACGATTTATTTCCTCCGAGTCTTTTAAGTTTTAGAATTGCCACGAAGTCTCTCAGGTACTCAACTGCGCTTCTTCTGATTTTATCCGTCTGCTGATTGGAATGCGCATCGTTCGGAAATTCGAATTGTCTCTCATCAATGGATTTCACTGATTTCAAGCATCTTGTCGTAGTTTTGTCCGGCGGGAGAACCGGAACGTCGCACGTTCGTCCTGTCCCGCCGAAGTCCTCGAAGATCATATGCAACGGCTTCCATCTACATCCTATCTTTAAACTGCATAAAACGTGACCATGTTCGGTCTTCTTCTCAAAAGCATCCTTTCTCCTCCTGCTAGCTTTTCATTTGCAGAGATTTGGGAGGCTTTGTCGCGCTGGAAAATGTTTGCTTCTCCACGAAAGCTTGCCGTGTCGTTGTTATCTGCGCTTTCGTTGTTGTCAGGCTCACGAGTCTATGGATCTTTCAACAACATATCCAATCCTTTTGGCACGGGCATATACAACTCCTCTCAAACACCGGCCGACCTTCCGTGGAATACGTATAATTATTGTAATGCCCCGCATGTCAATGCTGCTCATTACTTCAAGCCTACACCAGCGAATGTTTCCGGGTCTGGTGCTGAACCAGAGCTGGTTTACATAAACGCAATGATCCGTCATCATAAGGTGAGCATTCTATATTTACTTTCGTCAGAGCAACTGCATTGATGGTGTTCTGGATAGCGAACTCCAGATAACTTATACCCAAATGAAGCGGGGTTGAATCCAGCATCAGGCTGGGATTGCTCCAATCTCCGTCTGTTTGATTTCGCTCAGGGTGGAGCGCAAGTCATACATGAAACAGATGTCCCGAGCTGGCACCCATTTCTTGCGCGATTTTGGAACGGGACTTGTGACCAGGGACAACTAACAGCTGGTGGATTTGCGGATGCTATCAAACATGGCCAGGTTGGCTCTCATCATTAGCTCAGACGTACTATGGGATTGATTGTCCACGATCATGTCCTTGTTGTTTAGGACTTTTGGTCTGTCTATCATACGACACTCGGATTCTTGAGGAGCGTGAACGAGGATGACATCCTTATACGCACTTCAACCGAACCCCGGACCAAGCAAGTCGCAAGCGGACTTCTGTTTGGTATGGATCCCAGTACAGCCACGAAAACGTGGAAGGTGGTAACTCAGCCATCGCCTGTAAGCACTCTAGAGCAGCATGAGTCTTACGGGAAAATGAAGTGCCAAGGGCATTCAAACTAGATCGACTCTATCCCGCCTGCATACGCATGCGATCGCGCCAACTCGATTCGTGATGCGTACCAGTCCGTACCGGCATGGACGGATCATCTCGAGGCAAATGTGGACCTGAAGGCGCGTTTGGATGCTACTCTGGGAACAGCGGGACTCTCGGACTGGGCCTCATGGTGTTCGTCTCTCTTCCTACCTTGGTATCCACGAAGACTTTAGGCTGATTGACGGATACACTGTTTGCATCCAGATGACCACTTCTTCGATACCTTTACGTCGCGGACTTGTAATGGACAGTCATTGCCGTGCAACTCCACCGGCTCATGTGTCTCCGAGGAGGATGCATCTCTTGTACACGCTATCGGAGATTTTGAATACAAGTGAGTAATAATACGAATCGCGACAATTTGAAAAGTTGATTGGCCCTCTGTACTGTCAAGCTATATATGGAATGCCGCAGAGAACTCGACAGAGTACGTGCAGCTTACTTTCGGTCAGTCCTAGATCAGGTTCTCGAAAAGAGGCATTTGTCCAATAATTTTGATTGCTCTCTCCCGAATAGGAGCACTCTTCATGGAACTCGCGATGAACTTCGACTCTTTCAAAGCCGGTACGGAATCTCACAAGCTACGTTTCTATGTGGGGCATGACGGCTCTATGATCCGTCTCGCTTCCGGACTCGGCTTCGGGAAAGTGGCGCCTCTGCGATGGCCTGCGCTAGGATCGGAAATCGTGATGGAGGTCCGTTCCTTATTTTTCGTACTTCATTTTTTCGAGATGCTTACGTCCTGCTTGTAACCGGAAAGGTATGGGAGATACCGAAGAGCAAAGAACGTTTCGTCCGGGTGTTGTTTGAAGGGTCACCAATGCGGTCGCTGGAATGGGTCTCCCTTGATGACTTTATCGCGTTGCTAGAGAGTATTGTGCCAGAAAACTTGCTAGAAGCTTGCGATTCATAAATAGATTTGATACCTGCTTCTTGGGGACGTTCTTTCTACCTTTGCACGGCGTACAGAGGATTATAAAGTTTAGGCGTTGAATTTGTCTGAGTCGACGATTGGGTCTTTGGGTCTTATACTCTAAAATCTAACACTCCTTTGCAATTGCAATTGAATCTTTACTCCATTTCCAAGTCAAACATGATTTCAGGGTTTACCACTGCCAGTGAGTGAGTCGTGCACGTGATGCTACTTGGTCGGAATGATCACTCAAGCGTGGGCTCATTATTGCAAGTCGAGTCAATCGACCTACTTACCTCTTCCTAAACCCAGAGGAGATACCTGATCTCTCTCAGAGTCTCAGAGCCTCAGGCCTGCGTATTGTTCAGCAAGAAAGCACTTAAAATCTTTGGTACAGAAGTCGTAGAATCTCATACCTGTTCATCTTTCTTCAAACTTGAACTTGAAGCTACCCAGAACTTCATTACAGGATCTTTGAATTGAACGTATACTCAGAGGATAAGTGAATCGAAGCTAAGGATCTCGCCATGCCATTCAACGGTCCGTTCATACTTCATCTCCTTCCTACCTACAATCAATGCTAATCTGGCAATCCATGTACATACATACAGTCGCAACGATCAAAGACAAGGCCGTCTCAGCGAAGAATGCCACGGCGGCCAAAATCCAGAATACGCGGGACAAGCATACCAGCACGCCGATGGCGAAAACGCGGTTTGCGGATGCGGGATATATGCCCAAAGCAGGTAGTCCCCCACCTCCGCCCCCGCCGGGTGCGAGGAGGTCGTTTAATGCGAGCCGGGGTAGTTTGGAGCAAGATGGTAGTGGTGCCGAGGCGTATGGGCATGATAGTAGGGATACGCTTGCAGCTCCCCCACCAGTTGCGAGGACGACGAAGCCGAGCTTGAATCCACGTTCTGCGAGTCCGTCTTCACCTCCGCCCTCCCGCGGACTGTCTGTCTTTGAACGCGCAAAGGCGTTTCATAACTCTACTCATTCGCCATCTTCTTCGGCTGTCCCTCCTCCTGCCCTTCAACGAACGCCATCGCAGAGATGGTCTCAACCCGCACCGAAACCATCGCAAGTACCGTCAATTAACAACAGTGCTGACGCCAATGCCGATATCGACAAGATTGACTGGGCCAATCTTTCTTCAAAAGATAAAGAAGCGTTCTTTGGATGGCTCGATGAGTTCTTCGCTCAGTACATTGAAAAGATGCGGGGCGTTCACTTGGAAGGTAATTCAACAGAAGGCGGAGAGGTGAAAGTCGTAGAAAATACTACAGGGAATCGCAGCCGTGGAACCCCACTACCAACAGCTATAACGCCGGCTCCGCCAGTACGTCCTACTTCAAAAGCGCCTGCGGCTTCTGGTCGAGGAGGTCCAGTAAGTCGCGTTTCACATTCTTTTCATGCATCTCTAGCATTATCTAATTACATTCGCTGTAGCCTCCTATAAGATCCTGGTCCAAACCAACTGTCGAAGTCACACCTTCATATTCTCATGATCACTCGCAGCCTAAAGTCGAGTTCAAGTCGTCATATCCACCTCCGACAACATATGGTTCTCAAGCGCTCGACTTAGCGTGCTACTTCCATCCGTCAACCGAGTGGGACACGCCTTGGTATGCTTCTCAGGACGCCATACCGCCCCTTCTCCAAACCAATCCTCATCGGCTCTACAAAGCACAGATGATATCGCGCGGAGACGCGCGTTCCACCACTTTTGCTGTACTATTCTGCGACTTGAGTGCTGCGTGGGTCTCGGTCTCGTACTCCAACTCAACTACCAAAGTCACGGAGCGGAGCGCTAAGTATCTAGACGTACCAGAACCTTTGAACGGCGAAGAATTGAGGGGCGCTAGCGAGGTGTACGGAGAGACGATCGCAAGCTATGCGGAGAGTTTCCTTGGGTCAGGCCAGTTCTGCGCAAGAGGTGAATGCTGGGACCTCGCAGCCGAAGCGCTCAAATTCGTCACTTCCTCGGCTTCACCCTCTATACCAGCGCCGATACCGAGCTTAGGGCGGACACACGGGCATTTGATCTTCGTCGGGCGCGCTTCCCGGGGTGGGAGGCAAGAAGGCCAGTGGAGAGGCGGGGACGACCGCGTGCGGCGCGGGGATATCGTCGAATGGCGGAGTGTGCGCATTGCACGCGTAGGTGACCCGCCGAGCGGGTACGCCATCCTAGGCGATCCGGAGCACACTGCCGTCGTCACTCGCGATTCTGTGCCTTACTCTTCTCAACTTGGGGTATACGATGGGGCACCACTCGAACCGCGCGCCCTGAGATCGTTGGAGGTGGTTGAACAAAGCTTGAACGACCCGCCCGAGCCGGCTCGTAGGACGTATGATTTGAACAGGTTTGAGGAGGGTGAAGTGTGGATTTATAGACCTGTTAGTATGGCGACGTATTTGGGATTTGAAGAGTTGGTGTGCGAGGCTCCGCCTCATGCGTTGTCGATTTGATTTTTCTGTTGGGAGAATTGTGGTCTTGGTGAAATGGGTTTCATCCTGGCTTTGCTGTGTCTACTGCATATTGCATGTAGAATTATATTGGTATTGTGCTTTGTACTTATGGAAGGATTTCAATATTTTTCCAGTTTGATTGAAGCATAACGAGGGAAAAGAGCCGCTTAGCGGCGCAAATTCTATTCAGGTTTTGAGTTACACCCCGCATCTACCATGAATTCCAAGCAGGTTAACAAACACGGAACGAAGGCACAACAACCTCGGTAACCCATCGTCCAGTTCCCTCATTAATGATGCGCTTCATGCTTGGGCAGATCGGCCTCCAAAAACGCCAGGAACTCCTTCGCGCCCGCACCAGAGTCATCTGCGAGATCCGAACTCGCGGAAGTAACTGCTTTGACTCGAGAGTCAGCTGAAAGAGTGGGCTCCTGCGCGTCGTATGCTGCGAGCTCGGAAGCAAGGTCCGACGGTGGAGAAGGAGGTTGCGGCGCCGGAGGGACGGAGAGGGCTTTCACGACGCCTACGTGCGCATCTTTTGGCTGTGCACGAAAGTATTCCGGATGCGAAGAAGATGAAATTAGTAAGGAACTGTGGAGAGAACGGATGGAACTAGGTGCGTACTGCTGGCGGAGGCTTGTAGGTTCTGAGCTCCTGGAGGTACAGTTCTTGTACGATATCTGTATCGAAATGGGAACGACCACAGCCTCGTATCAGTTCACAAGACCTTGACTAGGATCATGTGCTGGATGATAGGGGGTACGGACCTTTACGCGCAGCGGACGAGCTCGCGAAATGACGGCGAGAAGAAGGTGCGACGTGACGGGCCTAAGAGCAACCGCGATGACCGACGAGCGAATGAGCATTTGGAAACGCGATAATGAATTGATATACTTACGATGCGGGATGAGCCTCTGAGGATGGCAGACATGGCTGCTGGCCGTCGTCGTCGCTGCTAACTGAGATGAGAGTTGCTGAGCGCGAGAAAGTTGGCCGGTCACAAGGAAATGTGACGAGATTGTATGCCGTAATCCATCACATGTCACGTTCTTACCCGATAGGCTCCGTCTGGATCTGGGCTGCCATCATTGCCTTCTCACAGTACTACTTGGGGTACTCATCTACCTACCCTTCCACTAACCACAACAACACAACCACAATGCTTTCGTCTCGTACCGCATCATCAATTCGTCGTGGCGCACAAGCGTCGTCCTTTGCGCGTATGGCAGCAACACCCCAGTTCACGCGCTCGATGACTTATGTCTACAACGAGGGTTCCGTCGCGCAGTCCAAGGAGTTCTCGTAAGCATACACTTTCTTCATTCGCTTCGCTGCGTCGATTGATGGTGCTTGCTGTAGGAAGAAGGAGAGAGCGCACGAAGGTACTGTTGCGGAATCCACTAGCTAGGAACAATTGGACCTGATTCTTTTGAACTTGCGATCCATAGATCAATTCGTCAAGCAGCACGAGATGGAACAATTGAAGAGGCTCCGCGCAGATGTCAGTACCATTTCCCATTTCCCCATCTGTGTTTCGTTAACATTTCGGACTGAGCTGACCTCTTTGCGATAGATCGAGAAGAAGAGAGCTGAGCTAGAGAGCCTCGAGAAGGAACACGCAGAGAAGCTCGAGCAAGCATCAAACGGGAAGGAGTGAACGCGTTGGATGGGGCGATGCTTCTGGCGTCTTCATGAAAACATTTATCGTAAGCATCATTGCTTTCCTTTCCTTCTGGTTCTGCGAATTGACTAACTTTGCTTTGGCTCACCCAGCTTAGTCGTTTCTCGTCCGTCCATGCAGCAAATGTCATGCTCGTCATGTATTTCATTTGTCTCTTTCCCTGAAATCGCATTAATTGTATCGTGTCTTGCTCAAATTCAATGAAGCTTATACATACATACGGACATGTATGAGGCAAATAAATTTATCCGATGTCCAGTCAGCTCCTGCCCTCATGAAATCATTCACGCCTTGTGAAGAGGACAATTTCCAAAAGACGAAAGTCTACCACAAGTCCGGGACCACGTCTTTACGAAATGAATCGATCAGCGCGACCAAGTATTTTTTGTTGAGCGTTATCGACGTCTAAGTTACCAGTTCCGCTCGAGATTTCGGCGTTATGCATCTCATATTAATATTGGTTTGGACTGAATTTCGTGTCGTCTATTCTATGCCTTTTCGATTATATGTACTGTACGTATGAGATGCATACCGGGACCAGGACGAAAGCAATATGCGAGAATGTATTAAACATACGCGAAGGTAAGGGGTGCAAGGACGTTGATGGTGAGTTGGTTTGTGAGAGGACGTGAGGTGTGAGAAAGTAATTCTGGAAGGATGTTAGTCAGATAGAGTAAGCGTGATAACGGCACGGGAGGGATGAAGTGCCATGTGGGGGGAAATGCAAGACTGTTAAACCACTCCAGCTAAAATCGGGCAAGAATAGAACGTCAGAACGAGGAAGAAGCCCGACCAAAGCGCTTCTACGAAAAGAAATACAAGCTGTCCTTGATCTTATTCACGTCGAACTCGCCCTTCTTCGGGAGCGGGGGGATGACATCCGTGACGTTGACGAACCGAGTCACGAAGGTCTCCTGAACCCCATTCACAGACATCCTGTGCTGCATATACTCCCTCTCCCTCACTCCCTTCCTCTTCTCCTTGGCGAGTTTTTCAGCAGCAATCACCTCCTTCGATCGGTGCCTGCGTCTTGGTCTCTCATCACCCTCGTGAACTACAATCCCCTTTTCTTTCGCCTTGGCGATGAGAGCGGCCATTTCGCCGGGGATATTGTTTAGATCGACGGACATGTCCTCCGATGCATCTGGTAAAGAAGCTTCAGCACCGATAGTTGCGTCCAACGATTCGTCGAGCTCCTCGTTCGAAGTTTCCTCAGCATCAGCGGCATCGATCACCTCAGCTTGGACCTGTGCCAGCAGTTCCTCGGCGTTCTCGGCGCTCGTGCTCTCTTCCGGCCTCTTCTCGCCTCCTCTCACACCCAGTTCCATCAGCTCTGCCTGAGTCTTCTGCATCTGCTTTTGTATGCTCGCGGTTTTTAGACTGTGGAGAGGAATCTGATAATCTTTGTATCGATCAATAAACTCCTCCCGAAGCTTCTGCAAAACGTTGGACGAGTGCAGTGCGATGAACGTATCGCGAATAATCTCGTTCATCCTGCTAATCGACCCTGCATGCGTCCAGTAGGAGTCGTGAACACTCGCAAAAGTCAGTCCGGCCTTGTTGCATTCGAGTGCTGTCAACATCATGTGTGTCGCATCGAGGGAATGGATGAAGTTTGGCGGGAATGCAGTTGCTTGTTTCGTAGCGTTAACCTCAGAGGGAGCATTCGGATCGCTGATAAACACCGTCTGGATGCTCGTCATAACTTGCTTTCGCTTCGTCTTCCGGTAAGGTTGGACGATCGGGAGGCCAAGAGGAGTGGTCCAAACGACACTCGTCATCTGCTCCTTTGGCAGCCGCGACAGTGGCAAAGCCTGAGGTAATCTTCCTTCTAGCACGTTCTTCTTCCCAGCTTTCTTCATCTGCATGTTCAGCTTCTCGTTGCACTCCTCTATCGCAGTCTCGATTCGCTCTCTTGGCATCGACTTTGCAATCAACCGCGCGGAGATCGTCAGCCAGTTCTGAATAGCCTTTGCTCCGGAGAACAAATCTCCGATGCTAGCCATAACAACTTTCGCAAGATAGGATGAGCACGACCAGATCTCATGAGCTTCAACGTCCCCACGGTCCTTCAGCTGCTTCGCGATTTGCTCCCGCGCGCCAATAAAGGTGACACCATACACAGTTGTCATCACTGTCTGCTTGACGACTTTACGTGAGATCTTCCCGTGGAGCATTCGCGCATGTTTGTGACCATTGTTCATATCCTCTTGAATCATCTGATCTACCATGTCCGCGACGTGAGAGTAGACGTCCGCAGGTCGGTCAGCGATATCCAAGTTCACCTGCCGCGCCCCCATCGCATCGCCACCGAGCGCAGCATAATGCTGCAAACCGTTGCACGTCCCGTCCTGATGCACAGGCAGATTCGTCTCGTACGCTTCCGGATCACCCGACTCCAGTGCATTGTGTAGCTCCTTGCAAGCCGCCAAACATTGCCATGGATCGTCGGCCTTCGTCCACCATCTGTTACCTTCAAGTGGTTTCTCTGCACTGTCGTAAATATCTGCCATATGATCTTGCACGAATTGCAACCGTTCTTCAAAGCTGCCCTTGTCGAATCCGAACAAGTTAGCCAAGTGAATTCGGAGCCAGCGTAGTCCGCTGGCACCCAAGGGTTTCTTCTCCGCGAACTTCAGGAGACCTCGGCTCAAGTCATCTCCAATGTGGTTCAGGTGGGGAGGGATTGGATAGGCGCGTCCTCGGAAATCGACGTTGTGAGGGAAGTAAAACTTATCGGCAAGGAACTGCAGGTTTATTGGAATCCATAAGTTACGAACTTCAAGAGAAAAGATGATCGACTGCAACTTACTGCGCGAGCAATTTCGACCTTGTAATTGACGCTGCATCGGTGCGAATGGCAGTTTGCCTTTATCGTATGCCACCGTTTCCAAGCCAATAGATACTTCACTTTAGATTCGGCATTCGTATCGTAATCATCGGGTTTTGTTGGCTCTGGTTCCGAATAGACTGCTTCCGGAATTTTGACGAACTTCTCGCCCGAGTTCCAAACTTGTAGGACGATGTCGAAAACGTCGCGGTTAATTATCCAAGGAGTACTGCTGAGTACGTCTAAACCTGCATATACGTGCTCCATATGACCCGCTGCGGAGGCAAAGCGAAGGTATGTCAATTGCTCTTGGGTGTCTTTAATTCGCATAACAGAATCTGCGAGACATAAGATTATAAGTCGAAAACCGGAATTTCATATTGTTAAACGTACTCTTGTTGTATATGTAACCTCCTTCATCATGACTGATCCAGGCCTTCGGCTTAATTAACATTGGCAAGTGTCGAGGATGCAGCGTAGCTCGTATATCATCCTTTTGAAGCCGTTCGGCGACAACGGGGTTGAGACGTATCACACCAAGCTTCTGTCCTCGAAGATACTCGTAAGAGTGGTAGAAAGCAGGCTGATCCTCAGTTCTATAAACCCATCTAGTCAGCGGTGCAGGAGTAGCCACCAAAAATAGTCACTAACATCTCCTCTCCCGTTCGTGGGTCAATGGCAGTTCGAGTTACCATTGCGACATCCATCAAACAATCAACCAAGAAGCTTCCGACACGAGCTCGAACGGCGTGCGTCCACTCAGCGGTCCACTCCTGGTTTCCTTCCCAAAAATCCACGGCAGACTTGCGCCACTCTCTTAAGTCCTGATAAGCACGCTTTGTGAAAAAGCCCGACTCCATCGGGCGACCAGAAACAGTTGGAATTTGGATATTGTTTTTCTTGAGCACTTCAGCTTTGTACTCCATTTCGACTGCTTTCCCGACTGTCAGGAGAGCACGCGCCGTTTTCATACCCTCCGTTACGCCTCCCGTTCCTTGAAGACGCATGAGCTCGAGGATAGTGATGAGCGAAAGTTTTGATGGCTTGAGAAGCGACAAGAATGGTCCAAGTCTCGCACAGTGAAGGGTATCTCTCTTGCTAGGAGCTTGAACCACGCGTTAATTCAGATGGCTCAATCAAGGTATAACGAGTACATACCAACATGAGCCTCTTCCGAGACCACTTCAGCGATCTCCGCTGCCAGTCTTCTTGTCAGCTTTTCATGCCAGTCAAACATCCATTTCTGTAACTGCGCAGAGAGAAGTTTCTGTTCCTTGCCGACGCCGACTTCATCCAACTTAAGTGACTCGTGACGAAGACGTTCTACAGCGAGATCATACACAGATGCTTCCAACAGCTTCTGTCGTGCTGCCATGTCATCGGGTAATACTCTTTGCGCATAAGCTACTTCAGCTAAATGTTTCCGAAGATTGGCAATATTGAATGGCGTTTCTTCGGTAACATCTCTAGTCTCCGCGGACTGCGCAAGTGCATCCAGGGTCTCCTGAGGAATATCTTTTGCGAGCGGCAAGTCGATATGCTATCGAAAACATGCCTGAGCATTTGAGTCAGGCATCTAGCGGGACGAGACATACCTTGACCACTTTAACCGGCATTACTTCAGGAACGTCCGCGAGCGGATCAGCAATTTCCTGCGCTTGGCCTAGGTCGCTAATGACATTATGCATGTTCATCTTTGCGGCAGCACGGCAAAGGTGCTGAATGATATCCGCAGAATCGGCGGAGGACAGTAGCCGGTCTGCGACGACCTGGACAGGGCTAATTTTTCGATCCAACATGGCCAGTAAAAGGTCATCAGGTGATCGTTCGGAAGGAACGTCCGGAGGAAATTTCATAGTTGATCTCCTACATAAGCTGTATGAGTAACTAGAAAGAAGGGACATGCTAGAAAAAGCTATACCTCAACCAAGTTTTCAGCATAATCGCATATGTTCCAGCATTCGGCGCAACAGCTTCCCATTGGTTTTCCATTCCAGCATACAGTTGCCAAGCCTTTTCCATCCATTCATCTCTAGAGTCGAAGTCTCTATCAAGAGCCATTTCCAAGTAAACCTCAAGAAAAAGATTGAAGATGCGAGGTTGCATGACCGCCGCGCCTCGACTGGTGCCGCGAAGTTGGTCGAAAATGTATTGTGCACGGGGCACATCGTAGCATCCATGAAGACATGCATCGATGATGGTGAGTGACTCCTGGACAGGAGAGCCGGGGAATACAATTTCGTTCAGAGGAGAAGACGTGTCGGTTGGAACTGGAGCAGGCAAAATCGTATATGGCAGCTTGCGATCCAAGAAGTCATGTATTCCTTCCGACAAGGTGCTGCCGTTAGATGAACCGGCCGCTGCCTGGCGAGTTTTCATGTGCACGGCGTAATCCTCTGATGGAGGCTTGGTGACCGTCGCCAACGCGGGTGTATGGACGGGTTTTGAAGGGGTGGAATAGAGACGAGCAGGACGAGGAAGGGCCTGACGGGAACATGACAGCAAAGCCGTCCCGAGCTTCCTCGACGTCGACCGTCGCGACAATGGAATCATGATATTTTGTACGTATGCAACGACGAGGAAGGAGGGAGGATGGAAGTCGTCGCTGCAGAGCGGAAAGACAGAAAAACTATGCTGAAGTAAGGCCCACTTTTGGGAACGTCGATTAGCACGTGAGCGTAGATCAATTCTCATGATCGACAGCTGCCCCTTTGGCTTACACGACTTCCATCTATTGTACGTTCCCTATGCATTTCCTACACTATCCTTAAACAACAGAATAAGATTATCATAAATTATTTTCGAGGTGAGTATAGATGGCAGGTGTTGTTTTCTGTGAAATGAAATGAACTAATGAGTCCGTTCTCAGATTCACCGATTTCATTGATTCCTTATTCTGTCTGTCTGCTTATCACGACACATTGACGCCCCGTGCCTCGAGACTTACTATCAAGAGCTCTAATTGTTTTTTAAACTCGACTCTTCTAGCATTTTGATGAGCCTTTCATACATCTGCCCTTCTCTCCAAAGCTCTTATCCATGTCGGATTCCCCTATGCAATCTGCTTTGACGGCCTCAAAGACACGACCTCAAAAATATACTATATTTGTGCGTGATGAAGAATTCACGCTTCGGCGCAGTCAAATGGAGTTCGATGCGTAAGTGCACTGCACCGACTGATCTGATACACGATGGACTGACTCTCCGCCAGTCCAAATTACTTCACCGCTATCTTCTTCGGCGACTTTGCAGAATCAGGCCATACAACAATCTATGTTGACCGCAACCCAGACCTATTCGCAATCATCGTAGAATACCTGAGTGGGTACACTATCCTTCCTCTACCAGAGCGCGCTTTGCCACGGACGATGGACTTGCAGACTGCGTTGCGCAACCTTGCTGACGACGCTGCGTTTTATGGCTTGTCTCGCCTACATGCCCAGCTCACGATGCCACGTCAGCCTAACATAGATTTTGCGTGGACGGGGTTCTCGGGACGTGTCGTGAGGTTCGAGGATGTCCTGCAGGGAAATTTTCCCGAGAGCGTTAGCTATACGACTTCTGGGCTTTGCTCTTTTGATGGTGGTTCTGTTGTAAAACCCGTGATTATTTTTGCTCGGAATCTTACACTCAAGTAAGTACGATTTGCCTGTTCCTTTGGCAGCAAAGCACAGATCATTGCATCATCATTGTTACTGATTTTACTTGTATTCGCACAGGCTCGTAGGCAACAGAGATCTGGACAAAAACGGTCGGCCGGATCTGAACGACACAACAGTCTCCTATCGCCTCTGTCTCTCTTCCTCAACAAAGGACCAACTCGAGCGTCAACCTTACAGCGCATTCGAATTCTGCGAATCAGATCCCACTTCACTTATCGTCTCCGTCTTCCCTGACTCTCATCTCCACATCAACGACACCCGACTGCGTTTCGAGCATTTCGCACATTGGTGGCGTATGCGACGTGCACCGGCATTCATCGGTGCTGGTGCACGGGCGGACGAACGTGAAGCTGAAAGAACATTCGACTCCGCGTTCCCTTCGCCCTTTGAGGAGTCTTCGGCGAGAGGAGAGTGGAGTGACAGGAACGAGTTCGTCCTGTGGGGTGACGAGCTGTTGTTTATAATTACCGCGAGAGGATTCATTGCCGGGACTTTGCAATTGCATGTGAAGTTGCTGGACGTACGTGCGCGTACGCGGGCGGCGGTTATTGAGACACTGAGACCATCAGTGTAGGGTTTTGGTCGTTCGTTTATGTAACTCTTCACTGTATGATGTCCTCTAGATACCCGATGAGTCCTATGGATATACCATTTATTCTCGTGCCATACCACCGCATGCCTATTTGTAATAATTACAAGTAACCTCACAAACCAAATTGCAAACCACAAATGGTATTATGCTCTCTTCACTCCAGCTCATCCACTTCCTCATCATCTCCTTCGTCTTCTTCGTCGTCTGCATGTCCTCCCTTAGTGCCTAACGTATCTTGAGTGACCATCGCAATGGCAGCTTCCATCGCGGCCTTGCTCATTTTCGGCATCGCTCCCGGTCGAAGGAGTGGGTGTCTTGCTGCATCGAGTTCTTCCTCTTCTTCATCCTCGTGTTCATCATCATCATTTATGCCTTCCTCATCGGTACCCTCCGCTTCCTCGTCTTCAACAGTCTGCGTACCGTCATCATCGTTAGAGCTCTCATCATCACTCGATGGCTCTCCACCATCAGATTCGCTCGGTGCAGCATAGTCTTCATCACTCGCATCGCTATCGTCGTTCCGTTGCATGGCTTCTTCGTCCTGTGGGTCAGCACGCGCCTTGCCCTTTCCTTTCACATCTCGAGGTCTTCCGAACTGGCTGCGATATCTGCGGATCCAAGCATTGACATTTTCTGACTCTCGACCGTCAATCATAGCAAATTCGGTTTCTTCTCCCTCCTCCGCCTCATCGTAGTCGCTCCCTTCTTCGTCTCCCACATCCGGAGATCGTATGGACTTCCGCCGTACAAAAACGGAGAACGTGCGACCCGTTGCGCTTAGCGTCTTCACTCCACCCATCCCTGGCGTGTCGCTGTCCGGAGCCAAATCTTCCAGTGCGTAGAACTCGCATGGACGCGCATTTGCCCATAAGATGCCTTGCGGTAAGAAACACAAAGCACCTTCTTTTGCTCCCAGATATGCATCAACGTAAGGCTGTCCAGAGCTTGACCTGAAGGCTTGTGATCCTCTGTCAGCAATGTACATTTCAATGTGCGGAGGTAAGTGGGAGAGAAAGGCTTGTAAGAGTGGTAGTGTCTCATCGCCTTTCGCATGCGATTCTTGTTGAGCGGAACCTGCCGTTGTTTTGAACCCATCCTTCCCGCCCGGAACAATTTTATCCACATTGAACGCAAGCTGAGCCTGACTCGCCGCGTCGCCCTTTTTATTATAGCTATCTGCAGAGATGAGCGTCACAGCCCATTGCTCTTTGTTCTTGTTTTTACCGAGATTCGATACGAAAAAAGCGCGTTTGAGAATTGATAAAGGAACGCGAGCCTCGAGATTCCCGTTTGTCGGGTTCGTGAGTCGAATGGCCTCCGACGTGATTGATATGTCAACTTTCTTTCGTATCGGCGCGGTAATTGAGAGCGAATGAAGCGCAAATAGCGGTTCCGTATCGTGTACACCATCCTCTACTGCTGCAGCCAATTTTGGCTTTTTGTTTGCTACACCATTCCCGTTCGTCAGTGAGCCTCCCGCTGCTCCATTTTCATCATCGTCGGCTCGCAGTCGCTTTTCGCCCGTCGAAGGATCTAGCGCAGCCAGACGCTGTTGCAGTCGTGATTGTCCGCTCGCCCAAGCGTTGGCATGTCCTGCGATGCGTGTTGGACAAGCGCCGCCCGCGCAGAACCGGATGAGGGTATCGAGCTTGTCGCGTGTGAAGATGTCGAAGGACATCAAGAGGTCGCTCAAGACCGAAGGTAGCGACGTTGATACTGCATCGAGATAAGGAGTTTTTGACGTTAAACCAACTTCCAAGCTCATCTCGCCAGTCGTCTTCCGCGTTCAAAGGAGTAGACGCCCAAGCACTGGAATTCTGCCGACATCATGAACTCATGAAGAAGCAATGATATCAAAAGCAGCTGATCAAGACGATACTCAACGTGTTGTGGTTGCTCGTTTTCTTCGATGAAGCAATAACTCTGAAAGCACAGAGGTACTTGGTTTGAAAAACGGTGGTGGTAGTGGAACGTAAAGAAGGTTGCCTTCTGGGAGGATTAGACGCGAAGACGCGTCTAGCACGCGCCATGCACGTGCATTACATACTCCCGGAAACAAAACGAGAAATCGATAGGAGAAATATTTTCTGTACTTCGCTCTTTCCGTACGAAAGTACATCCAAAATGATATTATAAAGTTTTTATCACCTAATATCTGAACAGATAAATCCTATGTAAGAGGAATCCAAACTACGGAAAAGTGCCAATCTTCTCTCCTGCCTTTACAAGAACTTCAATGCCCTCTTCAGAGCCCTGTACGAGATCGCCATCCCAAATGACGCCCTCCGGAAAAATACAGATTACGGTTGACCCTCCATACTTGAAATACCCCAGTCGCTCGCCCTTCTCGACAATCTCTCCCCTCTTCCTTTCCCAATTGATACTTCCAACCAGCAAAGCTCCGACTGCAACAACTACGATGGGCACGACTCGAAGTTCCGTCATACTGCTCTTTGCGGAAATAGATGCTTGCAAGACGGCTATTGAGCGCGTATTGGCCGTGAATACATCCAGATCTTCGTTGACTGCTTCAGGGTTGACCGTGTAGTATTCACCAGGGATGTGCGTTATTGATGAAAGAAGACCTTTAGCTGGAGAGTGAAAACGGTGATAGTCTTGTGGTGCAAGTCGGAATATCGCGAGTGAAGGACGAGAACCGAGTGCTCGAGCGAGGGTGCGAGATTTGACGAGGTTCTGGAGAGTGAAGCGCCGTCCCTTGACCCTACAGTAAAACGTACTTACTCAAATATTGATCTAAAGGGAGGACATCAAATCTACCATATCTTCCGTGCACTATCCCAAGTAGGCCAAACCGTCAGGCGACAGTCAGCCGCAGAGACAATGACGGAGGGATCCGTCGGCGAAGCAGGTAGCCGAGCTTTAGCCCGGAGCCTCCTACTGAAGAACTCGTTGAATGTCTGCAGTATTATCAATATCTTGGCATTATGTCTTTGCAAGTTGCAATACCTGGTACGCGGTTAAGTCCGGCTGCGCAAGCTCCGTTAGATCGATTCGGTACGTGTTAATGAAGGATGCTATCTGGCCACGGACTACATCTCTATCCGTCGAATCATAAATCAGACCCTCTGAATGAGCAGATGCGTCAGTCCCACGACTGACTCAAACATGTGAACTCGGAGAATGGAACTCTTACGTCGTATAGACTCTGTCTTGAGTAAGCTCCGAATTGCTCTCCAGCGAAGGAAGCGAATCTATTCGCGATAAAGCATGAATGAATGACGACTCAACAGAAGTTGTGAAAGTCGTCGTGCACATACTTCTATTGGTCCGTGGAAGAGTAAATGCATACCAATACGAGCATAGAGGGGCATTATCTCGAAGATCTTTTGCCTAGTAGATCGTACAAGAACAAAGTTACCTTCAGGAGAATAATCTAGTCAGTACTCGGGCAACATGACGCGCA
Organism: Sanghuangporus weigelae; assembly: GCA_033182465.1. Classification (NCBI taxonomy): domain Eukaryota; kingdom Fungi; phylum Basidiomycota; class Agaricomycetes; order Hymenochaetales; family Hymenochaetaceae; genus Sanghuangporus; species Sanghuangporus weigelae. The sequence goes on along the minus strand of CP137327.1, from coordinate 358,910 downwards.
GTGCGAATACGCTCACCAAGATGGTCAGCTGCAAATAACTAGGATAATAATAGAACATCAAGTAATCAGTGATTATTTGGGAGAATGATCGAAGTCATGTTACCTTGTCAAGAGCATCTTTCCAAAGCACAGGTTTGAGCCACGCATTATTTGTTGATATCGCGAGGCTAGTTTCTCCAACCAGAGCTAAAGAGCCACTTTATTTATCAAGCGTAGTCCTTCTTAAAGACCTTCGTGCTTACTGCAAGACGGAATCCCCGATCTAGTCACAAGAATCTTCAACGCGTCCGCAAGGCGTAGCTGCTCGCGATACGAAGGCGGCAACAGATACTTCGCGACACTTGTGGTTCTAGAGGTCCCACTTGGTGCAAGCGCCGTAGTGGATGCAGCCGCCGAGTGCATAGAAGGTGCCGCAGTAGAAGTCGCCAAATGCATGTTTGTAGCTTGGTAAGGACCTGACCTCGAAGAGCTAACGCTCTTCCGTATACCGCCGCTCGTACTATTCGCTGCTGCTGGAACTAAAAGTCCACCATCTTCGACGATGCCGCTTTGAAGCCGAGGAGTAAATGCGTTTAACGTTCTGTTAAGCATTATTAACTTGAAAGTAGTTTCTGCCTTGAAGACAGAGGCTTCAGCAACTCGCAGTGTGGTGAGATGGTAGAAAAGAGGAGAGGAGAATGATGCGTTCACATCCGTCACCGTCGGTGAATGTGGAGAGGTATCGGGAATGAGGCAAAGGGCAGGTATAGGGGTAGATCTGATGGTCAATCATGGGCACGTTGAGATGACTAAATACCGCGTTCTCGTGCAAGAGGTGTATGAATACCGTATCAGACCTACGCAATGTTGGTCTCTGACTCCGGATAAAGATAGCCGGTAGACTGAATTGATCGCTTGATGGGCGTCAGCAGAATACAACTGGCCGGTTGTAAGTATTCTTTCGGTTTGCTTACTTGCCCAAACCCGAAAGCCCTTCAAGATCCACGCTTATAGCGGCCGCTACTCCTGCAAAAAACACCTGGGTCGATGGACGAAGAATATACGGAGTCCGGATTGATATAAGAGATGCCGAGAAATCTGATAAAAAGTCGAACTATGCAAAATGTACACCGATATCATGGAATGCGGCTAGTAATCTTGGTTATGAACAGTTAGCACCGTATGTTCAAAAGAGAAAAATGATGAAGTACGTGCTTTAGTATGTCATCTACGTCCATTTTTGCAGCACGATTTTCAGTGTTTTCAGTCTCTTCCAGGACCTTCTCTATCCGAGTCTTCATTTCAATTTCATCCTCGATTACCTTTTCAAAATAACAGAAAACGTGAAATGACGACCTGAATCAAAGTCATCTACTCACAATATTCTGCTCTGAGCACCAAGTCCGCCAGTTCTTCTCAAGCATCTCCTCTACGCCCCTTGCCATGAACGTTGCATGAATGGTCTTGTTCCGCCGTCCAAAGATGATACGATTTAGCCCGTCAAACTCCTCGAAGCGTACAGGAGGAGGCGGGTCGAGAGGCACAATTCGAACCACTGAAGACTCCACCTGAGGGGGTGGTCTAAAGTTGTTCTTGCTCACTTTCATGATATGGTCCACCTTAGCGTATAGCTGGACGTTTGCGGATAGCCGAGACCACAATGCTGTACCTGGTCGCGCAACAAGGCGAAGTGCGAACTCACGCTGGAACATGAGGATTGCGACTCTACACAGAGGACGGTGCGAAAGTAATCGGAACACAAGAGGGGATGAGATTTGGTAAGGTGTGTTAGAGATGCAGACGTCGAAATAGGGCAAGTCGGCTTTCACGAAGTCGCCAATCATGATCTCAAGTTTCCGCTGTTCGGGTCTTCACTTGCACTTCAGAATAGTCCCTATGTCAACAGAAATCTACTCACTTGCCCTGAACACGCTTTGTGAGCTCAGCGGCCATCCGTGGGTCCATCTCTACCGCCGTAACATGCTTCGCCTTCTCCAATATTCGTACAGTCAAATTACCCGTCCCAGGACCGACTTCCAGTACTTTGTCTGTTGGCCTCAGACTGGCCTTCTCCACAATGCTATTCGGCATACATGAATTTTGGCACTTAAGTATAAACCATGGTAGAAGCCTTACGCTTGTGCAACTAGAGGGTTCTTGAGAATATGCTGACCGAATCGTTCAGTGTTGAATATTGGATTTCGCACTCCTCCACTTGAACTATCTGCTCCTTTCGATGACTCTCTCTTCTTTGCTGATGGCTCGTGGGCGCGTGAGAATCTATCGGAAGTTGCTTTAGGCATGATGGAAAGAAAACAGTGTCGAAAACTTTGAGCTGGGCAGTGATGCCGATCCTCTTACCGTTCATCGTTGATCCTTCCGAGTATGGTAACACTTATTACGTTATTTTAAAAATTATCTTGTAAAATGTATATGGTAAAATAATAACGAGATCTGATCTGATACATGAATACAATATTTGCGGTAAGTTGATATCAGGGAAGGTATAGCATGTATTAACCAAATAATGTCAATAAAAAGGAAAAGTGATTGCAGAATGAAGCAGTGGTAAGGGGAAGTGCAAATTGCAATATGCAAAGGCCATGAAAATGGTATTATAGATACAGAAGGCAATGTCGTTTGGTTTGGGAAAGAAATAACAGTTGTATCAAGCTCCAAAACAGACTATCCTTCAGTTCTTCCGGTCGGTCGATCATCATTGAAGTCATTCTCTGATGATGAGGAATACCCTTCATCCACGGCGGAACCATTCAGTCCTCCTGGCTCTCCCAGATTCCGAGTAGGTTCGACGACGGTGCCCTCGCCAGAAAACGAAAACCCACGAAACATTTCCTGAACGGATTCGTTTATGGGGCTGCTTACAGGCTCGGATAGTAGTCGACTCCGCCAGCCTTTGACCGTCGCTCCCATTCGGTCAGCTACAGAAACCTCCTGCTTGAACAGCGTGGTCATCTTCTGTAGGTCCGTTTCGCACCCCGGTACTACGCCATTCGATGTGCGGTCAGCACGGAGTATATCTCCGCTATCGCCCAAGCGAACGTTTGTGAATGTCGGGTCAAAGTTTTCCGTCGACTCGTCTGATTCAGCAGAAGGAATGAAAGGTGGTGTAACTCGCTCCTCAGCGAGAGCTTCCCAATCAACAGATTTGAAGAATGGATGTTCCTTTAACTCCTCAGTGTCTCGCTGAGCACCCAAGCGTTGCTTTGGATTCCGTGTCAATAACTAAGAATAATATTTGTAAGTATATAAGATAAAATTATTGCTATCTACTTACTCCTTTTACAAACTGCTTAGCGTCAGTACTTAGGACATTCTTCGGAAATTTGATCTTTGCGAAGCAAATGTTTTCATACATTTTTTCCTTGTCTTCAGAGTAGAAAGGACTCCAGCCGAAACACATCTCAAAAAGCAAGACACCAAGAGACCAAAAGTCGACCAGCTTGGAGTGTCCACGTTCATCAACAAGCATTTCCGGAGCTAGGTATTCCGATGTCCCGCAAAACGTGTTCGTGAGCTGACCTTGCTTCAAGCCCAGTTTTGAGAGCCCAAAATCGCATAAAGCAACATGACCCGTTGCGTCAATTAAAATGTTCTCTGGCTTGAGGTCCCTAAACATTGTTCAGGGAATAAACGAGATGGAATATCAATCGAACTCACCGATAAACGATATCGCACTTATGAAGGTGTTCCAAAGCAAGGACTAGTTCTGCGATGTAAAACCTTACTTTTTCTTCGCTGAATCTTGCTTCTTTCTGTAAATGCCAGAAGAGCTCCCCGCCGTTCTTAAAGTCCGTCACGAGGAATAGATCCGTGTCAGTTTGGAAACTGAACTTGAGTCCGACAAGGAATGGAGAATTCTGACTTTGCTGTAGGATATTGCGTTCTGCCAGCGTATGTGTAACCTCCCTGCCAGCGATGACCTTCTTCTTCGACACCACCTTCATGGCGTGTATTTGACGGGTATCCTTCTTGCGTACTTGGAAGACGCGTCCGTATGTTCCACGACCGATGAGTTTGAGGAATTCGAAATCTTCGGGTGTTAACGCACGTTTCGGCTAGAGAATCCATAGAGAAAAAAAGGTGTAGAGTGAGCGGACGATTCCAGACGGAAACTAAATAGCGTCAGCGAACTGACCTTGGGATTCTCGTAAGGAACACAGACGCTGGGCTTCGCGGAGAACTTTGCACTCTCGCACGGAAGAAGACTGTAAGATAAGTGATATTAGAAGGTCTAAAAGTTGAAGAATAAAACCGAAGACGCACTTGTACCAGCTGCTAACAGTTCGGTTATGCCTAAGATCGGGTCTAACCTCGACCAAGCCCATGATCGAAAAAAGGCTAAGTTTCTGCGAAGCATTGGTGCCACCACGGACAATATATAGTACAAGCGACCGATACAGCTTTCAAATAGCCACCGAAGGATGACGCAGAGCATTACGACTAATTCAGCCATGAATGAACAAAACGCATGAGTAGGAATGAGGGCAATTTGAATCTGTGGAGCAACAGGACCAGCGGACCAATCATAGAGCTCTTGTTCTCAAGAATCAGTGTTGCTGACGCATCCTCAGCCAAGTCATTGGAAAATTTCCGCGTTTCGAAGTAAATTTCGGATCATTCTGCTGGTTTATGACGAGCAGTTGGAGTACTAGTACTAGTGATGGTTGTCGGTTGAGATGAAGTCGGGATTAGACTCGGAGCACAAGTGCGTCAGCGCTGATCCTTCGGCGTCGGAAGTATCATTGAGCACTTGTTACGGAAGGAAAAGGCAATGTCCGATTGTAGGTGGATACTAACCAGCAAAGAAAACACTCTTCTTTATGTAGTATAATCTATCGTCATTCGGAATTTCGCAAACCGCGACAGGAAGTAAAAACAAAAGAGAACTTTGGAAATGCTAATACAAAAATACATAACAGAGAAAATCATAGACTTCTAATCACTTTCCGATTGATCCGATTGATCCGATTGATCCTACCAATCCGACCACAAACGAACTTGAAGAAAGTGATTAGCTGGAACTACCAAAGGCAAAAGAAGTTACCACATACTTTCAATCTTCAGGGAGATTGACTTAAGTCAATCTAAGCGATAATGCAATATGTAGAGCTATCTCCTCCAGTCTCCTTATCTACGGGCACGTTTTCCACGTTAATTTCTGGATCGCTTGAATCGACCGAAAAGAATGAGTCCTGATTATGAAGTTCTCGCGTCGAGTTTCTCCTATGAGATTGTTCTTCGCGGCTAGAAGCACCTGCTCCGCAGGAGCACTCTTCCTTGGAGGATGAGCCGATAGAAAAGCCGCTGAAGGAGTCCATTAACGCGAGTTACGAGACCGGGTTATGAGCAGTAGAGTTTAGCTTAGAGTAATGACGATAGGGAGTGCTAGACCTGTTGAAAAACTTGAGGGTTTTCAATGCGGTTTTTATAATTTTCAAGAGAGCAGGATCCACCTACAATTGCCGAATCAAACAATATCGAACGACAGCATTTGCACTGGTATACAAGAAAGTGCTCAGCATAGCCTCGTACGTTGCAAATACTGAATCACTGCCTTTCTTTGAAAACGGATGTCGCTGAGCGCCACGAACGTCACGAACGTCAAATAAACGGAAATAGCAGAGATCTCAGACTTAACAAGAGAGGAATAATATACAAAGAACTAAGAGTTGTACGTACTAATCCACGGAAAACGCGAACAAATGCATACTATAGGACTCAGAAATTCATTTCAAATAAGGGAGATGGTGAGACATAATTTCAATTTCAGCCAGAGACTCTTTAAATTTGATTTTGATTAGAGACTCCAACCGAGACATGGAGAGCATTGTCGCTAACTCGCAGGAGATCTTGCATATTCAATATATTGAGAAGCAGCGTGGACAACCCGCCAGAGTTTGAACAAGAAATCAACGCTAAGCACAAAAAGCTCCTTGATGATATATGTACTAATATAGTCTAGGTACAATTGAATTCTGATAGGTATTGCGAGGCCCAGCTTTGAAATAGAATATTAGACAATCCCGAGCAGTATCACATAGTATGTTCATGTACACGAGAACGTAGTGACCGCAGCGCATAGACAAGGTGGTGGAACTATACATACAAGAATGTAGAGACTTAAGACGGTTCAGAAGAGAAGAATTCTTCGACAAGACATCCAATAATAGGGATAGTGTAGATCGGTTGTTGATTGAGAATAGAAAAGGCCAAAAGGCCCTGACACGTAGAGGCTGTGACCAAATAGAGGAGTCGTTGGAGAATAAAACGGGTATGCATGATCCAAGGTACGCCAAGTGAGCCTTCATTCCTGAATCTGCGAGGTGTCCATGATCAAAGCTTCACCGAAAGGGAAAGGCATTTCGCGTCCTTGGGTTAGAAGACTACGTATTGCCCGGTGCCAGCTCTCCGGAATGGTACGACGAGGCACAAAGGAGGGCGACGTTGATGGAGTTTCGTTCGCGTTCCCGTCCTTATCAAGAGAATTGGTGATGTCGCGAAGAGGCTTTCGGTTTGCCTTCGGTTTCGTATCAACTAAAGTAGTATCCTGAGGCGATGCACTCGTCGTACGCCCATTTCTCGTCTTAGACGATCTCGTCCTTCTCTGTCCATGCTTGCCTCTGCATTCCTTGCGTGAAGATGAGGCCGTAGGAGGGTGCACGCCGTACCCGACAATCTCATCTCGAAATACACTAGAGTCCACTTCTTTCCGTTTCCCGCGCGCCGCAGTTGATTTTTCATGCTCTTTCACAAACGACACTTTTCCAGCCATCCATGCACAATGCTTGCGCCTTTTCGGCCAGACTATGCTATCTATCGAGTTCCCTTCAATTTCGCCAGGTAGATCAGGAGAAACAGAGCGCTTGGATAGAGGAGACAGAGGATTTGAAGGGGAAGAGCCATAACTGAGTTCAGGAAATATATCTGAGTTTGAGTCTAAGCATTCCAGGACAGGCATAGGCTTGCGATGCGGCCAGAAAGCTTTAGGTTCAGCATCCAAGCCTGAGTTCTTGCCCTTCGGACGGGACCTTGTTGAGTGAGTGACCATGGCAGAGGAAGGAGACGGCGAGCTTTAGATTCTTGAATCGGAGATATTCGTTTTCAAGAAGAGACACAGATGCGAAGGCGAGATCGAATGGTATTTGTGGAATAAGATGTGGAATAGGAAGAAGAGGCAAGTAAATGAGGATTCGGTGGCAGACAGAATTGGGCTGGGGACTCGGATATCACGGGGATCTGGTCTCGTGATCGAGTTGCTCAAACAGTGGCGGTGCAAAGTTTTCGTCGCAACAAGAAATCCAATTCGCCTTTCCCTACTTGGTGGTACGGACCGTGTCTTTATTAACGCTTACCTTTAGATAATGTCGACACTCTGCGTCGTTCATACCCTTCACGTTGAAAACTGTACCGCAAGATACCTCTTGATTTTCCCAGTGGAGGTGAGTATCCCGAGTCTGTCCAAATGCCTATGGAGAAGCATCGCTCAATTCTTTTCAGGGGTATCTACCATCTTGCTCTGTGATCTTGCTACCAACGGAGGTGTCTTGTCCAGAGGTCCGAGTATCAGTAGAGCGTCCGATACTCATATAATTTCTGCTCGAGAGTTCATGGCACTATCTCCAATTCATAGAAAGTCTTACGGAAGTCATCAAGCGACAAAGATCTCTTTTGACGAGTCTGATAAAGTCAAGATGCTGATCGTTTTATGCCGCTTTTTGCGTGTCCGTTTCCAAGCATTGGGTCTCGAGGGGGGATCTTGGACGAAGAGCCTTTCAATTCTTCACTCAAACTTCCGGACGGACGGCTCACCTTGCTCGATATCGTCCGCGCTAACATCCCAAATGCAGAATTCGCGTATCTGTCTGCCTGCCACACTGCAGAACAGGTTTCCAAGTTCGCATTGGATGAGACGCTTCACTTAGCTGCAGCAATGCAGTTTCGTGGGTTCCGGAGTGCCGTTGGTACGATGTGGCAATTGCTTGACCGAGATTTCCCTGTACTCGCGGAAGTGGTCTATCACCGCCTCACGGAGGACCTGGAAGAAGGGGAAATTAGATTCAAGAGGGCTGCTGGGGCTGTTCGTGAAGCCGCTTTGTGGTTGAGGGACAGGAAGGACGTGGGGCCCGATGGAAATGAAGTGGAAGTAATGACAGAGAGATGGGTTAATCTTGTCCATATTGGTACCTAACAGGTTGTTTATAATAAGAGATATCATTATTTCCACTGCAGACCTTGTCCGAGATTGTTGTATAAAAGGTGAAATAACGAGGGTACGTTGCGAAGTGACGTAGAAGGAGCAAGGATGAAAACGAAAGCGAGGCAAGGCAGGACAAAGAACAATCCAGGTTTTCCGTTCATCACATATACATGTGTATAAGCGATTGGGAATAACATCATCAGAAACTGCAAATATGCAGCATTACCAAGAAGAAAAGCCTTCAATCAAAATCGTAATGACAACATAACGACAGCCAACCAACAGAAACATTCCACGTCACTGTAGCTCATATAGCATCAAGCGCTACTTCGCGGACGCCGAAGCTGCCTTTATCGCCGCAGCCAGCTCCTCCGCATTAGGTTTCGCCGCAACAGCTGCAACCTCCACCTTACATACCTCCCTAAGGTGGGTCGCCGTCGTTGGTCCGATTGCCGCGAACCGTGCAGTCGGCAGTGGTTGTCCTCCACTACCAGCAGTTTTGTTCTTGTCCTTATCCTTGTCCTTCTTTCTGTCCTTTTTCTTCGACTTGGATGATGATGATGGACTAAGGTTCGAAGTGGAAGATGGGGTAGTGGGAGTTGAGGGTGGGTATGTGGGTGACCCAGAGGAGTATGCCGAAGAGGGAGTAACGGGGGAAGAGGTGAAGCTTGATGGGAGTGCGAAGTGTTCTCGGAGGTAAGGTATAGCATAGTCTGCGCCTGAGGGTGCGAAGATTACGATCCACCAGTCTTTCACTACAGCATAAAATACAACGTTCAATCCGCGATGTAAAAAAAGAGTGATAAAACAACATGCATACCTTTCGATTGGGAGTGTAAAGCACTTCTAAGTGCGCTAGGGAAGTTTGGCGAAGGTTTCGTCACATATACTTGAACAGAATCAAGTTCGATACTCTCATCAGATGATAAGATCGCAGGGAGCGCGTCGCGTGTCTTGTCGCCTACGAGAAACAGTAGCTTCACGGGACGATGAAGGCTGCGTGAGCGTTTCGGCCTTGTCAGGGGCTTCTTCTGTCCCTCTTCCTCTCCGGTTCCGTTTTGTGCTCCGTTGCTCAGAAGCCTATCCTTTTCCGGAGTTGTTTGTCTGTGCGCATGAGGCTGCCCATCACCCTTTGTAAAGATGCTTAAATTGTCCGTCGAGACCGACCCTGTGAGCGGGAGACTTGTGCTAGAGTACGACCCTGGGACACTCGATGCTGATATAGAATACGTTGATGCAGCGTCTCTCTGCGCAGCCAAATGCGTGAGAATGAAATGCGCGAGCTGCTCGCCTGTGCCCGAATCTTCCCCTCCAAGGACTTGGCGAGGCGCCAAATGGGGTGCTCCGCCATTTGAGAGATCCCGTACGGCTTGGGCGGTCGCACCTCCGACAGCATAGAACGGTATATCCGTCCAATGAGCTGGAAGAAAAGATACGTTTCAGATCAAGTCAGCCAATGCAAGTTACTTTGATTTCCAAAAAGGATCAACACACCTCGTTCATCGGCGGGCGCGGGGACTTTCTTCGACGCAGCCGCCCAAGCTTCCACTGCTCTCTTACTCGTCGCAATCACGCCTTTATATCCATGGAACGCAGGGCCCGTCTCGAGTATCCATTGCAACTCTTCCAGGGAGTGTTGCGTTTCGTACACAGGAACCGAAGTCGCTGGCGCGAGGAGCGTCTCATACGGATCTTCCCCTGCTTTCCCGGTCGCATCTGATGCCGACTTGCCTGCGTCTGCTTTGCCGTCTGTGGGCGCACGGAGGAGGAGGACGTGGGACATCCTGGTCGTCGAGGACAATGTCAGACAGGCAGACGCTCGCGATGATGGGGCCACTGGCAGAAAAGTGAAAGACCGGCGGGGATCACCCAGCTATCATTATCAATTTTGAATTAGCCCGAGTGTGAGACGAGGCCGTGACCGTCGGTCTCGTCGAAGAAACTGATTTCCAGCCAGCGTTCTGCCGAACGGATCGAGGGAACCTTGAGAAACTTCTTAGTGATCTATCACTTTTCCCGGAAGCTTTTTTGCTCAATAATTAACGGATAATTAATTGTAATTCAAAGTATTCCCGCACCCAAGTTTTTTCTTTGATTCTATTTCATTCGTCGTCAATAGATGATACGTCCAGCGGTGAAATGCGGACTCGTTGTAGTAAGTGAGTCGATTCGATGACATAATACACCGCTTAGGCAATGACTTTGTTCCAAGTTTGGTCTAAATCTTATCTTCCTTCTCTCCCGCGAGCTTCTAAGGCACTTTCGGTTCAGTTCAGCGCTCAGGTTCTAGGGTGCTCCCTTTGACCTCTTATGAACCTTCTGTACTTGGATGAAACTATGCGTAAGTTTATGCGACGCAAATTGCAATGGAAGAAGATGGAAGATAGACTTGAATGAACTGAAAGTATCAATCAGAATAAAATTTCCCCTTTGCTTTCGTTTTCTGATTTCCGTCTCGAAGTCATGCAGCTCGTTTGAATAGATCGATGGTCCCAGAAGCATTCATTTTCTTAAGTCTTTCTTTATAAAAGAAATTTGATTTGGAGGAAGCATCAAAATGATCCCAAATAACTCCAGAAACGACTTCGTGGATTCTCTCGAGCAATGATCAGCATTCATTAATTCGTTAATTCTGCAGATATCAAGACATTGGAAAGGACAGACAAGAAATGCGAATCTAGGCAAGATAGCGGAGGCAAGAGGTCAGTTTACAACATTGTATGCATAAGAGCCAGAGGAAAGTGAATGTTCGAATAGGCATCCTCTGTTCACTGGTCACGAATCGACAAACGCAACTCAATCACTCCTCAATACACATACGGAACAATCCTATACGGCACCAAACTCTTATACTTCTCCCAATCTTTCCCGTACTTCTTCTCACAATTCTCATCGTCGCGAATCTGTCGGTGCGCAAGGAGGCCGGCGAAATAAGTGACATAGAAGTAAGTGATGGGAGTGTTGAAGCCTGTCGGAAGTGACCAGGCAAGCGCCATGAGCAGATCGCCACTAAACGCGAAGAAGGTTCGTGTGGTAAGTTTTTTTTTTGTGCAGGTAAAGGACAGGCAAAGGATACGCACAAATAGTTCGGGTGTCGCGAGAGGCCCCACCAGCCACTTGTAAGTAGCTTCGTACCACGCTCTGTCTCAAAGTATTGCAGGTCTAACAAATATCAGCTCAAAACGCGACCTCTTCATACAGCCGTGGTACTCACTCTTTGGATTTCTGCCATTTCTAAAATCATTCTTCTCGCCATTCGCATCTCTAAAGATGTAGTAACCAGCAAAATTGACCGCCAGAATCGCCGCACTCGCCAACCAACCGAGCTCGACTTGGTTAGAGACCAGATATCTCGCCTGAAGGGAGTACACAAATGGCACCCAAGCAAGGTCTCCTACAGCCAGCATGAATCCAAATCCATCGGTCGTGATATCCATAGTAGTGAAAATCGCAGGCTCATTATACAATGCATCTGCGACGTAGAGTCCTTGGAAGAAGAGGACGAGCCACATTGAGCCTGTCACTTTATCGAAACCGCCTCGACGCACGGCTTGTTCACAGAGCATGCTGATATCGATTAGTGCCCACAGGATGAGACCTGGTCGTAGCTCATTGAAGGATTTGATATCGAAGGAGCCGATCGAAGGATTAAGCTCCCTACCGATGTAGAACTTGGTAAAAGTTTAGAGAAGAGCTTAATCCTGATGGAAGAGTTTACTACTTACATCATAAATGAAGTTACCCGAGTTACCTCCCAGAGCAAGCAACTTCCCCTGACGAAACGAAGCGATATAGACGTATAATGCCTGCAGCATGGACATCAAAACCGAAGCTGTAGCGAATCCGATCCACTTTTCGTATATAAAGGTAAAGCTCGCAGGTCCATTCGCATAAATATACCCGGAAGCCAGGCCCATCGTCAACAAGAAAGTCGAAAACGCATTGATCTTATATTTCTTCTTTCCACCTGTTCTTAGCGGAATGCCTTCAATCCAATCGCCTGGTAGGATGGCCCAAGTAGCGACACAGTACGTGTACCACGCGAGGTACATCAGAGTAGCTTCGGTGTCCCAGAGGCTCTTCCACCAGTTGAGATCTGTGACGGCAGAGGTAAACCTGTCCAGCAGGACGGGAAGTGGTGGTGGACACCCGCCCGCAGCTTCAGAGCAGGAGAAGTAGAGAGCATAGATTAGGAATGGTACACCGAGAGATACAGCGAGTGCGCCTGGAGGACCAAAGAATTCGTACGAGGTCGTGCGTGGGTTGAGCTCATTGGCTTGCTCTTTTGATGAAGACGAAGATGAAGACATGATGAACGAAAATCAAGCGATGGTTGCCTGAACCACCACTCTTATAAGAGCTTGGCTGCGGATGATAATGTCGTACGACGGCGGTGGGAGTGAACAGCGCTTCAAAGAATCTCATACGACAACTTGATGACGACGCGCACGTGACTCGTTTTAACCAATTAGCTCGAATTTTTGAGCAAATCAGCTGCTCTTCCTACTTTTCTTTCATCCCTAGAATACAGGCAGGAATGGTCGCAAAGAAAGAAAAGCCTCTTCACTCTCTCGTTGCGGGAGCTACGGCAGGTGGCATAGAAGCGTGCGTTTGACCGTGTACTTTCACGCACATTGGAACGTTCAACCTACGGCAGACTCATAACATATCCCACGGAATTCGTGAAGACTCGATCTCAATTCGGCGGAGAGGTGCATCATAATATCAATGATCGTATGATGCAAATATCTGCTCACTAGTGACTTACTTGGCAGAAAGAAAAACCAATAGAAATCATTCGCAATACATTACGAACACGAGGGATAACAGGGTTATATTCGGGATGTACGGCTTTGATTACTGGGAATGCTGTCAAGGCAGGCGTGCGGTTCTTGAGTTATGATCAATTTAAGAGTATGTTGGCGGATCGGGAGGTGCGTGCGTTCTTCCTTGTCCTCCGCTTTTTGCCTCGATTCGCCTCGTTCCATATGTTGCAAGTTTTGTCCATTTCAGACCAACTCTATGCTGCTGAGTTGCCGCCTCTTATGGACCTGTGCTTAAATCTGCTGTAATTCTGTAGGGAAAAGTCAGTGCGCCTCGAAGCCTCTTAGGTGCTCTCAACGCGTCCGTAGAATCCAGACTTTAAGTTAACCTAAACATCGCTTTGGCTTCGTCTTCATATGTAGCTGGACTCGGGGCAGGTGTGATGGAGTCCATCTTCGCCGTCACGCCCTCCGAAACAATAAAGTACGTTCGTTCATGACTTCTTTTTGGCATTTCGAATCGTTGAATGTTGTGCCATCTTGTACGTAGAACAAAGCTCATTCATGATTCTAAACGTCCAAATCCACAATACCGCGGGCTCATACATGGGACGATGAGCATTATCCGGCAGGAAGGGATCTTCGGGATATATCGTGGACTATTCCCCGTTGTACGTATCTTTCTCAAGTCTCATTCGTATGTATTTCTCACAACGTCTGTGCGACTGGATCTGTCTTCTGTCTGATTAGATGATGCGCCAAGGCGCCAACTCCGCCGTCCGCTTTACGACGTACACGACGCTGAAGCAATTCGTTCAAGGGAATGCCCGACCTGGTCAACCTATACCGACAAGCATAACCTTCACCATCGGTGCTATCGCAGGTCTCGTCACAGTGTACACTACCATGCCTCTCGAGTTCGTATCTTGCGTCCTTTCTTAGCGTTTATATTATATATTAGTACTGTGATTTATTATCTTTTCACATCTCTGGCGTCGGCAGTGTTATCAAAACGCGGATGCAATCTCTCGAAGCGCGACAACAGTACCGAAACTCCTTCCACTGCGCCTATCGCATCTTCACCGAAGAGGGCGTCCTGCGATTTTGGACCGGCACGACTCCGCGATTAGCTAGACTCGTCGTACGTCCTCTCTCTCTCTCTCTCACATTCTCTCTTTGCGACCGAAATTCATGACTGAACATGCTTTGATTACTTTTATACAGATGAGCGGAGGGATCGTCTTCACGGTGTACGAGAAGATGATAGCGTTGATAGGAGGAAGGGAGGAGTCGAACTCGGAGACATGAAAAATAAAGGCAAAAGCTCGTAGAATCTCCGCCTGTGAGTCAACCATTCACCTACGAAAGCGATATACTTTATAACGTTGGTCGGTGTTTGGAATAGACTGTCTGATGGACTTGGAACTTACATGATTACGAAGATAACCTGTAGAAGAACAGTAATTGGCCTAATCAGTTACACGTAGATGGAATATTAAGATATGGTACCTCAGATCAATTCGCTCCACTTAGGTTTTTCCTACAGTCAAGCGAGCAGATATGTAAGTTCCGTTTTGTCCTGACTAACCGTGGGCGTAATGCATCTAATCTTATTGTCACGCCAAATGAAGCAACATTGCTACTTTATTGATAGTGATACATGCAAAAATGTTACAAGGAATGAGTTGGGGTAGCGAGACGTGTGAGTCAAGAGAAGATGGGGAGACCGGGCCAAGGCGAGATCAAATCACATAAAGTCAGTAGAACAAGGGCGTGTAAATCTGCTTGGATGGACACTGGACGTGTGAGATGAGATCAACGGAAGGATGTCAGTGGGCAAAGGATCTTAGGGGAAGGTCTGAGGCCAGGGGTCGAGTAATAGTGAGGTGCAAGTTGAGACGAAGCCCGGGCCAGTACAAGTGAGTGAATATGCATTTTAAATGAGTCCAATGCATATTAATATTGTACCACATCTGATTTGGTACGAGCTACCTCAGTGAAAAATCCAGAAATATGACAATCAGAAGTTGGAAATGCAGGTCGGAGTCAACGTCAATGCTCGTTTCCGGACCGGACTACTGATCATCCCCCAGGGCTTCAGGATGAAGCTGACGTTTCGTCAGTACTCCGAATTATATACAAGTTTGTCGCAGTACCAATACAGTGGCATTACTAGTAGACATTTCAAGTAGGTGCGGACTCGGCTTGTTTCTAGACAAATAAAGCGATTTTTGCAATGCAAAAATTGACCAGAGGGTTCAGATTTCGTTCTGTAGTCCTGTAGATCCGGGGAAGCGTGATTGAGCGTCACCGGTAACTTCGCTGACTTTGGCATCAGGGATCCAGACAGTAGACAGAGATTCTGAGGATCGGAAAGCTTTCGAACTTGGTCGACGGAACCTACTCACGACAAAACAAACATTTTCATGCATTCGAGCTGTTTCTTCTCGAACCTGCTCTCTACTCTTCTACGCATCGTTGCAAATAACTGATCAGTAAATACAATGTGCAAGACAAAATCATGGGGTAAAAAAGGCAGTAAGCTCATGATCTGCTATTCTTCTTGAAGTTGTTCGGGAGTAATGAAGCAGTCCGTCCATCGTTCACCAAGGCACGCTCCTGTAAAATCAAGCTTGGTAGAGAAATCGCAGTTCAACACGGATATGTTGCGAGGCCCACAAAGCGTTCGACGAAGGTCAGGAGGAATCCACAGGAGAAGATCGTCACCTTTCGGTCCGCCATATTTTATCCACCCATTGTCACCTAGGACCCAGTCCGAAAAATCTCTATTGGTTGACGAAGACCTCATCGCGGCATTTCTGGAGTCCTCTGAAGGATGCTGGAGAATGTCTGACACATCCCACACCCTGACTGTATTATCACAGGAAGGTGCAACTATTCGGGAACCATCAAGGGACAAGGCAAGAGTCTTCATCCAGACTAAGTGGTCTTCGAGACTGCAAAGAATCTGGTGATTTTCTACGTTCCAGATTCGAATTCTGGCGATCCCGGACGCCGTGATAAGATATCCCCCGTCATGCGAGTAAAGGATAGACGTGACCAGGTCGTCTTTCCATTCGACAAGACGAGCAACGATATGTCCATTCCCCGTGTTAAGAATAGTGATGTTTCCTCTGTCTGTGCCACAGGCAATCCGCGTATCGTCTGGAGAGAAGCAAACGGAACTGAGTGACCCGGATTGCTTGATTGAAAGTTCGGATGTTACTTTCCATGTCTCTGTGTTCCAGACTTTGATCATATTACCCGAGCCTGATGCAAATTGCTTGCCGCCCGGCGAGAAGGCTATCGAGCCAAGCTTCTTGTGGAACAAAGACGGTCCAGCGATGAAACTGTCACTCGCTATGCTCCATACTCTCATTGCCTTGTCGATGAGACCGAAGACGAGCGTCATGCCGTCTGGGGAAACAGCCATGCAAGTCGTGCCGGTCAATTCTCCCTCCAAAGGACCACAGACTACTTCGTATGAACCTGCTCCCCAAATCCTGATCGTCTTGTCGGATGAACCTGAGACAAGCCGCAAGCCATCTTGCAAGAATGCCACGCAAATAGCAGCCTTCGTATGCCCCAGTAGAGGCCCGGCTACAATGTCTCCTGTCTGGGCGTCCCAAACTATGATCGAGCCGTCAACCGAAGCAGACGCAATTCGCCTTCCATCCGGCGAAAACGCGAGGGACATGATGAAGGCTGTATGTTTTTGAGATGATTCTGAGCTAATCGCTTTGAAACTAGCATCCCAGATTCTGACCGTTCTGTCATCGGAACCCGAGGCGATGTATTTTCCATTTGGTGAATACGCAACGCAATAGACATATTCTGTGTGACCCTCAAAAGGGCCAGAAGCAATATTTCCACTTTTGGCATCCCAGACTATGATTGTCTTGTCCAAGGAACCAGAGACTATGTACGACCCGCAAGGTGAATACGCCGCTGACATCACCCAATCTGTGTGTCCTTTGAAAGTGGAAACGACACTTCCACTTTCCACTTCCCAGACTTTGATTGTTCTATCAACGGAACCGGAGACGACTTGCTTGCCGTCTGGAGAGTATGCGACGGACTTAACCTCTGAAGAGTGTTCGAAAGGCCCGAAAGCAAGTAGACCATTATTTACATCCCAGATTCTAATAGTTTTGTCTTCGGAGCCTGAAGCAAGACGCGCACTGTCAGGAGAAAAGGCGACAGAATTAATCCAGTCTGTGTGTCCGGTCAGTCTAAATATAGCCCTTCCGTCTGCAGCGTCCCATATGATGATCGTATTGTCGTGTAAACCCGAAGCGATCCTCGTCCCATCAGGAGACCAAGCGACTGAGTTCACAAGCTTGGTATGACCCTCCAACGGACCAAGAATTAAACTCCCGTCTCGAGCATTCCATACTCTAAGCGTGCCGTCTTTAGAACCCGATACGATGCGGCTCCCGTCAGGTGAAAAGCGGGCAGTCCTCCCTTCTAATGGCCTGTAAATCACGTCTCCGCTGTCAATGTCCCTCACTAGGACCGTGTTGTCATTACAGGCTGAGGCGACGTGCATCCCATTAGGCGAGAAGGCGGCGGAGGACACACGTCCGGAATGCCCTTCCAGAACCTTCAAACACAATGGAGGTCTTTTGACACCTCTGTGCTCTACCCGTACCATAGAAGCCATGCATTTCGAGTAATGAGCTACAAACTCCGAATCGTCACCCCAGAAAGGAAGCATGGAGATATAAACGTGTGGCGTGCTTTGCATAATTGGCGAGGAAAACATGGAGGCAAGACGACTGGCGTCCTGAAGAAAGGATGCAAGACTTGCATCCTTTGGCTGAAAAGAAGTCAGTTTCCTGGTCCCATGAATTTGACGGATTTTTTACCACAATCCAGGTCAGGACTTCGCGAAGAGAGCGCGTGGCAACACGGCCAAATAAGTTCAACAAACTGAGTACCTCAAACCAGAATAAAAGTTGGCGATACGCAAAGTACGAGAGCTGGTCATGGAGGTCGGAAGAATATGATGCGTCAAGAAGATGCTGAGCCCAATAAAGGCACGCGTATTCCAGGTGTGATGGTATTTGAGATTTGATACGATCCGCAAGGTCCGGTACATCATCATTGCGAACGAAGGACGATTTCAGGTCACAGATGTTGAATCGCAGAAGGTTCTTCATGACTATGAAGCATTGGTTAATGATCAGATCTTTCGCCTTGGGAATGTCAATGAACCACAAATCGTTCGAGCGTTCAGGTGACATCAAGTAGTCCGAGAAGGAAGTGTGAAGCAGGCTGACAGGACCTCCGGGGTTATACGTGAGAACACTTCGTAAATTCTGCAGAATAAGAATCGAGGACCTCTGAGGCGGAAGTCCCAAGATACCGTCTATGTCTCCACTCGACACCGGGACCTTGCTCAGCAGCACCAAAGCTAAAACTTTTCGGAATAGTTCTTTCGATCCCTCGTCACTCCACTTGATGCCCGACGCACTGAGCACCGCAGCATATAGCGCATCCAGTCCGAATCCCGAGAGTGTCCGCGAGTCCGATACAAGATGCTCGAGTCGATCCAATTTTGTGTTGCTATTCTCCACCATTTTCACCGCCGTAGATGCCCAAATAAATAACCCGCCTGCGGCATTTCCGAGCATCTCCATTTTCACTTCCCAAGGATAGCCATTTGGTATCTCCACTTCCTCTCGAACAGCACGGTACATTTCGGTACGCAGATAAATAACGACATCCTCTTGGCTGACCTTCGACGTGTAGTCTAACTCCATCGCTCGCACATGATTCGGCTGCGACGAAAGGACTTTGTCAATGTCCGACTCCCGTCGACTCGCGATGAGGAATCGAAAAATGCTGGGAAGCTTCGTGAATTCTCTCACGAGGTCCATCAATCCACGTCGAGTGTCTGGAGTCCCGCATTCGTCGAGCGCATCAAACACGATAACGATAGGTCCTGACATCGATGAGGCAGAAGCAACAAGAGGCTGGAGTAAAAGTTTGTTGAATTGGTGCATCGAGGATGCTGTAGCAACGTCTTGATCATCCTCGATCGCAGAAAGAATGCTCGATCCAATCGAAGAATCGAAAATTCCAAGCTTGTATGCGATTGTCCGTATCACCGACGACGGCTCGCTCTTCCCTCTCTCGAAGAAGAGAAACGCACCGAGACGCGACATGTCCCGGAAATGCTGCGCAATAGTCGAGCTGATCGTACTTTTTCCGGAACCTGCAACGCCGTACAGCCAAAGGACATTCTGCGTCGTCTCAGAGAACATCCATTCAATGATATGCTGTCTGATTCCAGAACGCGTCCCAGGAAGACAAATCGGACGGTCGAATGCATCGAAGTGTCCCGGATTGAGGTATTGATGCAACACTGAGAAAACGGCGTCAGAGAACACTCTGAAATAGGATGAAGCACGGACAAAGCTTGTCAACGCCACACGCTGTCCGCATTGAAACGACGGCAGTGTGGATATTCACTCCAGAATCAATGTCGTTCTTGAGCTTAGCCAAAGTCCGTATAAATCGGTCTATCTTCTGAGATTTGTCCGCCTCAAGCATTCGACCTAGGGTAAACGATTTGTAGAATGAAAAATAGGAAAGCGGTGTGATTCACTCACCGACAAAACTGTGGCTTGTATACTCCCGGACAAAAATACAACATTCAATGGTCTGCTTCAGAAGCCCGTCTATAGATCGTTGTAGCGTGACGGACTTGTCGCAGAGTGTCTGAACATCGCTTGTGAACTCAAAATCCTCACTCATAGTTAGAACAAGCTCAATAATCTTCTGATCAGATCGGAAGACATTTTTAACGGCCTGAGCAACAATATTGAATGAGCACAGTGCAACCCCCAGAGATAAGGGCTCACCTTGTACAAAGCAGACGTCAACGAGCATGCAATACTCAAGAACGGATGTATCTAGGCGGTGTCGGCAGCGATTTCGAGGCGAGCTCCTCACGGTTATTGAGGGACTCACTTCAGATAGAGCGTCCATGATCTTTTCAAATCCTTCTAGCCTTCGTAACAGTTCACCGACGGCCTTGTACAGATCACCTTGGTTACCTGTTTGTGTCGCTACATCATCGATTGACTGCACGACGTTTGGTGCATCTGCCGATTGAACGATTCCGGGCCGTTGAACGGCTTGAGCGGCTCCTCTGATACTCATATCAGCTGCCTTCATTGTGCCTATATCGGAAAGTCGCAGTAAGATTCGGCCCATAAACTCTGCTCCACGCTTCCGTGATACAATATTAAGAGGGACTAAGTACAGGTTATGTTGAGTAAAGCAGGACTTCCGTTGAAGTGAATCACTACCTTCGGCAGAAGATCTCGCCAACAAATCAGCAAGATCAATAACGCCCACACCGACACATGAATCCGGGAGCAGTGTGGATTCATGTATGACTTGAATTTCTAGAGTCTCACTTTCAAAGGAAGCAGGGCTAGATATGGAGCGTTAGGCGAGAGTATTGAAATGTGAATCCCACACGCACAACGTGATGGTTTCATTCCAAGTAGGAGACCTGTTTCTCTTAATCGTCCGTGTCCTTTCCGTGATATCTCCAATACTCAGTGCAACGTAGAGTGCCGGATCCATACAATGAAAAGTACGTTTCCATCGGAGATCCTCCAAGCGAATTACTAGAAATCAATATGCATCAGCTTTCTCGGGGCTACGGAAAAAGGACAAACCTTCGAGACTATAGTGACTGGACATGGTAGTGAGAAAGGAAGGACTGTCTCATGCCCTCAGCCCACCAAGTCCAACTACCTATATCCACCGTACAAGGTCCGATAGATGGGAAACTGATGCATCAATAGACACTGGTCCAAAATCAGATCAGATGCAAGGAGGAAGGCCCGGTATCAGTCGCTGGAAGAGTCACCTGATATTCAGTGCCTCCCATAACATCTATTTCCAATGTTTATCGAGTTCAGCACTGATGGTCGAACTTGGGTGGACTGAATTACTGCGTCTCTATTGGGATGGGTATTGCTTGATATCGTGGAAATGTGTAGACATGTTTCTTGACAAAGCATGCGACTTTGCAAGGCGAAATTTTTCCAGAGCTCTTGGGCTCAGTTCTTGCGGATACCGAATAGGTACGAAGTACTTCCAGGATTCAGACATTAAGGACAGTACTTGGGAAGTGGCAAGTTCGAGGCGACCAAACAACCTGATCGTTCTGTTCTCACGATATGTTACGTAATGTAATTAAAGTAACAAATTGGATCAAGCTTCAAATACAAATACAAATACAAATACTTTCTATCAGTCCGCACTAATTACATGTAAACTTTACTACTAATTTGCTTCCTCCATCATAAGAATTTGCACGATATTATAACAGATTATGTCAAGTTTGCCGAATATTATGTCAAATTGGACGTCTTATATGCACTTGTATAAACGCCGTACGTGGTGTTAATCTTATATTATCTCGTGCAAATTTTTGTGATGTTCTTTATCCCATCCGTCGGGAACTTGGCAAAGTAAGACATCCTAGAGGTGCAGCCAAGAAACTTGCAACGTACGTATATGTTACTATAAGTAGGTCTGGTTTTCCCAACTTCTTGTAGTAGTAAATTTCACAGATGCATCTATTCATGCCAAGAAGCAAGACTATTACTTTATTGATACATGCAAGAATGGTACAAGAATTGAGTTGGAGTTTTGAATCGCGTGGGGAGTCAAGAGCAAGCGGGGAGAGATGGGAGGTAAGACAAGATGTGAGGAATGAGGAGTGAATGTATTTATGAATGTATGTATGAATGAATGAACGTACAGTAAAAAGCCAAATCACAAGAAAAGTCAGCAGAATAACGAAATGTACATGCATTAACGAATGCGAAAATCTTATAACGATGAGTTCAGGAGGAAAAGTGTCAGAGTGGGAATCACAACGTGAACACGTCAAACTCTACAATCGCGCCCGTATGTTCATCATGCTACAAACACACCAACAGCAAACAATATCATCAGCATTTCCCAAAGGAACGAAAAAGGGGGGGTAGAAACTGACCTTCAGACCAATAATCCTCTCTTCATCCATTAACAGACCATGGTACTCATATCGGTTCTTCGACACGTACTCCACACACGGCAGAGGCCATTTGCACTCCTGACTGAACAGCTGCTGGAGCTCGAGATCTTCGACCTCGTTGTAACCCTCTATTAGGCGGACACTCTTCCACGATGCATCCTCTTCTTCCTTTTCTTCTTCTTCTCTTTGTTTCTGTTCAGCGAGATAATTCTTGTTTCGGTTTTCTCGCGGGTGGTTTTGAGCTGGGCGTTGGAATAAGCGTTTAAGGCTCGAGAGAGGTGGGAGGTTACTGGGAATGGAGGAGAATGAGGCAACGCCTGCGACGGATGAGGATGAAGGGTGAGTCAACCACGAGAAGGAGGAACTCGAAGTGGAGGCAGCCATGTCCACATCGTCAGTCCCCTGCGATCCAGACTCGGAGGCCATGTTCACATCCATAAGCCCAAGCTCCGGAAGTCCCGTTGTATGTGGTTCAGATCCCAATTCTGGCTGTACCTGCTGGCCCTCAGGCTCGGACTCCGAGTCTGAGTCCGAGTCCAAACCATTAAACCCTCCCGGGATGTTTGCACTAGAGCGGGACTTCGATCCATCTTCCTGCCATCCATTCATCATCATCTCGTCGTCATCATCACACCCATTCCAGACGATATTGGTGTCAGAATCCCAGGCTGTGGCAGCAAGTATCCGCGCGCGAGCCTTCCGAACAGTAATTGGGTTGAAATCCTTAACGACAATATGCCCCTCCTCGTCTGTCCCAACATATCTTTGCCCCGCGCTTGTGGTGATCCAATTCGATACGTGCGTGTCGTCTGCCATCCAGTGTGACTGTTGACCCCAGTACGCCCACGATACAACTGGCACATTGTCTTCGGTCTCGTTGTCCAAGTTCTCCGCAGTTCTTTGCTCGTTAGCCACATCTCCCTCTGCTCCCGCATTCACTGCTCCGTTCTCCGACGCGGTCGACGGTGGTGGCGATGGACTTGCTTCATTAGCCCACATGTCCACAAGCTTGAGCAATAGCGCGCGATGCACGACAAGAGAAACGTTGTGCCGTAATACACCCCACTGACCCATGAAGATATCATGCGGTTCATTGTTGAATTCACGATAATATATTTGCAGCAGAACAATCGCCTTCTTCGCATCCGGTGCGAAGGGCGGGCGCTTCTTCTCGCGCATGCGCTGTGCATAATCAGACCTTCCTTCCAGCAAGCTCGGATGCGTTTCACCTATCGGATTTGGTTCTGACCGACACTGGATCGCACCGACTTTGACGAGCGGTTGGAGAGCAGGTAGCGTGAGCCTTAGGACACGCTCGAAGCCCTTTGCTGAATATCCTTTCGTGACGTCTGGTAGACGTATGATCTCAAGTCCACGTTCGCGATCTGGAAGGAGAACAAGCTCCGGCGAGAGGAAGACGAACCCGTCCCAGGTTTGTTGCGGCGCAATCTCCGACTAGAAAATGTAACAATTCAAGTAAGTGACAGCTTCCCAAAAGCCTAAAAGATACCACGTGCCAAGACCTTCGTGCCTTCCCACCAATTGAACAGCAACAGCTTGTCTTCATCTCGCTGACGAATTCTTTGCAGTGTCCGGTGCCAAGTAAGCAGCAACAGCAATCGCGGACCGACGATCTCCAGCATGATCGACAACTTTCCTTGGAGAAGCTGATTGTTCTCGACCGGATCAACGACAATGTCCGGGTTCTTCGCTAGAGGGTGCGGAGCGCCCGTAGAGAGCTCCCGAAGTGAAAGTATGATAGAGCCCGGTTCTCCGTTTTGCCTGAAGAAGTAGAGTAGTAGTTATTTTTGAAGTCTCAGTAAACCAAACCATGCCACGTGTGTGAGTGTATGTACGTACCCAGGTCTTATCCCGACGACAGCAACGAGATCAAACTCCTGCAAGCCAAACCCGATATCGATGATATTATTGCCCTCGATCTTCATTTCCGGCCACGGATCACTTCTCACAGCCGGTCCGGGTTCAGCATCGACATTACCACTTCCACTAGTACTACCTTTACCACTGGCAGCACAACTAGTTAGGTCAAAGAACCTCAACGAGTGCGTATCGCGCGATATGACCGAGTGTTTGCAATCTCCCAAAAGATACACACCGCCAGATAGGTCGTATATATGCGACGTCCTATGTGGCACTATGACCCGCGTGACGTTGCGCGAGAGGTCCATCATGCGCCAGCTCCGCTCTCGCCGTCTTATCTCCTCGACTTTACTGCGGACGTCCAGCGCCCCGGATCCATTATTCTTTATGTTAATGTAAGTGTTGGTGTCGACCATACCGGATACCTGGAGCTGAAAAGAATATTCCAACTCGGGGAAGGAGTGGTAGACATCGCGGAAGAAGGTGTTGAGTTGTGAGACAACGAGGAGGTCCCGCCAGTCTAGAAAGGCGAATATGCGGGCGATTGTCTCGACGGGTAAGTCCTGAAGATGCATGAGTGCCAGCAAGATGTTGGATGTCAGAATGAGAGATGGAGTAGGCAATAAATAAGAATGAACGCGGAAAGCGGAAAGTCGAGGAGGAAATAGGAGCACGTGCACCTCAGACGTAACCATCAACTCCTGGACACCCGTACAGTTCACAACGTGCTTGCCGCGGTCAACACACATTCCTCATTTCAAATTATGCTTAGATGCAAGACCGATAATTATACTTCGCACATGATCATCTCTTATAATTTCAGTTCAGGTAATACAATTTTAATTTACAAATACCCTATCGAATTGTCAATATTTTTATGCATTAGGTCCAGGTCGGATAGCCTGCTTCAACGGCCATCGATCCCAATGCGCAGCATGGTCGTACAGCATCACGGATCTTTCGGGTGTCCCGTCGCCCTGTAAAAATGAATTATATTCAGCGCGAGGGATAAGATAAGAAAAGAGTTCGACTTACAATGAAGTACAACGGGAATCCCGGGTCGAATGGCAGAATACTCTCAAGGTACTTGATCTGCTCGTCAGAAAGCGAAATCTTCAGCGCCTCGACATTCGCCATGAGGTGCTCGACCTTGCGTCCTCCAATGATCGGGAATACGTAAGGCGTCTTCTGCATCACGTACGCAATCGCAACAGCAGTGATATGTTCCGTGCCGACTTCCTTCGCGACCTTCTCCAACGCGGCACACATCTTCTTCTCGTTCTCATTACGCAACCATTCAGGACGGTTTAATAGGCGTCCCTTTTCACCGGTGGCCAATCGTCTCTGCTCTTCTGCGTCCGTACGAAGACGACCGGACGCAAGAACATTCCATGGTGCGAGAGCAAGTCCAAGATTGCGTGCCATCGGGATAATCTCGCGCTCAAAACTACGATCCATGACGTTCCACGCGCCTTGATAAATCACGAACGGCGTCTTCGCGTGGTCCTTCGCGTATTGATTCGCAGCAGAGACGACCCATGCAGGAGAATCAGATATACCAAGATAGAGAACTTTGCCTTGAGTAACAAGGTTATGCAGGTGATCCATCACTTCCTCGATAGACGTGTTCCAATCCCACCAGTGCACATAGAGAATATCGATATACGACGTCCGCAGCTTCTTCAAGCTCGCTTCAACGCTGACTTTGAGACTCTTCGCGTTGTTTCCCGTGTAATTGACTTTGTGCGTCACATCCTGAGCTACGCGCTTGAAGTTCGTTGTGTACTAAAAATGGAATAAAAATTAGCAAGATGCATACAGAAAGATAAGAGAAAGCGACAAACCTTCGTCGCAATAACGAGCTGGTCCCGAATACCGCGCTTCTCTGCCCATTCTCCGATGAACAACTCGGACGTCTCTTCCTGACTACAAACCCATATCAACTAATCAGCTCGTGTTATCTTCACAAAAACCTCAAGATGAATACGTACTAATTATTCGCCGTATCAATAAAGTTTCCACCCGCATCAAAGAACGCGTCGAGGAGCTTGAACGACGACTCCTTGTCCATCTCGCCCATACCGAGTTTGCCCCACTGGTCGCCGATGCTCATAGCACCCAGCTGGATGGGCGACACGCGCACACCCGCCAACGGAGAGAGGACGCGGTAACGGGCCAAGGGAGTCGGCGGGGTGGGAGCGGGAGCCCAGAGCGACATTTCTTTTTGTTTTCGTTAGGTAGGAGCTAGAGGATAAAGCGCAGAGAGACTGGAGCAGATAAAGAGGTCGGTTGCTTGATATGCCACTCGCAATTCAGACCGAGCCTGTATTTATACGATGCCATTCTGGTATGTTTTTTGGTCATAAATTCGTAGACACTAGTATTAGTTGCCATGCGCTGAGTAATCCGACGCGTCAGACCTCGGCGAGCGGCAGCCTGCGCGGACTGGACGGACGAAGCGTATGTGAGAATTTCCAGTCTCGGTAAGTCATCAAATGCCTCTTTTGATGAAAGTGATGACAGCTGGACGATTACAGCATCTTCAGAAATTACAGCGCATTCAGAAAACCTCTGCTTTTCATATATTTTGGCCAGGGTCCTTCCAAATATACAAGCCTTGGCTGTCCTAAACGGTCCAGGCTCTCCACCACACTCTCTCTTCAAAATAACTCACTGTTTTCATGGCAGAATGAAATGAAATACTACTTGCTTTCAGCATGTGATCCCTCGGGTTTGAAGACATGCCAGACTCACATTTTCTAGAGCCAAATATGTTTTGCTCGAAGTTTGATTACATGGTGTCATGCTGAACGTTGATTTCTTCTGATCTAGTCCATTTAGCGACGGTGTCCTTCTTCAAAAGAGATCCGACCTACTGGACCTTCTAGGAAGGCCAAAGCCTTCATGCTATTGTATGTTTTCATAAATTGCACTGTAGCCTGGCTAGCACATTAGTGGTGGTAATTATGCAAACAAAATAGAACCAAAAAGACAGGCTGATCAACGAATAATGTTTGCACCATATCAAGCCGTTTCGACTGATTCGAGTACGAGAACATCTGCCACACAATATAGAAGTTGAAAGAACAGCACAAATCATTTAATCTCTGTCCAAGACGTATCTAGCACCTTGGATGTCACACGCAGGCATATTTGCCTAGTCGATGTGCAGACCAAAATGGAAGACACTCTTGACAAAGAGGTTAAATAGTTCGGGCTGTGTCTCTTTCTACTACTCCGAAAACGCGGGTTCTGCACAGGTGCTGCATTCGACGAGAATGAGAGGAGGGATGGAAGAGGAAGAGGAAGCAGACTGCGGCTTTACGATGACGCTGAGTCAAAGTCCGCATTCACATATAGAACAAAGAGGAGAAGCAATGCATGCCGATGCCGACTTCCTCGACGCCCCCTGCGAGCACGAGCATCGAGGGGATGATGGGAAGTAACAAACGAGAGAGTCTGTCCGAATTTATCGGAAAGGATCAGGTTGATTGATGGGATCAGACTCTGACTAAGCTACAAGAGTTTATTTCCCCACGGGCCGAAGTACTAGTGTGTGGGGTGCATCGTCGAGCTTGTGATCACTTTTGTTGGCGCGACAAATCAAATCACTGACAAATCGTCGGTCCTCTCTCTTCTCTGAAAAGTCTCGAATGTCGGTGAATAGGACGTTGCATCATCTTCTCTATCGTGCTAATTTTGGGCGGATTCTTGCGTCATTCAGCTGCTGAAGTAGGCTTTCGGTCTCAATTACCATCATCATCATGCGAAGTAGTTTACAGAATAGTATGTAATTGGACGATACATACATACATTCTATTACTGAATTACATCGGGACGGAACGGTTGGCTCGCTCTCGGACTCTGGCTTCTGTGCGTCATGATTCGTCGTCGTTAACGGGCCGTAGCGCTGATGAGCGAATTGGGAAGTGAGGGGTCTTAGGCCAAGTGTGTCGTGCTGCCACCGCCACGAGTCCGTGACCCCGCTCGAATTGGAATTTGTTTCTCAAACGTGTACGTTTTATTTGAAGTCAGGCCAGCAGCACACGCCCACTCACATCGACATCGGTCGCAGTGTGCTGTATTAGATAGCGAGAAGATCGCGGCGCTGGCTAGCTGCTCCTCTTCCCTTTCTTGCATCTCTATCTACTCTTGGTGACTTCTCATACCTTAACGCACCTCGCTGGTGCGACGAAGGAGAGGAATTACTGTTTGTAAATATAGTGTCTCCGCGATGGTGCGTCCGTCTCTCGTTCTTTAGCTTTAGCATTCGTCCTTGAATGATCTGACTGAACTTCGTGCAGACCATCGGCTCGACCGAAAATCATCCTCAGCAGCATGCACCGATCGCAGTGCACCATCCACGCCCGCATCACCACTCAATCCCGCGCGAGCATACTCGGGAGCATGAGAAAGATGTGCTTGGGCTGCGAAACGCCCTCGGGAGTATACTGAGCCCTGTACGTCTTCCATCCTGCATTCTCCTCGCTTCACATTCCCTCATTCCCCTTACAGAAGCGTCTCTCGACACCATCCTCACATGCCTCGTCAGGCACGGCATCGCCCTGTCCAGCGCATTTCGGACCTGGACTCGTACATCCGTACCATCCAGGTCCGTCGCACTTGCACACGCCGATAGATCCGCATGCAGAATCAGAGGACGTCTCGCATCATGGCGGCGTTGTCTCTACGATACATGAAGAGACGAGTGTTAATGGGCATGCACATGTCCAGCCAGTCACTCCGCCAAAGTCTAGTCCGATCTTGAAGGTATGTCTTTCATATACTAGTACTATATTGTAAAGATCGAGTTTAATGATATCCATCTGGTGACAGCGCACAAACTCGTCTTCGATGCACCTGCACGATCAGCACCACAATCACTCCGCAGCTCCTCCCATTCTTACAACAAGCAACGTTCACTCTTTCTCCGCTCAACAAGCTCAATCCGTCAAGGAATCGCGAAACGTTCAGAGCAAGACCGCAGATACGCCCGCAGAGCTCAAATACATTACAGAAAAACGTGAACGAGAGTTCGCGAAGTCGCAGCAGCATCAGGATCAACACGAACATCCAGGCCATCGCGGGGGCTTGGGCGCATACATTGCGACGCTCCAGAGCGCACGGGCGTGGGACGCACTGGTACATGGGAACATGTCATAACGTTTCCTTACGTTTTCCTCCTCTTCTCTTCCCGGCTCTACTCTTCTCGCCTATTCTGCGGAGAGTGTGTGAGAGTTATTGGGGTCTGGAACGAATGATATCCTTTGCTTCGGGTTCAGTGCGGTGCTTCGAGAAGGGATGGCGGTTGGATGGGGTATGGAGTGTGGGCGTCTCTGTGTATATGAACGATGATGATATCTGTCTATTGTGTCTGGTGCTTATGGTTGTGTTCTGAGTTACTCGTCTTTTTTTTTAATTTAAACTTTTTCAGCGTTCGTCTGTTTGTACTGCTTACTTGTAATGTTGCTGCATCTTCTCGAACCCCCACTTAGTTTTTCCTCCTGCTGTTCTCTTTCTCTCTTCTGTTTTCTTTTCGTGTCTCTTTAGTCGGCTTGTAATCATAGAGATGATGCATGTATGTATGTATGCATGTGACAATTTCTGTGATCATTGTGCGGTTCCGACCGTATAAAATACGGCCGTATATTTGGTGGTCAAGCTCTCATATGGATACGGAACACCCGTATACGGCGTACGGCGTATACGGAGGTTCCGGAACTCTACTGAATCAGGGCGTAATAAGAAATATTTTTTCAAAGTATTCAAAGTTTACCTCGGTGCAATAAAGGTTCTGTTCACTGATAATATTAATGGTGTTTAGGGATGATTTTCATAGGTATCAGCAGATCAGTGTATATGTGCTCACCGGTTGTGTGTGAATAATCACTTATCTGGTTGAATATTGCCAAATTCTTTACTGACACCGTCCCGCCATGCTTGGTAACACCCGAATCATGATGTGTGAAGAAAGCAATCTCAATCTGTTCCCTGCATGGAAGGCTGGGACAAATACCCTTCCAAAGGGCACACGAGGTGAAGTTCCGTATACGGGGTATAAGCCGTATACGATAATTTTTGACTTTTTTTATACAGATACGGCCGTATATATTCTTCTTTTTCTCTTATACGATACGGCCGTATCCCGTATACGGAAAGCCGTATACGCATTATACGCATATGGTCGGAACACTAATTGTGATTGTACGTGAAAAAGGAAGTCAAAACGTGAGCTGGGATATAATAATATGGACCCTTGCATCATAGATAAGGTAGTCTGCTGCGTAGAGTCTGTACTAGATCACATAGAAATTACGTTTTTCCGTTTTTCATAGAACACCTAACCGAAAACTTGTGTCTTGCCCAGGTGACTTGCTGGTTGAATCCCATAGCAGGCAAGGAGTAATAAAAACCCGAAAAAAAGAGTAGCGCGCGATGGCAATAAAGATTTGAAATTCAGACATACAATGCATTCCCTGGCGAAGTGCTTAACTACACTAGATTTGGAATAACGAAAAGGATTCTGGGAACAAAGGGATTCCAAATAAAGTCGATAAGAAAAAAAAGGAAAGACGCTTACGTTCCTTTACTATCAATTTCATATCTTGTTGTGGTGGAACGGATTTCAAATATTTTCATTATGTCCGTTTCAAGCCTTTGTTGTTATCTGGTTATTTCGGGGTTTTACAGTTCTTTCTTTGCTCAGTGTGATTAGATAATACATGTATAGTGAGAGTGAGAGTTGAGTAATTTGATTTATTCTGCCTAATTGAGCTACGCATCTATACTACAGTAACTAATTGACGCGTTCTTGACGTGTCGCCTCTTGTCCTTTTGTCACCATCATCATGCCACTCCATCCAACAACACCTACAAACCATCACTGTGCCTGGTTTATCTACCTCATTCATCATCTAGCTCATTCACGACAAATATTGGTATTCTGAATTGCTTAGTACGTAACTTCTTCTGTCGTGCCCATTGTGGGCCCCCGACCTGACACGATTCAACCTCAATGTCTACAGCACTTTGTTGCTATGCTTTTACAGAAGAACATTGTGCAAGACCTCTGGTAACAACGAGAGCCGCTTTCTTTGTCTAGAAGCGCGTCTGAGTACGTAGCAATGCCATCTTCGTTCGAATAGACGTAAATATCAAATCCACCCTAAACGCGGTGACTAATCCTATTCTCCTTGTACTTGAGCTAATTTTGTACCAGCGTCTGTCGATACATCAACTTCTCGTCTACCGGGCCTTGAGCAACGTATATGATACAGCGTTTTATTGTTATGCTTTCCGCGCAAGAACATGGTGCAAGACCTCCGGTAATTGCGAAACCGCATGCCTTGTCTAGAAACGCGTCTACGTGTCATCCGGCTAAGCAGCAATACCATCTTCGCTCGAAGAGATGTAACGATCCAATCCACCTTAACTCCCCTAACTTCAACAGTCAATGCTCTGAACACCAGGTACTGATCGCCGGATGATTAGTTCGGCGACTGGTATCCCTTTCTCTTGTACTTGGGCTGAATCTGTATCGGCGTCTATCGCTACAGCAACGTCCACAGGGCCTTGGGCGGCATATATGAGTAGCTGGTGAGTTGAGGATATGAAGCTGTCCTTCCCTCTGAACACTATGTCTACTCATTACAGCCTCAAAGGTCCGTCCTTATACCATGAATTTGACCAAGAATGCTGATGCATACTTGATTTCTAGTAATTCGCTTGGAGGATCTACAGTGGAAGCATCTTTTGCATCGAAAAGATCCGAAATTTTTCGTTGAACTGAGTATCGGAAATGTCACGAAAAGGACTCGGACAGCCGAGAGAAGCAGGTCTCCTACTTGGAATGAAGTCATCACGTTGTACGTGTGGGATTCACACTTCAATACTCTCTCGCCTAACGCTCCATATCTAGCCTCGCTTCCTTTGAAAGTGAGACTCTAGAAATTCAAGTGATGCATAAATCCACACTGCTCCCGGATTCATGTGTCGGCGTGGGTGCTATTAATCTTGCTGATTTGTTGGCAAGATCTTCTGCCGAAGGTAGCGATTCATCTCAACGGAAGTCCTGCTTTACTCAACATGCCCTATTCTTAGTCCCTCTTAATATTGTATCGCCAAAGCGTGGAGAAGAGTTTATTGGTCGTATTTTCCTGCGACTATCGGGTATAGATGCCATGGAAGCAGTCGATATAAGCATCAGAGGAGTCGCCCAAGATGTTCGGCGACCCGGAATCGTTCAATCGGCAGATGCATCAAACGTCGCACAGTCAGTCAATGATGGAGCTACTCAAACGGGAAGCCATGATGAGCTATACAATGCCGTCGGTGAACTGTTACAAAGGCTGGAAGTATTTGGAAAAGTCATTGACGCTCTATCCGAAGTGAGTTCCTTGATAACGATCTGTAATCTGTGCTGTCATCGGTACTGATTCTGTCTTCGCAGTTACATCCGTTTGTTAGTATCGTATGGTCGTTGACATCTGCTTTGTACAAGGCGAGTCGATAATGCGTGCTCTTGCGTTGTTTCTGCACTGTGCTCATATGTAAATGCCCCTAAGGCGGTCAAGAATGTCTTCCAAGCCGACAAAAAGGTCATTGAACTTGTACGGACTATGAGCGACGCTTTTGAGTTTGTTTGCGATGTCCAAGCACTCAGAAATAGAGCCTTCGGACTACAACGATCCATAGACAGGCTCCTCAAGCAGACTATTGAATGCTGTATTTTTGTCCGGGAGTATACAAGCCACAGTTTTGTCGGTGAGTGAATCACACCGCTTTCCTATTTTTCATTCTACAAATCGTTTACCCTAGGTCGAATGCTTGAGGCGGACAAATCTCAGAAGATAGACCGATTTATACGGACTTTGGCTAAGCTCAAGAACGACATTGATTCTGGAGTGAATATCCACACTGCCGTCGTTTCAATGCGAACAGTGCATGGCGTTGACAAGCTTCGTCCGTGCTTCATCTTATTTCAGAGTGTTCCCTGACCCCGCTTTCTCACTCAGTGTTGCATCAATACCTCAACCCAGGACACTTCGATGCATTTGAGCGTCCGTTTTGCCTTCCTGGAACGCGATTGGAAATCAGGCAGCAAATCATTGAATGGATGTTTTCTGAGACGACGCAGAATGTCTTTTGGCTGTACGGCGTTGCAGGATCCGGAAAAAGTACGATCAGCTCGACTATTGCGCAGCATTTCCGGGACATGTCACGTCTCGGTGCGTTTCTCTTCTTCGAGAGAGGGAAGAGCGAGCCGTCGTCGGTGATACGGACAATCGCATACAAGCTTGGAATTTTCGATTCTTCGATTGGATCGAGCATTCTTTCTGCGATCGAGGATGATCAAGACGTTGCTACAGCATCTTCGGTGCACCAATTCAATAGACTTCTACTCCAGCCTCTTGTTGCCTCCGCGTCATCGATGTCGGGACCTATTGTTATCGTGCTTGATGCGCTCGACGAATGCGGGACTCCAAACACTCGACGTGGATTGATGGACCTCCTGAGAGAATTCTCGAAGCTTCCCAGCATTTTTCGATTCCTCATCGCGAGTCGACGGGAGTCGGACATTGACAAAGTCCTTTCGTCGCAGCCGAATCATGTGCGAGCGATGGAGTTAGACTACACGTCGAAGGTCAGTCAAGAGGATGTCGTTATTTATCTGCGTACCGAAATGTACCGTGCTGTTCGAGAGGAAGTGGAGATACCAAATGGCTATCCTTGGGAAGTGAAAATGGAGATGCTCGGAAATGCCGCAGGCGGGTTATTTATTTGGGCATCTACGGCGGTGAAAATGGTGGAGAATAGCAACACAAAATTGGATCGACTCGAGCATCTTGTATCGGACTCGCGATCACTCTCGGGATTCGGACTGGATGCGCTATATGCTGCGGTGCTCAGTGCGTCGGGCATCAAGTGGAGTGATGATGGATCGAAAGAGCTATTCCGAAAAGTTTTAGCTTTGGTGCTGCTGAGCAAGGTCCCGGTGTCGAGTGGAGACATAGACGGTATCTTAGGTCTTTCGCCTCAGAGGTCTTCGATTCTTATTCTGCAGAATCTACGAAGTGTTCTCACATATAGCCCTGGAGGTCCCGTCAGCCTGTTTCACACTTCCTTCTCGGACTACCTGATGTCACCTGAACGCTCGAACGATTTGTGGTTCATTGACATTGCCAGGGCGAAAGGTTTGATCATTGACCGATGTTTCCTTGTCATGAAGGACCTTCTGCGATTCAACATCTGTGACCTGAAATCGTCCTTTGTTCGCAATGATGATGTACCGGATCTTGCAGATCGTATCAAATCTCAAATACCATCATACCTGGAATACGCGTGCCTCCATTGGGTCCAGCATCTTCTTGACGCTCCCTATTCTTCCGATCTCCTTGAGAAGCTCTCGGACTTCGCACATCGTCATCTCTTATTCTGGTTCGAGGTGCTCAGTTTGGTGAAAGCATTCAGCCGTGTCGCTATTCGTGTACTTCCTGGAGTTTCCTCTTGGGCTGAGGTAGGATATTCAGCAAGTTCATGGGTGCGGGTAACTGACTGCATTTCAGCTGCATGATGCAAGCCTCGCATCCTTTCTGCGGAATGCCAGTCAGCTTGCATCCCTGTTTGCCTTGCCAATTATGCTGAGCATGCCGCATATTTATGTCTCCATGCTTCCGATTGCAGATGAGGATTCAGAAGTTGCAGCTCATTACTCAAAATTCATGACTTCTACGGTGCGGGTGGAGCGCAAAGGTATCAGAAGACCGCCGTTGTGTTTGAAGGTCTTTGAAGAGCATGATGATAGGCCCAACTCTGTCGACTTCTCACCTAATGGAAGGCACGTCGTTTCAGCCTCTGATGACGACACTGTCATAGTTTGGGACATTGACAGTGGAGAAGTGATCGGCGAACCATTAGAAGGGAGCACTGCCTGTTTTTCGCCTGACGGGAGCTGCATCGTGTCAGGTTCTTCGGACGGGACGGTTAGTGTCTGGGATGTTCGGAACGGGAAGTTGATTCTCGGTACGTTGAAAGGCCATACTGACGCTGTAAGCTCGGTTGCATGGTCTCCTGATGGGAGGAGGATGGCTTCGGGTTCATGGGACAAATCGATCATCATATGGGACGCTGCAGATGGAAGTGCTATATTCAAGCTGACTGGACACACAGAAGTCGTCACCTCCGTTGCTTTTTCTCCTGTCAGTACACGACTTGCATCGGCCTCGTATGACAATACGATTGGAATCTGGGACGTGAACAATGGAGTCCTTGCTTACGGGCCTTTCGAGGGCCACTCTGATTTGGTCCAGTCTGTCGCTTACTCACCAGACGGCATGCATGTCGCCTCCGGCTCTGATGATAATACGATCAAAATCTGGGAGGTAGAAAGCGGAAACGCCATATCCACTTTCAAAGGGCACACACACCCGGTGATGTCAGTGACATATTCACCTTGTGGATCGTACATCGCCTCTAGTTCTTGGGACGAGACGATCATAGTCTGGGATTCCAAAAGTGGAAAGGTTACCTCAGGCCCTTTTGAGGGTCACACAAATTGGATTAATTGTGTTTCATATTCACCGGATGGAAAATCCATCGCCTCGGCTTCCGGCGATAGAACCGTCAGAATCTGGGATGCTAGGGCCATGGCGATCAGTTCGGAGTCACCTCTAAGGCATACTAATTCGGTCACCTCCGTAACGTTTTCACCGGATGGAAATCGCATCGCGTCAGCTTCGTGGAATTGCTCGATCATAATCTGGGACGCTGAGACCGGAAACGTCGTAAATGGTCCTCTTCTGGGCCATAAGGACGCTGTTACTGGTGTGGCTTTCTTGCCAGACGGCGTGCTAGTATCGAGTTCAAAGGACAAGACAATCAGAGCCTGGCAGGGAGATTTCGGCAAAGTAGTTTGTGGTCCTTTGGAAGGGGAATTGACCGGGAACACTTGCATGGCTCTATCTCCAGGCGGCACGGTGCTTGTCTTCGGCCCCATCGACAATGAAATGCGAATATGGGACATAGCGATCGACAAATACGTGGCTAGGCCGTCACTAGTCCACTCGTCATCGATCATGTCAGTGGCTTTCTCGCCGACGGGCAGACAATTCGCGTCATGTTCAGAAAGTACCATTAAAATTTGGAACACAGGAACTTGGGAAGCAATGTCCGAACTTTCAATTGGGCAACTCGGGACTATTTGTTCCATCGGCTTCTCTCCAAATGATATGCAGATAGCCTGTGGAATGGACGATGGAACCATCATCATCTTGGACGTGGAGAACGGCCATATTTCTGCTGACCATTTCGAAGGGCATCACGGCGCGGTCGTATCCATCCTTTTCTCATACAGCGGAGAATATTTAATCTCTGGCTCCGAGGACAACACAATTCGAGTTTGGGTGGCGGAAAACGGGCAGACTATTCACGACTTCGACAGCCACACGGGCTCCGTACAGACCGTTGCCTTGTCCCCCGACGGCTCGCGGATAATTTCAGGGTCTCAGGATAACACAGTCAGGCTATGGGATGTATCGGACTTTCAGCATCCCATAGCAGACACTAATGGGGACGCAACGACGTCTTCATTCATCGACGGAGATTTCTCGGACTGGTACTTAGGTGACTATGGGTGGATATATGGCGGACTCGACAGCGAAGACCTTCTTCTGTGGATCCCTCCCGATCTTCGTCGGACACTTTGCGGACCTCGCAACGTCTTCGTGTCCAGCTGCGAGTTCTCTACCAAGCTTGATTTTACAGGAGCGTACGTTGGTGAACAATGGGCAGACTGCTTCATTTCTTCCGAGCAGGAAAGCTAGATAGCGACTTTACTGTGTTCTTTGTTCACCTAGCTTTTTTGCGTAGTGTATCCGTTGATTAGCTGTTAACAATAGCACAATAGATGGAGGGGCGGCGAGTACGGTTGATTTATTATCAAACTGCATGAACGCATGAATCCTTATGATAATCTATGTTATTTTGGCGTGGAGATTGAGAAATGATGTTT
Organism: Sanghuangporus weigelae; assembly: GCA_033182465.1. Lineage (NCBI taxonomy): Eukaryota > Fungi > Basidiomycota > Agaricomycetes > Hymenochaetales > Hymenochaetaceae > Sanghuangporus > Sanghuangporus weigelae. Next base: position 322,011 of record CP137327.1, on the reverse strand, counting down.
ACATTCGAGTCAATCGCAGTTTGCCAGAGTATGCAACAAGAGAGAAAACGGTTGTTACCTCTGTACGTGTGGACGGTGACATTAGATTGAATTGCGCTCATACAAATTACCACTAATAGATTTAAATTCTGTATACTCATTCTTCACAATATTTATTAATGCGATGCAATATGACCTACTGAATTATCAACTTCGTTAGGTTGTAAAAAAAGTAAATAGTGCACTAATGGCGAATAGTGGTCAGTTATGATACATAACAGTTTGAGAAAGATCAGATTACTGTGTTGTCATCTTCGATTGAGTCTACAATGTCTAATCTGTATTCATGATGCTGATCTCTCCCGGAAGTATGATACTACAGAGAATGCAGAGCACTACGAAGCTACGAATATTTTGCGCAAGAATGTAATACAATTTCTGATGAGGAACTCGCCTTACAGGATTACCTCATCTAATTTGCTGTATTTAATTCAGAGGGTGTTTGAAGTCGAAGCGAATGATATTTCTGGTTTGGGCTCGGCGTGGTGCTTCGAGACGGACTGGCGCATGCATGGCAAGCGGATGGTACGTGCAACAGCAAGTGAAATCGCCGAGATGTGATTGGACGGAGCAGTGATCGGCGTCGGGAAGTGGACCTAGATCGACGGACGGAAGCAGCGGTACTGACGTCGATTGCGATTGCCGACGGACCACTTGGACCCACCACGCGACCACTCGGAGACACCGCGATGCGAAGTTCAGAATCGAGATCCAGGTGCGGAGTAGATATCTCGTCATTTTATACGTACTTGCTCTGCCAGCTGCAATATAAATCTTCAACGATGTCTCGCCTCTTGGATAAAAAATTTCATGTTCGTCCCGCAGCTGCGCTCCTCAGCTCAACTTATTAAGCTCCAGTCGACTCGCCAGTACTCTCGTCAGCTTCCTCAGTTTCCCCGAGCACGTCTCTCAAGATCCAGTCCAACTCATCCAGATACTTTAGTATATCACCGCCGCTTTACGCACCACAAAATGACTACTCCAGCCGGTTCGACCCCCAAAGGTCCCCTGACTGCCGCAATAGCGGAGGATCATCAAGAGATGTACGAGTACTACGATGCCTTCACTCGAGCACGTTCTGCCGGGGATAATGACAAAGCCGAACGCTGGGCACGACAATTGATTTGGGAAGTCGCTCGACATGCTGTTGGAGAAGAGATTGTTGTTTATCCATTGATGGAAAAGCACCTCGGTGCGCAGGGATTAAGGCTTGCAGACCAGGATAGGAGTGAGCATCAGGTGTGTACTTGCTTCCTACCGGGATTTGGTCATTATGACATTTGGCTGATTCCCCTTCGACAGTTCGTGAAGGACAGGTTGTACAAACTGGATTCTGCACGCGTTGATTCGGAGGAGTACGATGCCCTTCTGGAAGAGATAATGGAGCATCTTCATCAGCACAACGATAGCGAAGAGACGAAGGACTTACCATTGCTCGAGCCCGTCATCGGCTCAGAAGGGAGCCAGAAGGCCGCGGAGAGCTTCAAGATGACCAAGAAATTTGTACCAACAAGGTGAGTGCTTTGAATCTTTCCCATTATTTGACCACAAGACACTGAATTAATTCTTTCAATTGTAACGTAGACCTCATCCAAGTGCTCCTGACCACCCTCCGCTCGAGACATTTGCAGGCTTCTTGGCCGCGCCTCTTGACAAGCTGAAGGACGCCTTTGCTAAATTCCCGACGCAGGAGATGAAAGATGAAGTGAAATCTTGAGCTGTGATAAAGTGATAAGTAAAAATTTGCACGCACGTGGGACTGTACTTATACGAATACGAATACGAATGTACTTGTATTTACTGTAATCCAATTTGTTGCGTTTTTGAATGAATCCATGGCGTAACCTGTCGTAAGTTGTTTGGTCGTCTTTGGGACGAGGTCGAATCGAATGTGCTGATCCGATCCTTATGTATGCTCAATCCATAAGAATAGAGTTCAACAACCAACTTTGATAAAACGCCTACGTTATGAATTCGCATGCCTTCTACAAGTCTACTCACCATCCGAATATCTAGCAATACCCATCACAACAGAGACGTGGTAATATTAATGCAATCCACCCGACTTGCCTCAATTTCAACCGCCAACGGTTGAATGCATTCAACATCGGAAGTAGATGTTAGGGATATAAATACGGAGGTCAGTATCAATCAATTCTCTCGGTTTTCGGAATTGACAATTCCGATGCGATTTTTTTTTTCACTCTCTTGCTCTTCGAGCCTCATCGGACGGACCTCTATTCGAGACAGTCATGTCATTCCCGGCCACTCCGATTGATAAGCTCAAGGGCGTGATTGCCAAGCTCCCGTTAGAAGATATGAAAGAGAAAGTATATATAGCACATCTTTGGCAGAAAGCTCCGTGGATTAAATCAATCTTCCTTGCGAGAATCTGATTTGCATAAATGTATATAATTTGAATGCGCAGTCGCACAGCGTGCGACAGGTGTGGGAAGTGAACAAGGTTTGACCCAAGACGCATGCAGATGCAAGTTCATCCGTCTCTTCAATTGACCACGTCCCACTCCTTTCAAAGAAAGTATCCTTGTAGACGGGAGCTTCACAATACGGTAGTGATATCACAATGCGCATATGTGGATAGAGGCAGCTATTACCTTCAGTTACCATTGACGTTTTACGGCAAGCAAGAGTGGCAGCATTATGAGACAACCCGGATAGATTAATGGAACAGGCACGACCGTGCATCACCGAATGCCTTATCCCGATACAGAAGGTAAAAGACAGGAAGAGGAACAGCATAAAAGAGGGAAAGAATGCAACGAAATTAAATATCTTTGACCTGCTCCTCCAGCCAATCCCAAAGATCCTCTGCCGCCTTGGGATCTTTCGCATGAGCAATAGGCTCTGTAACGCGCGCCCAAGGGGCAAGATATGCACCATTTAGATCTGCAGCTTCGGGAGCAGTCCCTGCGTAGAGCTGCGTGATCGCACCCATTGGGGTCGGGAAGAGTAGCAAATCCTGCAATACAGAGTGAGCATTCGTCAAAACTCAGGCGAAACTAGTACTCACCAAAATTCTCTTCTGAAATGATGGAACATGCCGTTGTAGCTCCGACTTGATATTTCCCGGGTTGAGTGACGTAGAGACGATCCCTTGGTCGGCGTATCTCTTGGCCAATTCCTTCGCAAACAAGACATTCCCAAATTTGCTCTGCGCGTAGAGTCTCTGGGTGCCGAGTTTCTTCCGTTTAGGTGAGTCGCGAAGAGTATCATACTGGATAGGACCACTCTGGAACAGATGACCGGAAGAGGACGTTGTCACAACCCGAACGTGCTTGTCAGGTGCAGATTTAGCAGTTTCCAAGAGGACTGGCAGAAGAAGTTTGGTGAAATAGAAGTGTCCTGAATGAGGTGGGAAGTGGCGCCTTTAGCGTGGGATAATCAAAATGAAGCAAGGGAAAAGGAAGCATACCGAGCACGTTGGTACCGAATTGAAGATCATACCCATCAGCTGTAAGCTGATCAACAGGTGGTACCATCACACCCCTAAACGGTAATCAGTGGATGTCTAAAATGAACGCCGACAGAAGTTGCGCACCCAGAGTTGAATAGTATGTGAAGTTGCGTCTCCTTGCTGAAGGGGAATCACCAGTAAGCTGACATACACAGGGACGGAAATTATATTGTAGCATACCTCTTGAACTCCTCCGCAGCTTTTTTGACCGACTTCAGATCAGCAAGATCCAGCTCAATGAACAGCACCTCCTTCCCGGTCTCGTTCTTCAGCTCGTTGATTGCAGTATCGGCTTTCGACTTGTTCCTCCCGGCGATGTATACTTTTGCATTCTTGGACAGGAGTGCGCGCACGGTCTCCAGTCCAATGCCTGTGTACCCTCCGGTGACAATGGCGACCTTCCCCGATAGATCAGGAATGTCCTTCGCGGTCCATTTCTCCTTGGGAGGCCGACTCTCGTCCCAGAGCTTTCGTACGGCTGTGATGGTCTGGCCCATGGTGAGTAAAATCTGAACTCTGAACGTATCAACTGTACAGGGAGTTGTATGAAGAAACGGATGATGCTAAGCTAAGGCAAGCAAAGCAGATATATATCGAGAAGGTGACGTGTTCGCACGGCCGCGGCAAGACTCTTATGGTCTTGACTAGGCCATTTTTGCTTATATATGCAAGGCTGTGCAGATAGCAAGGTGTCGCCAAGACATACGAGACTTACATCCGTTCCCACGTACGTACGCGCGTCGTCGCCACCGCAGCTCACCGACTCATCACCGCATCAAAAACAACATGCACTGCATATATCAACAGCGCATGTATCGTCAGGCACAGAGATAGAGCAGACATACGCAATAGCCAAGTAAGTCCCCCAGCATAAACCTCCGTTTCTGCCATCACACCTGGTAAGTACAAGCTAGACTCAGCACCCAAGACCCAAGAAAGATATTAGGTTAACTTACCATTGTCCTCTCCGTAATAATCGATTTCATTGTTATTTGCCAGGCTAGCCACGAACGTACCAGTACTCTCCCAGATCCATGTCCTGGAAGGTATCAAGACTGCTTACAGGAAATATCAGAAATACGCCAACGATACTTATGTAGAAAAGACGCAAGTTCATCCATCTCTTCAATTTACTACGTCTTTTCCAAAAGAAAGTGTCGCTGTAGATGAAGCTTCTGCGATATGCTGGTGATAGGCAACCGTCACCCTCAGGTATGATCGATATTTTACTGCAAACAAATTTGCGACATTACGAGTGACAGGCTAGACTGATAATAGAACAAGTATGACGGTGCGTCACCGAGCGACTATTCCAGATGCGGAGCGCGATACAGGAAGAGGAAGAGCATACAAAAGGGAAAGAAAGCAGCGAAGTCAGATATCCTTCACCTGCTCCTCCAGCCAATTCCAAAGTTCTTCAGCCTCCTTGGGGTCCTTTGCGTGAGCAAGAGGCTCGCCAACGCGCGCCCAAGGGATAAGGTGTGCACCATTAAGATCTGCAGCTTCAGGAGCCGTCCCTGCATAGAGCTGCGTGATTGCACCCATTGGAGTCGGAAAGAGCATCAAATCCTGCGATGCAGAGTTGCCGTCTGTCAAGACTCGGACGATACACAAGGGAAACAGAACTCACCATAATCCTCTTCTGGAATGTCGAAATATGTCGTCCTAACTCCGACTTGATAATTCCCGGGTCGAGCGAGGTAGATACAATTCCCTGGTCGGCATATCTTTTCGCTAATTCCTTTGCAAACAAGATGTTTCCAAATTTACTCTGCTCATAGAGGTTTGTGATGCCAAGTTTCTTCCGTTTAGATGAGTCGCGAAGAGTATCATACTGGATAGGACCACTCTGGAACAGATGACCGGAAGAGGACGTTGTCACAACCCGAACGTGCTTGTCAGGTGCAGATTTAGCAGTTTCCAAGAGGACTGGCAGAAGAAGTTTGGTGAAATAGAAGTGTCCTGGACGAGGTGGAAAGTGGCGCCTTTAGCATGGGATTATCAAGAATGAAGTGAGGGAAAAGGAAGCATACCGAGCACGTTGGTACCGAATTGAAGATCATATCCATCAGCTGTAAGCTGATCAACAGGTGGTACCATCACACCCCTAAACGATAATCAGTGGATGTCTAAAATGAACGCCGACAGAAGTTGCGCACCCAGAGTTGAATAGTATGTGAAGTTGCGTCTCCTTGCTGAAGGGGAATCACCAGTAAGCTGACATACACAGGGACGGAAATTATATTGTAGCATACCTCTTGAACTCCTCCGCAGCTTTTTTGACCGACTTCAGATCAGCAAGATCCAGCTCAATGAACAGCACCTCCTTCCCGGTCTCGTTCTTCAGCTCGTTGATTGCAGTATCGGCTTTCGACTTGTTCCTCCCGGCGATGTATACTTTTGCATTCTTGGACAGGAGTGCGCGCACGGTCTCCAGTCCAATGCCTGTGTACCCTCCGGTGACAATGGTGACCTTCCCCGATAGATCAGGAATGTCCGTCGCGGTCCATTTCGGCTTGGGAGGCCGACTCTCGTCCCAGAGCTTCCGTACGGCTGTGATGGTCTGGCCCATGGTGGGTAATATCTGAACGTATCAACTGTATGGGGAGTTGTATGAAGAGACGGACGATGCTAAAAGCGGAGCAATTATATATACAAAAGTGCATCCTGGTTCAGTTAGGTTCATGAAATTAGCGAGAAGGTGACGCGTGCGCCCGGCCACGGCAAGACACGTAGGGCCGCCCACACGTAGTACACTCGTTCTTTGAACTGGTTGCTCTTGGACCTTGAGTGTGTCATTATTGCTTACATCTACAAATCTGGTGAGGCTAGGCAGATAGAATTATACTGTAAAACAAATGCCACCGATCCATACGTACAAGTATCTGAAGACTGTGCAGCCTTCGTATCCAGCCGACACGTACCTGTGTCTGAACGCGTCGCCGACGCCCAGGAGGTGCAACGCAGCAGCCCACCGGTACTAACAACGTATCAGAAATAATTGACACCGCACGTATTGTCAGGCATGGAGATAGAATAGAGCAGCGCAGTAGCCCCATAATTCACAGCATATAGTGCCCGTTTCTGTCGTCTCGCCTGTTACAAGAGGGTGCAAGATAGAATCAGAACCCAAGAAAGATAGTTACCATTAACTCCTTTAGAATGACTGATTTCATCGTTATTTTCGAGGATAGATATGGACGTACAAACACGTTCCTAGATCCCTAGAAATATCAGAAATATATGAACGGTACTTATAAACAACTAAACAGTGGCACCCTGGAGACTTCTCACATGAAACAGTCAAGTTGCACATCGTTTCTAGATGATACGAACTCGCCGGGTCTCGCGTGTAGATCACTGGCCTCGTCGACACGCTACGAGCTAGCCAATGGTCGAATTCTCCCGGTCAGCGCAGAACTAACATTCAATTGTTTGATTTGAAGTTTACAGCCATCGGCCCGAAAAGGAAGCTGAGGTCACATGTAGTCACAGCGATGATTATTTGACACGCGCCCTTTTTTCCTTTGAGGTCAACTGTCATTCACATTGGCTTCTCGGGCTTTACCTTGACCTTTGCACACTCGACTGAGCATACTAGTGCTGCCAACTAGGCTTCAGCACAATAATGAAGCGTCACTAGACTTCTCTTCTCTTACCATTTCCTTGCATTCGCAGAAAATGCTGTCGTGAAAGACGAGACTTTGGATCGTTTCAAACTGGTCAAGATGGATAAGACGCGTTCATCCTCCATCATTCGGATATGAATTGACAGCGATAGCAAATATCGCAATTGGTGGCTCCTATCTTTCTCTTCTAACAGAGCAGGCTGCCTCCCTGGAGCATCTGTGACACCACCTCCCGAGTCAATAGATACTTTCGAGCCATTGCACTTTAAACCCCAATCCTCTGGAATGATATAGGTATCTGCCTTCGTCCACGCCTAAGTGTAGAGAAGAGCAAAGCAGAGTGCCCGAATATCTGCATGGACAGCGTATGTGAGTACGACTCGACATTTGAACAGTGCTTCTATGCAGTCGAATCACACAGAGTGCATTGTGAGTACCTTTACCTTTAGAACAAAAGCATAGACTCTGTAGGTGGTCCTTTCAAAGCAGACAAAAGTCGGTTGCGACATCTCAACGAAAACTTTTAAGTTCAAACATAATCATAGCTCGAACTTTGAGGGTCGTCTTCGATTCGAAATTGGCTTCGTGTTTAGAAACAAGGCGACAGCGGATGGAGTATTATCAAATTTATGAGGATGATCTGGGACATGCAAGTCCTACGTCGTGTGAGAGCTCCTGGTTTTATCTCCATGCTTCCCTCTTCTTGGCATGGACATTTTACCTTTCTTCGATTGATCCTACATGGAAAAGTTGAAGCCGTTATCACCTATTTGTGCTGGTTGACCTCCTTCGATATTTCCGAAGTCTTAAAGAGCTCTGGTTGAATTTGTACGAGTGTTTTCCTTCTCACGATACACGCGTTTCGTGGAGATACCGAGCTTGAAGTCCTCAAGTTCTAAACTGAATTGCCATAAGTTACACTTCCGACAGGAACAGTCATCTTTTATCTTCCTCTGGAGGCTGAGCCTCGATGGAAGGAACTCCATGTTTCCTCCTGTTTCCTCTCGTTTGAAGGCGGGTTTACTCATATATTCGCACACTTTCAACGTCCTTTGCGAACGACTTCCATCTTTGACCCATATAATCACCCCAAAGGCTAGAACAGGGCTAAGAGACTTTGACAGTCCTTAGACGGCTGGATCTTGATCAAATTCATCTCTCTCCGTACATTTCGTTTTTTTGGAATGCCACTTTTTTGATACTGCGTTCATTCTGGACCTGGTGGACGTCTTCGGCTCACAAGCATGACGCGTGAAATTTGGGAGTGCTCGCATGCAAGTCTGGATGTCATTCGCAGAGCAATGCCTGTGGAAAGAGTGCTCATGCGCTCACAATGCGACTGGCGTACGGTTCTTGTCTGACTTCTGTTTGTGCGCAATGCTCATGCATTTTGTACAGAATCAAAAATCCGAGACTTCAAGTGTGACCCGTCAAAAAACGATTCGGATACAGATTTGGAAGTCAGGTTCCAGTTCATCCCGGCATGGCACTGGTTTGGAGCACTGACTGGCTTAGATGGACGGTTTCACGGAGCGAAAAAGGTTAGCGGAAGTCATACGAATCAACCAACTTTCAGTTTCTTGCCAATCGCAAAAAGCCAACTACACGTAAGTCCCTCGTATCTCAACTTATCAATATTATTGTCTTTTCATTATTCAAATCACTGACAGTAGGTAATTTCAAAAGCACATAACCGAAGTCACTCAGCAAGCGAAGCCCAAGACCAGCCTTGAGTAAAGAGCGCATCGTTAGCGAAGCAAATATTCATGTTATTGATCTTCCATGAATAAATAATCGAGGTCAATAACTTTTCATCTACCGCCTACATCTTGTCTAAAACTCAAAGACAGTTATTTGATGCGCATTCATATTCATTTCCGACGCTCTGGAATCGACGTACGTGTGCGCTTGCCATACACTTCCTGAAGCGTGCCGATTGAACTGAAGGCACATAGCTATTTCCAATTTTCCATGCATACGCTGCATGCATCGATCTTCTACCACTCATTTCATCATCGACAGTACATTCTGAATAATCTTGCCGGCATCCCGAGCGTCTATTGGCAGCGGAATCTAGTGTATTGTAATTGGTGTTCTATGCGCACATTTTGCCGTTTGGCAATGCTTACTTTCCAGGCAGAGCATTTACAAGTGAGCGCACTAGCCACGTTCTCGGCTCCTCCGTGATCCGCGGAAAGCCTCTCGAATGTCGCGACTCGGATCGGAGATTGACTCGTTCGCGATAGCCGATTGGTATGAGGAATAAGGAATGTATTTACACGTTCATACGGAACGTCCCTTCCGTTATTCCACTGGCCAGCTAATCTCCAACTAATCATCTTCTACCGGTCAGGGGTTAGGATACTTGGCTGAATAATATGCAGAGGAGAAACGCATGGATACCATGCTAAGGTCGGCACTTGGCGGTTGCAGCTACCCCGATTGGTGGGTCCACATTGCATCCTGGCAAGAGTTTCATGCTGTTTGGCGATGAAGATCATAGCTTTCTGAAGAAAAAAGAAAAGAATCTGCTGGCGGGCCGTTGATGCGAATCTGCAAGCCTGCTGATGGCGAATAGAATGACGGCGCGTGGTGATACGTTCCTTCCGAGGACAACGAGGTAGAAGAACATGAAGAAGGATTTGAATAAGAATGCATATTAATTGGTTACCGTGATTGGCTCGGCACGCACACAGGTACGTAAATTTTAAAGGCGAGAGGCGTGCACTTACCTCGGGTTTCATCAGGCCCTAGTATCTAGATATATAGCTAGCTGGAGGATACCGTCCTGTTTGTCTGTCCGTTGATCGTCGGCGGTGCTTTGAGGAAATGTGTCTGTGCTGCGTTTCATGCGAACCGGCTTGCTCATTTGGCAATTAACGATGATGAGAGAGAATGATAAGGGCGAGTATGATGAGCGCAATGGACCCATGGTGGCGGCATACTACTGCAAACACAGGTAGCTTGGGTTCGCTCGGCATCAATCCTCACCGGAGGCAGGTCAGACTTACTTTATCTTATTCCGAGACTCATTTGAGCTTGAATCCTAAAGTGATGATAAGAACTTGCAGTGATTGGTTCGGTATTCATCAAACACGTCTGTACGTACGAGTGCAATAATGGCGTGCAGTGCATCCCACCTAGTCCCGATATTTAAACGCATTGATACAGAGTATTGGTTCGCGAGCCTGAGCCCGAGCCGATCAAGGCAAGAATGATCTTCGGTCACTCTCGAAGGAAAAGATGTCTAAACTGCGCGTATGTGATGCGAGCGTAACTGATACAAGACCTCCTGCACGACTCACTGCGGACATGACACAGCGTACGTAGGTCACTCGGTATCAACCCGCACCCAATCCGATGACAAGTTGATAAATTTCGCTTCATGCATTTCGATCCGAGCTTGAATCCCTAAGGGTGCGCATGCAAACAAACTTGTACGTACGTATCCAGCGTATGCTAAATGGTACGGCTAGTGCTAGAAGGCTACCGTACGTACTGACGTTCATGGGAATGATATGATATGATATGCATCATCCGAATCTCTCCTCGTCCCATTGCCAAGTACAGCAGATATCCATGCAAGAGTTCAGTGTACTCGCACGTACGCGTTTGCATGAGTACCGAACCAATCACCGCTAGTACTAATACAATCTATGTGTTACTTGGGGATTTAAACTTGAGTCGAACAGAGAGCATGTATGAAGCGAAATGAAAATATGATTTGCATGCTGCCCACCGGATTGCGTGCGGGTTGATATCGAGCGACCTACGTACACTCAATACTGTGTCGTGTCTGCAATGAGTCGCGCAGGAGGTCATGGATGCGCTCATTGCGCTCATATCACACTCACGCAGTTTAGAACATCGATATCTTCCTCTCCTCTTCAAGAGTCGTCGAAGATCATTCTTACCTTGCCACCGACGAAACTATGCCTTGGCCTAGGATGGGCTCAGACTCATGATGAACGGTCGGATGCCCGTGTCCAGTCCACAATTTATTAACCCGCTTAGATTATCAGCAATGGATGTAGTCATGGATCATTTCGCGCGTACACTGCTTGCTAGCGACTAATAATGGCTGTGGCGGCTGTGGCGGTGGTAGTGGTAGGCTGGCGGTCTGGTGGTCATTTCGTTTCGGTTTGGCTGCATGGCATCAATCCCTAAGTGTTATTAGTGATGCGGACACACATTGTATCAGTACATGCGGGTGATTAATATTAGTTCTGTGCGTACGTACGAGTGCACTGAACTCTTGCGGTGAGGTGAAACCCATCCAGTCCCGAAACATAACAGATCGAGTCTGGAGATGATATCCGCTGTGCTTGGCAGCGGGACGGACGAGGAGAGATTCAGGTGATGCATATCATTTTTCTGATTTCATTTCCATGAGCGCAGCACGCACGATAGCCTACTAGAGCCTACTAGCCGTGCGTACTGCTAGCTAGCCCTGATGATAATGGATGGCGGCGGCGGCGGAAGTGGTAGCGGTAAGCTGGTGGTCTGGTGGTCTGGTAGTCATTTGTTTATTTTAGCTTGGCTGGTTGGTTGGTTGGTTGGTTGGTATCGAATATTAATGAACGTCAATAACAAGAACAAGCTGAGGAGCCTGAAGAAGCTGCCAGTGAAAGAAATCATCCTTCACTACGTTCGTTCACTACTAGACTACTGTATGTACACATGTACACGCATCATCTCGATCTCATCCTCAGTGCCTCACAGCTCACCACTCTACTTTGCTCTACTCTGCTCTACTTTATTCTACACCTCACGCGAACATCAAGCGACGCTCAACGAAATACGAAATACGAAATACGAAATACGAAATACAAAACGAAACAAAACGAAATACGAATAACGAAAAACCTACGAACGAAGATCCCCCCTCTCCCAAGTACGGAAATCACAACTTGCAAGGGGAAAGGAAAAAAGCCGTTCATAACCGGGCTTAACCACAACCGTAACCGGTAGTACATGTAACCGGGACGAATCGGAGCAGTCCACAGTCCGTCCCGGTCGTATATATACAGTACCTGATTGGTGCGGTATTTCCCGCTCCCTTCGCGTTGCCACAGCCACATATATATAATATTGCACATTGAATGAATGTATTGAACACGAACACAGTAAAGTCCGGAGCGTGCCGGTCCGCACAGTTACTGCAGTTGACAGGACAGGTGGGATGACTGACCAGGACCAGCAGGTAAGTGTAGATAGTTGGTTGGAGTGTTGGAGTGTTGGAGTGTAAGTACCGAACCCCCTCGATCTCGATCTCCAATTCCAATTCAAACTCGGAAGTCAGACACTCGAACTCGAAAGTCAAAAACTCATCTATCAAGAACACAACACGCACGACGAAGAGGGGGGGAAGAGCACAGACGCGACGCGACGCGAAGGGCAAAGAATAGAATAACAATCCCAATTTCTTAATCAAATCAATAAAATACCAAGATCAAAATCAATATCAAAATCAATATCAATATCAAATGCATTTTTATTCCCTCTTCCCGTCTCTAGAGATATAGAGTAGCCTACATACACTGACACGGGCACATCATCTTGTTCTTGTTCTTGTATGCACGTACAATTTTTTTTTAGTGGGAACGGACTGGCTTGCTGAGATGGCACGGAATGGCACGGAATGGCACGGAATGAGTGGGATAGAAGTCGAAAGCAGGAGGGCGGGGGAACTCGACGAGGGAGGCGAAGGAAGAGTGAGGAAGAGAAGAAGTGAGGAAGTGAGGAGAGCGGGGATGGATTGAAAAGCTAGAGCAAGAGCTAAGAGCAAGAGCTAAGAGTCAACAGCCGAGAGCCGAGAGCTAGAACCAACAGAGACTCTCGTCACAGAAAAAAAGACATAAAAAAACATATATGAAAAAAAGACGAAGAGACAGACAGATATAGAAGGTACACAATGATAAATATCAGCACGGGGAGGGTGTGGTCTACTGTATATATTATTTATATGGGACATGCCAGAAATGAAACGTTTGAGCAGTGAGTTGTAGCGATGTGAGATAAAACGGAATAGGAAAGAGAAGAGAGAGAAGGGAAGAAGGGGAGAGGTGAGCAAAGGAATTTAGGAAGGAAGGAGAGGGGAGGGGAAATGCAAGTAAGCAAGAAATATGCGATAGAGGTCAGATCAGATCAGAGCGAGTAGAGCCAGAGCGAAGCGGTGATGACGATGCATGGGATGAAAAGACTTCGCAGAGAGACGATTTTTTGTGTCGTTCCCAGTCGCGGATAGAGGGTAGAGGAAAAGTATGTAGGTGGGGGACACCACTTCGAGCGCCCCTCCGCCTCACCTCCACCCGCCCTGATAACTCCCCGGCGCAAAATCATCCCACAGCGCATCCTCACACCCGAGCGCCTCAAGCCACTCCTCCGCATGCAGCTGCACCCTCCTCTCCGGCCACTCTTCCAGCCCCTCAAACTGCCCGCCGTCCGTGCTCCCCGGTCCCGTGGACGACGAGACGGGCGTGGGCGGCGACCCGGGCGTGGACGCGCGCGAAAGCGCTGGAGAGCGTCGTTTGACGGTGTAGAACCGATCGGAGATGTTGACGAGGCGCAGCGAGCGTGGGAGCGCTGTCTCGACAAAGTGGGATTCGTCTCGCACTTCTGTCGTCCCTAGGAGGGCTAGGTATCGGAGGTTTGGAGGGAGACCAGGACGCATCGTCTGCAAATGAAGTTAAGAATAATATTGGAATAAAGATTAAAGTAAAAAAAAGACGCACGATCATGAATTGCTCGCAATTTCTTCTTGGGACACCGTTGAGAAGCAGCGCAAGGAGTCCTCTTGGGATGATCCACGAGAACAGGCCCGGGCTCGCATCCTTCGTCACCGTCACCGCCAACTGCCTCAGCTTGCTCAAACTCGGCAGGACACCCAGCACGCTCGCATCGTACCCGAACGCCTTCTGGTTACTCTCACCGGCAACATCAAGCTCGAGCTTCTCAAGATCAGCGTGCGCGCGGAGGAACTCAGCGATGTTGGGGAACAAGTTCGGATCAGTCGCCTTGGGCCCCAAATGATCCAGCACGCGGAAACCAAAGTATTTCAGACGCGGAAGCGCCGCGGGGAACTTGGCGAATTGCTCAGAGATGCCTGAGAGAAGCACGCAATTTAGGCGGAGGGAGACGAGCTGCGTGCCGAGCATGAATATCTGCGCGATCGTCTCGGCGCCCGTGCCCGCAGGAACGGTACCGACGAACTCGAGGTGCGTGAGGCTGCCGAATGCAACTGCCGGCGCGGGCGGGAAGGATGCGTAGTATGCGCATAGACACAGTTTCTTCAGCGTGCTGCGGTTCTGCGTGAGGAATGAACCGAGGGAGTGACTCGTATGATCCCGCACGCATTTGAACTGCGTTAGGTGCGTAAGGTGTGGGAGGACCGGCTCGGAATCGTGTTCGGGCTCGATGATGAGCGATTCAAGGCGCGGATGCGTTGACGTTATTACCTCGGCCAGCTTGTTCCACACATCGTTCGAGCCTGAGAAGATGACCTCCCGCAGGTTGGTGAGTTTCGGCAGCGCTGTCGCGAGCATGTTCGCTCTGAACGCCATATGCTGGCTTTTATCTGTCCTCTCCGCCGAAATACGTACCGTCTTGATGAGCTTCGCGAAGGACGGGTCCAGTACGATCCGCGCTACGATGTCCGCCGTCCGCTGCGCGAGCTGTTTTTCCAGCTTGTACCCGGGACGGTCTGGATGGTCGAGATCGCCGTCTCCCCAGTTCTTGTCTTCGCCCGAGAGTCGGCATACGCCGATGTGCAGGTCGACGGTTTGGAAGACGAGCTCGAACGCGATGCGTGAGAGGACGTGAGGGATCTGCATGAGCGTTTTGAGGTCGCGGCGTGGAAGGAAGGAAGCTATTTGTCGCCATAGTTCTGGTGAGAGCCGTCGCGAGGCGCTTTCGATGCTCCATAACCTGGACTGCAAGAACGTAGTCCATCGTCAGTCAGTAATGATCAAGGACAGTGGTGGAAACGCGACGGGCAGCGTGACGAGTACCCTCAAAGTCACCCGCGCATATGATTGCAAGTTGGCGCACTCACGTCTTTGTTGACGGTCGTCCCAGAGCTCGGTATTGAGAGGAGCGAATTAGCGACGGCATGGTCAGGGACGAGTTCCAAGACCTTGTACAGATCTGCGCGAGAAAGGCCAATGAGGCGGCGAAGACGTAAACGCGTTGGTCATCCCGTCGGGGCAAAACGCACCTTGTCTAGCTTTCCCGATGTCGCCTGCAGCCATCCGTGCGCGACCGCGCAGGAGGAGAGCTTGTACGCGCTGTGGAGTGCCGAGCTTGGCGACCTGGAGACAGCTGAGCACGCCGTTCTCGACGATATGGTGTGAGAATGGGCTAAAGGTCGGTCGGACCGAGCCGGCGAATACGAAAAGTAAGCAGTAAGAGGACTTGTCCGAAAGCGGCGAAGCGAAGAGGTACTTGCTTTGCGAGTTTGAGGAGGTTCATTGCGTGGATGAGGACCTCTGCCTTCTGCTCGTTGGAGAGACGCTCTGTTACATCACGGATGCTAGCGTCGAGTATACGCGGGTTGACGACGTCCTGGGGCGATGCTGCGATGACCGGAGCGCGGTTGAAATGTCTGGATGGTTCATGATGAGAATGGGAGTGGGGATGGTGGTGGGACATTGTTGAGGATGAAGAGAGGGAGAAGGGATGGGAAGAATATAAAAGGATAAAAGAAGGAAGCAATGTGATTGGCTGGAGAGTAGTCCCGACCACTTACGTTGCTCCTCCTTCTCCCGTCCTGAAGTCAGCGTCAGCGCGTGAGAACTCAACTTGTTGCACGATTGGCTCTGAGGTACGACACTTTATGCTAATCTCGGTCACACGCTAGCCCTATAAAGCAATACACACCGTAACGGCTCCCCACAAGTAAAGGAACAAGGTCTATTCTCACCGACTCCGCTCCACTTCTCACTCAGGCAGGAAACCAACGCGGCCTTCATTTGGCCGCACAGGTCCAGGGCCTGGCCTGGGGTGCTCGACACGTGTGCACAACCTAGTAGATAAGGTACGTTGATTTCATCCCTCACGTACGTACAGCGCGTGTTCATGTTTGTCCCCCTGCGCTAAAAAAAAAAGTGACGATATCGATGCTGCGGCGAACAGTACAGGATGGAACCCGGGTCCGTACATGCGTTGTATGTACGTACGTACGTACGCATGTGGGATAACAACGGAACGGAAGCTCCCTCTCTCTGTCTATATGCATCTAGAGATGGCCCCGCGAATTAACCAACCAACATGAACGCAGAACACAGACACCTCGCCGACGAGCCAATGTGACAACGCAGCAACTCGACGAAGGTCCGCGTAGAGAGAGATATGGGCTGCCTGCCTACGCGAGGTGCATGCATGTTCGCACTTCATATTGATCATTTCATGTTGCCTAGGATTGGACGCCGAACATCATCATCATCATCATCATCATCATTGCATTAATGTCGGTATAACTCCCTTCCTTGTGTGGCAGCGACTTAATTCTGGAGTCATCTAGGCGCACGGACGGGCGCACGGACTTCGCTAATACTGTACCGTATGTACACATCAAGACCAATCAGGGCGAAGTGATGCATCGATCGATCATGCTCGAGCCTCTCTGGATCTCCTTCTTTTTACTTATGGGCTCCGCGGATTCTTGATTGGAATGGAGGAGGTGTGCTGTGCGCATGCAGTTGGGTTGGACAGCGGTCTTGATTTTTAATAAATTTCCCTACTTGAGCAGCCTCATCCGGAGCTCTTCCCGACAGAGCCTGGCGGTTGAAGTGTGGCTGTTCTCGGAGAGACTTGCTTATCCTTGAGGCTTCCCATCCAGGCATCCCGAAACTCGAAACTCGAAGCAGCTCAAGCCCATGATATGCATGCATGTATGCATGCATGACGGGGGGCCGGATGCATAAGTACATGCGCACGCACCCCCTCGCGACGCGAGCCGAGCAGGAATGAAGAACCCAAGGGACCACGGACGTCGGACACGTCGGACCACGGACCACGGACCAATAGGAGGAAGTGCTTACACAGTACCATATTCCCCTTCTTACTCACTGGACTGAATGAACGAAATAGGCTACTCACAAACACCGCGGACATCACCATAATAATAATAATAAACAATACAGTACTCACTCACGGCGGCGGCGCTTTTTTGTGCGAATTGGAGCTTCGAATAATATAATATAATACAGAGACACAGACCCTTCTCCTATCTCGTGCTGCTGCTGCAGCGATATTGTTCCTGTTTCCTTGCTTCTCGGCCGGCAGTTGAAAAAATGTGTCCGCTCGTCCGTGCGTGCGTGCGTGGTGTCTTGTCCTATATCTATAGCTATGTACTTCGCTTCTTGCTTGTCTTCATGCAAGAAAGAACAAGCCCGTAGGACGAGCGGGCGGTGCGGGAGAGGAGCGTCGTTTACGCTGCCCCGGAGCATGTAAGTAAAGTAAAGTAAAATGAGGCGAGGCGAGACCGAGACAATGCGCTGCGATGCGATGCTGGCGGAGGTTAGGGTAAGCGAGTAAGTAAGTAAGCGGTAAGTTACTGTATGTACGTGTGGAGACGAGTTTGAGTTGACTTTGGCTATGCGCATGATGACCAGAGCTCACTCTCATCGGTCGGTCGGAGGTTTCGAAAGGAGAGCGAAGGTATCGATTCCCCCACATCATACATCCCATTAGGGGTGCTGCGTGGTGGCTCTGGGCAAGTATATATCCATACTCACCTCGAGTCTAGACCCATGTCTACAATCAGTGAATTTTTAACATTAACATTGATGAAAGGAAGGAAAGAAAGAAGGGAGGGATGGATGGATTCAGGTTCACGGAATACCTTTCTCCCTCTTCCAATACTAGCGCGTGCAGTCTCCCGAGTTCGAGTTTCCTCCATCCCCCCCCTTTTTTTTTGCCTAGTCTAGAGCTCGTGCGGGTCATAGGGACATAAGTAGGATGCCGAGTGGATAAGTAAAAAAAGTTACCGTCAAACAAAACCGGATATTTGTTTTTGTTTTGATTCCTTGAAAAATATATTACGTATGTTGATCTATATCCGTCCGGATCACTAGTACTAGTAAGTCGGATGTCTCGCTGGTAGTAGGCCTTTTCATTTTCATTTTATTTAGTTTCACCGACAGAACAACGTTCTGTTCTTTACGGTCCAATAACCAAAGCCGGCCTGAACATGGAAATGGACATTAGCCGATCGTTTAGTGCATTATGCAATCAAGAGTCAAGAGTCATGACCTGTGTGTATAAGCGTGCGGTAACACGAAATAATTTGAAATAGAAATAAAGGAATCAATCACTCAGCTTAATAGGTCTTCTTAGTATCCGTGCAGTGTAGACGGACCAAAATATCATGATTCAATTCACGACTTGAATAACGACCCCAAGTTGCTAAGAAGAAGGTTGCTTTGACTTGATCGCTTTCGGCTTCGGCCTCGGCCTCGCTATTGTTGTTACTATAAGGCCGCCTGCAACGAGCGCGAAGCAGTGCTTATAATTTGTGCTTGCTGATGATGCCATCCCAGCCCAAGGAAAGGTCATTGATAACGTGTGTCATTTCCGCCGCATCTGGGTCAACGAATTCAGGAAGACGTTGAGAGGAAGTCCTTCGATCGCTGTTCTTCCGTCGATTCTACCTATCGATTGAATTTCTAATTTAACTTCAGTTACGAAGAGAGGGGCTAGGTCTTTGACCCCATGCTACGCGGGCTCGAACTGCCGTCAGGAATATTCTGGCTTGGATGCTCACTCCTTCGGGTAAGTAAGCGAAGTTGCGTATCAAGAATAACAATCTTCGTACTCCCCCCTCTCTTCAAGTTCAAATTACAGTTCAAGTTTCGCGGAAAGTTCCTGAGGTCCGCAATTCCACCTAACCTTCAGTGCTCCGCATGAGTTGAAAAAGAAAAAAGAAAAGCTTCTCTTTCAATTCAATTTGACGAAAGTTCCGCTGTTTTGCTTATCGGTTGATTAATGCCAGTCCGTTTCTTCCTCTCGCTCCGACAGTATATCCATCCATCCATCCATCCATCCATCCATCCATCCATCCATCCATCCATCCATCCATCGTTCAAGTTATACCGATGATGTCGCGCTGTTACTTACAGTGATGGAAATACCCGATACTTTCAGGAGTTTTTTTTAATAGATCCCTGCTTTGATCCTTGTCTCTCCGTCTCATGCTCCATATAGGTAACTTCGTACTAAATTCAGCAACCATGGATGGTTCGACCGTAAGGAAGATGGATCATTTGTCAGATGTAACGTTTGGCATTTCCCCTCGAAGAAGCGATGCGCATAGCATTCTTCAAATACGTTCGCTGAGTTACCTGCGCTTGACTTCGCCGTTCATATTCATTTCGCCGACCCTGTGGCTCAGCACGAAAGTTGTGGGAAGCAACCTGAGCGCGAACACCCTACCTTCTTTCTTCTGTCTTCTTGCCATGCAGTATCAGTCAGAATCTCAGTGAGAATGTAGATGAGCTGTGAAGCAGAGCGTACCTGTCCTGCCACTCCGAACGTGTGTGCATCTGTCCATGAGCTTTCTCGCCCTGCCTCCGAGTTGTCCCATCTCGTTTCACGTTATTGCTCCCTGTCTTGTATCGGAATAGGTGTCTTATGATAAATTGCCCGAATAGTTACCTGGAAATCTCACACCCCTTCTATCAATCCTTCGGTAGACGTATTTTCTGATTCCGTAGCTATATTCGGTCCCGGCATTACTCATCTCGTCAACGGGTGTCAGTACTATATTAGTTGATCGCCCTGCCTACCAAGTCCGTCTCTAAAGTACCTGATCTCCAGACGTTCCAATGTTCTAAAAATGTCTTCCATCCGCTCAACTTCTTGGGTCTCCGAGAAGAGAAGATTTTGCGCAGCCCTCCGAGTTCCCGAGTGTCGCTTCCCGAGTACCGGCACCGGGAAGTATCTAGATCACAGAGTTCTCCGAGTCTAACCGCGTACCAAAAGCGGACCCTACACCATTCCGTGCTGCTCCGTTACTGCAGAAGGGAATGTCCCTCCTTAACTTCCCACGACCCTGGAACAAAACAAAGTTCTACGCGATGATCGCGGTCGTTTGCCTCCTTCTCTGCTGGAAAGCTCGAACAATAATTGGAAAGTGCGGATGCGGTTCTACTGTTCTTCCATAACGATCAGGACTTACAGATATGTCACGAATCAGAACCAGAACCCTCATGACTATTCTGCCTCTCTGTATCTGCACACGTACCTCTCCGTCTACCCCCCATACCAAGAAGCACGTTGAATAGAAGCATCGGACATGCGTACGTTTTGGGAATCCAAAAGAAGTCGGTTCCTGCTATCCTCCGACATGGCTTCTCGTGTTCCATTCAGAGGCAAGCAACCTTAGGTTAGAGTGGTCAACGAAGAAAATACCAAAAGAACATACTCAGCTCAGAGTTGAGCGCGAATAAAACTTCTCACGCCACGAGGCTATTAGCTTCAACGCTCAACTTATCTGGATTAAATTTCTCAATCTTGCTCAGTCTTCTCCTCATCTTCCCGCTCCCCTGACAGACACGCAATTTCGGTATCTTTCTTGGAGCTTCTTCCATTCCAATCGAAGGTTTTCATTTGGTATGGCAGAATGTCGCGACTGTGAGCTTCGTTCGCCTTGCAATTCAAAGTGAATTCTCACCATATCTGAAGTCAATCGCGAAGCTGTGCTGAGAGATACATAGACACTTCTCCTGATTCTCGTGAACGTCACGCTTCTCTATATTGCGGTTCAACAGGGGCGGCAACTGCGCAAGAGTCCAAATATAGATGGGAATTCGTTTATTTGGGTGATGAGGCTCCAGGTAAAAATTTCTCGCATGGTCATGCGTTCCTACGACCGATGCGACCGATGCGACCGACGACTTGCGAGGATACTTGATTGAGTCTATCATTGATGCACCCGCTTGTTAATTGTATATATCACTTCTTCGCATATTGAATCATCCGGGTAACGAGTTGGCCATTTGGTGTGTATGCTCGGAACATGTAGCATGTGTGGATACCGCTCCTTCCTGAATCCATCAGGAGAGTTGTGCGCGTGTATTTCGCCTGGATCAGCAGTCAGTAATTGGCAAACCTTGTAAGGCTAGGGCTAGTATATCCGAATAATAGAGACGCACGTAGCATCCAGAGAAGAGATGGCCAGACAGAGTTAGATAGAGTTTTCAATACTGATTGAAAGCCAGCGCACACACACCAGGCGTATCAAATACTGTTTCGTGCTGTCTGAATAGTCTGGAATGAGATGCAATCGCCGTCTCTCTGGCTGGCGTCAAGTTCCTCTTCTTCCGCTTGACGTTTATCTCGATAGCCGCTAGACGCGAAAGCCATTCCTTGAACGTATCGACGATCCTCCGTGTCTATCCTCCAATAGCGTCATCAACGAGAATTCATCCCAGTGCACTATATCCACGACTTTCCGAGTCTTTGGCGCAGATTATTGAGTTCACCGGACGGAGGAATGGGACCGCACCGGAGATCAGTCGGAGAATGAACTTCGATGGAGAGACGGGACGAAAATAGTCGTCGCGGATCGTAAAGTGAAGATACAGTAGGGTCGGGTCGAAGAATCCCGCTCCCCAAGACATACGCGAGCGCTCATGCTTACCGTCTGAGGCGTAGGGCACGCTCAAACTCCCCCGAGACGTCATTCGGCCACCTACAAGCATCCAAGGGCAAAAAGTGCTCAGATATGTTTCTCGGCAGAGTCATTCATTGGATTGCTTTGCTGCTAAGGATCTCCAACCAATTAATCTGTCCTCCCAATGCTCGGAAGTATTAGTTAGAACTTGAAGAGTAACCCGTATTCCACAAGTTGTTTGACGCTGTATGATGAGCGGCGAGGCTCAACCGACGAGTTGGGGAACAGACAGGATGCACCGCGGTGCATTCATGATGGTGGGTGGTAAAAGGGTCTAAACGGTGGACCGGCTTCAACGTTAACGTAGAAAAAGAGTCACGTGCTGCTCAAAGAAATGCGATTGAATTTGAACTTATTTTTGTCCCTCAAACTGGCCGACGACGATGGTTAAAATCACGATTTGCAAACGATCGCATAGCGATGCTGTAGCGACTCAACGAAAGTTCTTCAGAAAGACTGCTCGAGGCAAGGTCGTAAAAGGTCCGTAAAAATACAGATTCATTGCAAAGCAACTCATTACTGAGTCTGTGGACTACAGTCATACGGGAGCGCTATTTACGAGACGATGTATCTTGCGGTATCGAAAACTGCGCTATATGCTCGATTTCCTCGGTCACTCCTGCCCCAGGGGATATGCATGTGGAACAACCACTTCTGCCCGCAAATGGTGCTGTGGACCACTCCCTATTCCCTTCAGGACACTTTGTCCTTCCAGACACAAATGTAATCCTGCATCAAATGGATCTCCTAGAATCCTCGTCATCCACACCTCCAATTATTCTGCTGCAAACCGTGCTTGAAGAGGTTCGGCATCGATCGTTGCCTCTGTACTCCCGCCTCAAAGCCTTGATGAAAGTGGACGAGAAGAGGGTGTGGGTGTTCTACAACGAGTTTCGGTCGTGAGTTGTCTTTTTGTCATTGATCATCAGTTTCTCGAGGGAAGAAAGAAAGAGCAAGCTGAGCTGACAGTGATTCAGAGAGACTGCGGTCATAAGGGAAGACGGAGAATCACCAAATGATAGGAATGATCGAAGTAAAGTTGCTTCACTACTGTTGTTTGAATAAACCGGCTTGAACATTTGCGCCAGGTATTCGAAAAGGCGCTGCTTGGTATAATCGTCACATAGCACAGATGCGTACCGCAAGTCGGACACAGAAGACAACAAGTTTGCCAGTCGTCGTCCTTCTTACAGACGACGCAGAGAATAGAAGACGAGCAGAATTGGAAGGGGTTAAGTGTCTTTCGGGTAAGGGTCTTGCTGCTACTTTCTGATCAATCTGAGAAATCGAGTCTAGTACGACAGTACGTTGAAGGCACGAAGGAAGCAAGTCAGCTTCTTGACCTTCTTTCATATGCTGCGGAGACATCGATTGAACCGACGCAGGCTGGAACGGCTGGAAGAGGACCGCTTTATCCTGAAGTTTGAAACCTTTTCTCTGATGAGCCTTTCTTTATGCTGATATTGCTACTTAAAACAGTATCTGCCTCAATCCACCCTCCTCGCCGGAATCAGAGCCGGTGATTTACATCAGGGCCATTTCAATGCCAACCCTTACAACTATCTCGAGGGTAGCGTGTCCGCGCCGGCATTTCAGAAGCCTGTGTTGTTGATTGGGAGGGAGAACATGAACAGAGCAATCCAAGGCGACTTCGTTGTCATTGAAGTTTTCGATGAAAAGGATTGGAAAGCCCCTGCGGACGCAGTTGTAGAAGAAGAATGTAAGTGATCGAATTATCATTATAGCTATTCCCGGTCTCAGAAGTACTTGTAGCGACGCTCAAGGATGATGATCCGGACGAGTCCGAAGAGGAGGAGGAAGATGAAGATGTGGTTGCTCAAGAGCATGAACGTCGAATGCTAGCCCGCGAAACTGCGGGTATTCGAAGCAAGCCGCCTTCTGAAAAGCAACCAAGTGGTCGTGTTGTTGGGATTATCAAGCGCAATTGGCGTGCATACGTTTGTCACGTCGACCGGTCTTCTCTCGCTTCGGGCGCTTCAACTTCTCAGTCTCTCCAATCTGTCTTTGCTCAGCCTGTCTCGAGAGTGCTACCACGCATTCGCATGCGTACACGCCAGGCACCTGCATTGTTAGGCCAGAAGATTCTTGTCACCATTGATCGGTGGGATATCACTTCGCGGTACCCAGAAGGACACTTCGTTCGTGCCCTCGGCGCTGCAGAGAGCAAAGAGGCGGAACAGGAGAGTTTGTTGCTTGAATATGATGTACCGTATCGACCGTTTGGGAAGGCTATACTAGATTGTCTTCCTAAGGAAGGTGATGCATGGGTTGTACCTCCGAAGGACGTGACTTCAACGGAGTGGCGAGACAGGGAAGATCTCAGAAATTTGATCATTTGTAGCATCGATCCTCCAGGTGAGATTTATCCTGATTCCTTTCGTAGCTCTTCATTCATTTTTCATAGGCTGCCAAGATATTGATGATGCTCTCCACGCTCGACGACTATCCAACGGGAATATCGAGGCTGGAGTCCGTAAGTCATGATTTTTTTTTTCAATCGCATTGTCGGGATCTTATCCGCGTCGCAGATATTGCGGATGTTTCACATTTTGTTCTGCCTGAAAATCCGATGGATAACGAAGCCGCTGCGCGGGGAACGACAGTGTACCTCGTGGACAAGCGCATTGACATGCTTCCATCTCTTCTTGGTACGAACTTGTGTTCATTGCGTCCTTTCGTCGAGCGGTTAGCATTTTCCGTCATTTGGGTAAGTCATTTCGAAATGACTGCCCTTTCTCATAATGAGAGCGAAATGTTTGTAGGAACTCACGCCTGAGGCGGAAATCGTCAATGTTCGATTCACCAAATCTGTGATAGCTTCTAAAGCTGCGTTCACATACGAAGAAGCGCAACTTCGTAAGGATGATCCGTAAATACATGACCATTACGTCCCGATTGAGATGCGGAGCTAACTTTCATCTTTAGCCACCAGCAGGATGAGTTAAGCCAGAGTGTTCGTCTGCTGAATTCCCTTGCCATCAAACTCAGGGCAAAGAGGATGGCAGCGGGCGCTCTCAATCTTGCTTCTCCAGAAGTCAAGATATATCTAGACAGCTCCGAGTCGTCAGACCCTATCGACGTCGAACAAAAAGAACTTCGTGAGACGAACAGTCTCGTTGAAGAGTTCATGTTACTTGCCAATATCAGTGTGGCGAAGAAAATCCAGGAGACGTTTCCACAGACCGCTGTTCTCAGGTGAATAAGGTTTTTCTGGGAGACTTCAGTATTGATTACATCGCATCTTTAGACGACATTTGCCACCGCCGCCCGCAAACTTTGAGAAATTGCAGGATATCCTGAAGAAGCGAAGAGGGTTGGTGCTTGATGTCTCAAGTTCGGGAGCATTAGCCGCATCTCTAGACAAATGTGTCGTACGTTCGGCCGCGTTGTAATCTGATGTTTATTTTCTAATAATAACTTGACTCTAGGATCCTAATGAACCTTCCTTCAATACTCTCGTCCGAATCATGGCAACTCGATGCATGCTATCCGCCGAGTACTTCTGCTCCGGCAGCGTTGCTCGTGATACATTCGGACATTACGGGCTCGCAAGTCCTATCTACACTCATTTCACAAGTCCAATCAGGCGATATGCAGACGTCCTTGCACATCGTCAACTAGCCGCTGCAATAAATTACGCGCCGTTACATGCATCTTTGCACTCCAAATCTGTCGTGGAGCGGATACTCAACGGTGTTAATCACCGGCACCGGATGGCACAGATGGCAGGACGAGCGAGCGTTCAGTTTTACGTTGGGCTCGCCCTAAAGGCACGTGGGATGCGGGATGGACGTGAAATCGAAGTTCGCGAGGAGGCGTTTGTAATCCGTACATTCCGTAATGGTTTAGGGGTGTTCGTTTCAAAGTATGCTGCTTTTTCTTCGTTGTTTCCGACTTAACTCACACTCGTTGCCTTGTTTCAGGCTTGGTCTTGAAGGTCTCGTTATGTTCAAGCGAGAGACTTCGTTTGATGCTGAGAACTACACAATCACCATACCGCGCGCGGACAAAAATGGGCAGGATGCCACCATTGCGGTGTTTGATAAGGTGGTTGTACGCATTACCGTAGAGAAAGATAGGAACACGCAGCGTGGAGTTGTCAAAATGACTTTGGTATCACCCGTCGATTCTTCTGCTTTGTAGCGATAGATCAATCAAAAAGACTGTATTCCCTCACATGTCATCAACGTCAGAATGAAGCAAAACCACGAAGATTCTACTTGTTCAACTCGGATCCAAAGTAAATGGTGTTGGACATCAGGATTTATTTACGTACGTGGAGAACAGGACTAAACCGACGCAGGAAACCTGTGTTCAATGCATGCCGTCCCTCCATGCTACGACAGTCAATTGTTGACCTTCGGTTTGATTGGCTGTCTCAGCGGCACTTTATCCTCGCGTGCTGCGTTCTCTAGGAAGAAAGATACTGATTGAGTTCCATCTCCCTGTAAAGCATAGTTAATGTTTGCATAAGAGGGAAGAAATAATATGACAAACAATGAATGAGTGAGGGAACCCGGGATCGAAAGGCAGGACACTCTCCAAATACTTGATTTGTTCGTCCGACAGCGAAATTTCCAGCGCTTCAATATTAGCCATGAGATGCTCGACCTTGCGTCCACCAATAATCGGGAATACATAAGGGGTTTTCTGCATCACGTACGCAATGGCAACGGCGGTAATATGCTCTGTCCCGACCTCCTTCGCAACTTTCTCCAAAGCGGCACTCATCTTTTTCTCGTCCTCATTGCGTCTCCAATCTGATTGAACGAACATCCGGCCTTTCTCCCCTGAAGCGAGACGCTTTTCTTCTTCCTCATCAGTACGCAAGCGCCCGGTGGCGAGGACATTGAAAGGTGCAAGCGCCAATCCGAGCGAGCGAGCCATGGGGATGATCTCGCGCTCAAAGCTGCGATCTATGACGTTCCACGCCCCCTGGTAGATCACAAATGGTGTCTTATGCGCAAGTTTAGCATACTGATTCGCAGAAGCGACGACCCATGCAGGAGTGTCGGATATTCCGAGATAGAGGACCTTGCGTGCGACTACGAGATTGTGGAGATGATCCATAACTTCCTCGACAGATGTGTTCCAATCCCACCAATGCACATACAATATGTCGATATACGTAGTACGAAGCTTCTTCAGGCTATCTTCCACGCTGAGAAAGAGAGACTTGGCATTGTTTCCCACATAGTTCGCTTTGGTTTTGATTCGATCGTCAGCACGCTTGTAATGCGACGTATACTGGGGTCACAGGGTAAGGTAAGAATTGATGCAATATGATCGATAGCTGACCTTTGTCGCGATGACGAGCTCATTTCGTATACCCCTTTGTTCTGCCCATTCTCCAATGAACTTTTCGGAGGTTTCGTCCTGACTGGAATTGCATACATGTGAATACGACGCACAATGAAAAATCAAAATCATGCTCACTAGTTGCAAGCGGTGTCGATGAAGTTACCTCCAGCCTCATAAAAGGCGTCGAGAAGCTTGAAGGATGATTCTTTGTCCATTGCTCCCATTCCGTACTTGGCCCATGCATCACCGATGCTCATACCACCAAGCTGCAATGGGGAAACACGTACGCTTGCAAGTGGCGAAAGAGCGCGATAGCGACCTAGTGGTGTAGGAGGATCAGGAGCATACCCGAAGATTTCGGTCATGCTAGGAGTTGTAGTTGCCATATGAAATCACGGAAGCGCAGAGCGATGAGAAGTCAAGAAGAAATTTCAAGGCCTTTTATATTGATTCAGACATGTTATGTCTTCACGAAGAAAAAGGAGGGATTTGATGGATATCCCACCTCCCTCGTGCCGCTTGTATGCACGTACGCGTACTGCCGGCTTGTCTATGGGGCGACAAGACAATATTCTCGACGAATAGACCACCAGGGCGACGCGTCACAACATGGCAAGTCGGCTTGCGCGACTCAATAACTAACAGGGATGCGTTGAGATATGAAATGCCTAAAGCAGCGAATGCATGGTCCGCACATGCCCGGTTGCGGCGAAACTCAACTCGTCCTCCCCACGGAATGAAATAATGCAATCAATGTTGTTGATTCAACACGCGAAATAGGAGGGCTTCAACTACTTCAACTGAAGCGATACAATAATTGGGTCAACCGTCGATAGAGCGATTGATGGAGACTGATGCTTGTTCGTGAGTCTAGTAGAACACATACGTTTTCCGAAGATACTTACATTAGGAGATTAGGTATATAAAATTCGCCTTTACATGTAAATGATTGTTGTCTGCATATGGTCGATAGCATCCGCCGGTAATCAGTCTCGTAGCAAAGCCAATGCTTTATCTTTGTACGGACACAGAGAAGACAGTCTCTTTAAATACTTACTGATCGAGAATTATGTGATGAAGATTAGAGAGTGCAACTTTTGCACTTTACGTAACGATCACACACGCTTCCAGTGTCAACAGCAACAAACAGAGCCAATTCTGTTTGCGATCAGCTTCTATCGTTCATATCTGGAACCAGAAGTTACTTGCATGAGGCAAATGCATTGCAAGATGTTCCCACATGAATGTTGGACTTGTATCCCACTGGACTAGCATCTCAACCATCACAACTGAGTTCTCGACGTATTCCTGGAGGACAACGCCTTGAAGAGCGAAAATGCGCGTAGACACCAATCGCCCGCCTATCGTAGGAGCCAAGTCTGGTATGCAGGATAATTTTCATGTGTCATATTGACTCGTTTGGAACTGTCCTCTGGGTATCGTCAGACTCTTCGATTATGGACCCTAGCCCTAATCATGGTCCTCCGTTTCATCGCTCACACACTGAAGCAGAAAGAGACCAACAATCTACTTTGAGACGAGTTTCAAAGCGATCCCCACCAAATGTCCAAGCGACGAACTATCTGTCCGTCAACTACAGGATGCCAATAAGCGGAACTTATGTCATCGATCCTGGGCTCGAGATGCCAGCTGATCTCGTGTCGGACAACCCTACGAAGAAAGCCAATCTCTCGCTTCAATGCACAAGGGGGAGCATCACCGCGGATATCTGGCTCGTAGATGCTGAGGAACAGGTGGTACAGCTCGGGAATGGAAGTAGGCGAAGGGCTGTCATTGACGTCTTTTGCAAGTCGTGGATGGGCAAGGTCGATATAAAGATGGTATGCGATGTCTTCTTGCACGGATTCTCGGATTTGGTTTAACGCTAAAGATGTCCAGTATGCTCTCACTATGCGACCATTTTCATTGACCGCAACTTCAAATGGTGGTGATATTTCAGTTGCGCTGCCTTCGGATTTCGTAGGTCCCATCACGCTCAGTACGGGTTCATTGTACGACACCCTCCGGCTGAGTTCCTTCACTCCATTCTCTCCTTCTGGAGTTCGTGAGTCAAGGAGCTCGAGAGGCTCCGCGTCTTCTGCGGTGAGGACCATTCCATACAACACATCAATCGTTTTCTCCGATGCAGTACAGTCTCGGCTGGTGACGTTCTCGGAAGGGGATGGGAAGATGACGTGTTTCATAGGCGACTATCGACGTGCGAGATATAGTGCGTGCCATGTTTCCGTCAATATTCTTCTGTTAACGAGGACGATCAATAAACAGCGAGCAGAAAAGATTGGACTGGATCACTAGTTGACATACAAAGCGGGTATGGAAATCTCATGGTGTCGTTCGTCGATGAGGTTCAGAACAACGAGGAAGGGAGTGGGTGCATCTTAATGTGATTCGTGCTTAGCAAAAGCACAGGTTTCTAAACACCTCCCAGTGGACTGATAACAGCTGTGTCGCTTGATGTCAACGGATTTACTTTTGCTCTTTAACGTGCAGCCTTTGTATGCTCTCCCTGTTATCAAATGTAACCTTTTGCAGACAAAAAAAAGGAAACTCAACAAGGGATCTTCGATAACGCTGAGGAGCGAATGACATAATGAGAACAAGGCCCCGGGACTTCCCTGTTCTCCAAGCAGAGCGACAGGACACCAATCATATCGGATTCAGGGATGGTTTGAACGACATTCAGAGGTAAAAGTGGAAGCATTTCAAAAATCCTCAAATCGAAGAGAATGATGTGCTTATGATGCGCTGAGGTCAAGCTTTGCTATTTATGGGCTTGACAAATATGTCTCCGACCCGGATTGTCTAGGATTTTTTGATGTTGTTTATTGAAAGTGGCCGAAGGCTGACGACAGCTTGATAGGTCGGCTCAATTGCTTCGGAATGAAGTGCGTGTCGGTAGTAAAATGTGACTAGTCAGCAAGCTTACCGACCTATATATATGTTGAAAGTAATATATTAGACCGGCATTCCTGCCTCTTCCTAACTCCCTCCAATTCGACGATAAAGAACTACGCAAACATGAAAGCTGCCGCGAAATTTGCCTTTGGCGACAAGGCTGTTACTATCGGTAAAGTTGGCGTGAGTACCAATGCCTTTTCCTTTTCATGAAGCGTTTCATAACTTCGATTTCAACCAGCATGGTCTTATGCATATGACGTACGTCTTTAAGTCGGACTGGAAGTAATGTCCCTCCTTTAACTCATGAGGAACAATTCAGCGCGGTTCCTAAGCCAGTATCGGATGAAGAGGCGTTCGAGGCTATTAAGGCGTCTTTGGATTCAGTACCACATGGCACGAAGATGGTTTTGAACAGTGGTTCGCGCGATTCTGCATAGTCAGTAAGAATAGTAGCTAATTATGCGCGCTCAGGTGAATTCTACGGCTTGAACCCTCGCGAAGCTAACCTCGAGCTTCTCGCTCGCTTCTTTGACAAGTACTCGAATTATGCAGAGAAAGCCTTCCTCTCCGTTAAGGTAGGTCTGCGTTCATTTTACCTAAACATATCATAGGGCTTAGCCATGTATAGGGAGGAATGAATTTTCAGAATTTTCCTCCGAGTCCAGATTCCTCGTGAGTCTATCCGATTTAGTCTGATGCAATGACGTTGCTGAATGCTTTACGAAGACCTGAGAATTTGAAGCGTAGCGTTGACAATATCCTCGCGAAACTTCGTGGAACTAAGAAGCTTGACCTCTTCGAATGCGCTAGAGTTGACAAGAACTATCCTATTGAGGATACCATCAAGATTCTGTCTGGGTTAGTTTCCGAGGGCAAATTTGACTACATTGGCTTGTCTGAGAGCAAGGCGTCTACTGTGAGACGTGCAAATGCTGTGAGTTCTGTGACCTGTGGTTGCGTGAAATATTCAGAGATAATTTCAGGTACATCCGATTGCTGGCGTTGAAATTGAGGTTAGTCCTTGGTCTTACGATGCGCCGGTTAAAGAAGGTTTGTACTCTTTTTACCCATTACTGATGAGGATATTCATACGAGTTCCAGTCATCTCAACGAGCGAGGAGCTTGGTATCATCGTCTTTGCTTACTCGTAAGTGTCTCTGTAACACTCCTGATACACAGTGCTGATATAATACGATAGGCCTCTTGGACGTGGTTTCCTGTCTGGAAAATACAAGAGTACGCAGGATTTAGAAGGTACGTGCGATCTCTGCTAGTGTCGTTCAAACGAATGAACCCGGTTCTTTTCTAGACGGCGACTTGCGGAAACACCTGGCTAGAGTTCAGGAAGACGTGAGTCCGTGTAGTTATGTCGTAACGAACGACGAACTGAACTTGTTGCGCAAAGAATTTCAAACACAACGCAGCCATCATAGAAGGCGTTCAAAGCGTTGCCAAAGAGAAGGGCGTAGCTCCTGCTCAATTTTGCATTGCCTGGGTCTCCGCTCTCGGTCCACATGTCGTACCCATTCCTGGTTCTTCGTGAGTGTTTCTTGTCTATCATCCATTCTCCAAGTTGGTAATTATTGTTGGCTTTGCAGGAAGAAGCAAAGGACGGAGGAGAACTGTGCAGCGGCTGACGTAGAGCTGAGTTCGACGGATGTCGATGCTGTCAAGAAATTGTTGGATGACCACCCGGTTCAGGGAGGTAGGTATGGACCTGGAGGAGATGAAGCATGGCATCTATGGGGATGAAGCCGGATATTGAAAGCTACTTTCGTTGAGATTCGAAGGAAAGCGGTCCGAAATATAATATGATCATATTCAATGTTGGATGGAAGAGCGACCTCGTCGCGGAACAAAGCCACTTGAAGAGTTTCTGACAGTAATAGCAGAATCGCATTTGACGTAACATACAAGAACATGCGGATCACAAATAAAGTTTTTCGGTTGTCTATTCAGCCTCGTCCTCCGAACGAGCATCCGTAGCGACTGCTTCCCTTAGACGGCCGCTCAAAAGTTCAAGGTATGTCTGACTGATCTTCCAGTTTCGCCCTACAGTGTCATCACTCTACAAGACAACGTAAACAAGGGGTATACAAATGATGGCCGCAACAACTCACGAGCTCGATCGTCGCTATTTTTTCAACGACCTTAGTCAAAGCGGTGGATGCTTCGGAACGGAATATATCCGGGTCTGGCTTGGAAAGGTATCGTAGAGCTGACGCTTTCAAATGCGCCTGCGAAGTCGACGGGCCTTCTGGCCGGCCAAATGGTCGCTGCTCGCCGATCGAAACAGGCAACGAGGGTTGCTCAGATAGATAGTAACAGACATGTCTCCAAAGGATATTAAGCAGCATTTCAATAGAAACTAAAAGGCATCAAGTCCATATAGATGATTCAGGCTCAAGAACAATGAACTTACTCAAAAGATCTCCAGCTCGTGTCCTCCTTGAAATAAGGGATCGCTCTAGAGCAAAGCAGACAAGCGCTCGTCGTTGATTAATTTCTAGTCTACGAATAGCCTCAGCATCCACATCGCCGACGAGCTGTATCAAATCATTAGTGTCAGGGCTGTTCCCATACTAAATGAAGCGAACCTCTTCAATGTTGTCAATACGGACATGATCTCGATGCTCTAGTTCTGATGTGATGTCATCAATGTCGTGTAACGTTCCAAGCAGATCGTCGCAAAGATCGTCAAGAAAGTCGATGGTATCCCTGAGGCTTGGAATAACGGCTAAAGAACGACGTCAATTTCGTGAGCTAAGTCTCATAATGCATGCTTACCTGCTACGCCTGAGGAAGGCCGGTCGTCTCGGGAAGATAAGGTAGGAGCGATAACAACCGTCAGTTCAGGCTCTGTTGGAATCTAAGCAAATCATGATACCATCGCACGACTGAGAGCAACCCACCTCCGAGGTCAATAGCAGCCGATAAGTAGCGCACAAGGGCTCTTCGCAAGTCCTGGACAGCCCGACGAACTTTCGTGTCAAACTTCGTTTTTTCTGTACCATAGCCTAGTGAACATCGTCAGATCCCAAAAACTGATGCGATGAACAACCTAGGACAGACCAGGTTCTGGAAGCGTAGATTCTATAGCTTCCGTTTCATCGGAAGGACGAACAAAGGCTGACCACCGGGGGTTACCAAGCGTTCTCGCGGATAAGCCGAGAATGGCATTATGTAAATTCCCGAAGCCTGAATTCGACGTAGACTGCAGATAACCGTGTGAGAATGTCTCATAGAGCGATAAAGAAGACAAGGCGTACGAAATCATTCTGAGAAATAGCAGGTACAGTCAACGCGCATAGAGAAACTAATAGGGCCAGTTCTTGGATGCCCGAAAGAGAGGTCAGGGAAGTATCCTCTTTGAGCATGATGACGAAGGTGTCTCTGTGGCTGTAGAGGAAATCGAGAGCCTTCACAATCAAATTAGTCGGAAGTCATCAGGATCAGTATGGTATCGTACTTGTTTTGATGCGGCCACGTGCTTGGATCCCAGAGTGGAAAGAAGGCCCGTAACTAGTTGTAAAGCGGGCACGAAAAGCTGGTGATAACGACTCGAAGAAGACGGCAAGAAGTTCCCTTCGTCTATACAAATATCAGTTGCAGTTTACATGCATCGCTTGAAGGTACATACCAAGAGTACCATCGGCAGATTCTGGCCTTGTATCCAGGAAATCGACCTGAGACAGGATACGAAGGATCCGAGACTCCAAAAGTCTTTCAGCACCTTGACGCGTCTGAACAAGGCGGATAAAGAACGACATTTTTGTTTCGTACACAAAAAGAGGATTGAGATCATCCGGCTCTGATTTTAACGTGTCTTGTAAGCTCGAATCAGCATCAACGATGCTATGGGCGAAGTTCGAGAGAAGGCCATATCGCTCAAGCGTATTCAAGAAAGCTTGCTTCGAGTCGAGTCGCGATAGTCTGCCTAGTATCTCCAGCAGCGTGAAAGCAATTGTTTTCCAAACATCAATTCCGTCCATCGCATCTTTCGAGATGGTCGTCACGAGGCGCTCGAGGACCACTTTCACAACTGCGAAGCAAGTTGATTCTAAAGAAGCTGCAGGATTGCTAGCACGTTTCGTATCACCCGACAGGGACAAGGAAACTGTCAAGTTCGTTAAGGAGCGCTCCAAGGGCGGTACGGTACTCGTCGATGTCCTATCATCTGACCTCTTCAAAACTAGGCGAAGGAAGTTTATTAGCGCTGCGTAGACATTTCCTCGCACAAGCTCCTTCTTGTTCTTGTCCAGAATACATTCTAGCATATGCCGTAACAATGCCGACATCCTTTCCACTGGCAGTGCACTCGAGTCAAGTGAGTCAGAAGCGGAAAGTAAATATGCCTGGTGCCGTTCTTCCCGTAACTTTGTGACCAGCAAAAGCAATGCTTCAGCAAGAAGAGAAGCTGAAGATTCTGGAAGAGTACCCGACCGGATGGTGGGGGGAAGGACGTGAAGTAGATCGAAAAGAATGCCCTCTCGCTGATCATGCGAAATTCGGCTGAAGCATTCTGTAAGGACGACATCAAGCAGCTTCTTCCAGGATTCATAACTCCCTCCAAGGGCAAACTGCAGCTCGCGCCTATGGTTCTCAACCACACAACTTTCGAAGACATACTTGGTTTCTGCATCGAGCTGAGCCTTATGCATTGCATTGACCACTTGACCTTGGCGGAAAAGTAACCTACGGGCATTGCTCAACATCTCGAAGAGGGCTGTTCGATCGATGACTTCGCAGCCATTCTCGTCTGATCGACCACAAGATTGTAGATTAAGGCTCGAATAGAATTGCAGCTCGACAGGAGTGAGTGTGATGCTGTCGTACCATTCAAAGTCTAGCGACTGGAAGATTTCGATGATGCGTATGCGGGATTGACCGACATCGTTAAACGGTTGGAACACGCCGTGTTCCCAATCGCTCCCCAACTCGTGGTATGTATCCGTTGTGCCGAAAAGGAGGTCAAGGAGCATTTTGACACGCTGATTCTGGCCCTTGTTGGTTAATACGTGTAGTTCAAGTGAGACAAGGTCCAATAACCAAGAACGCGATTGGAGGAATGCTCTCATGGTCGCGGAAGTTGTCACGACACGGGAACCATCTCCGTACACCACTTCGATAGACGGATCTCGTGCATCGGCAGGAGCATGTATAATCATCGCAGATAAGTGGCGCGCAAAGAAATCCTCCCGCGTACGCAGGTAAAGCATCATTGGAGCACTAGTTCGTGGATGCTCACAAAGCTGGTACACGAGCTTATACAAACTTTCGGCGAGGATCGGTTGACTCTCAAACAATGGCAGCGACCTCAGCGACCTTTGTTGCTCCCTGTCCTTCCCTTTCTCGTTCAACCTTGGCACGCCGATATTCAGCAGCTCCAGGATAACATGTAGACAAAGCTCCCTTGATCCAAGCGCGTGAGGGTCTTGGATCTGAGCGTCTGGAGAGCTCCTTCCAAACAAGAGGAGAAACGCAAGTGAAGACGACTTGCTGTGCTTTGTTCCTCGCAGTAAGAGGTCCAAGATAGCAAGACGTATAGCTTGCGCAAATAGCTCTGGCTGATCGCCCAAGTCCGGTGCCCCAGCACCAGTCCAGAGATCTGCCCACTCCTCGGATTCGCCAACATCATCCGCGGAGTCAGTGTTGAGTAGGTCCACAAACCCATCAAGTATGATCGTAGATTCTGGACTGCGAGCAATGAGCACCGCAATATTCTGGAAAGACGGCGATTGTGACAATATCGACAAAATTTTAATGGCCAAGTACTTTATTTCCGGATTCGTGACGCAGCTGACGTAGGATCCAAGGGCAGGAATTGATCTATGGTCAAGCGAAAGCCCTTGGTCGATTTTCGAGAGGAAACTTTGCGAGATCCGAGTACCAGCAACTGTGACGTCCTCAAAGTCGGAAATGGCGGGCACAAAATGATCGAGAAAGAGATCCTGTATCTCAAGAACCCTCTCCGTAATCCGAAGTGCACGCAAAATGACGTTCGTAAACCGTGACTTGACAGACTGCCTTGGTATCTCTTCGGCTCCCTCTACTACATACGTGAGCAGAGTAGTTCGTAACTGCGTTTCGGATAAGATGCGACAAAGTACTTCGAATCCTGGGTGATGTACGAACGGAACAAGCACCTCCGGTCCCTTCATGGCAAACTCATGGGCAAGGCTGGGAAGCGATTCCAGATCATAACTGGCCAGGCACCTCTCTAAGAAACACAATGCCAAGTCAGCCATCCTCCATGAGTCAGCGATGCTCATAAACTCTCGTCTAGGCAATTTTGCCAACACGCTCTCAACGACAAAGTTGATGAATGGCCCGATTCCGGGAGCGCGGTATGGCGACCCCAGATTCTCTGGAATGGTGTTGATGGGTTCTGGCTCAGTGACTCGACTTTTAAGAGGTACGCGCTTCAGGGTGTGAATCAAAGTGCTGAGGAGTTCGAGGAAGGCAGTTGTAGCTGGATAAACTCGATAGACAGATTCCACTTCTTCTAACTCGATCTCCACACCTTTGGGTCCAAAGCCTCCTCCGCGTACATTAATAATTTCTAGTCTCTCCATCTGTCCCCAGACGTTTTTACATATGTCCACGCCTTGCACGCCTGCTCCTGGATGACAGAAAGCAGAGAGGGTTTCAAACAGAGCGCCCTTTAGCTCGAGAGGAACTCCTAGCGGAATGAGTGAGACCAAGCAGCCGATTGCACGGTATTGCGGATGCGTAGCGATCGCGATGCGTGCCTGGACCGAGTGCGTCGCGACAGAGGCGGCGAGCTTAAGGAACGCTAGCCCCAAAAGCACATCTGTAGGCGCGATTTGCAACTGCGGAGGCGGTACGCCATGAGGGCTTCGTTGAACGGAACCAAGAGCTGCCCAACTCTCAAGCTCTCCAAATATACTACGCCAAGTGAACACCGTGGCTAGTTCATAAAGGCCATTATCTGGACCACCAACTCCATGCACGACGTCCAAAGAACCGATGGCCATGAAATTGTACGCGCACTCGGCGCAAGCAACACCGGTGGATAAACCAGCAAGCATGTCAAAAACGCAGATAATAAGATCCGGTTCTCGAACCTCAACAGCCCAACGTAGGAAGGATGGAAGCCTGCCTGCTTCAATCTCCTTTTTTTCATAATACGCTGGAACTTCAGCACGCGGAGCACCTCCCCAAAACTGGATCGCACTATCTTCAGGTAAGGTAGAATAGAGGGCTCCGAGTAACTGGAAGAGAATTGCGATGTCGTTGCGTGGGGGGATCGCTTCTATGCTCGATTCCGCAGGCCGGAAGCCACCTCGTACATGGCGCTCGGCACGAGGGCGAAATTGGTCTTCCTGCTTATGCTTGACTCTACGCAGTTCAGCGGATGCGTGAGTGAGAAGAGAACGGAGAAGAAGCTCGACTTCGTGAAGGAAGTAGGGCTTGAAGTCGTCCGATACAGCAGCGATGACGCCATTTACTTCACCTCCTACAGACCCAGGTGCCATACTGTTTACGAGAAGCTGGCTAGACATACTTCGATCGCTGGAGAGATTCGTTACAATTCGTAGCAGGAAAGAAAATGCATCTCCTTGAATAGCGTTAAACACTTGCATAGCTAGGTCCTCGTTCCTGAAGCCTTCGACATTCTCGAAGCTTTCATTTCGAAACCGTACTTCGGTGAGGAAGAGCGTCCACTTGAGATTGATGACTGCTTTCAGCGAGGAATCCTTCCACTCCGAGCCAGGCGCGACTTTTTTCCTTACAAATGATATGGCCTCAGCATTTCTCGCTATCTTCAACCGCAACTCCGCACTTTGCGAGGCGGGAGGAGAGTGCGACATGTCGAAGAAAGCGAAGATAGAAGAGAGTATGTAAACTGTCATGTCGTCTTTTGGATTCTTCTCGAGCCATTCTAAAACTTGTCGTACTTCTGAAGGGGAAATATGTCCTGCTCTAGCACAAAAGTAGAAGCCAATAGCTAGCGTGCGTCGTTCGTAGAGAAGCGACTCCAGCCGAGCTTGTAATATTGCTTGGCCGAGATTGCCAGAGGAACCAGCTTAAAGTAAGTTACTATAAGCTCTCTCCGAGATTGAGAATATTCGAACTTGCCTTGGGAACCTGGGATATTAGTCTTCGAAATTGCATTGGTCACTGCTATCCTAGCACTTCCAATCGTTTTCTCCATCCCAGACAGTTCTACGAATATCCTCGACGCAATGGAGCCCTCTCCACCATTCTTTACTAAGTGCCTCCTGACGAAGTCATCCAACAGAGCATGAACAGGTAAGGCATCAGGGGATTCCGCTTTCTCAACAGCTTCGAATATGAATCGTATACAGTCCGCGAACTCGCGGCGTGACTGGTGGTAGGCAAGAACTGTTTGCTCAACCGCTTCCACTTTGTCTATTGTCGGATGCTCAGAAAGCACAGAATGCAAGATTCCAGCAATGAACCGTTCTGAGCAATTGACCTGTTGTGAAATGAAGGCGACCTGACGCGCGAATTCATTATTAACTGAAAGGATCCGTCCGTCCACGACCACTTTGCCTTGATGAAGATGTCAGTGCGATTAACTTTGCTTTGAAGTTGAGATGTTGCGTACCTGATTCTATCTCTTGTTGTTCTTGTGGATTTCGTGGCCCAAAATCAAAGACTTTGAGCAGACGCGTTTTGTTGATCGTGAGCTCGTCAAATAAGTCCTGCTCAGCCTCATCACCACCACCTGAGGTGAGAGACGACACGATGGTGCTACGCAAGGACGATATATCCTCCATTGTTGAGTGTCGTTAATGCTGTTGTCGCCGTCGTCACCAACAGCGTGCTGATGAAGGTGAACAATGAAGACGCGCGCGCAACTTTAACTTTACTTACGACTTCGGGTCACGTGGCTTTATCTTGTCACGATTCGAGATGCCTATCCATCCAGCGCTCAAACTCATCTTGCACGACGACGGCAAGCAAAAGTCTAGTCGTCGTCGAAGCGATAAGGTGGAAAAGCATGCAGCACTTGGTAATTTCAGCCGAAATACTGCCCACAGATTCTTGCTTGTCGCAAGGATACCTAGGGACATTCGGCAGCCAAAGCCTGTATCTTCCGTCAACAGAATGCATTGTCAACGGTGCGACCGACGTGAACATAGACATCCGCGGTCTAGTCGGTGTGCCAGACGATGCGACAACTCTTTACTGGGTCAGTGATGCCTCTCTGGAGGATGACCTGCTCTCCGCGCTCAAACCTGCGAATCCGTGGGAATACATCGACAGTTCGTTGAGCACTGGTGTATCTACCGGCGACGGTCAACAGATCTTGGAGGACTTCCGTGCTCCTGTGCTATACAGGACATCAACTTCCTCATTGTTTGCACTTCGTGGACGTGGCTCGGAGTACATCGCATTGGAATCCACTCTCGCTCCGTATCATAAAGGATATGTTATCTCTTTTCCTCCCAGCCCTTTGGTACCCGTCCCCGAGGACGACATTGCGCGTGTTGGGTCAATTCTCAAGAGCTTGAAATATAACGAGTCTATTGCATCCCTGGTCGATATCATTTCCATTCCTCAAATGAATAAGGATGTTACATGGCTTACAGGAGAGGCTCCAGAGAGTTCAATCGAGAGTCGGCATTCATTCCATCCTGATGCGCGCAAGGCAGCATCGTGGATTGCAGAACAGATTGAGAACACCGGTGCAATCTGTGAGCTGCGCCCTTTCCTTCCAGGTTTTACTCCCAATGTCATTTGGTACGTCTTGCGTCCCTCTGTTTGGACACGGTTTTCTGATTATTCGCGTTAGCCGGTACTCTGGGACAGACGGGTCCGACTCTCTGGTTTTGTTGAGTGCCCACTATGATTCTCGCGGCTCGTTCGGGAGCACGCGTGCTCCAGGCGGTGATGATGACGGTTCCGGAACAACGGCTATATTGGCTATTGCTCGTGCTATAGGCAAGAGCGGGATTTCCTTCAAGTCGAATGTCG
The DNA here is from genome assembly GCA_033182465.1 of Sanghuangporus weigelae. Classification (NCBI taxonomy): domain Eukaryota; kingdom Fungi; phylum Basidiomycota; class Agaricomycetes; order Hymenochaetales; family Hymenochaetaceae; genus Sanghuangporus; species Sanghuangporus weigelae. Next base: position 281,984 of record CP137327.1, on the reverse strand, counting down.
AGCTATGCCTTTTCGGTGGAGAGGAACAGGGTCTGCTCGGCTCGAAAGCCTATGCTCGTCAGTCTTTTCATGGCCTTCGTTTATCTCTGACTGACTAGTACAGGCGAGCTAAGGGACGCAGATGCGAATATTACTCTCATGATACAGGCTGACATGCTGGCATATCACAAGCCCGGTGAATCCCCGCAGCTAGGACTCCCTGATATGTGAGCCAATACTTTGATTTCCTAGCATCAAGTCTTATCATGTCCTAGTATCGGGACTCCTGAAGTCGCACAGCTCGTTGCGAACATCTCTGCTTTCTACAGCCCGGAACTCGAAGTTGGCTTCACACCAGCATGTTGTAGTGACCACCAGTCATTCCATGAGCAAGGCTTTGCTTCGACGCAGGTATTTGAACGTGCAGGCCCGATTGCAGATCCCATGTATCACAATTCCGGAGACATCAGCAACCGTACTGGATACGACTTCCGTCAATTGAAGAGCATTGCTAAAGTACAGGTACGCAAAGTTACAGTTGATATTAAATAATTGCAGAATCTGATGATATGCGACTGGACGCAGTTTGCTACGCTTTTGCATGCTGCTGGGTTTGATGAACCCTGATGAGTGCTTGGTTCATGTGGATCAAATGGCGGAACTTCGCTATTGATTTACACTGTTTATAATTAATATACGGAATGGTTTTCGTGCGGAACTGAATTCGTTGAGAAATCTGATTCTAATGGTACGGTCCTTCAGGGGCTACATGCATCAAGCAATATTTGAGGAATTTGATGGTGCAGTGAGATTAATGCTAATTTTTAACCTGGAGTTGCGGATGTGAGATTACTTTTTGAACTGAACTGAATATGCGTGGGAATGTATTTTCTGTCCCATTCTGTGTAACACCATTCGTACAGTACCAATCTTTACTACCAACCATCATGGCCATTGGTACTTAATGGCACACTTCCTGCGCTACGCGTCTTTTGTGAACCAGCGAAACTACCAAAATGCCTGACGCGAGCTCAAGAACGAAGCGTCTTCCAATATCGGGGTTTGGCGAAGGAAATGTCGTGGTAAATGTTATCTTTCTGCGCAGCTTTCAGGATGTCAATAACTTTGTCTCTTTTCAGAAAAGGCCTCGCAATGATGTGCAAGAAAAGCCGAAGAGCTCGGATGGCCGACCTCCTCCTATTGCTAGAGCGATACTGTCTGGACCAGATAGTGGCTTTCGCGTGAAACCCGTCTCGTTGCGTGCTGGTGGACAGAAACAGCCGCGGCCTCCTCCTTTACCTTTGAATCCAGACGAGGCGCTTGCTACATTCAAGAAGTCATCCTCGAGCAGTGAATGTGATGTGCGACTACCGCCTTTCCCTCTGCCCCGCGCCGATTCGACATTCAATGAGCTGCGGAAGAAACTGGGATGCAGACCCGAGTCTCCGGCGAGCAAAGATGTAAAACGAAGTAACGACTTGGTTACACCGTTCGCGAACCGCATTCGCCCTCCAGAGTTACGAACCAAGAGGCCAAGCTCAGTGACACCAGCGCGCAAGGTCATGTCCTTTCTTGCACTGCCAGTTCCTGTGGCCATATCCGACGAGACACAGGCAGAATCTTCAGTCGCTCCATCGAAGAGACCTCCATTGCTGAAGTTCGACTTGGGTGGAGTGAAAAAGAAGGGGAAACTTATGGTGATGACAGCTTTCGAGCCTCCCACGGTTGAGCTGCCAGAAGAGAAGGAAGTTGTTGGAGAGGCTTTGGAATTACAGAGAGGGCTGCTCGTCAGTCCTGAAAAAGGTGATAGAAAGAGAGGGAGATTTATCCGGTATGACGCTCGTTTCTTCAAGCGTCAAATTCATACTGATTTTAACAGAACCGGACTTGCCGAGCGTGCTCAAATGCTCATGAACCGCTCATCTACCGCCCTTGCCTTATGGAGAAAGGAAATAGAATCCTTATCTCGTCCAGACCGTCTGAATGCAGACCTTCGCCTGCGTGTCGAGGAAGTTGTCCATGTTTCGCGAAATGCAAACGTCCACTCCCGCGCTGCTGGTGCTCTCCGTACTGTTCTTGCTACCTGTACCACTTTGCCGAATGGAGAGGAACGCAGCGTCCTGCTTTCGTTTACGAACGACGAACATAGATTTCACACATTGGATTCTGCGTCACCACCTGCCTTGGGAAGCGAGATTCTCGTCTGGAAACCTTGGCAGGAGACGAAAGATCCTCCCGTGTTGTTTTGCTTCCGCTTTCTCGTGCTTTCCGACTCATCATGATCAATAATCTGTACGAGCCTCATGTAATTGTTCTGTAATGATTTCATGTGTATCTATACTTGCAATGTATTATAACTCACGATCAAGTATATTACAATTTCGAGATATCGATGTTGTACGCGCTACGTCATTTTCACGTGCCTAAAGGATGTTTTCATCAGCACCTGCTTTCTACTTTTCGATTCGGTCTTCCATGACGCTTTTCATACCGGCATATTCTCCCTGCGATCCGACAGATAAGAATGGGTCAGTATTGCTGAACAGTACGCCAAAAATCCAAGCTGACGTCCAAGCAGATTCTCGTCAGTTCTTTCGTTCCATTTCCTTCTCAACTTGCGATTTTATGATTCCTCGAACGTAGCCATGAGACGGTCTTAAAACGATGGCCGATAATACTCACGAAGCTCATCGACCATATCCATCGAGTGAACCATGAGCTCACGATGGCTGCATCGCGGTCAAGTACAGAAGGCTCAGTAGACCCGAATTGGGAGACTCGAGTGGAAGAAGGCAAGGCAATCATTGAGAAGGTCAGCAAGTTGAAGTATGAGATGGCAAGGGATCGGGCATTGCAGTATGTTCCCGCAAGCTACGTTAAGATGATGAAGTCTGAAAATGAACGGTTGGTCATAGGCCAATTGGAGACGACGGAGAAGCGGATGTGGATACATACAATCTCGAGCTTGCAAAACTTGGGGAACAGGGCAAGAATACGTGGTTCACGGCTCCATGGCTATACGCTGAGTCAGTACATCGTACTCTTCTCTCGGCTCCTTTTTTTGAAAAACGATGCGTTGAAGGTGTTATTTGTATCGACTGCTTCGCTCCTGGTTCGCAATCACGACGTATTGGAAGTATTATGATCCATTCCTTTCTGGCAAGGAAGATTCGTTCAAAGCGTCCTCGGCTGCTATCTACAGTACAGTTCTACAACATATTTGAGGACCATATGAGGCTGACTTACTACAGAGCTTGCCGCTACAATGCACGAGTTCGAAGAAACGAAGGCCGAACTGGAGGAGGATCCGAGCAAGCTGGACATGCTCTTCAATGAGATGATCCAAATGTGTCTATGGGGAAATGCCACTGTGAGTTCTACAAAAGTTTTGATAGTTTCGCATAAGTTCGAGACATTGATTGAGTTTAGGACCTATCATTGCTGACGAACCTCACGCATGAGGACATTCTGAAGCTTCAAAGCGTTGGGAAAGAGGTACAAGATGAGCGTAAGGCATTCATCTTGCGCGACGACGAAAAAGTGGCCTTCGAGTACTTGACTACCCTGAAGGATGCGAGAATCGATTTTATTCTCGATAACGGTAAGCCTATCCCTTTCCTCCCTATATATATTGACTCTGGTCTCATTTGTTCCTGAAAGCCGGATTTGAGGTACATTCTGCAGCACATAATGGAACAAGCTATTGAATGAATCCATTCTCAGCTCTTTACGGATCTTGTCTTCGCCGATTTCCTCGTTACCTACACTCCATATGTTTCCAGAGTTGTCTTTCAGTACGTATTTTGTATTCGCCTAATTGCACGGCTCATTCATAACCCTTCGCTCTTTCAGTCCTAAATCAATTCCTTGGTTCGTATCAGACGTAACTCCTCCCGACTTTCGCGCTCTCTTCACATCTCTGCGCTCTGAATCGTTCTTCCTTCACGATGCACCATCTGGCGATGCCCGCGCTCAACTCTCCACTCTCCTCACACGATGGGAACAGTATGTCGAGAAAGGTGTGTTTGTGCTGAGCGTACCATTGGAGACAGAATTAGGCGAGAAGAATGAAATATATGATTTCTGGACGGCGCCAAATCCGTACTGGGACATGAGCGAGAAAGCGCCGAAATTGTTCGAGAGTTTAAAGCAGAGCGAACTGGTTATATTCAAGGTACGTTTGGTTCGTTCTGGTCGTAATAAGACGAGCCTTGTTAATGGAACACATTAGGGCGACTTGAAGTGAGTGCTGAACCGTATCGATGAAGAATGCCGCAATAAACTGTCGAATGGCTTTTAGTTATAGAAAGTAAGGTTTTGTCTTGTTTTAAGAAGTCACACCACACCAATGAGGTCCCTTGCAGATTAACAGGAGACGTTAAATGGCCAGCGTCAACTCCAATGGCTGAGGCCATAGGTAATTTGATCTCTGCCATTGCTTCATTGTCTGACGCACGGCTCGGATCATCTAGGTCCATTAGCAGGGGCATTCCCTATTTTAAGCCTTCGGACGAGCAAGGCAGACGTCGTCGTCGGTGTCGATCAGGAGAAAGCCGACGCCCTAGATGCGAGTGGAGAGAAGTGGAGAGTCAACGGAAAGTCAGTGATCTTTGTTTTTTTGAGCGAATTTCTCGACTTTGGGCTCGACTGATCTCCATCACCAGGTATGCGATGATTTCGTTCGTGCCTAGAGTCACGCAGGTGTAGAAGCCTTGTGAATAGATGAAGAGAGTATTTTGTATAGAAACACGGAGGGATGAATGTATAGCTAGAGAGACGAGAAACATGTTGCACAAGAGAATTTCGAGCTCACGGAGTCAACTAAGTGACGGCATGATTTCTTTTTCGTACGCGATGTTTACTGCTACTGTTTTGTCGACATCATGTGATCGCCAGTCATAATCTTTTCAAATTTATCTTTTCTTTTCACCTCACAAATGGTCGGTCACTTTGCCTCAAAAATACATGCATACGTACGTACGCTTCATCAACGCCCATTGATGAGTGCGGCTATTTGACGAGCACGGGACTTGCCTTGAGCTCCCACGCGCTGAGGAGATAACCAAATGAACATTATCCTTAGCCGCGTTATCATTGGGCGTGCTTCTATCTTTAACTCCCATTCATTATACGGCTTCCAGATTTCTCCGTCTCCGAGGCGAGGGATGACAAGAGGAGGCGTGGGGCGATACGGATCATGTATGCGATATGAAACTCCAATCGTGAGGGAAGGTTGATTGTATTGGCGCTTCCTCAGCTCCTTTCCTCTTCCTCCCTCTTCCTCGTTGAAGTTTGTATCCGCGAAGCTGAGGACATTTGTTGAACCTGGGCGAGAAGGAGAAGCCATGTCGAGGCCGTTGAAAGAGCAAGTTGCTGTCGCTGATGAGCAATTACTGGCAGATCTTGGGTATAAACAGGAGTTTTTGCGAGCGTTTACACCGCTTGAGGTGCGTCGAGTAGTCCCGTTCTTCTTTATCGGATGACCTTAGAACGATGATAGGTTTTTGGAATCGCATTCAGTATTATCGGCCTTTTGCCTTCTATCGCGTGAGTGGTACATATCTTGTATTCGCGTGCGTGAATTGACGAGGTTCGTTCCAGATCTGTCTTGTTTTATGCTGTACCGAACGGTGGACCCTCTGCGATGGTGTGGGGTGTACGTCATTATTTTCAGCTATTTGCGTCGCAATTCAATCCTTGCTAATTTTGCGCCATGATTGTCCAGTGGGCAGTCGCGAGCTTGTTCATTCTGTTTGTCGGAATGTCGATGGGCGAGCTTGGCTCAGCGGCACCAACATCAGGTGGAGTAAGTCCTTGTCGAAACTGTATCCGGTTTGCCTTTAATTTTAGCTTAAACTTTTCATTCAGTTATATTTCTGGACGCATTCGTTGTCTTCTCCAAGATGTCGAAACTTCCTAGCATGGATCGTTGGTTGTGAGTTTTGACTCATCTGGTTTATTGTCGATGTAGAAAATTGAATACGCGATATAGATGCGAACACCGTCGGAACAGTTTCTGCCGTGGCGTCCATCAGCTGGGGTTGCGCGGTACAAGTCATGGCAGCTGCAAGCATCGGCACGAATGGGAGTTTTGAACCTACGGATGCTCAGACATTGTAGGTCCGTATACTCTCCAGGAATATGCTGATTGACGTGTGCATGATAGCGCCGTGTATTGCTTGATAATGATCCTTTGTACTATCATCTGCTGCCTTGCGACAAACGTTCTTGCTCGGTTACAGACCGCGTATGTTATAATCAATATTGTGTACGTTCTTTCTCAGAAATGCATATTACAGCTATCTAATTCGGATGCGCTTTCGCATGGATTGAAGCCTATGTCTCGTGGTCATTATCGCATTACCCGCCGCGACGCCGAAAGAATTCATGAATGATGCAAGTTTTGCGCTTGGAGGCTTCTCTAGCAGTACGTAAGAGTTTCTTTCTGAGCCGATTATATCATGGTGGCAGGACTAATCTTGCCCACAGTGACGACGTGGCCGGATGGATTCGCTTTCATCCTTAGCTTCCTTGCACCGCTGTGGACGATATGTGAGTAATATGTTGCCCTCCGAATTCTTACTAATAGTCTTGAATTTCCTAAAGGTTCTTTCGACTCGGCTGTACACATCAGCGAGGAAGCTTCCAATGCAGCGATAGCTGTGCCATGGGCCATCGTTGGCGCTATTTTCGTCGCAGGTGTCCTTGGCTGGGCAATCAATGTATCCCTCGCATTCTGTATGGGCACTGACCTTGACTCGATTTTCAACAATCCAATTGGCCAACCAATGGCGACGATTTTCTTCAATAGTTTCGGGCAGAAAGGGACTTTAGCGATCTGGGCCTTTGTCGTCATTGTGCAGTTCTTCATGGGTACTTCGTAAGTGCTCGTCCATTTACCTCTCATTGGTCGGATCGTGTTGAGAGCGATATCACTTGTAGGATGTTGCTTGCATCAAGCCGTCAAGTCTTCGCATTTTCCCGAGATGGTGCATTACCATTCTCACGCTATCTCTACCGCATGAACTCCTACACACGCACACCGGTGAATACCGTTTGGTTTAGCGCGATTTGTGCAGTACTCTTGGGTTTGCTGGTGTTCGCAGGAGACCAAGCGATTAACGCTGTGTTTTCAATCTCGGTCACGGCATCCTATATCGCTTATGCAGTCCCTATTGTCGCGCGCTTTGCATTCGACAACGAGTTCAGACCAGGTCCATTCAGTCTGGGCTGGTTTGTGAGTGTTCCTTGTCTTTCCAGTTTATGATGTGCACACGAGAATTGAGGACATCCACAGAGCCTCCCTTGTGCAATCATCTCCGTTCTCTGGATGGCTTTCATGTTCGTCGTCTTCATGTTCCCTGAGACCCCACTCAGCGGGGACACTTCCGCGGAAGACATGAACTACAGTATCGTCGTACTTGGCGGGATTATGCTCTTCTCAGTCATTTACTATTATTTCCCGAAATACGGTGGTGTATATTGGTTCAAAGGACCAGTGCGGACTGTTGGGGCTGGTGACGAAGAGAAGGTTCAGAGATATAGGGAAGGCCAAGACGTCCAGGACGTGGACGAGAAGAAAGGGAAGAGGTCTAGTTTGAGTGTTAAAGTGGAGTCCACGGAATCTGGTTGAGTATACAGTAGAAAGGAACTAAATGGATATGATTACACTTGATTAGCTAATGTAATGTAACTTGAAGGACTTACGTGTTACTTCCAATAGTGGTGATTTGATACCGCCAAGTTTACTTGGGACAGCGCCCATGCGCAGTTTCGCACAGGCGCAGCATGCGTCAAGCTTTATATGCCTATGCCGATTATCTTTCGCGATATCTCGGGAGTAGTCAAACAGCCCTCACCAGCACGATTTACCCGTAATGCTCATTCTCGAAGACAGGAAAGATGTGAATGGGGAAAGGACAGTACGTGATTGACTGTTCTCGAATGAACAACGCGACGGTGCTTACAGCAATTGCTCAGGAGCCTTTTGCAGCCGATGTGCCCCCTCCTTATAATCTCTCATCTGAATCTGCAGGCAACACTCCACCGTCTGGCGTCTCATCCTTAGCACAGTCGCGTATTCCATTTTATCCAAGACCAATAAACATACCTTCATCCAACTTCGTGAAGATAAAACGCAAGAACACGTCCGTTAAGGGAACATTTGTTATCGATGCTGGGCTTCGCGTACCGGAAGGAGTCCTCTTCGGTGCCGCGCAGGAGTCTGAAATAACGGAAGGTGCTGTGCACGGAGGGGAAGCAGGAAGCAGTGAGGAAGTGAGGAAGAACTTGTACCTCGAGAGTACGAATGCGAGTGCAACGGCGGATGTCTGGCTCGTTGATGATGAAGAGTCGGCTGGAGACGGTGACCCGGAGATGGTAGGGAAGAGGGCCGAGCTGGAGTTGAAATCTCACAATGGATCTGTTAATCTGCGACTCGTACGTTCACGCCTTGATGATCCACAGTCAAGCTCATTATTCTCTGCTCTACGCAGGAAACGACTACAATACGGCCTTTCGCATTAATCGCAACCTCGCATAATGGTTCCGTCTCAGTCGCGATCCCTGCTGACTTTGTCGGACCCGTGACATTGACCGCTAAGAGTTGGTGTGTCTCGCTGTCGGGAGCGGTGCAAGCGCGATTGATGACCTTCTCGGAGGAGGATGGGACGAGGAACTGCTTCATTGGAGATTACAAGAGGGCTGGATACAGTGCGTAAACTCTTCATTCGAATTTTGATTTGCAGAATGAATGGGAAGAGTCTGACTCCTTGTATTTCATTTTGTTCAGCCGGTAGGCAGGCTTGGACCGGGTCTACTATAGATATGGGAAGCCATAATGGACGCGTTAGTCTTTCGTATATTGGAGAAGAGAAGACGAATCCCGGATTCTGGCGGAGGATATTCGGTGGATAGTTGTTGTGGAAGTCATGCATGTAGTACACGCCTAATTTCCTTGCTAACCTGTACTGCATTCTGGATCCTGTATTATTTTCTTCCCATTCATGTTAGTTCAGTCCGTATGAAAGCTTGTGCGTGTAATCATTAATATTGTTGGATTTGCTCTATGTCGTTGGCCGTCATTGCTTTGTAAAGTGTCAGCAAAGGTAAACAACCGTGCGACTGTCGATCGATCGATTTCGCGATTGCGACGAAATTCGCGTGACTTTTCTTTCTATCCACAATCGAAATCGTCTTGAGTTCGGTTTTGCGACTTACAGCAGCAGTGGTCTCGACACATAAAACAATCCAAGGCATCATTCTTACTAGGAGTATCATGGTGCGACTCGTGCGATGAACTTCAAGTTGTTGATTTTGACATTGCGAAGTGGTTAGCTCTGGTTGCCAGTCGTGACCTGCAGCAACCGTTTAGCACTGGATTGCACAAACAATTCTCCCGTTAGTAACTTGCTCATGCGCTCATTGAGCTTCTTGAAGTTCGACTCTCCGTCGCCCGGACCCAACGGTGCCGCCCCAACGACATCGAGTATGGCCGCAGATCATGTGAACTGTCTTCTACCGTGTACTCGTGCCAACCTTCGGCGCCTTTTTGATTTCTACCGTACCCACCGGTAGCGACATACAGCATTTTTGCGATATTTATAGCTATTCCTCCGCTTGATGAATTGACAGCTGTGGCCTGGTGATCGATCGTATTTATAGATCCTGTTTGGAGCGGTATCTCGAAGCTCAGCCCTCCCGGTTTGCAGCCTTTTGCTATGTCATCGTCGACGGTTTAGCTCGACCTGGACGTCGACACCTTCAACCTCGTGTCACCAGAATACCTAAGATGAAGGCTATAAAATGCTTCTTGCCTCTTGTTCCAACGTTGCTCAAGTAACTGGAAACATGGCTGTTCCAGCTGTCTTGTTCGTTTTCTCGCTGCTTGTCGGTATCCTCCATGCTAATGCACTGTCGTGCCCAACAACACTTCCCAGACGTCTACCGGCCCCAACAGACCTTCCAGTTATCGAGGCGCTCCCTGATCCGTTCAAGTTCTTCAATAATGCATCTTTGCGTTCCCCAGAGCAGTGGACGTGCCGGCGCGCGGAAATCATGACGCTTATGCAGGAGTACATGTACGGCTACTATCCAGATCACTCTCTTGAGAGAGTTCATGCCACACGAAGTGGCAATTCGGTGAACATCACGGTCTCCGTCGGTCGCAGAACATCAACCTTCGGCGCGACTGTAACTCTTCCGACGAGTGTGAATGCTTCGAGGAGAGCACCTGTCCCTGTCGTCATCAACACCGATCCAGTCAATAATACTGTGTTCTTGGGTTCTGGTATAGCTCTTGCGTCTTTCAATGTCGGAGATGTAGCCGCCGATTCCGTCAATGCCAGTGGCGCATTTTGGGACCTGTATTCAGGTCGCGACATCGGTAAGAATTTCTGTCTCTGAACCATTTATCCCATAGACTGAGAGTTCTTCGAAGGCGTTATCACTGCTTGGGGCTGGGGATACCATCGTGTTCTGGATGCGCTAGAGCAAGTTGCCCCGGAGCTAGATACTAAGCGTGTAGGAGCCATTGGCTGTAGTCGAGACGGAAAAGCTGCTCTTGCTGCTGGAATATTTGATGAACGCGTGAGTCGATGTTCTTCTGTATCATCTTCGTTCCTCCCTCATGATTTTTGATCAGATTATGCTTACAATGCCCATGTCAAGCGGAGCCGAAGGTATCGCGCCTTGGAGATTCCAGTTTCAGGAGTGTGAGCACCACTATATGCAAAACTTCAGTACGGAAGTTCTAAGTTTTTCTTTTTCAGTTGGCGAAAACGAGAAAATTCAAAACATCACTGGCGGCTTCCCTTATTGGATGAACACGAACCTGATCCAACTCAGAAACAATTCTCACCAGATTCCATTTGACGCGCATCTCAATGCAGCGATGGTTGCTCCAGTACGTCTGAGCTCCCTAATAATTCGTTCAAGGATGACTTACCAGATCTTTATGATAGCGTGCAATCATCTGGGATGAAGGTTCGTACTAATCTTTTTTTCTTTCTTTCTTTATGGCCTATAGCTTCCTTGTTCATTTCTTATTCTCATAGGTCAAATTGACTATTGGGTGAGATCTCCTAATTCAAGATTTATCTGCGTCAGACACTGACTGAACTAAGACAAACCCCGAAGGCGAAGCGCGGGTGACGTTCATTGCCGCAAAGGCGGTATACGATTGGCTCGGGGTCGGCGATAAAATTGGAGTGGCTATACGTGATAGTGGTCATTGCGATATCTTTGGATAGTGCGTTCCACATTTATGGCAGACGAAACATTTTGGCTAAGAAGACGCTTTTTTACAGTACAAATATCCAGGCATTCATGCTCAAACAGTTCTTTGGGACTCCAACGGATCAGAACTACTCCGATATTTCTCCTTATACTCTGTTCCCTGAGGCATATCCATGGATCAACGAGGCACCAGGACGGACCCACTTTTAATCTCTATCGTTGGAGTCAGGATACCAGTCTCAATTATTCATAAAACGTTGTGATCGGGTCAGCTTATCAGACTTGTCTTGTATGAACCCGTTTGTTGATCGCACTGCGATCTAGAGAATAAATACGGATGAATTACTATCTCGAGTATTCAGATACATTGCGCTCGCTGCAGCTACATGTGGCATCTACTCTAACGCGTGTTTACAAGCCTCGCCATTTATGACTTGTGTGCCCTTCAATCTCAGCTATACCAATTTTGTCTTGGTTAGGATCTGACCCGTCTAATATAATGTAGTACCACATTACTGGAAGATTGAAATATGAGCATCGGTATTTGACTCGCGATCTATTTGGAATTTCACTTACTCCACAACTGTCCCAGACTGAATTTACGGGAACTGCCTTGCGTATCATCAAGTCTTCGGAAGATAAAGTAGAGATGATCGCCTTTCTGGTCTTCTGCGACAAGCTTTCTCACGAAAGCTGGAGGATAGACTTGCTGGCGCGGTTCAAAGCTGAAGAGTGCGTTACTACCTTTTTTGAAGTTGAACTCCAAAGGCTTCAGCAACCCGAAATCTTCCTTCTTCATGTAATAGATCTTCTCCGTTTGGTCGTATTTTACGATGTCTCGACCGGCCGATTTGTTGACCATCGCAAAATATGCGTCCAGAATTGATCCAGGCAAGCCTATCATCTCCGCTCCCGTATCAATGATCCCATGGCTCTCGGGCATCACTACTTCATTCTCATACTTGAGTTCGAGGTCTACTCCGCCGTACCTCGCAGAGTCGCCGATAATAGTCGCGGGAATCGTCCTATGAGTCTCTTCCTTGAAGACGGAGGCCTTGATCCCTCCAATGTGGAATTCTGCAACCATTATTCCGGCGTTCGAACCTGAAGAATGACTCGAAGAGTCGTCTGGCTGCCTTTTGCCTTCATCGGGGAGTCGATAGTGAATGCCGATTATAATGCTGGATATGTATCCCTTGGCTTTAAGCCTGTCTGGAACAGTAGGTAGATCTTCTGTTTTCTTGTCTGTGCCCTTCTTGCTAAGTTTCTTAACGACGTCTTTTGCGAGGTCCCGATGTCCAAGACCAAGTATTGCGTTGATATCTTGTTCTGTCCTCCATCTCAAAGCATCTGGGCACTCCTTTTCGTCGACGACACCAAATACATGGTTAAGGACAACCTCTTGCGACTTGATGCCGCAAAATCTGATCTTGTCTTTGAGTAGGTCACCTTTAATAGACCCAGCTGAGTAAGCCATTTCGAAACGTTTCTTCTTAATGGTCTTAGCAGCCCTAGACTTCGTTTTATTTATTGCTTCTTTATAGGCTGTCAAATTGACCCAGGTTACCGCTGACCCGGTGTCAATAAGGGCTTCAACCGGGGTTGATGCAGGATTTTCTCCAAAGGTAATCTCGGTATACATACGTGAGAAGTTCCCGAAAGCGTTCAAGTTGAGCATGTTCAGGTAGTTCACATTGGCGACAGGCACGTCCTCAATATCCCCATCGTCATCCCCACCTTGACCAGCGGCCGAAGACTCGGGCATGTAGGATGTGATCAGACGATTGCGAGAGCTCTTCGTGATGAACTTCTGGAATGCGACATCGCGTTCCCTGTCGTTCTTCAGGATATCCGATATGCTCGCCCTGAGCAAATTCCTCTTCGCTATCGCCTTGATGGTGATATATCGTGCTCCCGATGGCTTGTGATGAGCTGTGTGAGAGGAGGTTGAAGCCGTCGAATGAGCCCTTACTTCCTGCTTCTTTTCGGGTACAGCTGCGGCCTTCTTCCTCTCCTGCGGTGGTGCAGCAACGTTCGGACTCTTGGATGCCAATGGAGCGCCCTTCGGAGCTGCAGACGCCGCATGCTGACCTGATCTATGATTTCTAGTCTCATGGCTAGCAGTGGAAGCCGATGGCTTTGAGCTGTGATGGGCTGAACCTTTTTTAGCTGCTGAATTCCGGCTCATATCTGGAATATTTTTTGTTTTTTGCTGTTGCAGTTTACGTACAGAAGTATTGCGAGTTTCTGTTGAGTATTTGTCGTGATTCGGACCTCCTTTTATAAACCTTCGATATTGAGCACCTTCCCTACAGGGAAACATGGCTAATGTGCTTGATTGTAATTCATTGAGTACAAATCGGACATTCCTTTGCGTTGCGACTGCTTGTTTGTGGCAACAGAGGATGCAAAATTATCTGGAAAAAGCGCCTGCCTGTCGGAAGAATAAAAATAGAGCTCGCACCGCAAGGACTGAAGAAGGAAGTAGATGTACATACAAAATGTAATTTTCCGATTGTGGATTCTCCGAGTGGCATAAATTTCAGTCTTGTTTGCTTCCGATGTTTTCAACCCGCAAAATGACCGATGCTACGACTGACAGGGAAATATGCTCGGCTTCTTCTCGCCACAATCAGTTTGACATTTTCTTCCGAGGAGAATCAAAGCAGAATATGCAACGCAGCACAATATCCTTCCATGTCGCCACAGCAGAAAAGCTTTGCAGTACCGAGCTTAGCGCTCTTTTCACGACGCACGTCTAATGCCGTAAGCGAGTCAAACTTTGCAAATGGGTAGCTTGAGAAGCGGCATACAGATGGAGGGAATGTATTCATCCTACTGCGTCTGCTCTAGCGACTCTGAATCAATGAATGTGTTGACGAGAGAATAGAGGGCAGAGTTCTAGATCTAGATGTTCTGGGCGACTCCTAGCTTCCATTTAGCCGTGGCGAGCACTGCCCTTAAAAAAACGAGGAAACCGAAGGGAAACCAATACGGGTGAACTGAGTTCGCATGAAGAAGGTACGAGCTCATATTGATATTTGCGATGGTGTTTTGCAGAGCTGCTATCCAGTAAATTGAAACAGACTTTATTAGCGGTCGAGAACCGATCGCGATAGAGATGGAAAGTGAGAAATAAGCCAAGTTCGGGAAATACCGGATTCAAGTTAGACTCACAACTTGAACTTGAAACCTGATCGTCATCAAGAAATTTCCCGTTTGTTCGTATAGGTTGCATTCATCGACGAAGCTGTGTAACGAGGGCAGATGCACTATGAATTTTGGTACTTGCTCGAATGCTTGAGGTAATCGCGATCCTTCGAACACGAGATCCTTTCTGGCTTCGAGGTGTTCACCGAATGCTCTTAGTATATCGCCGAACGTCCATAAAATGTCGTGTCTCTAGATCTGTTCTTGAGCTCGTGCGTGTGATATGCTTATTTTTTATGTTCGCACCTTCTGCCTCCTTCTGATCACTCACGCACGATGCTGGGGATCTCTCGGGGCTGGTCTAGTATCCTTGAGAATCTGAGTTACTCCGGACGTTGAAGCCCTGCCTGTCTCGGAAAGCGATAATTTCCGAGGACATCAACTACTCGTTCCTCAGAGCTTCATCCTTAGCAGGTAGATAAGTTTCTTTTCTGTTCAAAGGACCGCTTCGATGCAATTCTGAGAATAAAATTACATCAAACAGCCGAAGATGTACAGTCTCGATGCTTCGACCTGACCTGGGCAGGGTCTCCTCTTGCTTCTCTTTTCCGATATTTCCTCGAAAGAGCATCCGTTTTGGCATAAGCTGCGACTTCTTGGATGCAATTGCGCTATGGTCGAAGCTGCTAGACTTTCTAGGGCTTCGGGTCGTAATAAGCATTGCCTGCTGACCACATCGAATCTGTCCTACAAGAGCTACCGGAGAATCAAGATTTATTCTTGTCCATTTTAATAATATGGCTAGGCACTTCGCAATTTGAACCTACTGAATCCAGTCTTCCAGTACACCGAGGAAACACCACAATGGAAAGATATAAACGCTCAGCCTTGAGCTGGTAAGACACCAAGCCACTGCGCACTAACGATGACTACCTTCGTATACTTGGCTCTCCTTTTCGCCGCCAATACCGTCCGGGCCCAATCATGCCCGACTCTACCGAGTCCTCTTCCAGCGCCTACCGACCTTCCTGTCATCGATGTCATGCCAGATCCATTCACATTCTTCAATAATGCATCCGTTCAGACTCCTGAGGACTGGGATTGTCGCAGAGCTGAACTTTTGACGCTTGTTCAAGAATATATGTATGGCTATTATCCAGATCACTCTCAAGAAACCGTCAACGCTACACGCACCGGGAACTCGCTTTCCATCACTGTCTCTGCAAATGGGAAGTCGGCGACTTTTGGAGCGAGCCTTGCTTTACCGACGAACGTCCGCGGCACTCCTCAGTCACCTGTCCCTGTTGTCATCAGTGCAGGTGGGGTAGACAACAACGTGTTCCTTGGTTACGGTGTCGCTCTTGCTACGTTCAATCTCCCTGATGTTGCGGCGGACTCGACTGCTCGTACCGGCACATTTTGGACTTTATACTCTGGCCGAGACATTGGTGAGTAAACTTCAAGGGAAATTTCTCGGATCTCATTTGGTCCCAGGTGTCCTTACGGCTTGGGGCTGGGGATATCATCGCGTACTGGATGCAATCATCCAGGTCGCTCCGGAGCTCGACGCAACTAGGGTTGGCTCAATTGGATGCAGCCGATATGGAAAAGCCGCTCTCGCGGCGGGTATTTTCGATGAGCGCGTAAGTTTTGGTTTT
This sequence comes from Sanghuangporus weigelae, assembly GCA_033182465.1. Lineage (NCBI taxonomy): Eukaryota > Fungi > Basidiomycota > Agaricomycetes > Hymenochaetales > Hymenochaetaceae > Sanghuangporus > Sanghuangporus weigelae. The sequence continues at coordinate 265,962 of CP137327.1, read as the reverse complement.
ATATCGCTCACATATACATAGTAATCTCATGCATATTCCCGATTTTAGATAACCCTTTCTATGCCCATGTCAAGTGGGACAGAAGGGATTGCACCCTGGAGGTTCCACTTTGAAGAGCGCGAGTCTTCTTCTCTACTTCTGTATTTCACAAAAATGTCTGACAGTTACGTTAGTCGGAGAAAACGAGAAGATCACTAACATCACCGGAGTTTACCCATACTGGACAAATACGAATTTACTAAAGTTCGTCAACGATGCACGCCAGATTCCGTTTGACTCGCATATAAATGCGGCATTGGTAGCGCCGGTAAGCCATAGCACCTTATAGAATGGCACTGCGCATGACTTACCTGGAATAATAAGAGAGCGATAATCTGGGATGAGGGTGGGTGTTAGCTTTGCTCAGGCATCACAACTAATTAATTTTCTCGAACTCGTAGGAGAAACGGATTACTGGGTAAACTGCTTAGACGCTGATAAAAAAACGTCGATTTACTTTGGTTTACTCTAGACAAACCCGGAGGGCGAAGCTGAGGTGACCTTCCCGGCTACGAAGGCGGTCTTCGATTTCCTTGGTGTTGGCGACAAAGTGGGTGTCGCGATTCGCGACAGCTGGCATTGCGATATCTCTGGATAGTAAGCAACGGCTCCGAGTATACATAGGGTCTACTCATCAAGGTCTTTCGTCTTCTAGCTCCAACATCCAGGCATTCATGCTGAAGGAGTTCTTCGGAACGCCGACAACTCGCAATTACTCCGATATTTCTCCCTACACACCGTTCCCTGAGGCGTACCTATGGATCAATGACATGCCTTGAAAGAGTCGGCTGACTACATCGAATTCTTATCCAGGAGTTTCATTGAGGTTTTGGAATGCGACCATTCATTGATTCATTTAAATTGTACTCAGTAGTGACTGGCACTGGCAGTACTGGTCTTATGCTCCGGATTTGTTTGTTCACGTATTCGAGCGACAATGCGATTGAATTAGGTTTCCAAATATTCAAAATCAAGACCGAAGTAGAATCGATAGGACTCATTATCTGGGCAAGTAAGTGAGCGATTCAATGCAGATTTTTATAGAATAGGTAAAGTCAAGCAACGTCTCATTTTTGGCATCACGTGCGACGAGTAGGATTGGATTGGGACACCGGAGAAGCCGTCCGCAGTCCATGGCCAAGGCTCGGACACTTTCTTGGAGGCTTCTACTTCTAACTTCCGACAAGACCTTGATTGAGCAGCTTGGCGAACGTAGTATCCGACAAAGCCGCACAAGTTCAACATGTTCATACCTGGGGAGAAAGGGGCGAGTGAAGGAAATCCACCATCGGTATGTTGTCTTCCTCGAGATGGTTATCACTGAAGCTATATGGCGTCATCACAGCCGGAAACTGGTCCATGGCCAAGCGACGTTCCGCCACCATACAATCCGGCACCCACATCGTCATCCTTCGATGATAATTCAGAGAGCGATCCAAGATCTCGCTCTTCCTCGGGTCGCGAAAGACCAGTTAACATTATGTCGACGAATTTTACCAAGATCAAACGAGAGAACTCGTCAATTAAAGGAACATTTGTCGTCGATGCTGGTCTTACTATCCCAGATGAATTGTTATCAACACTACCAGCATCTGCATCGACTTCTAACTCACCTGACGAAGTTGCGCAAGGACCGATACAAGCTGAGGCAAAGAAGAACCTATACCTTGAGTCCATCAACTCTAGTATTACAGCCGACGTCTGGCTTGTCGATGATGAAACGGAGGCTTCACACAAGGATCTGATGAGAAGGGCAGAACTCGAATTAAGGTCAAGAAACGGATCTATTAACTTGAAGCTGGTAGGTGCCGTGTGTTTACTTTACCTTAATGTGCTGTTAAAATCCTTTCCAGGACTCGACTACATCACGTCCCTTCTCGTTAATTATAAAATCAAAGAATGCAACTACCACCGTTGCACTCCCATCAGACTTCGTGGGACCACTAACCTTGTACACTGTGAATGGTTCCGTGTCCTTGTCTAGTGCGATGGAATCGCGCTTGGTGATTTTCTCAGAAGATAATGGGACAAGAAAATGCTTTGTTGGTGACTATAGGAGAGCAGGATACAGTACGTAGTTTCTCTTTAAAACGTATGCCCGGTATCTCACTACTCTGGTGCGTCTCATGGTCATCGCAGCTGGTGGCCAGCGTTGGGCTGGATCAGTAGCTGAGATCGGGAGTGTCAACGGCAGAGTCAAGCTATCTTTTGTTGACGAGGTTGATCCGAGTGCGAGTAGCAGTGTGAGTGATGGCGGAGGCTTCTTTCGCAGGCTCTTTGCGGGATTCTAAGTGTGTTTTGTATGTTTCTCTGTCTATTTCTCTGTCTGTTGAATAAGCTGACTTCCTGTTATCGACAGTTCCGAGATATGGACTAGATCGTATTCGTATGGCATGCATTGGCCTTGCTCATTAAATTGCAATCCGCTGATTTCTTGGCGAATTCAAATCGTGAATCTGAATCATTAGACTTTGGCCGTCCAACTGATCTCAGAGGATAATCAACTGGTTGTCTCTAAGAAATGCTTGTATGCTATTTATTCGATCTGCTGTGTTAAGGTAATCAATGCTGAAGATGTTCTTTCTTTTCGACTAGCTCATAATTTTTAATTGATAAACATCGGTATACAGTACCTGGTCATTTCCCAGCGTCATGATGCGCTCATTCTTATAAACAAGGCCGAGGACATACAAGTATTAGATCAATCAGCCGTAGTTAGGATAGCTTGGTGGTCATACAACAGCTCAGTGCATCCGCTGTTTTCTACCATCCACCACCATGGTCATCAGTGCTAAAGGAGAGGATGAGGATATCGTATCCTTCGTAGATTCGTACAATCATAAAGAAATTTCCATAGTTTACCGAACCTTCTTCATTTCCCCAGCCTGTCAAAGAGCAGGACAATGGACCGCCTCCATACGAAACCGCAATGGTTCCACATCTCAACAATTACTTCTTCACCCGTAGTCCTCCGTGGGTGCATCTCCTCGGCGAGATCCATCCATTTTCCGACGTTTTCCGCGTCCAAAGCCGCCAATACTAACTATGGTTCTGTTTCCATTGCACTTCCAGCAGACCTTGTTGGTCCAGTGATGATGAGTGCTCAGAATGGCCAAATCACTCTCTCGAAATCGGCAGAGAAACGTTTGACGACATTCTCTGAAGTGGATGGGTCAAGAAATTGCTTCGTTGGAGACTACAAAGCCATGAATTACTGTACGTTCTCAGCTTCGAGTTGTGTTATTCTCTTATAGCGAGGGCTTGTTTTCGCAGCTGGAAGGCAATCTTGGACCGGATTTTCGGTCGACATTTCGAGCCATAGAGATAGTAGAGTGCGACACTCTTTTGTCGATGAGAAGGGTACAGGAGGCGCAAAGAAGTTAGGAATCTTAACTAGACTATTTTACCGTTACACAGAGAACTAGAACACTGATTTGGGGCAGGAATTCCGATGTATGTCAAGTCGGATCCTCTTGGAACTTGCCAGGCCGGGTTGTCAAAACCAATTGAAATTATACGTAGTTATGACAAGCCGGAACCAATTTCTACAGACAGAAGAAAGACAAAATTCTGTAAATTCGGCAAGACCGGACAGCACCACCAAACTCAGAATAAAAGTGCATAATTGAGCCAAGGATAGGCTTGTGGATATGGAGAGTAGGGAGAAATGTCGGCGTAGTTGCGACTCGTGGGCGTGCCAAAGAACTCTTTTAGCATGAAAGCCTGGACGTTTGAGCTGGAAATTAAGCGTTGATTGAAATGTGGCTTGGACAAGGGGCCAAGAACAAGAAAGAAGCAAAAGCAACAGATTTTGTTCTGGCTTAATTGGCAAACTTGACTTTTTCAGCTTAGCTAAAGGTCAGAATAAATGAAGACAAGCCGCAATTGTTGCGAAAACATTCTGAATTATACTGTATATCACAATAACACGTAACGAGGTTATACGAGAAAACCGACGCAGATGGTACCGAGTTTCCGAGAGAGCTATTCTCAACCTGAGATCTGAAGTCACAAGACAGAAGAGCGACAGGCACAAGCAGTCCAGAGCAGAACGAGTATCAATAAGAGATTCAGCACATTTTCAGTTCTGTTCCAGTAAGTCAATGAGACGCTGGGACTCTGGAACAGAATGATCAGCTTCACTTATGCCGCGAAGGAGAGGAAAACGACCTTCGCATGCTTTCCGGCAGTGAGTCAGGGACTGAATATGGTCTTTCTCCCGACGCTTTTCGCCTTCTATTGTCGACCCATGTTTCTCATCGACGAGATCCTGCAGCATGATTCAATAAGATGACGAAGAGAAAGAGAATAGGGAGAAAGACGAGCATGAAGCTTCAACTGTTCCTCGAAGATCGCAGTCCAGAGTCTCCGTATATTATCTTCATTAGCAACGTACGCATCTTGAAAGCCAACATAGATCCTGTCTCTAGAGTTAGGGAGTGAGAGGAATGGTATGGACGAAGATGAGACCAAAACCAAGAGAGAATCGCACATCTCCGCGACGCCATCTTGAAGCTCGTGTGCCTTCTCGGAAAGCTAAGAGGACAGAAAGTAAGCCGAGCGATAGTTCAGAGTCTCGAAATATGCGCATACTATTCTCGAAAATTCCGATTGGGCTGCCTGGAGGAACCTGACCTCTCTTTCCTTCTTCTTCTTCTCCATTGATGCTAGAAGATATCAGCGCGGTCACTGTTTGGCATGGAGCATTCTTACTTTGCATTTGCTGAGCAATATTTGCCATTATCCTATGCAACACCTGAGTTCCTCGTTAAGAATTGCAGCGAGGTTCACGCACCCGTCGTCGCTGCTGGACTGCGAAGGCTGTACGACAGGGTCGAGATCGTCTATACCTAAGGTACCGGTGTTACTTTTCTTGATGCTCGCATTTCGCGCATTTCTTCCGGAAGATGCAGCGACTCTTCTGTTTGCATTCGCGTTTGGTGCCATATTAGTCTGAAGAGTTGTTGAGCCTGTCTGAAGATCCAAGGACCGGTCGCGTTTCTTTGTAATCTGGCGTGGGACTTGATTGCCTACTTTGATTGTCTAGATGGAGATGGATTATATCGGTTTGTTTCCGCCACGGTGTCATCACCAAAACACGACAAACCCAGAAAGAGACTTCTACGAATGTTGCATCAGGACTAGTACTTATGGTTGCTTCTGTTCCATTCCTTGCGACTTCTCGAAGGAAAACACCCTGCAACCTGGGAGATGCGGATCCTCATACGTAGTTTTATCATCCGCAGTGGATAAGCGCTCAACTCTTCTGGTCCTCAGTCCTTGTTTTTTTAAGTTCAAATTAGGCGCTCGTCTCCTTATAACTCTGGCTTGAGGCGTTCCTCATGTATATACGTAACCCAAATAATGAGATCGCGAGGTGGCCCAATGACCATATCTATATTATCACCTATTAGACTCCTAGGCCTGCCTCTTATGACCATCTTGTATCGGACCTCCATCGTCACCTCTTTATCCCATGGAGCCCTTTGAACAGTCATTGGTGAACGCCCACGACGCACCAAAATTTCTTCGTCCGGCGTTCTTCAGGTCTTCGAAGGATTTCTCCGCTGCGGTTCTCAGTGTCATTGATCGTGTCCCAGATCTCCCCCCTATCTTGGGCGTCGCTATTCTGCTCGCAGTGGATGATACCTCCCTAGAAGCCTTGGCCGTTTCGACTACCTCCGATAAAATTTTTATTCTACATACTCGTAATTCGCCGCTCCTTGGAGGCATCAGCCTTTCTGAGCCCGGCATCGATGCTCTTTTACGCGGAAAGGAGGCCCTTCTTGTCGGTTTCGGCATGGCTCGCATTGCAATGCACATTCGCCATGGAGTAAATTCGCATGTACGCGGTCTTGAAGTAACGGAGGCTGCGACTCCGAAAGAAATGAATCTGTCCCCAGGGGCCTTCGTGAAGAACTACGTCGATCCCGACGCCAACACGTTTGGTGTCGATACACTCTGGGATGCTCTTCCCTGTGAATCCGGAATTGACTACAACAGACTGGAGAGCCTAGCTTTTCGCGCTTGGCTTACATCACGGTAGGTTACAGCAAGATTTAGCCGAAGGGTTGACTGACGTCTCCATGTGCAGGGTTGCCGCTACGCTTGACTCGCGATATGGTCTGGTGCAACGAGAATTTGTGGATACCATGTATCTATCAAGCAAAGTAAGATTTTCTAGCGCCATTTGCATTTCGTCCATTCCTAAGCTACTAGCGATGCCCTAGTACTTTAAGCCAATCCACCAGATGCTTATAGAAGTCGAGAAAATAGAAGCAGCGAGACCACGGGTACTGCAAAACGATTTCAAGGGTACAACCATTGACAAGAATGGAAATGTTGTTATCACGAACGATCGTTTTAACAACCGCGTTCGTCCTAGCGAAAGGGTGAGTATTCTTCTCTCTGATTCGATAAACTTGCATTAATACACTCTGCAGGCGGAAGTCTGGATGATCGGCCAAGATGACAGATTGCACCGCGGAACTGCGAGACGTGCCAACGGGAAACTTACGCAGGTCGCTACGCGCAGCGATCTGGGCAGTATTTCGCTCAAGGCTATTTTCGTAGTGGGCAAGGATGAATTTAGTCACGCCGAGCGTGCTCGCGAAGCGTTTCTCTTGCAACTTCTGCAAGGCAAACACGACCTCCATGAGCCGGAATATCACCTCATCCAAAAACTTTACTTTCCAAATCCAAATGTAGATGAAAGAATCCCAGGCAAAGTTACCGGGGCTATCAAAACGGGCAGGTTGAATCAGTCTCAAGCAGATGTTGTGGAGGCAATGGTCTATTCTGAAGTACCTTTCGTTATCGTGCACGGTGAGTTCTTCTCTAAATCTATTATTTTTGAGAAGCATTCATCCCTCTTTTTCCCAGGTCCACCTGGGACAGGAAAGACATCCACAATCTCAGCCTCTCTGCAGCAATGGATCAAGGAACGCGATATGGTGTGGGTCGTTGCACAGTCAAACGTTGCGGTGAAGAATATTGCCGAACGACTGTCTAAGGATTCCGTGCCGTACAAACTTCTGGTATCGAAGGAGTTCTACCACGAATGGTACGTTTCCGATTATCATCGTGGTATAAGAATCTCTAAAACTTCTCCAAGGCATGAACACATCTACGACGATCGAGTCACGGATTCACTTATCCGTACGGACGAACTACCAAACGGCGTACAAGACGTTGAAGTGACATTTTACGGCGTAAACGTCATATTATGCACGATCTCTACGCTTTCCAATCCATCTTTGAACGACAAGAGGATCTTTGAGTTTGTTCCTGTATCCAATTTAATCGTGGATGAGGCATCTCAAATCGGTATCTTCAATTATATGGTAAGTTCTGGTACCCGAGCGCCTATCAGACCCTCGAGTCTCACGTCACTCTTTCAGCACATCTTTGCCAACTTTAAGCGTCTAAGCAAGGTGTGTTTCTTCGGAGACCCTAAGCAATGTAAGGCTTATACGCAACAAAGTACTTTTATCCCGTTACTCACTTTACGTCTCTAGTGCCTCCGTTCGGTAAGGATGCAGCACCAACGCTCCAGAGTGTCTTTGATGTTCGCCACTTGAAACCTACAGCGTACTTCTTAAACACGCAATGTCAGATACCCTCTCTTCTTGCATAGCGAACGCTGACCTTCTATATAAATAGACCGTATGCCCGTGCCCTTAGGGCGATTTATTTCCGAAGCTGTTTATGACAGTAAACTCCGATCAGAACATGATGTGAAGACGCATTCTTGCATTGCCTTCATTGACGTCTCGCTCGGAGAAGAAGAGGACGACAAAAAGAGCTACATCGTAGATACCTTTTCCTATATCTCTCACCACATTGCTGACGATTGAATCTGAAGAACAAACGGGAAGTGCAGACCGTGGAACATCTTGTTCGCCACTATTATAAGGGCAAGGATTATTGTATAATTACTCCGTACGATGCACAGAGAAATTTACTGCACAAGACGATGGAAGCCGCGAGTCTGAGATACGATAACATCTATAATGTCGACAGCTTCCAGGGTATATACTTTCTTCGCATCTGCATGCAATAGCGCTCACGCTTCCTCAGGAAACGAAGCAGACTATGTTATTGTCTCAGTCGTCCGGTCAATGTCTCCGGGCTTTTTGAAATCGAGAAACAGAGTGAACGTGATGCTGACGCGTTGCAAACTTGGAATGGTGATCGTCACGAGTCGGGCCTTCATGCAGCAAGGGAATGTGAAGGGTACTTTACTAGGCGCGATGCATCAATACTGGGAGACGAACTACGGCCGCCAGAATACCTGGCGCGATTGGAAAGCTATTGCCGAAGGGAAAGCCATCTTACCTGGTTCTGATGATGGTGCAAGAAGCAAGCACGATTCGCAGCTTGTGGAGAGCTTCAATTCTCGCCCTCGGACTTCTACCCGAGCATCTTCTCCTGATACTTATCGATCGAACGCTAATTTAGCGCCCATCCGCACCCACGTATCAAGTCGACCTACTCCTGGGGCTGTATCATACGTTCCCCCTCAAAAGAGAGCAATCCTATTGCCCGCCACGAGTAAGGAGTCCAGCATCGCTTCAGTAACCTCTGATCTGCGTCGGACGCATTTAGATGCAGGTTTCCCAAAGCTCCCTTCCGAATCCGGGACGCGCACTTCTCGATCAAGGGTACCAGTCGATACTTACAGAACTGATACTCCCGGCGCTTATTATCCGTCATTATCAAAATCACCTTCGGGCTCTCGTTCTCAGTCGCTCGTAGGCGCATGGGCGAGCGGACCCCCAATGCCTTCGCAGGTACGGACCCCAGGCGTGTCAGGAGCCAGGGTGACGTCTCAAAAACTGACTCCTCTGAGGAAACATGTTCCTAGTGAGAACTTGCCTCTGACTAAGAAGAATAAGCGCTGGGAGAAGCTTTCCCTGTTTTGAATCGATGTTGTACGATATTTGTACGTATTTGTACCAGTACCAGACGCACTTTTGGTGACGCGACAAAGTAAATGTAACTTTCACTTCGATCATGATCGCAATATCTACCTACCCAAGGATTGTAGATGAAGAACAGATATACCGCAAAAATCTACTGGACATTAAGATTCCTCCGATCGGCTGGTCAGTGTCCTTAGTTCATTTTGTATTCGTTAGGCGCCTGTTGGGACCCATTGAATAGGCGCCCATTGTGAATCCAGTATCGTTGACTCGGGCATGAGGTTTTAGAAGAAATCCCATTCCCCACTATTCACGGAACTTTAATGTGATCCTCACGATATTGATGATGGTGGTCTGGAACGTGTTGCGGATCTACTGTGCATAAGAAAGGTAGGCTGGCGCCTAACGCACTCGTGTCTTCCTGCGTTGACTCCCGTGGTCGTTATGCCTAGCTTTCGTCAGAAATACATCCAGGGCAAGGGAATACCAAAGAACTTGACCTGGTCCATCTATTCCGCCTCCGAAGACATTTCTTACGCGCTGAGCACGGCCTCTTCAGACGTGATCGGCCTCTCAGCACACATAAACGAGAAGGGCATCTTGCAGTTCGTTGCTACTTCAATAAATGACAGAATAATCGTGTTCGATGTAACAAAGAAGAAAAGCGATGTTCTGAAGCGAATTCTTGCTGGAGATTCAGGGTGCGTCGCCGGGTTCGATATTGTCAGACTCGCAATGCATATCAAGCATTCTTTGGCCTTCGATGTTCGTGGATGCAATCTTCCACCGACGGAGGGCATTTCTCCTGGCTCTGTTGTACAAGATTTGCTACGCCCGTCTTCCAAATCGTTCGAGATCGATCAAATTTGGAACATCTGCGACGAGGACAAGGGCAAACAGTTGGAGTTGCTTTGTGAGAGGGCGTGGATTACGCAAAGGTATAAACAGTAACGAGGTGTATGCATTAGCTGATGGCCTCTTTTCACAGGCTTGCTTCATGTTCCAAATGGTCGGAACACCTTTCAACAAGCATGGCAGTGGATACAAGCCGTTTATCCGTTTTAGTAAGTGACTTATACGACGTGCTTCACATAACCAATGATCTCTACATCCAAAGGAATTCAAGCGCCTGTTCAGTATGGTCACAGAACTCCATATTATTGATGCCGCCAAGCCTCAGACTATTCAGAACGATTTTACGCGTGTACAGCATGGAAAAGATGGGGGAATTATCATCCATAATGAGAGGTACAAAACACGGGTACGGATGAGTGGGAAGGTGAGTTACTCCTACAATTGATTTTACTTTTATCAGGGTCTATTTTAACGGAAGTGGCTAGACAAGGGTCGTTCTGACAGATGTAAACGGCAGAGAGTACCGCGGCAAGGCAAACGGCGTAAATGGCAAGAGAACTTTTATCAGGCAAGGTAGAGTCATGTCGAACGCTTCGATCGCGAACGTGAGAGTCGAGGGCCGCGAAGAGTCTACGAACCATGAAAGAGCGCGAGATGCATTTCTCCTTGGAGTGCTACAAGGAGTCAGGATACTATCAGATCCCAACTACCCATTCATTGGGTTTCTCTGGTTTCCGATTCTCAGGCGACTGAATGTCAGGCGCATAAACAATGCAAGGATACGTGTCGGACAAGTAGACCGCCCGTTGAATCAATCACAGGCGAATGTAGTCGAAGCAATCATTAACCCTCACCGACCGATTGTCATTGCACACGGTCAGCGTCGATTCGAGTAAAGTCATAAATGGTAATCCTGACTCATTTGCTCTGTAGGACCGCCTGGAACCGGAAAGACAACCACGATTTCGGTCGCCATGCGAGAGATATATGCTCTACGGAGGACAGCTTGGGTGGTGGCACAATCCAATGTTGGCGTGAAAAATATTGCGGAGAGTCTCGCAAAGCATTCTGTGGCGTTCAAAATTCTTGTTTCAAAAGAATTTTATGAGGAATGGTGCGTACCATTCTGCATCTTTTTCTTTCCTCGCGAATTTCAGGAGTGCATTTCATGGCCAGGCACGAGCACATTTACACTGAGGTGAAAAAGCACCTCATTCGCACGGATGAATTTCCCGATACTCCGAGAGAAGTCAAATTGATGTTTCATGAGACTAGAATTGTGCTGTGTACAGTTAGCATACTCTCAAATCCAGCACTCGATACTATTCGCCTCTTTCGTCTTGTTCCGATGCAGATGCTCATAATTGACGAAGCATCTCAAATATGTGTTCTTGATTATTTGGTGAGTACAGTGCATACCTCAGTGCATAATCGAAGACACGGTTGTATGATGCTTGTTTCAATGATAGCACCTGTTTGGTCGCTTCAAGGAATTGACGAAAGTCTGCTTTTTTGGGGATCCAAAACAACGTGAGTATCTTACCTGCGCGTGCATAGTCGTGCGGAATTCCATGACTTCTTATCCGTAGTTCCTCCGTATGGGCGTGATGCGGCCCCAACTCTGCAAAGCATATTCGATATTGGGCACTTGAAATCATCCGCATATTTTCTAAACACACAGTGTTAGTATTCCTTTTCGGCTCTACTGATGATTGTCATAACAATCCTGTGCCAGACCGCATGCCGAACGAGATCGGGGAATTCATTTCACGGTCTGTGTATCAGTCGAAACTGAAGTCAACGCACTCGATAGATGGCTGGAATTGTATAAAGTTCATTGATGTCTGGAATGGGAACGAAGAGAAGGCTGGAAAAAGCTGGAAGGTGAATCGGTCCATTGTTAGCGCCGTTGCATCGATTTGATATCCCACATAGAATGGACGAGAAGTACAGACGATTCTTCATTTGGTTCGGCACTATTACAGGCACAAGGACTATTGCATTATCACTCCGTATGACGCGCAGCGGGGTGCAGTTCAGAATGCGTTGAAGAAAGAGAGATTGCCTTGGGAAAAAGTATTCAATGTTGATAGCTTCCAAGGTAAGGGAAGACAAGCTCCAAGAGTAGAAGGTCCGTTGACTGACATGTGTTTTCATCTTGTCTTACTGCAGGAAACGAAGCCGAATACGTTCTCGTGTCCGTCGTCCGTACATCGGGCCCAGGATTCCTGAAGTCCCAAAATCGAGTAAATGTGATGCTCACACGATGCAAGGCGGGAATGGTGATCGTCACTAAGCGCGAATTTACGCGACACGATAGCGTTCGCAAGACGCTTCTTGGAAAGCTCGTATCACATTGGGAGGAGAAAGTGGGAAGATCGAATACTTGGTGTAAGTGGGTCGATGTTGCAGAGAAGAAAGCACTTCTACCTGGAGCAGCAACCGCTTTGTGCTCGTAATCTGGAAGAACAGTTGTTGCTTCACGCAAGGAAATTTAATAAAAATTTATCAATGCAATGTGTTGAGTGATGAAGAGTTGGTTCCGAGACTTGGGACTTGGCGATTGCCGTGGCGTTAAGGTGCGTGATCATGACTAATTTCTCACGCATCGATCTTTTCTTCCTTCCTTTCCCACATGTCCCCATATCTACCCTTCCCCTTACTTCCTCTCAAATGATGGCCTTATGATTTTTTGCTGCAAAATCTTGTTCCATGCTTTTGCTTGAGCATATGATCGCGTCGTCGTTCACTTTCTCCCTTTGTTTTCGCCGTAAAAAGCAAGAAGTCCTTAGCGAAATGGTCATGCGAACCCTGCTCGCTTACATGTGAAAGTGCAACGAAGTTCTCATCACTTGGATTTCAGGTTCGACGATGAATAGTACTTGATTTGGGCTCTATGAGGCTTTGCTCCATTCGGCACGAAATACTTTGTGGGACTTACTCAATTGCTATGAAACCAATCTTTGAGGTTGACATCAACTTGCTAGGACGTGTCCACGGAGGGTATTTTGTCATTTCTCGCGGGAGCCAACATAAAAATAAATGTTCTGGCCGCCGACATACTGGGATCTGTAAGGCGTCTGTCTCGTACCATGCGATACTTCTCCTAAATCCTATGTTCATGCACGCGAGATCGCTCAGAATGTTCTCTGATCCTTGCAATTGAGATGACCGCAAGTTTACAAAAGTTTACCTGCTCTGGTGACCCGCGGATCTTTTTAATGAACCCGTCCTTCTCGTTTGGTATCATTTGTTTCACATCAGAGATTTTCACGTTGATTGGAAGCTTTGTCTTTTAAAAGTTCCTTCGCGATGTTTACGCCTTCTTCACCCAGTTCTCTCAACTGGGGTCTCCTCTCTGAGTTTCCTGGGGCCGCAAACCTGTGTCTATCATGCTGGTGACGCGCTTTCTTCTGCCTCTTGTAACACTAGCAAGTGCTGTTTTTGCAGTTCCTGCTCCTCTCATTGAACGTCGCGCCATTTCGCAATCTCTCATGGATGACCTCAAAAGATACGTGAAGTACGCATCTGGCGCGTACCAACTGTGGTGCCCTGTTCCAGCTGGCTTGACTTTAGTGAAATCTGTAAGTGCATTCCAAGTCTTTTCCAAATTGCGTATTTGAAGTGCGTCCTGTACCATCTGCAAGTTCGACGGGTCATCCACCAACACACAAGGCTATATCGCGCGAGATGACATTCGAAAGGAAATCATCGTCGCGTTTCGAGGGAGCATTCAGCTTCAGGACTTTGTTACTGGTATGGGCAATGTCATGTAGCATGTGAGCATGACGATAGATACTAATGACGTCTCAAAATAGACGTCCTTGCGTGGCTCGAGGACTTCTCGTCTCCGGGTGTATCGACTGAAGGAATCTCCGGAGTCCGGGTCCATTACGGCTTCTTGTCTGCCTTTAATAGTGTCGCATCATCCGTAATTTCTATCGTCTCTTCCGAGCTCGACGCTCACCCGGACTATTCTCTCGTCTCAACTGGCCATTCCCTTGGAGGCGCATTGGCCTCTCTCGGTGGCGTCTCGCTTGCGGGTAATTTCCCTGATGTGCCGCTAAAGGTGTTCACGTTTGGCCAGCCGAGGACGGGTAATCCTGCTTATGCGAACTTGGCGGAGGAGCTGATCGGTGCTTCGAACATTTACAGAGGTATGTTTTGAGATATTTGAAGCAGCTTGAAACGAATCTGACTCATCTTGTCTGTAGGTACGGAGACATATGGTACGTATTTCGTTACGAGATGGCCGAGTATTTTGTGACAATCACATTTAAATAGACGGCGTTCCCACTATTCCTTTCCAATCATGGGGTTATGAGCATCAGTAAGTTAATATTCTTCTTGCAGTATGCAGAAATGATAACTGTGCGTAGTGGCACTGAGTACTGGGTGTCCCGAGACTCTAGTGAGTCGACTACTTGTCTTTCACCGCCAGAAATTTTCACTGAATGATTTCTCTAGATACCGATCCCAACAACGTTGTACAGTGCACTGGTCACGAAGACCCGAACTGCAGTGATTCTATTCCTTCTACAGGTATCAACGATGCGCATCTGCGGTACTTTGGGCAAGGTGAGTGGACTGAAACTATTTGTCAACGTCCAAATACTTATCTGCTACCTCCCCCTCAGTTATTGCTCTTAATCCTCTTATCTGCATCTCGCTTTGAAAATTAGTAGCCATAATTATCGAATAGTATGGCTCAGTTTTGGGTTACTGATGTTTGTGAAACAAGATACTTTCTTATCAAATAATTTCGATAAAAGAGACTGCAAGTTGGGATGCAATGCTCTCTGCACGGCTCTCACTTGCGACCTCTAGGTTGAACCAAGATACCTTGGGTATACTATGCGCTTGTATCCTCCATCCAACTCTGCGGCCCGGAAGAAGATACTACGTGACGGCCACAATTGTCTCCGTCATCAGAAGGACAGTAGAAATTGACCCGGCGAAAGCAAACGCAATATCAGATCAACAAATCTTTGTAAAGAATGCATAAACTAAGGTACATGAAGGATGAAGTTGAGTATTTCAATTCAAGGAAACTCTATACACGCCTTGAATTTGGAAAACACTCAGCATCAAAAAAGTCAAGGAAACAAGCAAGAAGCTATCAATCTATACAGGAGGAACTAAGCTGATCATCTTCCACGACAATAATCTGGTTCTCCTTTACGGCAATCATGTTCTTCGCGCGCTTGGACAGGGTTCGGCACGGAGAAGATCTCATCCAGCTCCTCGAGCGTGTATCCACACGTCTCCACGCACAAGTACCATATAACAGCCTCGGAAGACTATGCTCTGTATATTTAGCACACTCTCAAATCCAGCACTTGATACGATTCGCCTCTCTCGTCTTATTCCGATGCAAATGCTCATTATTGACGAAGCATCTCAAATAAGTGTTCTTGATTATCTGGTGAGTGCATATCTTAGTCGATAACCGAAGGCTCGGTTGTTTCAATTGATAGCACCTGTTTGGTCGCTTCAAGGAGTTAGCGAAAGTATACTTTTTTGGAGATCCCAAAACAACGCGAATGTCTTACCTGCATGTGCATTGTCGTTCTGAATTCCGCCATATGGGCGATGCGGCCCCGACTTTGCAGAGCATATTCTATATTGGGTACTTGAAATCATCCGCATATTTTATAGACACAGCGTCAGTATTCTTTTTCGGCTCTACTGATGACTGTCATAACAAAACAATCTTGTACCAGACCGCAGAGAAGAAAGCAATTCAACCTGGAGCAACTGCTTTACACTCGTAATCCGGAAGAACAATTATTGCTGCACGCAAGGAAGTTAAATGAAATTTTGTCAATATATTGAGTGATGAAGAGTTGGTTCCGGTTCCGAGATTCGTGGGACTTGGCGATTGGCCGTGGTGACTAATTTCTCACGTTCATCGATCTATCTTTTCTTCCTTCCTTTCCCCACATGTCCTTTCCCCACATTTCCGCTACCCTTACTTCTTCTCAAATGATGGCGTTCTGGTTTAGTGCTGCAAAATCTTGTTCCATGCTTTTGCTTGAGCATATGATCGCGTCGTTCGCTTCCTCCCTTTGTTTTCGCCGTAAAAAGCAAGAAGTCCTTAGCGAAATGGTCATGCGAACCCTGCTCGCTTACATGTGAAAGTGCAACGAAGTTCTCATCACTTGGATTTCAGGTTCGACGATGAATAGTACTTGATTT
Source organism: Sanghuangporus weigelae (assembly GCA_033182465.1). Lineage (NCBI taxonomy): Eukaryota > Fungi > Basidiomycota > Agaricomycetes > Hymenochaetales > Hymenochaetaceae > Sanghuangporus > Sanghuangporus weigelae. The sequence goes on along the minus strand of CP137327.1, from coordinate 249,946 downwards.
GGGCTCTATGAGGCTTTGCTCCATTCGGCACGAAGTACTTTGCGGGACTTACTCAATTGCTATGAAACCAATCTTTGAGGTTGACATCAACTTGCTAGAACGCGTCCACGGAGGGTATTTTATCATTTCTCGCGGGAGCCAACATAAAAATAAATGTTCTGGCCGCCGACATATTAGGATCTGTAAGGCGTCTGTCTCGTACCATGCGATACTTCTCCTAAACTCTATGTTCGTGCACGCGAGATCATTCGAAATGTTCTCTGATCCTTGCAATTGAGATGACCGCAAGTTTACCTGCTCTGGTGACTTGCGGATCTTTTTGAATCCTCCCTGCTCGTTGATTTCGCTCGTGTTACATCAAGGATTTTCACATTGATTGGGTAGCGCGATTATTTAAAAGTTCGTTTGCGATGTTTATGCCTTCTTTACCCAGTTCTCTCAACTGGGGTCTCCTCTCTGAGTTTCCTGAGGCCGCAAACCTGTGTCTATCATGCTGGTGACGCGCTTTCTTCTGCCTCTTGTAACACTCGCAAGTGCTGTTTTTGCAGTTCCTGCTCCTCTCATTGAACGTCGCGCCATTTCACAATCTCTCATGGATGACTTCAAAAGATACGTGAAGTACGCATCTGGCGCGTACCAACTGTGGTGCCCTGTTCCAGCTGGCTTGACTTTAGTGAAATCTGTAAGTGCATTCCAAGTCTTTTCCAAATTGCGTATTTGAAGTGCGTCCTGTACCATCTGCAAGTTCGACGAGTCATCCACCAACACACAAGGCTATATCGCGCGAGATGACATTCGAAAGGAAATCATCGTCGCGTTTCGAGGGAGCATTCAGCTTCAGGACTTTGTTACTGGTATGGACAATGTCATGTAGCATGTCGGCATGACGATAGATACTAATGACGTCTCAAAATAGACGTCCTTGCGTGGCTCGAGGACTTCTCGTCTCCGGGTGTATCGACTGAAGGAATCTCCGGAGTCCGGGTCCATTACGGCTTCTTGTCTGCCTTTAATAGTGTCGCATCATCCGTAATTTCTATCGTCTCTTCCGAGCTCGACGCTCATCCGGACTATTCTCTCGTCTCAACTGGCCATTCCCTTGGAGGCGCATTGGCCTCTCTCGGCGGCGTCTCGCTTGCGGGTAATTTCCCTGATGTGCCGCTAAAGGTGTTCACGTTTGGCCAGCCGAGGACGGGTAATCCTACTTACGCGAACTTGGCGGAGGAGCTGATCGGTGCTTCGAACATTTACAGAGGTATGTTTTGACATATTTGAAGCAGCTTGAAACGAATCTGACTCATCTTGTCTGTAGGTACGGAGACATATGGTACGTATTTCGTTACGAGATGGCCGAGTATTTTGTGACAATCACATTTAAATAGACGGCGTTCCCACTATTCCTTTCCAATCATGGGGTTATGAGCATCAGTAAGTTAATATTCTTCTTGCAACATGCAGAAATGATAACTGTGCGTAGTGGCACTGAGTACTGGGTGTCCCGAGACTCTAGTGAGTCGACTACTTGTCTTTCACCGCCAGAAATTTTCACTGAATGATTTCTCTAGATACCGATCCCAACAACGTTGTACAGTGCACTGGTCACGAAGACCCGAACTGCAGTGATTCTATTCCTTCCTCGGGTATCAACGATGCGCATCTGCGGTACTTTGGGCAAGGTGAGTGGACCGAAAAACTATTGGCGACGTTCCGATACTTATCTGCCGCACTTTACTAGTCATTGCCCTTAATCCTCTCATCTGCATCTCGCTTTGAAAATTAAAAGCCATAATTATAAAATATTATACAGCTAGTTGCAAAATTGTTGACAATCACGTGATTTCACCACTTTTCTCGCCATGAGAGCCTCAAAACACAGATAAAATCATATCTCACCCAAATCTCAACGGTTTCACATCATCTAAGTTGCTAAATTCATCTTTTCGAAAGGGCTTTCGTTTAGGAAAAATGATCGAGAAAATAGAGCAAATAGTGACCCCAAAATGGCGAAAATATCGTTTTTTGCCTCTTCCTTGCATGTGCATTTTTTTCTGTGATCCCTGCTGGTCCAGCACCTCCCCAAAGCTATCCAGAATGATAATATGATTATAAAATGAATTTACAGACTGAGTTTGAGTTGAATTGTGTACCAGAATGTGCTGCTTTGAGGCATGCCTGAATCACTCAAAACTCATCATTTCCCCCTAGCCTCCCAGGCTCCAGGAAAAATTCTTACAGGCCAGATTCATGCATGTAAATTCATTTTAGGTGTAATAGACTAAGTTTGTGCACTAGCTAGGGCCTCAGCATCCACTGGTGAGCTGGGGAGATGCTGTCTAGAATAGTGCATACAACTAGAAACACTTGTTCAGCCCAGCTCACCAGTGGATGCTGAGGCCATAGCTAGTGCACAAACTTAGTCTATTACACCTAAAATGAATTTACATGCATGAATCTGGCCTGTAAGAATTTTTCCTGGAGCCTGGGAGGCTAGGGGGAAATGATGAGTTTTGAGTGATTCAGGCATGCCTCAAAGCAGCACATTCTGGTACACAATTCAACTCAAACTCAGTCTGTAAATTCATTTTATAATCATATTATCATTCTGGATAGCTTTGGGGAGGTGCTGGACCAGCAGGGATCACAGAAAAAAATGCACATGCAAGGAAGAGGCAAAAAACGATATTTTCGCCATTTTGGGGTCACTATTTGCTCTATTTTCTCGATCATTTTTCCTAAACGAAAGCCCTTTCGAAAAGATGAATTTAGCAACTTAGATGATGTGAAACCGTTGAGATTTGGGTGAGATATGATTTTATCTGTGTTTTGAGGCTCTCATGGCGAGAAAAGTGGTGAAATCACATGATTGCCAACAATTTTGCAACTAGCTGTAACTCAGTTTTGGGTTACTAATGTTTACGAATAAGACACTTTCTTTTTGCAAACAATTTTGATTGGGAATCAATACTAGAAAAACTGCGACTGCCTCATAATGCTCTCTGCAAGGCTCGAGCTTGCGACTTATAGAGAGGACCAAGATACCTTGGGTCATACTTAAAGCACGAGACAGAAGATACCATGTGACGGACACATTGCCACCACAGTTCGCCCCTACTCCACAGGAAGGCATCAGTCTAGAAATCAACCGGCGAAAGCGAACAGAATATCAAATCAATAAATTCTCTATAAAGAAAACATAAACTAAGGCTTTATAAAAGTACATGAAGGATGAAACCGAGTATTTCTATTCAAGGAAACTCTATACTCGCCTAGAATATAGAAAATACTCAGTATCAAAAAAAAGTCAAGGAAACAAGCAAGAAGCTAGCATTCTATACAGACAAAGAGAGGATCCAAGCTAATCGTCCTCCACGACAATCACTTGGTTCTCCTTGACGGCAATCTTCTTCGTACGCTTGGACGCCTTAACAGGGTTCGACGCGGAGAAGATCTCGTCCAGCTCTTCGAGCGTGTATCCATTCGTCTCCACGCACAAGAAGTACCATACAACAGCTTCGAATGCATCCCAGAAAACGAAGACGAGGATGTACTTCCACCCGATTTGGCCGAACGCGATGGGGGAGCAGAAGAGGGAGATGAAGGATGTGCAGCCGATGACGAAGATCTTCATTGAGAGACCCTTTGCGCGGGTGGTGGTCTCGAGGCATTCGGCGGGGTAGAGGGCTTGGAGGGGTGTGTACTGCAGGATGTAAATAAACGAGTTCAGAAAGATTCACCGGAAATGATATAAGAGAGGGTAGAACACACCGTAAACGCAAAAACGATACCGAACAGCATGTAAAATGCAGCTCCGGCGCGTCCGACATTCAGGTTCTTCGGCCCATCTCCATACGAGGCCCAAGCGGCAGAGAAAGCGGCGTTCACAGCGAGCATCAACGAACATCCAAACGTCCCCCACGTCAGCACCCTACGTCGCGGCATGCGATCCTCAAGCGCGGTTGCAGTCCATGCGCTTATCGCGCTCATACATTGGTTGATGAGGTTCATGTTGAACTGCATTTGCTTGTCATAGCCCAGTGATTCGTAAATGGATAACTGAGCGGCAGAAGTGGAAGAGCAATTTGAATTTGATAAGTATGTTTTTGGGATGAGGGAAGGTGGACGTACGTTGAAGTATCCGAGGCCGTTTCCGGACCACTGGCCGAATATACCCATGAGTAGGACCATAAGGGCGCGCCAACGTGCATTGCGAGTTGCGACGAGCGCTCTATATCCAACTCAGTAAACAGCACACAGAAAAGTATAAACAACAGGAGACAAAGATACCGACCTGAAGTCCCACCAGCGTTTATCAGAAGCATTCTGCTGTATATTCTCCGTAAACTCTTCAATCTCCAACTTCACAATCGGGTTTTCGGCGCTTCCGTTTCCGTGGTACTTCGCTAACAGTGCGAATGCCTCTGCCTCGCGGTGGTGCAAATAGAGCCAGCGAGGGCTTTCGGGGAGGAAGAACACAGCTAACATCACGACGAGGGCTGGGACTAACTGGATGAGGACGGGGATGCGCCAGGACCAGTCGGTGTTGAGACGTTCGGTCGCGAGGGATATGCCCGCTGCGGGGATCGCACCACCGAAGTAGCCTGTATTGTACAACGCAGTGATCCGTCCTCTATCAAGTACTTTCAACATGCTTACCCTTCAAGAGACAAGACGAAAAGGAATATATACCTCCACTGCGGCGGCGCGATCTCCACCGCAAACGTCGGGGCGGCAATGATCGCCACGGACACGCCCATGCCGAGTATGAACCTCCCCGCGATGAACATCCCGCGGTTCACCGCGCACGCGAGAATGACCGTTGCGACGAGAATGATGGCGTTCCCGGCGAACATGGCTGCGCGCCGCCCGAACCTGTCGGCGAAGATCCCGGCCCAGAGCGAGCCGCCGAGCTGGCCGATTTGGTAGATGGAGAAGACGATGCCGGTTGCGACGTCTAGCTGGCCTGTGGGTGCGAATTCAGAGGAATGTGTGAGCGGGTCAGTGAATACGAGGTGAGCGTTATGGAGAAGAGTAAAGCGGACCTTGGTTGAAGCGGGCTTGGTACGCTCGCATTCCGTTGACAGATGTCATGAGCGAACTATCGTATCCGCTTGATGAAGCGCATATAAACGCTACGGCGGAACCTGCGACATAAAAAAAAAGAACACGATAATTAAGTCAACATTCACATTCTCATCAAGGACGAAACAGCCAAATGAAAGAACACACAAGCATAAATCACAAATGCATTCCGGCTAAACGGGTCCGTCCGGCCCTGGACAAGTGCAGCAGCGAACGCGGGGTTGTGCGCCTCTTTGAGCTCTGCGTCTTCGGGGACGGCGGCGAGCGAGGGCTTGATGTACGCTTCCGGCTCGTCGAATTTGAGTTTCTCGATAGAGTTGATGGACTCGCTCGCTCGTGAAGACATGCTTGCCTTGGATAAAGGTAAACGAGAGAAAGAGGTCGAGATCGAGGTCAGTCAGAAGCAGTAGGCGCAGGGAAAGTCCTTTGTCTCTTCGTCCGTCTGCATGACCCCCAGACTGGCTGGGTTCATAAAGCCCCGCCCAAGCGGCAAGAGAGCGGCTCCAGGATCATAGAATTCAGAATCCATCAGGTCTTCACGAGATAAGAAACAAGCTCTAAGGTCAGTTATCCAGACAGAATGAAAAGTTGCACACGATCAACATACAGCTAAGCTTAATATCCCGGTCCGGCCGGGCAGAGCTGATATGTCCATTTCGACGAATATCTGAAATCAGGATTAAAAAGCCGTTACGAGCTAAAAACACATAAACAGATACTTACATACGGTTGGACATACCTGAATAGGCATTATCCAAGGGCATGTGTGCGGAGCCAGGAAAGATAGAGCAAAATGATGGTTCCTATTGGTACATAATGCATACATACATACAGATCCCGAGCGAGAGAAAGAGGAGATTCGAAATACAGATTGCATGTCAAGTACAAGTCATGGATGGTAAAACTTAAAGTGCGTTATGCGAGAGATGAGTTTGTTTAGAAAAAAAGAGACCCAAGTCCTAAAAACGAATAAACGGGAGAGCTCAGTTAGTCTCCGAACTCCTCTCGTGGCTCGGGAGTGTTGTCGTCGTCGGGTGGCAGAGGTATAGACGAGGGAGGGGCAAGAGGAGCTGGCTCCAGCTTACGCGAAGCTGGCATTGCAGGAGTTGGCGCTGCAGACTCCCGAGGCATCGCAAGCGCCGGAGCGGTGACGTTCCTCGTTCGTCGAGTCGGTATCGCTTTACCTATAAAATCACGGATCAATACCTAATTTCCCGAGATAAGGAAGGGCCAAGCAAAGATACGTACCGATGCTCTTCACGAGGTCGTATCCTGTAAGTCGTGCCTTGCTGATAGCGGGATCGACTGAGCTGCCTTCCTCGACTGCGACGTAGTCGATGCGGTGCCGTGAGAGGAAGGACTCGGATAGGACGACTGGTGCGTCGAAGATGACCTCGTCGACCCAGCGGATGTGTCGCAGGACCTCGCAGCGCTCGACGTGCGGGACGACGAAGCTCATCTCGTGCGCGCGCATTTGGACGTCGGTGAACGGCCCGACGAGGAGGTGCACGGACGGGAAGGATAGCTTCATTTGCCGGAGTTGGAGCACTGTCCTGCAAGTGCGGGCCGGTGAATATAAATCCCGTTACTTGTCTTATCAAATATGGGATTTCTGATAATGATAATACGTACCCGACGTGGAAAGTGTCGAATATGCCGTCGACGTAGACTCTGAACGTCTTCTCTCGTTCGCCGGGTCCTCTCGACCTGCTTCGTTCCCGATGTCGGACGGCTCCTTTACCGGGTCCAACGACGGATCTCTGGACGTACGCCTGGACGTCCTCAGCCGAGTATGCGGCAGTCTCGAACATGATTTTCGCCTCCTCGCTGGGCGGCAATTCTCGAGGCGGACGCACGACGGCAGCTACGGACGGGCTCTCGAGGCGTAGGTCGGCGATGCTGGACTCGAGGGAGCGGGGATCGTGATCGGAGATGACGTCGTAGTCGTTGAGGTCATCGCTTACGCTGGCGGGCTCGGATGGCTCGTATGTCGGTGCCATTGTTTGCTTTTGCTGAGTGCTGAGCGAAGAGGACGTTGAGTGATGAGCGACTCCATGCATTCCCCGAGAAGAGCTGGACTGGTGAGAATAAGGAAGGTGATGTTGTGACAATCTGTGACATAGCGTACATCGTATTTACGTAATATATATATTTGTTTTGTTTCCGTGCATTTAATTATAGGAGCATCAACACTGTGACAATGACAATGAACGTCTTTCTCTCCTCGTCTATCACCACCGCGTCCGCAGCAGGGCCCCGATGTCGTCGATATGCGCCAACGGCACGTTGCCCGCTCGTCCAGATATCGAAGGCATCGGCACGAGAATAGCAACCTACGCCCAGGTCTTCCTCACGATCTTCACCATCGCTCTAACTCCCGCAGCACGCTCCTTTGACGCGTGGTGGGCCGTCCTCGTCACCTCACTCGGCCTCCAATTTGCCGCAATTGCACAACGACATGACCTCACTTTATTCCACGCGCTCGTCGTCACCCTCCTCGCGTTCCCGATCTTCGGAATGTCATGGGTGTTCATCTTCTTGCATTGGCGAGAAGCGTGCATGCCACTTGAGATTCATTTCGCAACTCATATTCATGGATTTCTTTTCATTGGGTAAGCAAGTGCGTTGCCCTTGTTCTTGACAGATGCTCATTTCGGGATTAGATTTGGTCTGTGGATCTGGGCTACTGCGCCGACCTTTGGTGTTTGTCCAGAACTGAACGATCAGATCCAGTTCGTCATCTTTGGCAAGTCTGTGAGCCCCTTAGGTTGGGTGCGGACACTCGTTCTGGTTCTCTGTAAGTGCAGAACAACATGGACTTCACTTCCATTTCCTTTCCGTTCTTCTGACAATGCTTCTTCGCAGACTCAATTTGGGCCCTTATGTTCCTATGTGCTGCGGCAGTAGCCATCATCCGAGGCACCTCGAGACGATCGCGAGCCTACTCACGCCAGCTCGACCGTTCCCCATCCAGCAGCACCACACGAGATCTGCGCGATCTGCGGCACATCAACACGTATCTCTCCACACGCTACGGCATGCTCGTCTTCGTGACGTGCTTCAACCTCCTCGTGCTGGCATACGGCATCTGGGGCGTCGAGACCCTGCTGATGCGCAACGTCACCGGCCAGTCGCGCAATGCGGAGAGCTCGTGGACGTTCGGACAGCTCTCGGCGATCATCCTCCTTGTAGGCCCGGGGTTCACGTTTATGAGGCTCTTGAGGTTTAGGTTCTTTGGGTCTACTGGTGTTACCGGTACGGATAGAGAGGGTATGCCCTTGACTTCTCCGCGCGCTGAGCCGAGCGCTTCGGCGGAGAGGATGGATGAGAAAGGAAGGAGGTGAGGACGGACGTGTTGAGATCTGAAGGCTTGATTGATGCTCATCAATCCCCAGTAGGGATTTTTTGAACAAAAGTGAAAGTGGAATTTCTGCGTGAGGATACCCGTTCCCGTACGATTCGCTTACGTGCTCTGTCAACAAAGTCAAGCCCCGTGTATCATAAGCAATTTCTCTCTGTCTCTTGTCATCGGAGTTTCTCAAAGTCGTCGTTTTAATATATACTTCACCTCTCGAGAAATATAATTTGCGCAACGTTGGGATGAAAGTGATGCCCAGGCTCTGAGCGTGTCTTTTCGAAGATACACTGCACTACAGCGAAATGAGACTAGTGAAAGGGTTGTCGGACCCGCAGGAGACGAAATAAAGGATAGAACTCACGAATGTGCTGTAGGTTCAGAGAAGTCTACAGTCTAAAGGCTAAAACGCTCTTTGAGAATTCACATATACATACGCGCATATAGTGAGGTATCTCGAACAGATCCATCCACATTAGAGCAGGGTACAATTACGATACAAGTCCGTCTTTTACGGTCTTCAAGAATAATTCCGGGTCGTCCCAATGAAGCTGAAGGTAGGGCGGAATACTATTAGAACTGACCGTTGAGAGAAGTTGGCCTGCAACTCACGAAATGGTTTGCACCCTCAACGAGCAGGAAGTGGACGTCACGGATCTTCCTGCCCTCGCCTCTCCATTTCTCTAAATCCTTCTCGAGTTCCCATGTATTCCAAGTGATGCTCCAGATGGACGCGTCGCCGTATATCACGCGTACCTTCACATCAGGGAGGCTTGCTTCGTCCTGCTCCTCGATGGTTTGTGCTTTGGGACCTCCGGGATGTTGCGATGTATAATCGAGAAGCAGGACGCCTAAAGTCTGTTCGTACATGATACTCCGACTGATGGTGCTCATGAACGGCTGCTCGGAGCGGACGGGCGGGACGGGGTCCACGCATTTCATAAGATCTGCGGGTGGGATCGAGTCGAGCGTGCTCGGTCGGTATACCTGGTCGCGCTCTGGTGCATGGACGCGCAATGAGGAGATGGTTCGGTCTGGTTTCGCATTGGAGGAGGAGGGAGAGGAGTAGTAGGGATGTCTGTAGTACGAGGAGACCCAGTTCCCGAAGACGATGCCGCGCATTCGGGGTGGGATCGTCGTGTCGCTGAGCGGGTGGTACCCTCCTTCCGGGGATGGATAGCCTAGCGTACCAGCTCCGCATTCTAACAGCAGCTCAGCTTTCAAGTCAACTCGATAAGTAGAGTTTCGTACCGTAGATATAGAATGTCTTCAAGTATGGGCGGATGATCTCCACTACTTCGCTCGGATAAGACTTCAAATAACGCATGAACGCCATCGTTGTCAAGTTCCCCAACGACCACCCGAGGACGGCTAGCCCTCCTTCCTTCCCATCAGCGCTTGAGCTTGCTCGCGGGATGTTCTTCTCCTTGATCACCCAGACGAGAAAACGCGCGATCTCGAGCCCTCGGGCTTGTAAGAACGCTGGGAACGCGTCATTGTTGTTGCTGTTGATAATCGCGAGCTCGGACTCGGAGTAGGGCGTCGAGCCGACGTAGTCTCTTCGGTTGAGCGCGATGACTCGGAGGTTGTGCTGCTTTGCGATTGGCAGGAGTCGGGAGAAGTTCTCTGGAATGATGATGATGAGTGAGTCTACAGAACCAGCTGAAGGACGGACGCACGTACGAGCGTGGTATGTATGCCCATGGACGATGACCAACGTGGTGTATGTCTCCGCCGCCGGCGCCCCCGAGTCGATGAACGCGAATTGAGTGCCGGCATCATCAATCGTCGCGGTCTCGAAGGAAGCCATGTCCGCCTACTACAAGGTCATGTCTGCGCTTTCGCAAGTTTGTTGTAAGAAGTTGGAGGGTCAGATGATGAACTGATCAGGCTAAAATATGGACGCGGGACCATTGCTTTCTGGCCGTGTCCTCGAGAGAAGGGACATGCACGAAATGCATACTGTCATTATTGAACCTGATCCAAGACCCGAGCAAAAGTTGCGTTGCTTTATGTGATATTAGTGAGTGAGAGTTGTTTGAACGCATAACATGTCCTGTACATTTGCATTGCATAACGATTACAGAGAGCGGATTTTTTGTGGTCCGGGGATGAGAGTGACTACAGAACTCAAGTAGTACTACTATACAGCTCATAACCTGATAAGAAGTGCAAAAACCCGATAACAAAAAGTGCCGTGAGGGGAGTGCTGAGAATGCAGTCCGGAATTGATATGTGAATGAGCAGCAAACAGAAGGGGAAAAAAATACTTAGTAGCCAGGCGTGAAATCAAGAGCTGTCTGTAGTCCCATGATTCCCTGCTCAGGAGACGCAGGGTTGTCAAAGGGGCTTGGTGTGCTGTTCGCAAAGTTTTTAATGGTTTCCAGGCGCGCACGCCAATTCGTCACGATTTCGTTCCTTTCGGTACCTCGTAAGGTGTCCTTGAAAATCGACGCGTACCAGTCAGCGACGATACTGAGCTGGCGGACGAAGATGGACAGCATCCGCGCCGAAATGATTTTGTAGTCGCCGATGGGAGCGAACTCCGCCATGCCTTCAGCTAACTGTACGGTGAGCTTGAAGTACTCGTTCTCGTGCAGATTGTTCGAGTAGGCAGCAATTGCACCTAGCGAGTGAGGCTCGATGACGATGTTTACGAACTGGAAATCCGTTTTGATGGTGTCGAACTGATAGGGCTGACCGGAATCATTCCAAATGATGCGGACCGCGTCGTTGCCTATGTGCCGCTTTTTGAAGGTGCCGAGTTTGTCATGTTCATGATTCGGCATCATAGTTGCAGTGTGATATAGAATCTGAGCTGTATCGTCCCACCACGCATATGCGAACTCGCCATCTTCATCAGGCTCAAGACCACCCGTATAAACATCGAGCTGACCGCGAATCTTGATAAGCCGCCCAATACCTTCGAGAAACCTGATGTAGGCTGGGGAGCCTCTGACATTTTGCAAGATCTCTGTCTCGTCGGTCTGGCCTGGCGCAACATACAAAATGCCGACTTTGTGGGTGTCAATGACAGGAATGCGGTCTAAAGTCCGGATGACGGAGGCGAGCGTATCTGTGTTGCGGACGATCCTGCCTCGAGGAGTTCGGTTCGTCGTGTCTGGGTATGGGGACAGCTGCAAAGAAAAAAAACCGGGGTCGAGATCAACTCGTTTTCGCCTCTGCGAAGGAGCGGATCCACTCCAAACGTATCCGGTCACAGGATCTGGCCGAGGCGCGGTGTCTTCCTCTGTAGCAGGTGAGCACACTTCAGTCAACTGTTCGCAGGTTCCGTCTGACTGTTGGAGTATTATTAATGTCATCGCGAGAATAAAACGTAATGTACCGACCGGTGAGGGTTCGCTAGAGCGGCCGGTTTCATCTGAACTCTCGGATGCCTCACGAAGCTCGCGTAATAAACGCGGGTCCTTGTCTATCATCAGACCAGCAGGAATGGTAAACATATCCGGATTGACATCGCCAAGATCTACCAATGGCACGTTTTCAGTCCTGCATAGGAATTTCAGCGTTCCCGAGGGTCTACGCGTAACGACCTCCATCCACCCGGCCTTCCCCAAGAGACGTACAGTCACGATGGAATAACCCATAATCCATGACTTCTCCTGTATATTGTCGCTGCTTGACGAACTCCCAGAAGGATTAGAGAGGATATCGCCTAGCAGAGAAGGAGCGGGTTTAGGATCCGCATTGGCATAAGTATATCTCGCAAGAAGGTCAAACGCGACTTCAGTCGGAGGGTCTATCTCTTTCCGATCCTCGTCATTATTCGCAAGGAGCAACTGCCGTACAATGAATGGTACATGGCGAGGTCGATCTGCCAGCTTCAGCGTTAAGAACCATAAATAGAGGACGTAATACGACATGATGCGAAGGTGCTGAGATAACGAGAACGGCATCTCACGAGCTGTCTCCAACCGATTATGGTGTTGCAAATATTGTAGCGCAACAGCGAATACGAGCTTAAAATCGTCATCCGTAAAGTTAGAATAGATATTCGGTAAAGAGTTGAGGTTGCCCAGAAATGTCAGGATGTGCACGGCAATAGACGGATTTGAAACGATTTGAGTGAGCTTTTCAAAGATACTTGGCAGCTCCTTTACCATCGTCGTCTCCATCTCGTAGGCGCAGAGGTTGAGCGCATGCATGCAGACTACAACAGTATCGCCCACCCCACTGAGACCCATTCTAAGCACTTCGATAAGGGCTTTGCGCCGGGAAGGGTCAAATATCGAATGGTAACTGATCAATACAGTCAGAGTGTGATAAGCGAGACCGACAGCATCTCGAGTCTTCGATAACGTTGGCCACTCTTCCTGAGGTATGTATTTCCCAAGAATACCGGCCTTTATGCTCTGAACAAGCTCGTTAAGCAGCTTCGCTATCGATTCACGCGCTCGTGGACCACACCAGAAGTGTTTGTTCGCGAGCTGAGACGGCAGATGCACTAAAACATAAGACAAAACTTCCCAATCTCGCTCGGCCTTGATTATCTCGACCAACTCATCCATATAGTCAGAAACAGGAAGTACGGCCGTGTCGTTGGGTCCAGCAGGATCATATGTTATGAGCATCTGGCTCCCTTTGCCGGCATTATCTAGCGAGAATGGGACTATATCTGGCTCTGCCCACAACTGATCTCGAGGTTTCACATTGATCGACGGCATTTGCTGAGCTGAGCGACCAGGAACGCGAGACCTACTGCGGCTCACAGTTCCCGACGTTTTCCTGCTTCCGCGACCCCGAGATGTTCTCCTTCCATCTCGTTCGAAAACCTGTGTCGCTCGTGCCCGTTCCATGAAGAGCTCATCCGCGCGTGCATCGTCCGCAGGCACGCTCGGCGTAGGCACTTCTCGGACTCTACTTATCAGTCGAGACAGTGACATGATCTGCCGTTCATCTTCCACAGGAGACCGCGTCAGGTAAACGCGATGAACTCGATCTGCCCGAAGTCGTGTAAGTGTCTGTAAAACAGCGATACGAGCCCGAGGACATTGCGCCGTCCGTAATAGGCGCAAAAGCTGACCAAAGACGAATATCGCTAGTCGAGACTGACGAGAAGTCATCTTACTATCGACAAATGCGAACTGCTGGAATGCCTCGCTAAGAGCAGTGACAGCAGTCAGTCCACGACAGACTATTGGAATGGAAATCAGATCCGGGCTGTTTCGTAATAATGGCGACCGATCAAGTCTCTGTCCTGATGTTAGAATCGTGTCTTCAGGGCTAGACACTTGTGGGACTTGGCTCTGACTCTGGTGTCGAGAGGTCCCGAGAGATAGCAGTGATAAAATCTGTTGTTGCATGCTGCCCTGCTCCCTGTCCTTGGTAAACATTTGTGTCTCCGAGGGCATCCGTGGAAGGGTTGGTGAGGCAGCGTTTGATACTATGGTATTGGATGGAGTTACGGGAACCACGGGTGATGATGGCGAAATTTCCGTTGGTTTGACGAAAATTTCCAACTCCCCGTCACATTCGCAGTACGTCGATGCTGCAGACATGGTGGCAAGTATTTTGTGAACGGTAACTGCCGAGAAGTCAGGCGCGGTTTCATCGATAGGAGTGAACAGCTCTTCGATATCGTCCTCCGTCGCCCTCAGTACCGCTTCCTCCCCAAGTAAACGCCATATAGCGGTCCCATCCGCACCTTCATTTTTGTTTTTGACGACCTCAGCCCAAAAATCAAACACACTATCCATGAGCGGACGTCGATATTTCGGCATATCGCGGACCAACGTGAAGACCGAGTGCAATGTAGCGATCACGACCTGCCTTGTCCTAGGCCGATTCTTCACGAATAAGCTCGCGCTATGAAGCAATTTCGTCCAATTCTCGAGCCAATCCGGAGAAGTCGGTTTAAGCTGATGCTGCTTGACCATCAGCAAGGGTATACGTTCCGAATCTGTGTCCTGCAGGTGGTCTGCTACAGACAGAAGGATGACGGACTCCGGCGGATCCATGTAGGAAAGAGACTCCTTGTGCACGAAGACATTCGCGAGCGCACGCAAGAACGAGCTTGGGGCTGATTGTGGATGGCTTAGCGATAGAGCCATGGGAGTTTCATCCTCATTCCTTAAAATATTATCAGTACATACTGAATGAACACTTTAAAGCATAGCTTACCGAAGAGTTTGAACATAGGCCATCAGTTCATAAAGCACGCGCCCAACAGCCGAACCTGTATCAGTATCACTGAGATCTTTCACGTCCTTGCCGGGAGGAAGATCTTGGTCATCCAAGCGATCATCCATTTCTTGCAGAACATCATTCAACAGGTGCGCAAGTTCTTCGAAGATGCGTTCTTTGTCCATTGGGAGGTTCTTGTCATTCCACGCACGGATAGCCTTGGCAAGAAAGAAAGAGACTTTTTGGGCATCCCAAGCAGCACCCTCCTTCGCCCAAGCTCGCTGTGCACGTTTAAGGACATAGTCTTCCAAGCCAATTGTTGACGCTGGTGTACCTGCATGCGTTGCAGAGAATGACGCGCCCCGTTCTAGGACACGCTTAGCCATTTGATCCTCGAGAACAGTACGAACCTGAACTCGTAGAGTACGCATTGCGCCTAGTGAAGTCCTGATTTTTGCATCAGTGTCCACATCGGCTACAGGCTGCAAATGTCGCCTAAGCAGAATGAGACAGGTGTTAGCATAAGTCCCGGTGAGGAGTGCTGTGAGCAATTTGAAGACTGCATGCTCAACCGGATTAGGATTTGGCCTGCTCGGGGACAATGGTGGGAGTGGTGACATGACAGCAGAGAGGATGCGAAAGAGCATGGGCATGATGGTTGGTAAGAAGGAGGGCGGAAGTCGAGTTAATCGCGAGTCCAGAAAATTAAGATAAATAGTCGATACAAACTGAAGGGATCCACGGAGCGGAGATGGTCGTACATTAAAACTGTGAGGCGATAAAGGGGATGGTATGCTCGCAAGTGATGACGGATGCCGCTTGTGACGCGAAGATGAACTGTTGTCCCGTTGAGGCGTCTGTGGGGTCGGAGTAGGAGGCGAGTTTGGCGGGTCATCCTGAGGTAATTGAAGGACGTAGTCCACCAAAGAATGATAGAAGTCGAACAGCCGTGAAATATCATCATCTTCCAGGCGTCCGCCAGCCTCCAGGCGAGAGAACCACTCGATAAGCGCATCGCTAAGGACCTGTACAGAACGCTCTCTTTCCCTTCTATCAGTATCACTGGAGCAGTAGTCTTCAACTGCCTGTCTCAGCCAGCTTGTTATTACACCTAGTATTTGCTTTTCCCTTCCGACTGTATCATCGATGGACAGCATAAGAGAATTAAGGGCTTTCAAGCGAGATTCCCAGACTTCCTGCATCCACGGTGCGCTTGCGCTCGATTGTAGTATGTCGAAATATGCAATTCTATCGGACGTCATGAGAGGCACGCTGCACGAGCAGTAAACCGCAAGGACATCAAATCCTGCAGACTGAAGCGATTGAGGCGCATTCGTGGAACATATACTCAGGAGAATGGGCAACAGGACAGCACGGGGAGGTGGTGGTGTCTGGGTCGAAATGGCGTTAACAAGTGCCCGGGCATGCTGAGGAGAAGGAACGGCAGGAGGAGTCAGGAATTGGATAAGGGTATCGATGGGTAGAGTTTGAACGGGTGCCGCAGGAGATGCTGCAAGCGACCCGGAGGTCGAAGCGTCGGGCATGTTCCTACGCCATGCAACAAAACTCGTATTCGCGCGCGGGCGTGGTCTTGACGTTCCAGGGGCATAGTTTTCTTGAATTGGCATTGACATAAGTTTTCGAGTTCTTTTCCAAAGCCAAGCGAGTAAGTTCATGAGCTCAACGTCCGCCTCCAGGTCGCACCTACACTCACCTTGTGAAGACTTTCCCGCACGTTGCCTTCGTTCATGAATCACAACTGCTCCAAAACGGTCTCTGCTTCTTTAGGTCCTCTCACACTTTGACATAAACACAACGTTGCTGCTAGAAGAAGATAGCTCTGGGAAATCACGTATAGGAGGTTGCGTTCACTGTTCAAAGTCAGAGCTCAAAGTTTCAGCGCTGGTTAGGCCACGAGTCACGGGATTGCTCCCGAGAGTCGATCACCCATACTTAGCGTCCTTCTAGTCTGATGCGGTCCTTAAGATCGTCGGTCACTTCAAACATGTTGTCCAGAGCACTGAAGCGCCCGATTTTACTTGGTATATGCTCTTGGTTTGTTTTCCTTCAGATAGCTTCTTGTCCTGAACTCTTCAAGGTAGCCACTGTCGCCGATTCTCATACACATGCCCCCGTTTCCAAGAAGTGCTGAACTTCGGATCGGCCAGTACAAAAGCCAAAGAAGCTCAAATAGAAACACACGATGTGACGACTATAGATAGGCTTCTTGACCAGATTCGTGGGTTATACCAATTAGCAGGACTTTCCTATGTCTCTTACGTGCCTATTTCCAGGCTCGCGGTCAGATCCTGCGAATCGCACGTAATATATTTCACTTTTATTTTTTCGATATCCTCAAGGAGGATTCTATCCTTGCTGTAGAGTTTTCCCGGTCCGCTCCAGTAGACCATGGACGGAGATGCTGCTAAACTCTATGCATGATGCATCTGAGCCAGCTCGCGAGATGCAGATTCCACAGAGTCCAACCGAACTTCCTCCTCGCTATATGCATGACTCCTACTCACAGATAGATCTTCCATTCGCTTCCGATAGGCAACTTCTCGAACAATATGTGAACGCATGGGGTGGTATCCGTACAGGAAAACTCATGGAACACTTAGATTCGCTCGCCGGATCGATTGCATATAAGCATTTGCTTGGCCCAGCAGCAGAGACCGTAGGTAAAATCAAAGAGCGAGGCTTCTACATCGTCACTGCCGCTGTTGACAGGTTTGTCTCATGGAAATTCTTTTGTTCAAGAACTTGAGCTTACAATGTTGACAGGCTAGATATGCTGGCTAATCTCTATCCAATTCGCAATCTTCGTCTTGGCGGTCATGTCATTTATACCGGGCGTAGCTCCATGGAGATTGCCGTAAAAATGGAGGCACTAGAGCATGACGGCAAAGCGCAGACCGTTATGCTGGGTATGTTATAAATCGCTCGATGTTTCTGGGTGTTAGTTATTTCCGTCAGGCCGCTTCTCTATGGTGTGCAGAGACGCAACGACACATAAGGCGCGGCCTGTCAATTCTCTCATCGGATCGAGTCCGGAGGAACAAGCCCTGGTTGCGATAGGAGAAGGTATTGAGATATCTAGGAGAACATACTCGCTAGCTGACGTACTGTACAGTTCATAAGAGCCGCAAGACGTATCTTTCTCAGCGTTCGCTGTTACGAGTTCCTCCGTCGTCCGAAGAGGCCCAGGCTCTGCATAATGTTTATCTGAGTAGCTTGCAACCGCAAGACGACACAGAGAAGGTCCCAATGGCAGATACGCAATTGGAGAAGACATTGCTGATGTTTCCACAAGAGCGCAAGTTCGTGTTTAGTTATTCTAGCGTAATTTATGTCCGCATTCTGATGGGTCAATAAATAGTATACACCAGAAAGTCTTCGGAGGTAATTTTGTTCCATTTTCCATGATTATAAACATCCGTCATATAACGCTGCTGCGAAATATTTCCTAGGATATCTTGTGAGATTAGCTTACGAAGTGAGTAGAGCTTCTGTATTCAAGCAATACGCGCCGCACACCTGTCTTTTTAGCTCGGTTTTACGACGGCGTCGGTTTTCGCGAGAAAGCGGCGCCTTCGTTTCCTTTCCTTGGATGGAATAGGGTTCAAGTGCCCAGTTTCAGTAGGCTCCGTCCTTCAGCTCACCTCCCAGGTGATACACACTAGCACAGACGAATTTCC
Source organism: Sanghuangporus weigelae (assembly GCA_033182465.1). Taxonomy (NCBI): domain Eukaryota; kingdom Fungi; phylum Basidiomycota; class Agaricomycetes; order Hymenochaetales; family Hymenochaetaceae; genus Sanghuangporus; species Sanghuangporus weigelae. Next base: position 231,670 of record CP137327.1, on the reverse strand, counting down.
TGCTGTTGTGGTATGTCTTGACATTTATTCAATTTTATATGATCCTCATACTGGCTTGTATCTCAGCACGTATTTGTGAAGGCGAACGTCATTGATGTGAAAACCGGGACTGAACAGCATACCAACGACTTCAAATTCACATGGGGAGAGACAGGCCCTGATAGCGAACCACTCCGGAGAATGGTGGTGCCTCAGACTTACGCAGGTGTGTTTCCTGTTTATCTGGTAATGATTTGATATCCAATCGTTACAGAATCAATGAAATGGATTGAAGGACGTCGAGCACTGGAGTATGGTGCTCAGATCCGTGGGTTGAGGAAGTCATGGTAAAATCCATCCAACAGAAGAGCAGGATTGTGATTCGGACAGTATTACTAGACTAGAAATAAATGCAGTTGCAGTTGTAAAATCATGTCCTCCAGAATTTTCATTGGCGCTATCGAGGGAATCGAAGAGATACCTGCACGTGCCTGCCAAATTCTCACAGAGATATCAGATAGAAATTGATCGCGGCCTTTAGTCAAACACGGTTTTGAACACCGATGAGGATAAGGCACCTGGACCTATCAGAAGATATCCTCTTGTCTTTGATCCATCATTTGGAAGTACCATGCATTCTGACAATTCGTCAAGTAAGACTTCTTGAGCTCAGAGATTCTAGTTGATTTGATTTCTGACCTGTCCAGACATGCAGGCGCTTCAATGAACTCACTCGATATCGATCCGTCTGGCTAGAAGCATGCAGACGGTTCGTCATTGACGAGGACCTCCCTTTTCCGTACAAATCGTTGGACACCGTTGACTCTACTGAGCTTGAAAAGTGGACACGACGCGCTCTAGCTCTCAAAGCTGCATGGCGTCGCAAAACTCGTTCACCGTGTCGTGCACTCTCCTTCGTGGGTGGGCCCCTCAATGGACTCCAAACAGTTCGCTTTGTATTGAAACGAGAAAACGAGTGGATTATCGCTGTTTCCGAGGGTATCTGGCCACTGATCTGTTGTTGGGATCTGCACTTCATTAAAGATGGTTCCCCGACAAGGGTCGGAGAATGGTTCTGTAGAGGAGCAACCATCAAGGATATTGCAGTTGACACAAGTCTTACGAGTGATGCATGCATCGCTGTGTCAATAGACAATTATTCACAACGGTAAGCGAGTCAAAACTAATGCTATTGCTCCTATGTGACTATTTTCACTAGAAAGCGATACATTGAAATCCAGAGAATCAGACCAATTTCTCAGACTCGTGAAGTCGCCTTTGAAATGATCAAGGCTCTTGACATCAGTCATAATCCAGTCCTATTAGATGGTGATATATTGGTCACCAGCGACGAATTTTCGCAGGTTCAAATTATGAATTGGCAAACAGGTGAGTTTGTCATTCTCAAGGGCAGTGAGGAGCAAGATAACGTTATACAAGTGCGTTTCTGGCCATTCATTAAAGCTTAATCTATGAGACTCATGCATAGATTTTGAAGCATAATAAATGCTTGCAAGTCCTTTTCACAAATCAAGGCATTTTCGTTGCCCGCTCTCGTTCTATCGAGTTATTCCCGAACGTCGGCTTACACAAGCCTGAAGAAGCTATGCCGCCGGTCCGACCCTTGAAGACATGCTCATTCGGATGGATAGATGGGATTTCGATGGCACCTCTATGGAAGCATGACCCTGATTATACGAAAGAGACAATATGCGTGATCATTCGAGCTGAAGAAGGGAACCCATGGATGTCCGACATTCACTCCACCAGGTATTATATAATTCCAATGAGAGGTGATCCAGATCCGGATCCTTCCTTATACGCGTTTCCTCCGATTCAACTAGCATCCGTTGCCTCGAAGAGAGGATTTATGCGTTGCCCGTTTCTTGCTCTAGGACCTGCAGGGACTTCCTTATGGGTGAGCTCAGGTGTTGACAGAAGCGGGGCCCGAACGCAAGACCTTTGGTCAGCGGTATGGCTTGGTCCGATGAGAGACGGTACTAGCCTCGAGGAGCTCGGATGGCGTCGTTCCAAGCTGATCAGTACTGGTGACGGAGGAAGAACAGTATGGACGTCGATGGATTACGTTGAAAGTCGGGGATGCATTGCGCTTGGAGCTGTAGATGGTTCAGTGACAATTCTGTATCTGGTTGATTGAATGATCCCTTTCCGGCAATTTAATTTGCGTAGAAGCATTATATTTGTCCGTCTCCTTTCTTCGTGTCAAGCAATTTCATGAGTCACCGTTAAATAATAGACTTCATTGCGATATTCCTATACAAACGACAGTTACAATTACAAATTTCCAGGATAGCTACGTGTCAACGTGTATAAGTACAAATAATCTCAGTTCTACCGGAGAGCCCTATCGCGCAGAGAGATCAGAAGACAAGAAGTTAAGTAAGGGTGAAAATAAAGTGAGACTCGGAATCGATAAGCGTTTTCAGCTTTTGTGACGTGTCACGGTTCTACGTGTATACCCTCAAGGAGTTGAATTGGAAGTAAGCATTCACAAATGCAGATGGGTTGTTGTTGACGTAATCTATTTTTGGTTCATGAGAAGTTCGTGTACAGCAAGGATTCCGGGGTTACTTACCAACACATGAGGAGGGACAAGAAGATGCTGCGTAGACGGAAGAAGCTCCGGCCCAGTCTCCGCCTGACAGAAGGAGTTGGAAGGAAATATGACTATAACAACGATGAAAGACGTACAGAAAGTCAAGTTGATGATGATATTGTTTGGACCGAACGCCGAATTAATGTTGCAGTTATTGCTTGGAAAGTTCGCCACCGGTGTTCCCTGGTGGTCATGTGGATCCGTGAGAGTTAGAGGTGTAAAGATATCCCGGAGCAGAAACTTACCCAGTTTCCCGTGTTGACGGTAGACGCACCATTTCTAACGTCGCTCGGAACGGAGCCATCATTACGAGGCCAGAAATAGACATTGATGTGGGAACTAAACAGAAGAAACGAATCTTCGTGAATCGTTCAGTATCAAAGAGGGTAATGCCGTACTGACCTGGTTCTTTCCATTGCATACCAGCCTCCACCGTTGCTGTCGAATGGTGGGCCGTAGCTGTTGGCCTTATTCACCTTCACACCGCAACCGGAGTTATTGTTGTCAAACGAATTGCAGTCCGTGCCAGCTGTGGTTCTAGAGAAGAATAATCAGTTTGTTATGGTGCGGGCGTGTCGAGTTGCTAGCTCACCCAGTTTGAACTTGACCAGACATTGTGCATCCTTAAAGGCCTAAGGTTAATTTAATCACGTCGCCATGCGGAAGACTAAACATACCAGGCCCGGTATGAAGTGTAGCTTGGTTCGGACTGACATCATTGACTCCTTCAACGATATCGACTTCGCCCTAAGTCAGATAGTACTAAACGAGCGTGGAGCGGAGGATTTCTGAGAGCGCTACTCACGCCATAAGGCCAGTTATCACCAACCTCCCAGACGGCAGGCCATGTACTAGGGGTCTATAGTAAGTGCGTTGCGTCAGATAAAAATAACTCAGCTGCCTACCCGCAACCACGTGGCATGTGCACTAGATCAAACCTGTTCCAAAACACCACCATCAGCATCAAAACAAACATGAGGTCGGTCTAAGACGGAGCTATGGTACAGATGGAGAACGACATCAAGCTTACACTGCAACGTGGGTAGTCCATTGTTTGTTCGACTGTAGGCGCACGGAATTTCGACCTGGTCCACTGGCGCTCAATACGGCCTTGTGGTCCCCTCGAATAACGAAAGTGCTGTCGGTAGCAAAGGTGAGGTTCTGCGCCAGCGCAGTTGCCTGGTTAACATAGTTACTAAAATTTGCATGTCGAATGGATTCTCAATCTTGTCAGCAGCTTTGGATCGAGAAAGTCACTTACACGCGACCATGGGTAGGGTCAGAGATCGCTTGATGCGAAAATTCCGAGAGGAAAGTCCTGCCGACGATGTTGTCCGACAAAGAGTATGTCACACCATAAGCAACTCCAGCAGAGGCTGCGAAAAGAAGGGAATGAACAAGAGGAAGATGCATTTCAAGAAAAAAATGAAGGTAGAACAACGCGGACGAGGCGGGTCGAGGTTCTAATGCACACCGATCGATTCAACTGCAATTTATACATCATGGAGACTTCTTCAACCTCCTTTTTGCTTTGTTGATGTTCCCTAGCTGAACCCGTTGTCAGGAGGACCTTCGAGTTTTGAAAATTGTAGTGCGGGGGATCAAACGTTGCGGAGTACTGCTGGCAAGGACGAACCAATGAGCGGAGACGCCGAACCGCTTTAAGTTTTCGCACATACGGTACATTGGGTCCAGCAGTTGGTATCCAGAGAGAGATGCGGTTGCCTAGAGTATAGGGGAGCAAATAATGTCAAAGATATTCCGGCGACTGAACTGTTCAAGACAGAAATAGAAGCTACCGTCGTTTCAAATTTGGACACATCTTTCAAAAGAAGCCAAATACGCCACATCGCTGTACACTACTGACAGTTTCTCTTGAATATGAAAACATGTTTAATACGATTTCTTGGTCACTACGAGGAGAGGGGACGAGCACCAACTCGACATTTCGTTTGCCGCCGGATTTGATTCGATTTATACACTTTCCGTAAGCAATGCACTAGTACTGACTTCGGAAGGAAACTTTGATCGCTTTTTAAGGAGAAGTACTCTCTCCGATTGATAAAGCCTTAGCTCTATCGATCATTAGGTGATCGTCAAAGTTGACAGCGTGCAGGCACGACGCACCTGACGGATTTTTGACAGCAGAGAAGACGGTGATGATGAACTTCGAGACCATTAGAGCACGATGGATTCAATGACTGGAGCTCCCGCTGTGACAGCAAGGCAAAGTATCGCTCACACGAAAGGCTCAGCGATACCTTCATAAAGTGTCAGCCGTCCTTACTGACGTGGCAGTACGAGTGGAAGATCCGATCTCTACAATCCATCTCCTAAGTTTTGCAGTAGTCTCACTGTGAGGCAAATATCAGAGCTACACATATATGCAGCTCTCCTCTTCGGAACTGTAGTACGACCGCTCTGTTAGATTGACGATATGACTGTGAAAGACGGAAGTCAACCGTATGAATTAAACTTTGAACCAGACCACCTGCCGGCCGCACCACCATCCAGATGTACAAAATAGCCGGTCCGATTCACTCTTTCGGAAAGAACACTAGGGAAGTTCATCTTCACGGAAGTTTTAAGGGCGAGAGCCGTTCCAGCGTGGATTGTCTCGATAGGAACATCACAAACAAAGGATGGAAAAAATGAATGATATCGTATTATCTAATATCGACATCGCCCCGTACGCGTGGGAACATCTCACCGCACTTGTGAATTCCCGTGACGTGGAAATTTCGAGTCTTCCTTCCCCTTCCACTACTTCGAGTACTATCTTGCTGCGATTCTGAAATGCACTGTCGCCGTCCAGTTGCCGACGGAAGGGTTTCTCAATAGACAAAACTTGTCTGGAACGCGGTGATGGCATATGTTCCATTTCTACGGACCTCTCTTCCTTCCTCGGCCCGACTCTCCTCAGGCTGCGAGGTTGAACAATCAACATCTCATGAGACGAGTACGAGCCTCCACGCCGCGCTTTTCGTATCTCTCCTTATTGTGCCCCACATCGAAGACATACGGGATTCCCGGGGTGAGAGATCATCCGCTCATGTGTTCTAAGTAATTTGTTTGGTCGTCTTGGCGCTGGTTACTTTATTCTCGTATAGGGCACTGCCATTGTACTGTTCGAATGACTTCTGATTCTTCTGGGGTTCGTACACGATATGTATGCGTCTGTATTCGCCCGATTAGCGTGGCCTTTGTATTCCAGAAGCTTGCTCGATCCTAACGCATCGGGTCGAGTTATATTCTCGTGTTCGTATTTTGGGATGTGTTCGAGGCGTTCATTTAGTACTTGTCCTGCGTGGAGACCGTCGGATATATCTTAGAGGAACTCGACGAGATCTTCTCAACCCCGAATCCTGCAAAGCCGTCGGTACAAAAGAAGGTATGTTTTCATCTGCCTGGAGGTCTAACATGAGTGTACTTACGAGTCCGTCTGACACAGGTGATCATCAAGAATACCGGTGATGTGCTTATCATAGACGAATAAATGTTATTTATAGAATGTAGTCTTGGTTCTCAGACAGAAGACCAATTCCCTGTAGTATTAAAGCATCATGTTGTTTGTTTCGTGGACATATTGTTGGCTGAGCGTTGTGGTCTCAGCGAACGAACTGTCCCTTGGCTTGCGTACAGATACGTGTTCATGAATGCATGTAAACTCTCGTTCAATATTTCCTTTGGGTATTGTGCACCGATTGAACTTGGTGGGGCCGTCATAACATCGAAGATCCGGATATAATCAATCAAAATTATGCAACGTAGGCATGCTTTATCGAGAAACAAAATCTTCCATGCTGAGCTGAATATATCCAATGAAGGCCTCGGGCTTTTGCCTGGCAGAATTACGAGAGGCTCAGTTATATTAGTTGCCAGGATTGGAGAGCACGTACCATGCAGTCCTCAGAGTGATCCCTCTGAGTTCCGGTGGCTTGTGAGGACAAGTCACGGCAGTCGGATTCTCCGCCACGAAAGGTTCAAACTCTGGTCGACAGGATGTGAAGAGATAGAGCATGCGAGGAAGCTGCGGCTGGTGATGGTGATGATAATACCCATGATTAAAGTGGGAGTGACCGTGTGCAAAGGGAGTTGGGTGTACAGGGAGGGTCGGCCTGGCGGGATGCCAATCGTGTATCTTGTAAATTTGCCCAAATACTGTTTTGGTGACTACATGAAATGTTAGTTTTGCGAAACATTGGACAGTGAGTGGAGAATTACTTACCGAGAATCAGTTCATGGGGCTCTATTCCCAACGAGATTGCCCGGTTTCTGGCTTGTTCGAGCAGGATGCACCATGCTTCATTGACGGAAACTAATCGAGCCGTGTGTCGCACGTGAACTTCCTCTTCTGCGTTTGGGAAAAGGGACACAGGCCATCTAGGACGAGAAAATGAACTTCGTTAATACAATACAATTTGCTTAAGATACAAGGCGGCTCACCCCTCGACATTTCCCGGACTTGGGAAGGGCCAGGCCTCTTCACTCTTATGGAAGCCGTTTACCCATCGACCGTACGATCCAGTCACTTCTCGTACTATGCTCAGACCTTCTTTAGACTCCACTCCATCCGCCTGAACCGCTAGTTCATCTACGAGGTTACCTACTTTTACGAAATGATCGAAACGAGATGGATCGGTTATTGATACGCGACGATGTTCGCATGAAATAAAGCCGATGTCACCAACTGCAAAAGTGTTATGGCAGGAATGAATCGCAGCATGCCAAGCGAATTCATGCATCCCAGCATTTAGAGCTTGCCTTCGTATGCGTGAAAGAGGCATCGAACTAGAGCCGAAATCAAAATCGGCATCTTCAAGCAATGTCTCAGATACGTTGGACAGTCCCGGTTTCTGTTCAACGGTAGGAAGTAAAACGGTTGCGAGTGCCCTTACATGCGCCAGCTTATTCTGCAAGTCTACGATGCCTAGGAGTGGAAGCCAGACATCAAGCTATGAGCATGTATGAGGAAATGCCAATGCTCACACGATGAAACTTCCTTAGATAAATTCCTTTCGGATGGAAGAAACTGACGGCAGTCGAAGATATGAAAAGTCGGAGAATTCAGAACTCTCTTACCTTCAGTGATGTACCGAGAAGGCTTTCAGCAAGGGGATAACCGAATCCTCGATAACTATTTCTCTCCGGAGGTGGAGGGATACCGACAACGACCTTTCCGGACTCCGTGTCTAAGACATAGCTTGCTTCCTAGAACTAACATCAAGTGGGATATAGAGATGATTCTCGCGAGCTTACCGCAATGAAAATCTGCGCTTCTCGGTCATCAAACGATAATTGACGCTGAACATATAGAGCTGCTGACTGCATCCGACAGTCAATCAGTTGTCATTTGCAATAACATTGTTCTACTTTCCGAAACGTCCCGATACTGGGTCATGTCAGTGCCAAAATATCTATTGGACATGAGCAAACTCACCATCTTCATGGTCCAGACCGCGCATTCTGAAATTGACATGGTTCGAAGGGCGTTGAGCAGGTATGCATTGGGATCCAGAAGTTTCACTGAAGATAAGTTTTGTAAGTAGTGATTGGAAATTCCTTTGCGCGACATTTACCTTGAGCAAGAGTTATGAAAGGAATCGGCGACTTTTCATCGGAATACCCGGTAAGTTGAGGGAGATTGGGATGGCTGCAAAAGCATCAATATATGCACATTCCAGGTGCCAGACACGATTACAAACAATAGGTTTTTAAGTATTTTTATGTCGTGAAGCCATCTCTGAGGGTTTAGGATTAGATGTATCTGATAGTACTGTAGTATAGGATACTAACCTTCAAGCTATCAGATCTATCCTCAGAGCCGGAATCATATCGCTTGACTAGAACCCGGTATTCACAAGCATCGGCAACCGTGGTGTGTTTCCAGAAAGAATCCGAGCTTGAAGACTTCACTTCGCACAGGAGACGCAGGTCGGACTGACAGTATCGTCTGAAATACAGTATAAAGTAGCCGTTCAGGCATGGTTCCGCATACAGAGTGACCTGCATTACCCCGAAACGCTCGAGTTCTTTCAGTTCCTCGTTCAATCGAATTTCCTCTACATCATCCCCCTCATCCTCCAATTCTTTCTCGCCGTACGCTGGAGGTAACGATTCTCGAACAGTTTTCCCGTCGATGATGAGATTTGACAATACTTCACATTGCAATGAATCGCAGGTGTCTGGCGACGAGTCCGCACCTGATTCTGTGACTTTAAAGCGAGACTCATTGGATTCCTTCTCGACTGTATTATCGATCTTCACTCCACTGCGTTCCGCAAGAACACCGACTGTGTAATGTATCTCCACGAGGCTTGCCATCTAATAACATTTATTAGAAGCAAGGCTATTCAGGACACGGGAAAAGAAAGTGACCTGAAACGTCCGCTCCGCCTCATCTAATAGCTCGTGAAAATCGCTCAAGGCCGACTCAATAGAGCCTTTTCTGAGCAAGCGACTGAAGCGACCGATTTTCGTCAACTCCTGCATGAAGTCTCGGATACATACGAGTACTCTGGTTTAAATGACGTTAGCCGAAGAGGAGAGGTAAACAAGTCAACCCCTTACTCTTCATAATCTCTAATATTCTCTATGAGGGTTTTTGGAGCAGTCTCCCATCTCCCAGTCATCCGGATTTTCAAGTCAACCAAGATTTTCGCTGATCGTCGCGCCAGCTTGTACACAGTGACTTTGTTGTTGTCGATCTCCTGGACCGTCTTTAGTATGACTAAGATGACCGACGCAGCAGCTCGCGCTGGGATGAATTGAAGCATGTCAGAAACATGGGCGACGATCGAGGCGATGGATGTAGCTGCGGCGAGAGCATCCGTCGTGTTTGCTCGAGTCTTTACAACCTTGAATTTTGCCATTCCGGATCACAAGAGCTGGAGTATTTAAACAAAGAAGGGCGTCGAACCTACTTAACGAAACGACATCCACCGACGAAGATGTATAGGAACGTCGAAGATAGAAGGAGAAAGGCAGAAAAAGTCTGTCATCTTTATACAAACCTGAGTATTGTCAGGTCAGGAACGCCGCGCTCCTTGACAGATGGTTGCTCTGGTTACGTGAGCCGAAGTATCTAATCAAGATGACATAATTCCATCGGAAATTCGAAGGGTGTCTATCTAATATCTTTCATTTCATTTCTTTCCTTTCAATTGTAACTCATTCGACCATTACACTGATGGTACCGTCAATTGCTACACCCGAAGAGCCTGAAGAGTCAATTCGATTTCGACTTTGGTTTAGGAACAACGGAGGCATAATTCACGATGATCTTTATTTCTTCAATGGTAACCTTGTTTATAGTTTTCCAATTCATAAAAATAAAAAGTTGACTTCGTGTTTATACAGGCCCGTTCGGACTTTCCATCCGTACTCGCCATGGTTTGCCTTCCGGAGTGGTCGCTGCTACCTGTCCATTTTCCCTGGCGATCACTCTTGGGACCATTCAAAAAGCTTTGGACAACTTCTGTCACCTGCCCTCCCAGGATTGCAGTCTAACCCCGAGACAACTGATGTGCGCATATGTCGGCCTCCATTACACGATTGGAGAGGCGGACGATGAGAAGTAACTCCCTAGTTTCAAATATGCCAGTGACGAGAAACCTTACATTTAATCGAGCTGTCTTCTTCGTCATCGTCCATATATCGATATCCTTCCGAAGGCAGAAACCTTGCTCACTCCTCTGTACTTCTCGGAAGACGAGCTCGATCTATTCAGGGGGACTAATGTATATGGTGCTGCACTGGACCAGTCAAGGATGTGTATGGAAGAGTATCGGCAGCTTCGAGAAGCAATTGCGGTGCACTTGCCAGGTATCTCGGAGATGTTCACTTTGTAAGTTTTATTAGTCCATCCTTCTCAGACGGTTTTGACTTTCTTTACAGTGGCATGTACAAACTAGCATGGACGTACCTGTCCTCTCGCGCTTTCCCCTCCACTCTACTTTCAAATGCTCCCTCGCTTGAAGCAACACCATTGTCATATCCTGTCCTCATCCCAGGTGTCGATACATTCAACCACAGACGTGCACATCCTGTCTCGTGGAGTGTAACGCGTGCATTACCATCTTCTACGGCGATCTCCACAGGCGAACCTAACGCAGATGCTGAAAATCACCAATCGGATCTATGTGTCTCACTCGTGCTAGACATACCGACGGCAGAAGGAGAGGAGGTCTTCAACAATTACGGTCCAAAGCCTAATTCCTCTTTAATTCTCGCTTACGGATTCGCTCTAGCGGACAACCCCGATGACACCATTTTTCTGAAAATTGGTTCTAATGATGACAGCGGTCGAAGCGGGCAAGGTGTTAGGCACGAGGTGGGGCGTAATGCAAGTGGTGCACAGGCAGTATGGGATGACGTACGAAGAATCATACACAGTCGACACGTCGATGATGCGCATCAAGAGGACGAATATGACGATGACGAACAAGCGGCGTATGACTTCCGGATAGACATTGAGACTGCTGGAATTCTCACTGATATGGTCTCCTCCCTCATCGACCGTCTCCCAGATTTGACGGTAAAACATGCGTCGCCTTCGGTACGAGAGGCAGTTCTTACGATGCGGAGATATTATGTCCAAGGACAGAAAGACATCCTTGAGGCTATTCTCGATTGGCTGCAGATGAAAGATCAAGTAGCAGTTCGAAGAGCAGAGGAGCTCGGTATCAGTATCGTTGGGTTTGACTCGGATGACGAATAATATCCTGACGTCGATATAAAGTCCGAAAATACTTATAATGGTCAGTTGATACAAGTGTCAAACTAAAGAATCTTCCGCTCCCAAATATCCTTTTGTGTTTCCGATGCTCATTCTGTCACCCCTCGGTAGGAATGACAGTTTGATAGGGAACAGGCCCGTTTATATGCATACTATCCACCTTGTAAGCACCACCGGTACGAAGTTCGTGCGCCTTCATCCTTTCCACTTCTGCAATTATCATCGCATCTTTCCCTGCACGAGTTCGAGGTGTGAAACGACGGCGTTTTCCAGCGCTTTTCCAATCTTTCATTGCAGATTTGTCGATCCCATTCTCTTCCAGTGCACGGAGCACGACCAACTCGGTTATAGACTAGAAGGAAAGAAGTTAGTATTTATAATAAAAACCGAGATAAGAAGAGCTTTACATAGTCTTCTGGATTCTGTCGTGTGAAGCAGAGTGGCTCTTTCAATGTGACCGGAGGGTTCGTGATGAACCGGGGAATGCGCAGATAGTTCTTAGAAGCGGAGTGTGGCTGCCAGAATTTTTTTTGTTAGACAGATACGACAAACAGGATAAAGAGTTTACCATGAAGGGGTGGAATATAATCATGTCACCAGCTTTTCCAGTGCACTGTAGATAACATATTTTTAACCTTGATGCGAGATTAAAGGAATGTAGCTTACTTCTACGAATTCCTGACACTTATGGATGTCACATACTGTTCTAGCTCCAGTTTCGTCCGTAGGCCAGCCATCTGCACCTTCCGGATGTTCATACAGCCTATGTTAAGAAGAGAACATTAGCTGAGAAAATCGAACGAATGAATTCAATACTAATGAAGTCTGCTGACCCATGTACGCCATACCTCTAAACATGTTACAGACACTCACCAATTAACAACATTTTTCAAACCATCTGGAGCGAGAAAGGTACCCCCTGCGCGTGGAACGATATCGTTGAAGAGAACGATAACGGTGAGAGCTTGCTCTCCAGAGTCAAGGTAATGAGTGAACCTAGACAATAAGGTTCGACACCCGGATCTTAGTATGGATGGCAAGTACCGAGCTCCAAGGGCAGGCCATACCAGTCGCCATCACTATGGAGTAGGGATAAACGAGATTAGCTTGAGTCTGTGAGTGTATAGAGCAAGGATAGCGACTCACATGTGCCAATTGCCCAGAAGGCGCGGGTCAATGGACTCTTTCTGGTGATTACCGATGCTAACCGCCTCGTAGAATCATGCAGTGAAAATAGGACGCACGTTCTCCCATTCAGGGCTTCCGAGATTACATATGAGGCTATCCCCGAAGCTCTCGAAAAGAGTGGGGTCAATCCTATCCTCTCCTCCGAGAATTTCGCCTTGGCGCAAAGGAGCAATACGATATCAGCTATTAGTTATATGGGAATCTCTGAGAGTGTTCACAGATGGCGGCCCAGCCTCTTGGCGAGAATTCCTTCATCAAAACTTCTCTGTGCCGGGGCATGTGGATCTGAGGAGATACACTGGGATGAGCACATTCCTTTCGATTTCGATACTCATTGAGAGATCGCACTTACCTTTTCCTTTTCCCATGTAGATTTGTCCTGGGGATCGTATTCCAAGCGAATCCAGACGTCATTGGAAAATTTATTGATATTGTCGAGAGATATCGCTCCTTCTATCTTGACCCAACCTTTCTCTAGGAATTGCTCCCGGAGATCTGGAGTCATGACCTTATACTCTTTGATGGCCATCGTAACCAGCCTCAGACAGAGGATCGAGACAATGAAGGTCAGAATCGTTCGGAACCCTGTTTTTGCAGAGACTGCTTATACATGGATGGATTACGGCTGCTCACACGATGACATAGGATAGATAGCCATATTCTCGGACATTCGCATGGGACGAATCATCTGACACGGACGAAGGCTTAAAACAAAATACTTCGCGAAGCAAATGGACCTGCAAGCGAGAGCAGCGGCGAAAATGAAATGAAAAGAAGCGATGTGCATCGGACACACTGAGTATAAGCGCTGTTCAGGCGGCGATTAGAAGAAGGGTACGGACTTTGTGAAATAGTTTATTCTGAACCCATGATTTCTTCCTTCAGAGTTCACAAAGAGATGCCAGAATGACAGTCTGGCGCCAAGGGTAGTTGTAACGATAATATGGAAGTTCATTTGACCCATCCTTTTGAATTCCCGCTTTCAAAGTGTACAATGGCCGGGTGGCTCACATTAGCACCCGAGAACACCCTGCTCAATAAGAGTCATGTGGACCATGGTGTATGAAGGAGAGGATTGAGTTACGAGAAGTGAGTCTGCTGAGTTTAAATACAAAAGACGATATCCAGTAGTCTGCGGACGAAGCAAACTTGATTTTTGATGCAAGTTCGTCAAGGATGAGGTGAGAACATGATTGGTCAAAGCACTCGGAGTTGTGCACTTGCACGTGCGAAAGGATACAATACGTGTGACCCTGACCTGCGGAATTTCACGGAAAGGTGAGCAAAACTTTCATCATCTGGCAAGTCATCCACCGCAGATGACTTGAGAAGAGAAAGAGAGAGAGGAGCCGAAACAACCAGAGGCATGAATGCAATGCTTCTCGTTCGCTAGATCTCTTCTATTCCATCCTTATCGCTTGCTTGTTGTTCTTCCTTTCTCCTGTGCCATCTTCCTTTGTGATGCTCTCGTGCACGGATAGCTGTCTTCGTTGCGTTGAATGGCTATCTCATGTCAACCATTTTCTTGACCTTCCTTGTTTTGGCAATTTGCTCAGCTGACGAAGTGCGCGGAAAATTATCTCCGAGGTGTCTTTGAATCGGATGCGCCAGGGTCCTGTCCGGTGAGTAAGATTTTGTGTCACATACGATCGGGCTTCTATTTTCTTCCTCTCTCCGAATTTCGGTATCCTATATAAGGATCTCACTCAAAATGACTCCACTCGCGTACCTCCTCAGTTGCGTTGCACGTCCTTCGTGTTTGGTCCCACCTACTTTTTGCGACCTCTGGGATGTGTCGCTACATTGCGTCAGTCGCTTCTTTCCCTTGGACGTGCAATTGACTCATTTTGTTGCACAGCGATGGACGCTCCTACAAGAAATGCGGAGTATGCTCAAACACTTTCCGTGAATCATGATAAAATTGTTTATTTGACCCCGATCATGCCTTCATAGCATTTCGTTCGCCTTCACGTCGTAGCATTGTTTGACTGCGGGTCTCGCATCTGCGAAAGAAGTATTCAGCATCCGCAATCATGCAAGAGCAAAACTTGTACAAGCGTACGTCTCGTGTGTACCTGTTGCACCCCGTCAGTTATACTCACTGTTCGGTGTAGCATCTAGGTCCTGAGATCCAGAGACCAGTCGTCACATACGACGAGTATTGTTGGGCTTGCCAATCAACCGGTCGCGCGACTGTTGCAAGCAGTACCGCTTGAACCATGAACATTTGACGCTCATCGCTTAGCCCCTCTGGCGAGCTGGAACTCTCAGAAAGGGGCGCCTTCATTTGAGACCGTCACATTCAATAGCCGACGTCAAAAGCGAATGCATGGAACCCATGTTCACGGCCTACTAGACTTAAACCCGCTAGACGTTTCGGAGTTGACTCTGTTCGTCACTTTTATCGGATGCCCTTACTGGAGATTTCCGTCTTGATTTCGTTTTTATCTGCTTCCCATCTTCCCAGTCAAATTTTCTTCTCGCTTTACTGTGCACGTCCAGTCTTCACGATTTTTTTTCTTTCCCTCATCTAATCGAATACCCGTTCATCTGTATCAACTGCATAGCCTACATACCTCATGTACTTAGCTGTACTCACAAAATCGGATGCTTTGAAAAGTAATACAGGACCTGCCCAAGATTTTGACTGAGAAGTTTCTATTGAATTTGCCTATGCCGGCGGGGAAATTTCCATATCTCTTGATCGATAATACGAGAACGGAATGCATTCCGATTCCAATCTGTTGCGCTTCGGATTCGGTCCGGGAGCTCAAAGAGCGGTTACTCCGATTTTACCCTGCAACGAACCCAGGACCCACGCATTTTACGACAAGATGACGATAAAATGGCTCAGGTAGAGCAATCAAATGACTCATTCAAGTATAAGTGCCGGATGCATTTTGTTATTCTGCGCGATAGGCAAAGAACTCCCCTACTGGCCACTACATTTCAGCCTGTGGTACTCTTATGACCATTACGTGCGATAGATGAGCACGCGGGCAGACTTACTTCTACCGCATTGAATAGTTTGTGAGAGTTGCGTGCCGGCTTGCAAAGGAAATCGAAGCACAAATGGCGGCGCGGGCTTTCTAAGTTTGTTGATGGTCTCGGTGCCTTATGACCTCATAGCTCTAGAATCGCTCGTTTATTTGGCTTCGGTACTCAAACGAAACCTTCGTTGGTGGTAAGCGAGTCGTGGATAACAAATGAAAGCCTTTGTCTGCTCCAGATCAAATCGGATTTGGGATGACTATCCAAGCTGTGGGGTTGGAACGAACCCAGTGAGCCCGCAGGTGCGTGTAGGGTCAGTAGCACAGCGACCTGTACTTGAAGACGTTCGAATCGCCGCATTTCTGATGGAGATAGGAAGGCTGCCTTCGGCAATATAATATATGGGTGAAGGAACTTTTGAGAGAGATTGAGGAAAAAGAAGCGCAAGTCCTTGAAAGATAAGGAGGATGCGTGGCAAAATACGTGGATGGAAGACACATACGCATCGGAACGGCGAAAAGACGTTTCGAACGGAAGGGGAAGACTCAGAGCTGTTGACATCATTTAGCGAATCCCGTGGACGCCTAAGATTCTAGGTGTAGCAAACGAAATCCAAAATAGTGATGGAACACCATGTCTTGCTGTCGAGAAGTTTTGCCACTAAAGGTGATGATGCAGAGAGCGTATCTTGTGGAACTCTTGTCTAGTTTATGAGTTTACTGAACGCTAGATCCTCGGATTACCTTGGTCGGAACTGCCTTGTCCTTGTATTGGTACAGAAACAGCATGGGATTCTTGATTTTCTTCAGACGTACATCACCCGGGAGACACGGCATGCAGTCATTTCAAGAGATATAGATACTAGTCCCTTTGTATCATTCGTCCTTTTCTCTGCGCTGTACATGTGCAAGATTCAAACAGGATCCAAAGCTCTATAAGGCAGCAACACCATTTTCAAGTTTATTTTGACTTTGAAGGTCTGGCACGCCGGGGAGAAAATCAAGAAGAGCTCATATTGCAGATGCAGCCCATGGGATTCAAGTGTCCGTGTAGCCTCCGTTTCCTGGTGCATTAAGTATAGGCGAAAGGATGCTCAGAACACCGTAGGTATGTGCGTGGAACGTGTTCCGGTTCGGTTAAATGCGAAAAAGGGAGGACGATCTTCACGTGGAATGATCCGCGTCTGATCACGTCAGACGCACATGACCGTTTCGCCTGGTTGAACGCGCGAAGAATTTAGTTTAGAAGAGCCACTTCATCTTCAGTCGACTCTGACGAACGAGCGGACGGACGCAAATGGGCGTTCCTGGCTTATGGGATGTACGTATGCCTCCAGCTATTTTGACTTCTTTGCCAACGAACTATTAGATCTTGAGACCGGCGGGCAAGCAACGGTCTCTGGCAGAACTTGCTGTCCATGACGGGTTCAAACGTAATCCAGGTGGACGACGCGGCCTACGAGTTGGTATCGATGCTAGCATCTGGTTCTTTCATGCCACGTATGGCCGTGAAGGAGAAAATCCAGAACTGCGTACCCTTTTCTTTCGATGTGCACGTCTTATGAGTCGACCATTTCTCCCGCTGTTTGTCTTCGATGGACCACATCGGCCGGAACAGAAGCGCAAGAAGAAAGTTAGTGGGAAGGACCATTGGATGGTTTCTGGTATGCAGGAGATAATTGAAGCATTTGGGTTTGAATGGTGGTGTGCCCCTGGTGAAGCAGAAGCAGAGCTGGCGTACTTGAACAGGATTGGTGTCATTGACGCGATCATCACCGACGATGTTGACAGTTTCCTGTTCGGAGCGACAACAATCATTCGCAAGTAAGTCTACTAAGCCTTTGCTGAATGAATACAAATAATCTCGGTCCAGTCCAGGGAAAATGCTGTCAGGCAATAGCGCACATCCAGTGAAGAATTCAGCTGACAGGGACGATGGCGAGCATACGTACACCTACTCGTCTTCCGATATACTAGAGTATCCCGAAATCTCTCTCTCCCAGGATGGCCTTATATTAATCGCTCTTTTCCGAGGAGGTGATTACGACCCTGATGGCATTGAGGGATGCGGGACGACTGTCGCTCACGCTCTCGCCAGGTGCGGTTTCGGCGAGAAGCTGTTGGACGCTGCGCGGGAGCTATCCCGTCCAAGATTACAAGCTTTTCTCGATGGATGGCGTAACGAAATCCGCTCCGAACTCCGCTCAAACTCGCGAGGATTTATGAATACCAAGAAGCTGAAACTAGCCAAAGACCTACCGGATACGTTTCCTGATATCGATGTTCTCCGTCTGTATACACATCCGATGACATCAGAGCGCAAGGATCTGCGGCCCGAGTTTCTTTGGAACAGAGAGCCAGATTTGATGAAGCTGGCCGCTCTTTGCGAGCGGAAATTTGAGTGGGGTGTACGTGAGATCATCATCAAGCGCTTTCGTACCGTTATGTGGGCACCAATCGTACTCCGAATTATGCGGAGAGCAGTGTTGGATACTGACGCTGGAGGACCAGCTACTCCAAGGAAGAAGAAACGTATAAACGAGAAGGATTCTGTTCCAGGCACTCCTTCTAAGATGATCACCGAGCATTTTTCATCCCTTTCAGTGCAGGACGAAGATGACACCCAGCGTCTTATCATCGGTATTCATGGGAAACGTCATCATGCTTCTACTGATGGCATGGCGGAGTATCGCCTCGAGATCGCACCTGCGCAATTGGTTCGGCTCACCGCGGCCGGTGTACAAGGCCATCGCATTCCCCCGAATCAGTACCGAGATGAGGTTGATGATGAATATGGTGAAGATATTGATGATGAAGATGATGATGGAAACAAGCGGAAAACCAAGAAAACTGGACTTAAGAAGCCCCCGCCTGATCCGGATAGCCACTTACGTGTGTGGATGCCGGCTTGCATAGTCGAACGCGTCGAACCTTGCATGGTCGCAGTATATGAAGGACGTGTCGCGGAGAAGGAACGAGAGAGAGAAGAGAAGGCTGCGAGAAAGGCCGCAAGAGCAGCGAGCGTCGCAAATCCGAAATCCAAATCCAAATCAAAGATAAGTGCGAAGGTCGTGACGACGAAGAAAGGTGCCACGAGAAGGACTGAACAGGAAGAGGAGGAGGAAGAGGAGCTGTCCGCGGAAGAGGACTTTTGTCATGTCTTCAACATATCTAGCAAGAACAAGGGCAAGGCTACGGGCGGCGGGAATTCCAGGTCTAAGGGCAGAGTTCTGCAAAGACTCGCGTCATCTCGAAAAGAAGAAGAGGAGGAAGACGAAGATGAGATTTCCTGCTCTCCATTATTAAGCAGGCTCCCGAGTAAACCAGCTGCGTTCGCCGAAGCGACAAACGGCGAGCGCTTGCGCAGAGGGAAACCGACAATGTCACCGAGACTGTCTTCCGATATATCCAAGGCTTTCGCGGTGTCCTCGCGCGGCCCTACGACAGGACTGTCGAGACAGAAATCACTCTTGGACTTGCTTGACGAGTGTCTCCCAAATTCACGTGTTGTTTCATCCATTGAATCAATCTCTTCACCAGTGAAACTCAATCCTCAAGACAAACGCGCTCCAGAACCGAAGCCATTCCCTATGTCAATAGAAGATAAGGATAGACGGGAAGCATCTCGTATGCTCAAATGCATTCCCGCACCCAAGTTGGCGCATACAAAGAAGACTTCATCTCGACAATTCTCCACTCTCAAGTCAGACTCGGGCGAGTCGTCGCACTCGATTTTGTCAACTCCGAAGAAGTCGCCACGGAAAAGCAAGAAGCAAGGCTCACCTTCGAATAGATCTCAACTTGCGCGAGAGAAAGGTAGACTTGTACTGGGGATTAGCACGAATGGTGACACAGAGACAATAACGGAGAGCGAGTCAGATCGACCTGTATCCCCGTCACCACTCCGTGGAAAGTCGACCTTTGCATCGAAATGCGTGGTAGAACTGACTCGCAAAACGTCATCTGCTGGTGCCTTCACGCCAGTATCGACTACACTCAAGAGTCGAGGCTCTCCCTCTTTTTCGCAACCCAAGCTTGCTCAGACAGAGATCATTGAAATCACCAGTAGCTCTGAGTCGGAGCACGACATGCAGCAAAAGGCAGGCGTGACCTCTGCGAAAACAAAACCGAAAAAGGCTACAAGAACAACAAATGCGAATGTGTCTTCTGGAAACGTGCAGTGCAGAGTGGATTCATTATTCCCAGCCATCAAGTCCTTGCCTGTCACTAAACAAAAGACGCTTTCCAGCAAACCACGAGCAGGTTCGGATAAGAAGAGGCGACCCCCAATTTACGGCGTTGACGAAGTCATTGAAATCCTCTGAATCTGCCTGATAATATCTTCAATATAGTGTAGTGATATACCCAATGATTTGATCCGTTGTATTGTAGCTTGATTATATTTTGGAATACAATCAGAAGTGATTGATACACTCCGAATAGTTCGGGTGTGTTGTTTCTGCAACAGTGAGTTTCCTAAAACGCGTACCGTGTCGATCACGTGCGCATATGAGGTCATCGAATTATAAATATCGTATCTGACTCAACCTACCTTTCTTGTTCACTTCAGCGGCGTTTCTTTCAACCACCAGGTCGTCGTACTCACATAACAGTACTCATCGACCTCATCTCACAAGCATCCAATCAGCCTCCCTGATGCATATTATCCGAAAGACACAAAGCCTTTATCTCTACCTCGATGACTGACAGCCAGAATGTGCCGCAGAAATCCCTGCGCATCTGCTTACCATCTGGAGCTGAAGCGCCATCACTGTCTCCTCCAATGCCTAGCTCAACACTTGCACAATCGAAGCCTAAATCCATTCTGAAGAAACGATATGAAGGCGCAGCGCCTCTTCTTACCGCCACGGAACCAGATCCGCTTCACAGCGAAAGCTACTTCCTAAGTCCCTTTCGCACTCTCATCTCATCCGTCGAGAATGCAAACGATGGCGTACTGTCCATGCACGATATTACGGAAGCATACGTTTTGCTTTCTTGCCGCATCGAGTCGCAGGCAGCTAATCTAGGGGACGATTCATTTCGTGCTGTCGTTGCGGTCCAGGCTCTCCCGTCACATATCGTCTGTGCCGCGATCCGTCGTGACGTAGCAGTTGCTATTCCTGGTCTTCAGGTATCTGACGATGAGCTGTCCATCCAAGAAATATTGACGGATGAGGGAAGGAGCTACGTCAAGGATCGATCCAGTCTCTGTCATGCATGCCTTCGTTTCCTCGTCAACTTCTTCAGGTTTCCTTCTTTGCATGGCTTACTCAAACGTGCGATTTCTCACAAGCTGGTCTTGTATTTTTTTCATTGACTTACATGCTCTTAGTGCACGAACTTGCTTGGATTCTCAAGGAGTGCATTGATGTCGGGCTGTCGTATAATTTGTCTACCATCAATCCTTCAAAGACTTACAGCCACGTAATTACTGTCATTAGTAATCAGCGTCTACCGGACAGCGTTCTCAGACCGTTTCGATCTAAGCTTGCTGTGGTCGTTGAACGAGCGGCATCTGGAGTCATGGAAGGAAATGTGTCAAATGGACCGCACATCGATGGTCTCAGAGCTGCTTACTGCCTTCTTTATCGTCATGGGCCACTTCTGTATTCCAGCTTCAGCAAAGTCCTCAAGATTGTTCTTCAAAATTTGGTGTGCCCCGTCCCTGCATTTCGCGAGCTCGCTGCCAAGAGCCTAGCAGCCTTCGCGCACTCTACCCTACGAAGCGAAATATCAATTGAGGATCAACGCATATGTTCATCCATCGTTGGCGCATTTATAGATAAGGAGATGCGGCGGGCTAAGGACAATCAGAAGCACGACTTGAACACATTTGTGCTTCGCGATTTCCTAAAGCTGAAGGAGGACGATCCGGAAATCGTTCAGCGAGTCACTCGACTTCTTAATATTACATCTTCCTTACTCGTCGTCTCTGGTCCCTACGTATTCTCACGGCCGAACTCTCTTAAATTTCTGGTGAAGGCAATAGAGAAAACTCAGCCCTTCCGACAGCGCGAGATGAATCAACTTCGAGCAGCTACTTGGTCCTGCCTCGTCCGAGCCTACGGTTTGCTTCCTCTTTGGGACGTTCCCAGAGACGACGGACTTGAAGAAAGCGCCTTTCGAGTCGTTCGACAAGAGTACAGAGAGGACGTTGGAGTTGGTGTTATTGCCGTGTTGCTCGGTTCGCTTCAAAGAGACATCCGTCCTTTAGACCGTGTCCAGGAGGCTCTCACGTATCTGTACCATTTGGGTGAGATGCCTGAAACACGCAGTATCACCGCAACTATATTCCGGCGTTTGCTCGGAGGTGTTTTAAATGATATGGATTCTGACAGATGTACGTGGACTGACCCAGCGTCAATCATTCCCGTATGGTTGACCAATGGTTCGACATTGGACCTGGAGCCACGGCGACTCAAGAAGGCCCTTACAACTGCGGCCGGTATCGATCTTCTCGCCGTACGGATATTAGAAGCAGACGAGTTAGTAGCGACATGGGATTCTATGGCAGAAGCGTTCCAGATCCTCGCCATCGGACAGCTATTTGACCGAACTATGGAGAATACGTTGCAGGTTAGTCATATCATTACCTTTTTTTCTATAACGATCCTTCATGCTGCCGTTACAGAATGACACTCTGCTGCTGTGGCGTGCTCTTCTGAGAGTTCAATGTTCCCTTGCGCCGTCTTTTGCAAGTGATGTCGTATCGAAGCCGATTCTTTCATGTTTGGCCACCGTCCTGACGGCTTTTCTCGAAGCCACGCAGGCTCGATATGCTATTCGTCTTGCTCAGTCACTTACTGGAACACTCCAACTTTGGGAGATTGTAAATGAAGAATTCGGTCAAGTTTGGGCCGCCGCCGTTGCTGGTTCCATCTACCGCCGACTTCTCAAGATATGGCAATTTGATCTTTCCAATGATGTCATGAGCGATGAGTGGGCACAACTTTCTCGTGCATTGATGCTCGCAGCGCCGAAACGCACTCTGGAGATTCTTTTAGAGCTACACGATACGGCAGCAGAGCGTGTCGTGTGGTTGGATATGGCTCATCACGTACGATTCATGGAGCATCCTTCGAAGGAGATCATATCCTATCTTCTCTTGTTCCCCATTCAGTAAGATCTTTTTTGTATGTCACGAAGCAAGACACAGCTAATGAGGATCACCACAGAACAACAGGGCATCTACTAAAAGACGAAATGGACTTCAGCTATTGGGATATACTACTCATGCTGGGACTTATGCATGATGAGCCAGAGAATATCTACGCTATGGTCTCCGAGGAACTTGAGCGAGCGTTATCGGAGAAGACGTGCTCTGAACTACGAAGATTCATCACGACCTCTGTTTCTCATGCATCTCGTTCGGATACTCTTCCAAGTCTTGCGTTGATGTCCGTCATTAGCGATTATCTTGAAGAAGCATATCCTCCAGAGACTCACGACGACAATGAACTCATTCAAATTATCCCAGCGCTACAGCGCATCATCAGCACATTCCCAAATTTTACCGCTCTGTCTTTCCTTAAACACGGTCTTATCCCTTGGTTTCAAGATAAAAGCGCTCTCATACCAGACGAGATCTATAATAATGATGTAGGTCACTTCACTATCCTCAACATTTGCTTCTGAGTTGACAACTCCTTTTATGGCATTAGATATTACCTCTTTATTGCAGCCTTTTTACGGCCATCCGCGAGATGACGCCTATTGAAGATACGATGGTGGAGCTCGCCGATCTTCTCGTTGCACCATTTTCTCGAGAGCGAATTCCCGAACCAGCTGTCGGACCGATCAGATTCAAAGAATTTTGGGACGAAATTGCATCCACTCTCGACTTTCGGTCGCGAGCCTTCCCCTCAGTACTGGCGGATTGTGTGGTTTGCCTGCACAATGCATATGGTTGTTATATCCCGGAGTGGCTAGAAAGTCAATTGGAAAGTCAAAGAACTCATTCATCGGTAAGTGCGACTGCCGTTGTGCTACAGGGGTTGAGTTGAATCTAACGTTTCCTTAGGATGTAGGAGAAATTATTCCTCCCTCTGTCGGTGACATTGAGTCGCCAGACTTTTCCCCTGTCTCTGCGGACCGGCAAACAAGAAATGGAGGTAATCCATCTACTCCGAGCCGGCATCGCGATGGCAAGGCACCGATCCAGCAGACTTCTGGAGTCTCTCCTACTATTGGAGAACCTAGTCCGCTTTTTGCACTCATTCGACGTAACTTGGCTACATCACCAGCTCCGTTGTACTTTGATGGTGAATTGGCCTGTTTCTCATTCATTTTTCTTGTACTAATTATTTGCTCAGCTGGACGAATCAAGAAAAAGCGGAGACTTTGTCCACCTGCTGCTCCTCTCGGTGGGATCAACCAGGATTGTGACGTGTTCAATCGAGAACGCAACTCTGCACAACCCATGTCAAGTCCAGAATCTGGTCCCACCCTCCATTCTCCGGTGCAGATAACAAATAAGCAAAAGTCCGTCTCGACTCAAATTAAATCGACTCTACTAGAAGATGGTTTGTAAATACGATTCATGTTCGCTACCTGTGCTTATGGCTTGCCATTAGTCTCTTCAAATATCGAGCGAGAAGTACCTGGAAAGCCGCCCATGTTCGACGAGGACTATTCCACATGGGAAATTCCAATTACCTCCCAAGATGTTCGTGAGATCTTTCAAGCCGACGACGACGAGGAGCGGACCCCTCGACCTTCACTAGAGAAGCAGCAGGATGTAGATTTCAAGGATTCATCGAGAACGCCGAATGCAATTCCTGGTCCTTCATGCTCATTTAGTCCGGAACACCCAATTGATCGTTCGCAGACCGCACCCGCGTCTCTGCAGTCCCCAGAACGTCAGCGGGTCGAAAATGGCGGACAAGTATACGCCCAGACCGTCTCACGTGCGAAGCTGCGTCGCACGCATACGACGACTGACGTTCCACTTGACGCTTTAGAGAAGCTTCATGCCAGGTTTTCAGAGGAGGCGAATTATATGGAGACGCAAGATCTAGCTGAAGCTACAAGATTGACTTACGACGTTTTAGGAATACTCAATGGAAAGATCTCGGAGAAGCTAGAGAATAGAAAGTGAAGCGTAACACTACGCTAATTTGTCAAATGTATCACTATGCATCTGTTTTCTATTGCACTTCGCATGCATTCTAATCACTGATAATACGCAAGTAACTGTATAATTAGACCACTATTATCAGCGATCCAATGACATTTGTTCTCCTATCGCATACTTGCCATGTATACCTTCCATTGCCGTGTAAACCTGAAATGAGGACCATCTGTTTCGTGGATCAATTTCTGTGCAGCCTCGAATAAGCTCCCAAAGGTCCTCGTGTACTTCAGCTGGCACATCACAGCGCTGCGTTGTGAGGGTTCCTTCGTACAGACCCATCATGACTTCAGCATCACTCATCTTCGGGAAGAAAGGTAGCTGTCCGGTGAGAAGCTACATAATCGTGCACGATAGCGATCAGAACAACAGCCACCTTTAGCAGGGCCTGTACTTCTACATACCTCCACAAGTGTCATTCCGAAGGCCCATACGTCGTCATCTTTTGACGTGTAGAGCCGTTCCGACCGAATACGCTCGGGACTACAGAATCGCAGCGTAAAGGCATAGGATACTGTTTCTGAGGTGGACACCCATCTGTTTGTTTCCTTTGACGCAGAAACCCTTGCGAGACCAAAGTCAGTCAAACAAGGTTTTTCGTCATTATCAATCAATATATTTGCCTGATGACCGGAGTTTATGAGGCTCTTTCAATTTGAAAAATAGACAAATAGGACTTACCCCTTTGATATCGCCATGAGTGAGGTTCACGTAGTGTAATTGATGAATAGCGCGCGCAACAATTGGAAACTTTTGATAAAGCGCCAGTGAGATACTCGTGAGAGAATTTGCGTACGAGAGAAACGCTTACGACTGTACAGACCCAGACGATTCTTTCAGCGATGTCCATGTTTCGTTTGCTCAGGTACTTGACGGCAGTTCCATGTTCAAGGTACGGTGAAACTAGGCCTAAGCCTCTTTGAGGATCCATGGTCACCCCAATGAATGGGTTGAGTCCAGGAATTTCGAGATTTAGCAAACTTAACGCCTCATCATGAAGACTCTATTTCACATCTATCGGATCAGACTGATTAAGTCAGGTGGCAGGCTACTTGCTCACCGTCCAAATTGTCGATGCTTCTTGTACGTATTTCATGAACTTCACAGCGACTATTTGGGATGTTTGGTTCTCCTTGTCATCCTCGTACAGAAGGATTGCTTTGTAGATAGAGCCGTATCCTCCTGTTGCAAAGGCATCCCCACCATTGAAGCGGAGTCGAGATATTCTGATCTGCATTTTGCTTGGAAGTTTCTTCAGGGTGTGACATAGTGAGAATAGCCTCTGAGTCCAGTGTTCCACATAAAGCGCTCTCTGAAATGTCTGCTTTAGTAACTAAGGGGCTCGTTATCAATGATACGTTCAACGAAATCAAGACTGCACGTACAACGTCGAACCCATCTATGGTAAGTTGCTGGTATTCGTCAACAGAGCAACTATCATCATCAGCGGGCCATGAATTTGCTATATTCCAATCGCAGAACCCGCATATCTCTTCCATTAGGACTCTTGCCCTAAAAACTAGCCGGGTCATTATTACGATGAATTAGACAACAGATCTTGACTGACGTATGCTCTAAGAACCTGAAATTGTTGCCATGCATCTCAAATGCTCGTCGGGCAGTGAATTGAACGAGCGAGTCTCGTATCTGAACGATATTTCTTAACCATTCTGTTCGGCTATATGTTTTCCACGTTTGAAGATATTCAGCGATGAGTTCGACCCGCCCTTGACGATTAGCCGCTTTTAGAGCTCCCCTGGAGAGTCCCTGAAAATCGCATACAGAGGAGTGTGAAAAAGCCGACCACACGAAGAGGAGACTTACTGACTCTGAACAGAGGGAATTGCTGGATTGCTTCATGGTAGTCAGAATACGACATTTGGAGGATATCACAAAGGGCATTTGGACAAAGTAGCGCCCTCAACCCAGCTTATGAGTTTTCATCCTTGCAGTGCAAAAATGCTGTGGGGATAACCATGGATAGAAGCGTATAACATTTTATCTACGAATATAAATACGCTGGTGGAGAATAACTATGGGAGTGGTATACTTGCAAACCTTGTAGGAAAAACCGGACAAGCATCTTCAAGGTCTGTAACTGAACATTAACGAATACCCAGGACCCTTGATGAGATTCTCCCTCGTAAAGTGCACGGGCAGAAGACACAACAGCACGAAGTCCTGTATAAATAGAACTTTGAGAAAGTCGTGGATAAAACGTGATGTAAGAAAGACGTACTCTTGCTCCTTCCTTCACTTGGTTTCGATGCGCACACGTTTCTCGCGCGAGGTAGTCCACTTTCGTTTACTTGGAGCGACGAGTTGCAGACTTCTGAAACCGAATACGTCTTTGATGATAATTTCATCAAGCTTCCTAGCCAATAGCCCAGCCATAACACCACAGACGACTGCTGCGCCTAAGAAGACATATAACGGGTATACAAGAACCGCCATCCTGTGCAGGAGAAGTACTGGTATGAGAACCGGGGTCACAAAGATCCTGAACGCGAGGTAGAACGGAGCCAGAATCGGGTAGAGCGGACGCAGGAGAGCTTCGATAACGTAAATGAAAGCGATGGTGACATGCTTAATTGGGAGATAGACGACCTTCGGGATGTGGATAAGGTATGATAACGAGAATGCTGTGAGTCGCCACAGAGTCCTCGATACTGCCAGTAAGTTGGAAGGGCTCAGTAAAGCGCGGTTCTCATTCGCATTAGGTGTTGAGCCTGGATTGAGAGGCGATGACACCCCTTCCACTGACACGGTTGCAGTGGCATACACAACCTGGGGAATGGTCACAAAGAAGCCCAAACAGTGTGCCAATATGCCAAGGCAAGCCGCATTCCATGATACCATGCTAGCTATGGTACCCAGGATAGCACTAGTTGGACGAGCAATGCGAAAGAAGAGTGGCGGGTGTAAGAATCTAAGAAGAATCGATGGTTACCTAAGGCGAAAAATCATGTGACATTATTTCGGATAACTTGCTTCTGGTTAGCGCTAACTACAGTCTACTATCAATGGCACCTCTGACTGCTTTCCAACTTCCCTCCCTACCAGGCGGTACACCCGATGGGTACGTTTTGGAAGGGCGCGAAGTTCCAGATATAAAACGACCAAAGCGTTCAATACCGCGATATATGAACAAGACAAGTTTCTCGGACGGAATTGATGTGTCATATGTGGGTTTACCACTTGGTTACTTCTCGAACATTGTCACATTATCAGGCCATCAGAACTAGATACCGTGAGTTGGGAGGCGCCTAATCGCTTTGAAGGCATGGTCCTGATGCCAGATTTAGTGGATTGATCTCTAGGAACGCGGTTGGATTCCTGGAGAGACGAAAGGTCATCCAGAACATTAACCACGCAATGGACTGCTTATGTGCAGAAACCACCGGAGTGAGTTTGACGAATGTTATTTCTTTATACGTTTCCTCCCCGACGTGAATTCTATTCGTCTTTTTGGCTCTGGTCAATTACTCACAGGATACAAAGTCTCAAGGGTTTATCAACCATTCCGATCTTCCCGAGAATCAGAAATTTCACGGTAAAGCCATTCTGCTTGACATTAAAGATCGCCATATGTCATTTCCTTCTTCCATGAGATGCACATTCGTGGACACCACCGTTTCCAGCTGCCCGATACTGACATGCCCGATGAGATCCCTTGGCAACAGTGGATTTTGACCGGCGATATTTACAACGATTGTGTCCAATTCTTTTAGTCGATGTCTCCCTCCGTGAAACAGGGCCGGTAACATTTTTGTGCAACCACTGGCGCAGATTCAGAGAGGGATGACGAAGTCCGTCAACGCCCTATCTGGAAGACGTACGATTACAATGAATGCAGACGATATTGCCGAGATTCTTGCGGCGACTCGAGTTTCGCCATCGTGGAGGGCTTGCCAAATGGGGGGCACAAGCGGGGATGGCACGACAGAAGAGAACATGCAAAAACATATGTCCTCCATTGGCGTACAAGGTTCCCAAGAATCTGTCCGTAATGACCCAACAGGCGGCTAGGAGTGGAGACTATGATCTCAATATGAAGATATTGGACAAAGGCCCTCGTCCGAGACGCTTCAGGACAGTAAATCGTTGCAAGCAATCAGTTCCGGACAAACGAGATCCAAATTTGCCCGATTCAGAATCTTCTGATCTGATTCATGTCACGAGGAAGTTGACATACTCTCGCTCAGATATTCGATCAAGTATCTCTGAACTTCATAACATGGCTCGGATAGTGGCGAGGATAATATTAGAAAGATCTTTCTAAGATGTCCCGTCGACGGAGAACAGAAATTATTTGCCGAATTGTTCCTCATTACGTGCTTCGTAGAATATCTACGAATGTTCTCTATAAACGTCGTCACTAACGAACAATCCATCCTGTTCGGGATTTCTGGTCATGTCGAGCAGCTCTCGTCTACACCGCCCATTAGACCCCAGACGGTGACTATTGTAGCGTTCATGCGACGCTCGTGAGTCGTCTGATGCGCGTGAGTCACTACTCGTTCCTGATATCTCATTGTGATTAATTTGCGCCGGCGTGTCTCTTGACGTATCTTGTTAGCCGAGCTTACATTCGCATCACTGTGATCGGAGTTTTCGCAGACAGCATTTAAAAGGCAGCTGCACTCGGACCATCTCCCTCTATCTCTTCCCCTCTCTGTGCAAGATGGGGCCTCCAAGTCGCTACCTCTTGTACGCCACCTCGCATTCTCGGGCTCAACCTTCGCAAAATTCTGTGCAATCAGAAACCGAGATCGACACGGCTTCTCTTTCGAGTTGCGAGTTGGTAAAACATCACCTCAGACTGTTTGCTACTGCCGGCACTCCCGATGAATTTGTATCAAGAGCTGATTCGGCATTCTCACGGAGCGCAAACATAACTGTGAATGGAGTGCACCTCTCTCGTGAGATTTATGCCCAGCAATGGGGCGCCTCGTATTGTGCGGAAGGGTCTATACACTTCAGTGGTGTAATAGAGACACCGCAGGTCAGAATTCCTATGCTTCAGGTGAGTCTTCCTCGGTTTTGCCGCCTTCGCTTTTACTTAGCATGTTTGTTCCCATCCTTACAGAATCCCGTGCTCGTCGGTATTATGTATGAAGCGAGCTTCCGAAGCTCCGTAAATGGCCTGGGCGCTGCCAACAGATCCGCTCTACGATTGCCTGTTTCGGTAACTTCGACGATAAACCTTATGTACGTTTATTGTGTTGTGCTACTCTATAAGCCGAACATATTTATGAGCATCTGATTAATCCTTCAGCATCGCCGAAGACAAAACTCTCCCAACGTCCTGCGCTGATCGCAGACGGATCGTCTCTGTAAATCAGGTGATCGTCGATCAAGATGGTCTTTTGACATTCCCTCTTCGCGGACAATGAGATCAATTATAGGTACATTTGGATAGGATGCTACGGCATAGTTACATAGTTACAGTAAATTGTCACCTAAATAGTGTAAACGGGGCGCTGAATTCCCCTAGGAATACCCTTCCTTCATATGACCTGTCAATGCATTCCTCCCAGCTATGCATCCCATCATGGTGTAAAGTTCAAAAGTGTTGGGCCTATTGACTGGACTTGGGGATATGCATCGGTCTATAGCATGATATAGGTCTGGAGGTACTGAATCCGGCAAATGCGCATCTCGAATGCTCAAATCTGATCTGGCAAGAGCATTTAGGAACCATAAGTGCTTGCCATAAACATCTGAGAATGGCGCTTTTCCTGTTATAAGCTTTGCCAGCTATGTCAATTTCAATTATCATTTGGCTAGCAATGTGTCCTGACCTCAATAAGTGTCATGCCAATTGCCCAAACATCATCCTTCTCGGATCTCATGTTCTGGAAAACCCTTTCTTTGCTTGAAAATCGCAATGTGTAGTCCCCGTCTACTGTATCCGCATCGGAAACTGAAGAAGATGCGGTGACAGACATAGGCGTGTCGAAAGGGCTTTGGAAAAGTGTCCGAAGCATCAGGCCGAAGTCTGTAAGCACAAGTTTTTTGTTGGTATCGACTAGGATGTTCGCCTGTCGTCCCTTCAGTAAATGAGGTGCGGAAAATTAAGCATTAGACGTACGCCTTTTATGTCAGCATGCACAAGACCCATCTGGTGTAGGAAATGGACTGTTCCAATGAAGTAAAATGCCTTTGATAGACTGTCAATCGTGTGGACGGATCGATTTTCATAGTGCTTGTACAAACCTTTGCCTGAACGAAGTTTACTCTGTCTATCTCATTGTTGACTTCCAAGAACTTGACGGAATTTCCTAACTCCTGGAACTTGAAAACTAGGCCGATGCCCACATCTCCGCGGGGATGCTTCAACGTTACTCCGAGAAATGGATTAAGGCCTGTATAGTCGAGACCAATCCAATTCAATGCTTCTTCATGCAAAGGCTTCTGACCATGTCAGTGTAAAATTGAACAAGTAGATAAAGACATACACTCCATCTCTTCTTCCTCATTTCAGTACGAATAGCCTTATCTGTCCTCAGAACCTTCACCACCACTTGTTGGCCGTTCAATCCAGCGAGCATTATATCAGCAGAACCACCACAATCTAAAATATTCTTCGATGCATCTTTTTCAAATGACAGGCCTTTGAGTTCCAAAAAGCGTGGGATGTGCCGATGCTTCCGGCATAGTTGAGCGAGATACTGAATATATTCTTTGCGAAGGATCGCTTCGACAAGATTCTCTTGAATCATCTATTGGAGTCGTTAGCAACGCCATAAGAATAAGATAATTGTGAATTCTCGCACCATCTCCAAAAGGTCAATGCCAGTTTGTACCTCCTCCTTAGTCAACACTGCACCGCCCTTCCGGGTATTCCATTTGCGACAAACGCTCTTGACAAAATCGAGTGTTTCAAAGCCTAGATGCTCTGCGCTGAAAATGTCCAACGAAATTCATGTAGTAATGTATCGATATTCTTCGGTTTATATGCGTACCGGATAGATTCTAATTTGAATCTACAGTTAAGCCGTTTAAATGTACCCGGAAATATAATTTCCGCTAGTGCATTGTGGAGTCTCTTCCAATTCTTCGGAGATAACCAGTCTAGTCGAGACCATCGCGTACATTCAGTAAAGAGAGAACGCAAGGATTTGGCTGGGGCAGCGTCCGGGACTGTTCTCCAGCGTCTTGATTCTGGATGGCGAAATGTTCGATTGAGAGCCTCTCTCGCAAGATTCTAGTGTGTGGAACTTAGCCGGAAGAGACTGAGATGCGCAACTTTGATGTACAATTCACCTTTCCATATTCAAAGCTATCAGCAATCTTATAGAGATGAGACCATGGATTTGAAGTTGCCATTATGAATGTATCGCAACAGAAATGCAAGTTCGTGTGTCAAGCAGGGTGGGGAAGACAGATGCAGGACGAATTCCTACAAGGTTCCTCAGCTGGCGGTATATGTGAAAGATGGGACGACCACTGCCTCGTTCTGAGGGGTGACCGTGACAAAGAACTGCAGTGTCATTAAGTTCGAGATCTTTGCCATCCATTCGCAAGACAGCATCTAATAATGATACTTATCGATACCGATCGCGACCAAATGTGAAGAGAAGCAAAATGCGTGCTTCCTTGCGTCGCCTTGCTGTGCTGGAACCTTGATACTTGAACACTTTTTTTACATGTATATATAAGAAATTCTCCAAAGATGAATACGATACACTCACACACCTCTGACATTCTGGTACATTCATGAAAGCCAGGAATAGGTTTGTGTGACGGAAGCGAATTCTAATTCCATGGCACATGACTTCGTGCTCGGCAGACCGGCGAAAGCAATACTAGTACTTATAGAACAGCATGTATAGATAAGGCTCGTTGGAGAGCCAATAAAGTACAGGTAATCTTGATAAATTTTAAGATCATGGACCGCCAGGCAACGCCAATATCTTCGCAATAGCCATCTCTGCCATTGCCATGATCGCTCCTTGCGGATTTCCCACCACGAGCGAGGGTACTATGGAAGCGTCTACGATAAACTGGATTTTTCTGGCATCAGTCAAATCACTAAACCACGTAAGAAGATTGCCTAACCAGGTTATCTGTATTCATAACTTTTGTATTCTCATCGACTACCTTTCCTATAGAGCACGAGCCGACCCAATGATTTGAACCGAGACTAGAGCTCGGATAGTTATCGACATAATCGGACAGTGTTGTTGTGTTATCAGGAGTGATGAGTTTGAGACCAGACACTTGGGGAACAAAAGTAAGTGGAATCGACGAATAACGTCGGCAATAAAAAGTAAGGAGTACAGTACCATTTGCAGCAGCATTGATAATTTCTTGAAGGCCTTGAATGAGGGTCTCCTTATCGACGGGATCAGTGAACCAAGGCTGAGTGATTGCACCTGCGCCCAAGCTGGAGCTCGTCAACCCGATACGTCCACGAGACGTCGTTCCCGTAGAGCTGAAATAATAGCCAATGATGAGTTCTGCGTGTGAAACACGAGATGTGGCCTCCTTACAGGTACATGGTAATCGAGAACACCTGGCTTGCGTTATAAGGGTAATCCGTGGTCACCGAGTCGAAGCCAGGTCTCACGGTTCCTTGAATCTGAATGCACAAAATTGAGCGTCACAGATCGGGCAGATCGTTGAATCAACGTACATAGCGCGTGTTACCGTCCGATCCTCTCAACGCGCGCCAGAAGTTTACTCGCGGAGAAGATGATGCAAAAACACCGGTTTGCGAGGCCAGATACTGTGCTGCATCGGAAGGTCGAGGGTCGTCATAAATGTTCGCCCAGTTGTCATAGGAGTCGATACTCGGGTGGGTAAACATCAAGTTGATACTTGGATTGTCCTGAACATTCATTCCGACAGGAAGGTCAACGAAGTCGCTTGGCGGAGGTAAGAATGATGCCGCTGCAGCGTTTTTCCGTACGAGTGAGATCATATCCGACGGCCCAATGCCTGATCGGAAAAGGATTCGTGGCGTCCCAAATGAGCCAGCGGAAAGAATAACCCGCCCATTAGGGTTCAACGGTATGAAACCATTGGGGCCGATAGCCGTATTGTTAGTCTGCACACCGGTGATTGTGGAGCCATTGCGAGCGACAGAAGTTACTACCGTGTACTTCTCAAGTCTAAAGTTCGATCGCTGTGATGCAGTTTGCAGATAGGTCGCCACAGGTCCCCATCGTTTACCTTGTTGGAACTGTATGAAATTTGAGGTTAGCCGGCATCCGGCACTTTGAGGCTATTGGCCATACATTGTAAGCACTGTAGCCATAAGCATGGTCTTTGAACTCAGGGTTATCGTTGATTGTGATATGAGTGAAGCCTAGAGGAGTGAGTAACTGCTGCATCACACCCATCTGAAAAAGGTCTTTTTAGATTCATATTTATATCTGCCAGGACGAGACTCACTGTTTGGTTGAGATATCTGGTCCCGTCTGTAACACGCCCTTTTAACTCCATGTTCTATGTCTACTGGGATAAGGCTCACCAGGTGATGGATTATCTGTTGATGGCAGGCGTTGCATAAGCTTCTGTCGGTACGAATCAATGTTCGTCCAAGAAGATGGCCAGCCGCGAGTAGTCGAGAAGTCGTCCTGAGTCGGGTACCAGTAGAGCCTAAGAGCAACATCAGGATCACGTAAAGCCTGGTCTGTGTCTTCGGATCACTTACGCTCCATTGATAGAAGTTCCTCCTCCCACAAGACAACCGGCGAACGTGGTTATATCTGCGGTTAGCATGAACACTAACGTATATTGAAGTATCATTTTGGTCAATCCCACCTTTGCAGAACCAGTATGTTGGCCCGCTGCTGCCGAACATAGACTGAAATTCTCCCGGAATATCAAATCGAGTCAACTAAAGTAACGTAACAATTAAATAGGGCGCGTAATATTCTGGAAGATTATCGAGCGCACATCTGTCCCGTCGGCCCAGGGAGGCGTGTCTGTACCTCCAGTCATTGATGTACTCGGACCTCCTTGTTCAAGCAAAATGACAGATTTTCCTTGCTCCGATAGACGATCGCTTACAACCAAACCTCCTGCACCGGAACCGACAACAATGTAATCGTAAGGCGTTGCGCTCGCAATTGGTTGAGTTGTTGTCGTTGTCGGTCCTGTTGATGTTGTCGTTGTCGTTGTCGTTGTAGTCGGAGGTGCCGTGGTTGTAGAACCGCCACCAGTCAGATAGATGTCGTAGTCATCCGAATGGGCTGCGGAATTGACTTGTCCCCAGAAACCGACTAAACGTTCTACGTGTTAGTTCACTTGGACGCGCTGAATTCGAGGAAGGCGCATACAGTCATCGTGCTCATTGAAGTTAGTGTCAATGTCTGTAGGATCATCGACTGCTGATAGACCGATGACCCAAGCGAAGACGGGCGTGCCGTTAGTGTCAAAACTGCCTCCTGACCAGGTTGTGCAGTTTTGACAGCGATAGATTACCTTCCAGTGAGTCGAGTTCACTGAACTAGAAATAGTCGTGACTGTAGGACCATCGTATAATACTGGTTGTATGTAACCACTGTAAAAACATGAGTGCTTGCCGAAGACAAGATCTAACAAAGAACTCACGTCGCCCAACGTGGAGAATATACGATCTCATCGCCATTCGGCCAAAATACCATGAGAAGCTTACAGGAGAAGATGAGCCTAGAACTCCGGATCGTAAATGACTAATGAACACTTACGTCTCCTACCATCTGTCCACCGTATGCTAGTCCGACCCATTTGTTGGCGACCGGTACGATGATTTCTCCAATGAATTCATCTGCCTTGCTGGTGTCCGATAACGGAGGGAATACGAAGCCATATGTAACCTCGTGTATCGCATCCGTGATACCTTGGAAGGTAATGCCTTGATCCGTGTAAGCGCTCGATGATTGCGCAAATGCTAATCGGACAAAAAAAAAACAAGCAAGTCTTTAGTGTGTCTCAGGTCCGGAGACAGTCTTGCATGGGCTCACCCGCACCGACCAAACAGGCCAATGGCAGCAGACGTTTTAGCAAAACCATGGGCGATCCGTGATACATGAGAGTAAGAAGGCCAAGTCGTTATAAAGGCCAACCGTCACTGGGTAATTCGAGGCACGATGATGAAACGAATGCCAAAAATTGTTGCTACGATAACCACAGCACGCCCGATCATTGGAAAGCCACGGATATCTCTCCTATTCGTGAATCCACTCACCATTTCGCCGAAGAAAAATGGACATGTTCACGCGTAAGTGTCATGCATATGCACCTCGGATATATGTCTGGACAATCCAGGAAAATTCTTGAACTTTATACAATGTCGCCATCGGGCCCTTTTTTGCGGACGAAGGATTTTGTTCTTCATTGCACCACAATTCCAGAAAAAAATGTTGGGCGCATGCACTCAACTGGTAAGCATCATAGGAAGTATTGGGCACGGAGACATATCCGTTTCCATCGAGGAAGGTAGAGACGATGCAGAATGGAAGCCAAGGACATAAGAACATCCGTCCCGCAATTCATAATGCTTGCTTTTTCATTTATCAGGCACGTATACTGTAAGTAACACTTGACGATCAAATGGATACGAAGGCATTTCTTCGGAAACTTCAATGATCATGTCTGAAGATGCGCTAATGCCAGCTCACCTACCCTCGCGCACGACCACATACTCGTAATCATTAGCGGCATGCGCCTCGGGTAGGCTGTTGAGGGTCAGTCTCTTAGCACGGTGTGCAGCGGCAAGCCCTTAGACGGTTGGCAATTGGTGATGGTCGAGGGCGATCAGACCAAATTGATTTTGGTAGTTCTTCAGAATAATGCTTCCGAAAGACTAAAGAGACTCACGTGGAGCAATGGTCGAGAACTACATATTGCAGAAGGATACATTATCACATAGTTTCTTTGCCCACGGGGAACATGATTCTCATAGTCTAAGTCAGTTACCCCGCATGATCCTGCGCAATGAAAGCTAAATCGCCAATTATCAGTCGCGGATTCAATATCATTGCCACGAAACGAAACAGTCCAACCGAGATTTTAGCGATAATGACGAATGGCGCTGTCAGTATCGGCAAACTATGCTTCTAAAGAAACCACTTTGCTACTTTGCTGAGAGAAGCGAGTAAGGGGCGATAACGGGGAAGATGCATAATCTGGACTCACTGAGATGCCATTCAAACTATATGTAAACTATGCATGGACCATTATCTGATGTCGTCCAATTATCTCAAGCTCCAAGCCACTTCCCGTCCAAGCCTAGAATCCCTTCGCCAGGATTGACTGGAACACCGTCGACAGTGAGACCTCCGTGCATAGATTCCGAAGGCAAATACTGGCTCAGTTTTGCTGCCTTGCATAGTTCTAAGAAATACCAAGGAAGCGGAGCACTGATACCGAGCCTGAGGCGTTTGGAAGGCCCAGAGGAGCGATACCTCTGAAGTATGACTAGCTTCAATAAAGATTTTAATGTGAATCGAACGAAGCTTACAGTGACATCGATGTGCGCTGAATGTAGGAATAAACGTAGGGAAGGCGTTCCTTTTGTCTCCTGACTATCTCTTGACGGTGAAACGCTGATACTTTTCGGAACGAGTTCCAGAATGTTTCTTGGAGGAGCTTTCGAAGAATAGAGCGCGTCTCCAAGGATAGGAGCTAAGATCCACTAACATCAGTCATGTCGTGCATATGAAGACAAGGGACTGTTGTACCTTGCAATACCTGAGAAAGATGAATTCGTAATTGGTGCTTTATACCCGAATGGAGTGACAGACGAAGGATTGATAATGGTGCTACCTCCTGGAACAAGGTTTTGTATGATACCCTGGCTCGCGACGCGACACGACTTGACACTCACTGACGAGCCCAAAAGTTCCCAATCTGTCAACGCTGGAACACCATTCTTCTCATCTACCACCACCTTTTCTTCAACTACCTTGAGCGGTGCATTAATCGATCCACGAGCGGATTCGGGAAAAGTTTTGCGTCCGCCACGAACGATAGCAAGGTACGTTTTCTTCAGACTATGGTCTCGAAATTGCTGTGAAAGCGCACGGGCTTGCGTGTTCGATTTCGCGAGGAGGTAAGCTCCCGTTGTAAGCTACATAACCGAGCGTAAGCATTGAGATGAGTCAAATGGTTAGAATTGCAGGGCGAATACAAACCTTGTCCAGCCTGTGGACCTGTTTAGGTAAATCATCCAGACTGAGTTCGACTTTCAAATCTGTCGATAATGCAACGTCAGGCACCGCATCATTTGAACAAAGTGAGTTGAGTGCCTTCTAACAGTTGGTCAAAGGCACTCTTTTTCCCTTGTTTCTTCTCAATAATGAGCAACGACGAAACGACAGATGGAAAACAATGACTTACCTCGTAGGATTTGTTCGACTGGCAGATTAGTCCCGCGGGTTTATTGATGGCTATGATAGCTTTATCTGCATAAATCAGACATGATGGATGAGAAATAAGATCAGGTTTTTGGACATGTCTTGAGACCGAGCTTGAGGCTTTGGTCAGTGCTGAACGAACAGACATGAAAAACCTGTGTCGATCCTGACTTGCCTTTCCTTTACTGGCGTGTCGGCAGCAACCGCGAATTCGAGCCCCGCTTGAGCCCGCACCAGAACCGTCGTTTTGCGTACTAGCCCTCCCATCAAGAAAATAAATCACCACACAATTGGTAAATCGGATGGATGCATTCCGTTAAAAAGCGCGAGATCGGATTCTCAGAGGCTCTGTAACTTGCCTATAGGTTCGGTAGGGGGTTTCTGACGTCGCGACAAGCTTCAATTTCGACAGAGTCCGGATCTTTGCTGTAAGAGAATATCTACATCTGATTTGCTATATACATACTGTTCTAATGGTTTTACAGCGCATCTGTAAATACCAATGATTCTT
The DNA here is from genome assembly GCA_033182465.1 of Sanghuangporus weigelae. Lineage (NCBI taxonomy): Eukaryota > Fungi > Basidiomycota > Agaricomycetes > Hymenochaetales > Hymenochaetaceae > Sanghuangporus > Sanghuangporus weigelae. The sequence goes on along the minus strand of CP137327.1, from coordinate 193,163 downwards.
TAATCAGCATTGTACAGTCATCAGCCCAATCGCTCTCCAGATTGCCACTACTACGAGGATCTCACACAGAGATCGTGTCGATCATCTTGGCCATTTGTATTGCCCTGGCCAACGCTTACTGGCTGTCATCTCTCTCTCATATTTGGTTGCACGACGATTGGAGCTCGACCTGGAGACTTAATCGCGGTTCTTCAAGATCACGAAAACACCTTTACGGACGCAAGTATGCTGAATCTAAATTTGCCGATGATTTGGACGAATAACTTATTTTAATTCTAGGCCTTCCTCGGACATATAGCTCTCGCTGTGCGTGAAGAGAAAGTCGCAAGTAGAATTGTAAGCTGGCTGAGTTCCCTGTTCAATATCTATTGTCATCATCCTGAAGTTGTCCCGACCAGATAACAGCTGGCTCTCCTTCACGCGCGGAGGCAATCGCACTTTGCCTTGACCAGATCGAACACAGCGAGCATCATGGAGCCATGGGTATGCCTGCTCCGGCAGTGTTCCGACTCGTCTCAGACCGTGGTTTCCTTGCCATTACGGGACGCTGACGCGGTGTCCCGACCAGTATTATCAGCATTGGGATCGGTTATCCTAACATGGACGTCTTTGTTCGTGAAGTTCGAGTATGTTTTAATGGAGATATTGTAATCGTCAGGTAAGATCTGCGAAGCCTGTTTATTCAGCTTCTGATCCAAGACCAGTTTCGGAACTCTCTGACGATTATTGCCTTTTGCTGATTGTAGGCTCGGGTCCTGTAGAGGATTGTCGGTTTATCTTGCTGGGACCTTTAAGTCCTTTATGCATCGATATCTGTTCGCACCAACTACGATTTCGGCTTCTTGTTGGACGTCCCGAGCGATGGCAGTGCGTGTCCATATGAAGTTTCTAAAGATGTAAGTACTGATTCTTCTACTATTTGATGCTGACTCTGAGCGCTTGGTTCTGTGGTTGAAGGTGGCGGCAGATCCCGAGCTTCATGATTTTGTAAGTGTCGGAAACCTATATTATTACACGATCTGATACGACCCACAGCTGGCAGATAAGCTGAAAAATGCCGAATTCTTGGAGGTTCCCGTAATGCTAATAGATCAGACGGTCAATGCAAGCACTGACAGGTTGCACTTCATCATTGTAACTGGTATCATGAGACCTTAAATTGTGTCTTGTTTAGCTTCTATTCATCACAAGGCAGACAAACCGGCTTTCCCGACCGTAACGAAACGCTCATTGACTATTTTATCCAGAAAACTCCGGGACTTGCGACATTCGAGGTCTGTCTGCAGTCTTTTCCAATCAAAAGCTCCTGATTGATCATCGAACTCGCATTCTCTTAGATGGAGATGTTCCATCTCTTCCATCTTGCGTCCTCGTGGCGTTGCCACCGACACGAATCAGGTATAGGAAGTCCAACAGACCCTCCCGCAAGCTTAATCATCTCTCCATCCGCTATTCCTCCATTGGGAGGTGTCATGTCAGAATCAGGATGTTCTCCTGACATCAATTCTGGTCAAGCAACAGGAAATCTCGACCTCATGCGCCCACAAACCCGGTCTTAGGTCTTCCGCGTCACATATCCGAGCAGACGTCGCTCAAATAATTCTCGCGCAGCGACGCTCTCATGATCTAATATCGGCCGGACCAGCGGTTCTGGACGCATTAAGTAGTTTCGCATCTCGGATGAGGTGGGAGCCTTGCCGTTGTGAGAAATCATGTACTAATTCTTTTAAGTTGCAGAATTAGTACACGATGAGAGTTTTGGGGAAGAGTAGTTTGCATCTAAGCTGGGCTTCTTTCCGAGTAAGTCCACGGAGCTCAGGTGTACTTGCTGTCTTCTTTTCCCGTATCGCATGACGTACGTTTGTTGTAAAGACGAAATGCGAAATACTATTCACAGATATTTGATACTGGAACGCCGCTTAATCATGATTAACTACGGTGTTGACTCTGGTAAACAAAGGGGAAGTAAGGAGGACCTTTTGTGGAGCATTTACGACGGGAAGTTCTCTGTTGTCGTTCGCAGGCTAATTTGGGCTCCGCTCGAATACGCTTCCATCCTTTGTCGGGATAGGAGAGTCACGAAGCATTGTTAGCGCCCATACAAAAAGCATCTACTGTACATGCGTGGAAAGCATATATTGCGGACTGGCCCTGTGACTGACCATCTATGTTCGGTAGATGATCTCGTTAAGCGCCGATGGAAATAAGGTGTTCCTGGAATACACTCCGTGTGTATAGCCTAGAAGCTAAGCCCCCTCACCGTTTATTTAAGGACCTATAGGATCATTCCTTCACCACATCTTCCTTTACACCCCCCATCATGTCTCGCGGCATCTTCGACAATGACTCTTCAACTCCTGTAGAACAGACAGGCGCGAGGAAGATTGAAGTGAACGTCCCAATATCTCGGGACGCACAGAGTCCAACATCCACAGCGAGTTCTGATGGAGTATGTAGTCCCTTGACTCCCGTAGATGGGGATGAAGTCCACTTGCCGCCCAAGCCTGGATTGGATAACGAAAGGGTAAATGTTACCAAAGCCGGATTCAAACTAGGCTCTTCGAGCATAGATGAAGACCGACCATTCAAGGTGGTCGTTATCGGAGCCGGGTACAGTGGCATTATTGCAGGGATCAGGTTCGTATAGCTCCGATTGCAGACCCAATTCCAGCAATTGCAAGCCTCTTTTTGTAGGTTCATCCAACGGATGAAGAACATTGATCTTACAATCTACGAAAAGAACGCTGGCGTCGGCGGAACATGGTTCTCTAACAGATACCCTGTACGGTCTGCTATGTATTCATTTCGCAATTCGCACTAACTTCAATCAGGGTATCGCCAATGACGTGCCTGCTCACTGCGTACGTTTGTGTTTGCTTCGCACGCCGCACCGCTTACCAAGTACAAGATTCTATAGTATCAACTCACTTTCGAACAGAAGGTACAAAATCTGTTTCTCTTGAATTGCGCAGATTGACATTGCTTTCGTAGACAGACTGGTCGGCATTCTATTCTCCTGGGCCAGAGATACGAGCCGAGACAGAGCGCATCGTTGAGAAATACAAACTTATGCGATACATAAGACTGAATCACGAACTTACCCACGCGAAGTTCGATGAGCCGAGCGGCAAGTGGGTTCTAAGGCTTCGTCGCCCTCGGGCCTCATCGGACGCTACGTCAGCAGCATCTGACAATGAGCTTGAAACTATCGAGGACACCGCAGATCTCGTACTCGCGGGGGTGGGATCTCTTAGCCGGTGGTCGTGGCCTGATATTGAGGGATTGACAGATTTCAAAGGGAAGGTTATCCATTCTGCTTCATGGTCAACAGACGAGAGCGGATGGTGGCACAGTAGCATCGCAGACTGGGGTGACAAAAGAGTCGGTGTGATTGGTTCAGTACGTTGATTTGTTCAAGCCGGAAGAAGGAAGAGCGATTGACTTCTGTTTCACAGGGTTCCAGTGCGACTCAGATAGTCCCTACTCTGCAGCCTAGGGTCAAGCATTTGTTCAACTATGTTCGCGGGAAGACATGGTTGTCGCCTACGTTCCTAGGTGATAGAATGTCTGAAATTCTGGGACATGACAAAACGTCGGACAATCGTACGCCGTCTTATGTCCTACGATAAATTGAAGTTCATTTACTAATAAACTTTAAAAAGATGTATTTACTGAGGAAGATAGAAACAAACTCAAGGATCCAGAGTTCTACAAGCGCTTCAGACATGGACTTGAAAGTGAAATGAACGTAAGCCCCAAACAAGGAAGTTTCCTTCCAAACGTTTTGCTAATAAATATATAAAAAAATATGATAGTCTTTGCACTTAGTAACGATAAGAGGCACCGATCTCCAAAAACAGAGGCAGAAGGAATTTAAGGAGTATATGCTTTCGAGGCTCAAGAAGAAGCCATGGATAGCAGACTATCGTAAGTGATCGGATGACATTAGCATTGAGCACTTACCAATTAATAATCGATGCCAATAGTAATGCCTGACTTCTCTGTTACATGTCGCCGCTTAACTCCTGGGCCGGGATACCTCGAGGCGCTACAGGCAGATAATGTACGTTGCTGTTTGCAAGACCGAGCTCTGAGGTAAATTCAAAAATGTAAAACAGGTGGACTTTGTCCCAAAGGACATCAAGCGGGTCACAGAAACAGGTGTCGAGCTTGATGACGGGACTCATCATGAGCTTGACGTGATAGTCTGCGCTACCGGTGAGTCTTTCAGCGCTAAAAAAGATGCTTTGCTGAAGTTCGAGTTCAGGTTACGACACCTCTTATAACTATCCATTCTCGGTCATAGGCCGTGGAGGGCAAACACTGAAGGATCGATTCCACCCACATCCGGAGACTTACGTCTCGCTTTGCGTAGACGGTTTCCCGAATTGGTTCATGTCGATGGGTCCCAACTCCGTATTTGGTGCCGGTAGTATGCTCATCGTAATGGAGAAACAAGTCGAGTATGCTATTCAGGTAGCAAAGAAGATGCAGCGGGAGCATATCAAGAGTATCGAGCCTAAGTCCGAGGCCGTGCATGATTTTGACGAGTATCTCGAGGTGTGCTGTTTATATCCAACAATCCAACACACATACGGTGCTTACTAAACTCTTTGATTAGGAATACTTCAAAACTGTGAGTCGTGTTCATTGGCTGCTGGATAAACCAGACTGATAAGCAGCAGACAACGTTCACTGAGAATTGCAGATCTTGGTACAAGATGGGGAAGGCAGAAGGTCGTGTCGTGGGTCTCTGGCCAGGTTAGTCTCCTTGCTTATGCTATATCGGCTGCAGCCTTATTGAACGCGACAATCAGGATCCACTCTTCATGTAGTCAAGACCTTCCAGAATCCACGCTGGGAAGACTACAATTACGAGTTCCTTGATTCTGTCCCTGGATCTAGAGGGCCTAATCGGTTTTACTGGCTCGGAGACGGATCGACTTATAATGAGAAACACCTGACTGGAGATCGTATGCATCTCTTTCCCCGAAGATTGAGGAACCGTTGACTAATAATATGATTTTTGCTCAAAGGTGCTTGGTATTTAAGGGATGACGAGGTTGACATTCCACGAGGTGTGTAGTACTGATGACCCTTGACCGTATGAGATCGGCTAACGCTGATTTCCGGTTACAGTTCCTGAGTGACAACGTTTTGAACAAAGAGACATCGATGGAAAGATCAAATATCCGCAGAAGGCGTCGAGTACCGACGTCGGTTATTGGATAAAACTAGCATGTATAAGACTATTAATACTTATCAAGAGTATTGCGTATTATGTAAGGAACCTCATGGAAACGATCACCTTCCCGTTTCTTGAAATGAACATCAGTCACTTGGTTTGAACATCTCTCACAGCAGCGGGTATGCAGCGCGACCTTCCATTCTGCATAATTGAAAGGGCGTTTCCCGATTGTCGTCCATACAGAATGGAAGTGCCATCCAGCCAGCGAAGTACTTAGGTAGTGAAATTCTTCGACGGATCCGTACGGGATATTCTATTCTGAAGTGATTAATTCGCCAAGGCCGATTCTTTCATATTCCTTAGATAAAAATGAAGGAAGCCGTCGTGCATTGCTGCGTTCTTCAACCAGTTCTCTGTCATGTCGTACGACGTGTCGAAAGTCAACATTCCCAATAACCATCCTTCGCTTCGTCCAGAATCCCAGGAACACTCAAAGAAAACCGGTGTTAACCAGTCGATACCTCACGGAGCACACAGTTCCTTGTCCCTCATTAACTCCGAAGGCATCCTTAAATAGATGCTTGTAGCAGATAAAGGCGATGTCATTTAGCCAAACGACTCCGCGAACACAGCTCGGACAGAAAACACAACGCAGTCCAATTTCAAGCTAAGCACTGTGAGCATCGACGAAGACAGGCCATTCAAGGTGGTAGTGATTGGAGCTGGTTACAGCGGTATTCTCGCTGGGATAAGGTCTGTCCAGTTTTAATTTGTGGGTTCAGTTCTGAATGACGTTCGGTTTCCTCGGAAGGTTTTCTCAGCAGATGAATAGTTTCGATTCTACTATCTACGAAAAGAATTCAGAGTCGGTGGGACGTGGTGTTCAACAAATATCCTGTATATGACACTTTTTCTGTTGGCATCTTGAGTGGAAGCTTAAAGTAACTAGGGGATTGCCTGTGACGTTCCAGCTCACTGCGTGAGTTTCTTACTAGCTAACCGGAACAACATAGCTCATGTTTGCATTGTTCTAGTACCAGTTCACGTTCGAAGAGAAGATAGAAGAAACGCATCATCCTTCATTACCTAGGATTGACTTGATCAGTAAAGACAGACTGGTCGGCGTTCTATTTTTGGTCCAGAGATCTGGGCTGAAACAGAGCGAATCGTTGAGAAACATAAGCTGATGCAGTACATCAAACTGAACGACGAACTTAACCATGCAAACTATAATGAACATAATGGAAAATGGAATCTGAAAATTCGTGGGCCAGTATACAATCCAATTCTGGGCACTACGACAGGCTCCGTAGCAGATGTAGAGCAGTATGAGGACGAGGAAGATAGGGCAGATTTCGTTCTCGCTGCCGTTGGATCTCCTAGTCTATGGGCTTGGCCCGAGGTTTGAACGACTTAAAGACTTTTCAAAGGCAGGGTTGTTCACTCTGCTGCGTGGCTAGCGGGCGACAGTGGATGGTGGCATAATAGTGTCGTGGACTGGGTAGATAAAAGAGTGGGGGTATTTGGTTCCATACGTAGCTTCACCCGCATGATATCAGATTCTGTCTAATACTTGATGTCGTTCAGGGCTGTAAGGCGACCCAAATAGTGCCAACTTTGCAATCTCAGGCTAAGCATCTATACATTTATGTGCGCGGGAGAACTCAGTTCTTGCCACCCTTTAGATCTCGCCACCCTTTTTCGCTGATAAAATATCGGAACTACTGGGGCATGAAAACTCAGTTAGCCGTAAGTTCCACGATTTATACATGACCGTCTCGTCTTGCTCATCATCTGTCTGAAACAGATCTATTCACCAATGAAGATCACGCAAAACTAAGGGATCCGGTATTTTATAGGCGCTTCAGGCATGAGTAGGGCTCCGACCGTATCCGTATACGGGTACGGGCGTATAAAAAAAGGTTCATACGGATACGGGCGTATATATACGCCCGTATATATGGCACACCAGACTGTTATACGGATACGGACAGCCCGTATACGGGGAATACGCCGTATACGGCAGTTACAGGGCAGAAACTGTAGAATAGAAATAAAATGAGTTGAAAATGCTCATTTCGAGTTATCTGGTCCTTACATAGCCCAAATACCACACTTCAAGTAGTTCACCCCTGCCAAAAGAAGGGCGCAGCGGACAAATCCAGTGGACTGCGATAGAAAGGAGATGCGTGGGAACAGTACTGTATTGAAGACGGCATTTTGGATATCTCTTTATCTCGAGCTCCGCCGCGTCTAGGACGGATTCTTGCATCTTTGATTTTGCCGAACGTCAAAGATATTCACCTTCACGTAAACTTTAGCAGAGCACACAAGCTGCTCGCGTACGTGCATTCCATCAATCCTGCCTCAGAGACGTTTCGAGAGGTGACCTCGCTGACTATTGAGGATTCCTATGGTCTTTCTCATCTTACTCGCAATATCATGTATCCCTTGTTCGCCTTATTCCGAAACATTCGGAGACTAGAACTCAAAACACACAATATACCCAAGACGTTACGCGATCTGGAGGAGAATCTCGAGCTGAATCGACTTCGCACATTTGTACCTCGCAAACTAAATAGTACCGATCCCGTCCATATAAAGAGAAAAGATCTTGACAAGTTAACACGATATCCCGACGTCGTTCGTATTGCCTGATATAGCCGAGGAAAGTACTTCTGAACGGCCGAAAATCGCGACGGATACATCCATTTCCATCTGTCATTCCAATGTTTCTTCAAGCATGATATTCATGCTGCACGCAGTATCCCGCTGTATCAATGCCCACGAGTTTCGAGGCTGCTATTTAGTGTCCTGTATGGTTTGCTTACAGTGTGACATGGTGCACACTCTACCAAGATACGCTATGTACCCATATTTAGTTCTGAGAGTACGGAATCCAGATGCAGGTACCTGCTTTACGGTGTGACTAGAGGTAGTGGTTTTGCCTTGTACAGGAATAGTATACATTGTTCTGACTAGCATCGTATTCATGTACAAAGACTAAACCTCTGGCCGATTATCACCAAACTCATCATAACTGAAGGCATGCTATGCTATAGTCTCGATCCCTGGGACTGATATTCAACAACGATTGGTGCATACCATCCGGCTGAAACAAGCACCAACAGATAGGGCTCCGACCGTATCCGTATACGGGTACGGGCGCATAAAAGAAGGTTCATACGGATACGGGCGTATATATACGCCCGTATATATGGCACACCAGACTGTTATACGGATACGGACAGTCCGTATACGGGGAATACGCCGTATACGGCAGTTACAGGGCAGAAACTGTAGAATAGAAATAAAATGAGTTGAAAATGCTCATTCCGAGTTATCTGGTCCTTACATAGCCCAAATACCACACTTTCAAGTTGTTCACCCCTGCCAGGAAGGGCGCATCGGAGTCTCGGACAAATTCAGTGATAGAAAGGAGATGTGTGGGAACAGTACTGTATTGAATCCGGCAGTCCCTTCCTCACTTTGGTAGCCCGGGAATATATTTTTCAAGTAAGTGATCTACCAAATCACCAAAAATCGTATAAAATATACTCAATTCTCTGCTACCGGGAGGCACAGCCTTAGCTCCCGTATACGGCGTATAAGCCGTAAACGCCAAATTTCCAGACCTTTGTATACGGATACGGCCGCATATATACAGCCCGTATATTTTGCTCCTATCGTGTCATACGGATACGGCCGTACCCGTATACGGACAGCCCGTATACGGGTTATACGCATACGGTCGGAGCCCTAGGCCGCATGAGATTGAACATGAAATGAATGTATGCATCAAACGGGTTCGTATTACCATTGGTCAACTGTGCTTACAGAGTGTTGTCTGGTCTGCATACTTGATGCCAATCAAAGGCTCTGCTATGCAAAAAGCAGCTCAAGAGCACTTCAGAGAGTATATGTGTTCGAAGCTTCAAAAGATACCATGGATAATAGACAATCGTACTCGAGATCTTTCTTCCGACACGACTCTCTTCCCACTCACATGTTGTAATAGTTCTCCCAGATTTCTCTGCCAGTTGTCGCCGTTTGACTCCAGGATCGAGCTACCTTGAAGCATTAGAAGCGGATAATGTGTGTTTCTATTCTATTCACTCTGATTTCGAATTGCGTGAGAACATTCCTGAAAATGCTGCAGGTCGACTTTGTCTCAACTCACATAAAGCGAGTCACGGAAAGAAGTATCAAGCTCGTGGATGGAACGTGTCATGAGCTGGATGTCATAATCTGCGCGACCGGCGAGTCCTTCAGATCTTCTCCTGCGTCTCACTTTTTCGCTGAACATCGAATTTAGGTTATGATACGTCGTACCAATATCCATTCTCGGTCATTGGTCGTTGAGGTCAGATGCTCAAAGACCGATTTACTCCACACCCCAAGGTCTACATATCGCTCTGCGTAGATGGGTCCCAAACTTGTTCATGTCGATAGGATCAAATTCTTTCTTCGCCGGAAATCGCTCATCATGATAGAAAAGCAAGTCGAATATGCTATCCAGGCAGCCAGGAAGATGCAGCGCGAACTTCTCAAGAGCATTGAGCCCAAACCAGAGGCGGTTCGTGATTTCGATGAGTATCTAGGAGTGGGTTGCTCTACTCCTTCTGGACGCACGAAGGGCGAATATTGAGAATCATATTTCTTTGCAATGAATATTTCAAAACCGTGAGCCCGCTTGATCCGTCTTCTACGTGCGCTTACTGGTCAAGACAGACCGTATACAGCGATCGCTGTCGATCGTGGTACAAGATGGGAAAATCCGAAGGCCGTATTGTGGGTCTCTGGCCAGGTTAATAGTCATTCTCAAAAGCTACGCTAGCGAATTCATTCCTTTACGTCTATGCAAAACGAACATCAAATCCAAGACCGTGTCTTCATGCAATAAAGACACTCCAGCATCCGCGTTGGGAAGATTATAATTACGAGTTCCTCGAAGCTGTTCCTGGCTCGAGAGGTCCCAATCGGTTCTTTTGGCTTGGGGACGGGTCGGGAGATCGTGAGCACCTATCAACATAGTATCTATACTGAGTCCTAATTTGTCTTGTTTAAAGGCGTGTGAAACTTGAATGACGACAAGGTCGAACTTCCTTCGAGTATTTCAAGTTGTTCCGTAGGTTTATTCTTGATATACTGGTATAATGGGTAGAAACTGATAGATACGAAGTGATGTCTTCTATTCAAGACATCACTCTGTTGCTGCTATAAAGGTTACTCAATGTAACAGTATCCGCAACTAAGTGAAGCAATAAAAGGACGGACGTCACACTCATGCCACGTATACTTATGTATGAAGAACGAATGATATATGAGGTGTCTTCGATTTCGATACATCATTGTGGGATGTATTACAAGACAAGATTTGGTTACATAGTTATTACAATCCTCCAAACATCATCCGTGTGCAAGATGTGAGGTAGGTTCCGGAAAGCACTAATCCGACGCCAAGAGGCTTAAGAGCTAGCAGCTTGAATGCTGACTTGGTCTTCAAGGTAAACCTGGTTAAGGTTGAAGACACGACGACGCTCCTCGAAGACCGGTCCGAGGACACTGCTGTCCTGCTCGACCCTTTGAGATGGTGTCAGTCCAAAGTCACATAAAATACATCAAGGTGTTAGCTTACTCGATGTTAAGAGATGAGTGTACGTTGCGCGGGATGAAGACGTCTGAGCCGGGTCCGTTAGGGTTGACGCGACGCGGGCCCTCCCTGTATTGGGCGTTGTAGAATAGGCCAACATTTCCAGATGCCTGAAAGGGTAGTAGGGAGAGGTCAATCAATGGACGTCCGAAAATCAGATCGGGGAAACCCACCTCAGTCGTCTCACCACCCTTCTCGACCTTCGGAACCTCGACGATATCATGAATATTAATCGTCGCGCCGAGGAAGTTGACCCGCTCTTTCAACAGTCTCTGCTTGTACTCGGCACGGGTGAGCTCGCGGTCGTTGAATACGATCTTCTTGACGTGCTTCGAGATTAACTGGTCGAACGCGGTGTCGAAGTCATCGTTGGATTCGGCGGTGACGAGCGCCGTGAGATTCTGCTTTGCCCAGTTGGAGAGAGGCTGCAGACGAGGAGGGAGGATAGTACTAGAAGACATGATGGTAGAGTTGAGATAGATTTTAGAAGAGATGTGAACGGTTTAGTAGACTTGTGAGTTTGGAGATAAAGCTCAGTTCTGCTGAAGAAGGTGTCTAGGTAGCTCGTTTATATAGGCCTTCCCGGAGCAGAGACGAGAGCAAGTGACTATACTCTGTAACCTGAAATCGCGTGTTACAAAGAAAGATTCTGCCACCAGCGCTGATATTTCGCAATTCTTCTTGCATTCTCCGCTCACTCTGGTTTGAATAATAATATGCGAGCGTAAACTCCGATCAGTTCGCAGTAAGGTGGAAGTAAACGTGAAATGGCGAGACAATGCGCCATAATTTGTCGCAGAACGCACAGCTACTTGGAGGACAAGTATCAGAATCGATAGCCGGATCCGGAGAGAACACCAGTTGACTTGGTATATTTATAGACACGAGTGTTGATTGATCCCCCGGCAGCCCCGACATCTGAGTATCGCATTGCGTTCTCCGCTCCCCACGCAAAATGCCGAGGTCATGAGTTGCGCGGCTGGAGCGTTTGGCGTATATTCTTGATACGCTGAGTAATGGTTCCTGCAGGCAAAGAGATGAGCTATGGTATGTAAAGCGCGGAACGGGGTTTAGCATAGCACAACGTTGCAGATGAGCGTACCGAAGCTCCCAGTAATGGCATAGCGCGTTCGGTCGTTCGTTTGCTCCGATTCGTCGTCATTTTTTTCCCGTCATCTGTCCTGGCTGTTCTGGAGAGGTTCGAGAATTTGGGATTTGATACGGAGAAGCTCCGCATCGACAGACGAATCGAAATGTAGAGAACAGAGTAGAAAGCACGGCATAAGCCGCCTTTAAAGGTACATCGTACAAAAATTTCATTATTGTTCTTTTCATTCTATAGGCGAGACGGTAAGGAACAGGCCAAACTGCCGAGTGAGACCGAGTGAAAAGGTGAGTTCCAAAGCCAGATATGCATGTTGCGCCCTTTCACTTCCTCATATCCATCACGAAAAAGTCTCGTGGCATAGATGAACTTATGGCATTAATTATGTAATATAAGGCTGATTACCCTATATAAGTCATATATAAGACTGATATTACAATACAAACCTTGTTTTCGACTTGTATGCTAATATAAGATATCTATAAGATTTATAAATCATTGTAAGGAAAAAAGGTGGCACATTTCACACTTATTCTGAGATGGCAACTATGATGGCTCTATTGCAAAGTAAATATGATACAAGATTTGGCAAATATATACAATATATGCCTTGTTTGTCACACTTAATGAGGTACGAGATTGATGGACAAATACAAAAATCAAATGGCTGGTTTGTATTTCTTGCAATAAACTCGTAATTCTGAAGTTCCACTTACAATACAGTCAGAGTGCTTTGTTCGTCTAGTACAGCAATCATTACAATCACTGCATATTGGAGGTCCTTAGCACATGCCTGTGTAGTCGTACGTACCCAAGATAAGGAAATCTACGCAAAAATCTGTCTTACATCACACAGAAGAATTGTGTAGAACAGGATATATTAGGTACACAGATATCATATGTGTTTCTGTGTAGATCACCCACCATAAAAGTGAAAGGATCCGCTCAAAAACTCGCATCAGGATCGACACGATCAACAGATCTACACGATCAGCTTCCCAAACGCGACCGGTAACCAAGCCAGCTATCAAAGGCCCAAGCAATCGAGCGGCCTAGGCAACAGTAACCCGTTACCACCCGAGCGCTAGAAGCACCGAAGCGGATACGTAATCCCGCTAACAGCTAACACCGCCGACCGCCTATTACCGCGGACTACCACTCTAACGCCGCCGACCAAGCAACCAGAGCGACCTCGATCAAAAGAAGCAATCAAACTTCTTAGAAGTCCAGAAGCACAACTACTAAAGCCTAAACGCTAAAAAGGCTAAAGGCTAATAAGGTTTATGGAGACCTCACTGGCATTTCAGCACTGTCAAGTCTGTGCACGAGTTTACATGGTCCTTTATGAAGTATACTACTTAGTATGCACGGCAACAGTTGGTACGCGTGACTGTCACATCGAAACCGAGCGACACCTTCAGGATACAATGCATTCCAATCCACCAAGCCCAATAGTACCCAAGAAACGAGAGGAACTCACGATCACAACTCGAACCCCTCGAACTGCGAACCCGATAACTTGGAGAATGATTGGATGGTATAGACCGGAGTTGCACACACCATGTCCAGCATCTACGATACAGGCAAACCTTTATTTACCGAGAGATGCGAACCTGGAAACCAAGCAATTACAACTCCTTATACAACGAAGGATATGGCGCTACATTCGAGATATACGATACGAAGGCAAAGCATGGCTAGTCACCAGAACCCAGCAGAACCCACCAGCAGAGCTTATGCAGTTCATGATATGCCTTGGACCATACTCTACACCGACCCGACACCTTAACACTGACGTGCGAGTTATGCTTACCCTCGCTGGACCTCGAGATGAATTCCGAAGAATCACATACCGAGCAGCCTACATCGCTCCAAGAGCAAAGATGCCACTCAATGACGGCAATGACATCGTTATGGAGTACTGACAGTGGAGCATTCCATATCGGAGCACCACCTCTATTGTCTCAGTCAGCAACTCCAAAGAATTCTGTCATAGTGGAGACGACCTTACAAAGATTGGAGCAAAGTGGAGCAAAGCGCAGCAGGATGACAAAGGAACAGATGTAATGGTGGAGGAAAGTGGAGTAAAGTGGAGACAGGATGAGTAAGAAATAGGACGGAAAATGGAATATCTGGGAGCATAAATAGTTGTAGGATTAGGCCCTCATTTCCCCATCTTTCGATCCTCTTAACACACTGGTGTAAAGCTTGCCCTACAGCGAGCTATTACTGTGTGCTTTGTACTATCACGCCTCTTGGAAATCCCAATCTGCTTTACTATTACCTCGTATCTGAAAGCATCCATAACTCGGACCGCGACTAGGAAGGCTAGTAAAGGACCGCGTGGTACAGCCAGACGTGGGTAGATAAGATCACCTCTGCACAACACACCGCTGCTTAGGCAAAAGGATCAAACCGGTGTAACCCCGGGCCTACTCCCTAACATTGGATCGAAAGATCACTCGCTAGTTTTACCACCACCTCTCACGGGCAAGGTTCTTGGCTAGTGTTTTATCGAGGCGAGGACCGTCGACCTCAAGCCCCTATCGACGTCACTAGTTTCGAGACTAGTACCCATATCGAATCCTCAGGACAAGTGCACATCCTGGAGAACGACAAACCTGATTCACTTAAATCACACATCTACTATCATAACCCCTACAACGACGAAGTGTACCTAATAGCAAAGGCATCTGGTAGCCCTGCAGTTGGGAGCACGCAAACAACAACCACGAAAGTAGCAGCAGTCCCTTCCACTATTGCTACATTCGACGAGAAAGGAACTACTTGGTTAACAGCACCAAGGAACAATAACCCTGAAGCATCAGGCGAGAAACGAAGTTCATGAACCGATCAGGAAACGCCAACAACAGAAGTAACGGTCATCGAACGAACGAACGAGCGAACGATAATCAAACGAGGTTCACACCCAGATCCCTCGACGAACGAGTTCAACATATCACCAACAGGCTACGTAGTCTGGAAAGCGATCACGACATACTATACGCGACAACGAACCACAGCATATTGTATCCACCAGTGATCAGAAGGCTACAAGAAAGGGTTGAAAGACTGGAAGAACGAACTGCAAACACGGGGCAGTCAAACAGTCTACCAACCGGAGCATACGCGACAGCAGTAGGAGATCGATTCGAAGCACTAGAAGCAACTACTCAAAGAATTGGAGCACAAGTAGCAGCTCTAGAGAGATATACTCTGGAATTGGATCGAGCAGCAGGAGCACTCAATCATCGGGTCATAGACGGAAACGGAGTACTTGACCGAGAGCTCAACGCTATCCGGAACAGGATTACTGCTCAGGAACAACAACTACAGACAATCGAGACGAGAATCGGAGAGCTTAACAGGACAGCTCTAGATCAACCAAGGATTGTTCAAGACATCCATAACCTGCGAGAAGCCCTACTCCAACTAGGACAAACAATCGAGTCGAGTCAACGCACCTACGCAGCTATACTCACATCGGTACAGACAACCGAAACTACCTCAAGGAACATACTCGAACACGCTCAACGAATTCGAGAAGTAGCTCAGGCAGCACAACGCTGGGAATACTTTCTACCAAGAGAGAGAGCCCAACAGGAACAGAGTTCTGACGAATCAGTGTCCTCAGACGAAGAAGCATCACGAAGGCCATTCTTACTCAGAACCCCACCTCGAACGGTTATCATCCAAGTACCAACAGTACCTGCAGTACCAGCAAGTGGTTCAGTAGCAACCCAAGCGCCAGAGAATCTACCACCACCATCCTATTCACCACCAGCAGTGCCCATAAGCACTTACGATCATGTCGACAACCGACCAGAAGGTGCAAGCACTGGAGCAGCAACTACAGACTCTTCAGACACAACTCTCTAAACACAGCATCAAGCTTCCGAAGTACTATGGCAAGCGAAGCGAAGATATTGATCTGTGGATTAGTCGATGTATCTCGAAGCTGGCACAGCATGGAGTCAAGGATGAGGAGGAGATCGCAAAGAGCCTATTTGCGGCACTAGAAGGCGACAGCTACGATTGGTTTGCAGAGAAGAATACCCTAACATCATTCGATGCCAATGGGAAACTGAAACCAGTACCTGCGATTATCGCTGCAACAAATGGAATGTTCGCATCACTCAAGGACATGCTGAACTGGATGAGGATCCGAGCAGGACATCCGATCATTGGAGAACAGGAAGCCCTATTCCAACTACTATGCATCCAGCAGAAAGGAGCAAGCATTAGGGCGTACAACGACGAATTCCGACGACTCAAAGCACGAGCACCAGACACGATGGATAAGCAGATGCTCAAGTACATCTATGTCAAAGGACTAGACATGTGGGTCAAACGACGAGTCGAATCTGTACAACCCGACGCTTTCGAGAAGAACGACCTCGATGCATGGATGGAATGGACAAGCAACCTAGCAAACTCTGATGCCAGGCAAAGGCTCATGGGTAGTCAAACATATACCCCAAGATTCAAATCGAATGGACAGTCATCTTTCCGACCACCAGTACAAACAACGAAACGAGATCCAGACGCCATGGATGTAGATGCACTCCGAGGCTTGCCGAAGAAGGGAGGCAAATGCTACAACTGTGAAAAGTCAGGACATTACGCAAAGGAGTGCAAGGCACCAAGGAAGCAAAAGGGTTCTTCCTCTAAGCGGCCGAAGAAGACTAATGGTGTAAAACGGAGGACGATGACAACACGAACAATCGATTTCAAGGAAACATGTCCCGATCCGCACTGCCGAAGGCCAGTCCACTACGACCATGTAGCATGGGCTAAAGGCGATGAATCAGCAGGATGGACTTGCAAGCATGACGAAGAATACCGAAACAACATTCGCAAATCCCTAGCAAGTAAAGAGCAACAGGGAAAAGATTAAGACCTCCATCGAACGAGACTGCGCGATGTGAGTGTGACAAGGGTGACGAGAAAGGTTTCAACAACCAGTGTTTCAAACCTCCTGGGTTCAACCCCAGTGAAGCGATGTACAATAAGCGATTGCCAATACAAGCATTGCATCCCCGATTACCTATTCGAGTGAAGGTTGGAACAAAGACCCTAGCAGTCAAAGCGTTAATCGATTCCGGAGCTACATGCAGCACGATACACCCCAACTTGGTACGACACTACAGCCTATTCAAAAAGAGGCTTGATCACCCTCGACCTTTGAATAATGCGGATGGAAGTCCCAACCAAGGAGGAGCAATCACGCACGAGGTCTACACATTAATTTTTGATGGACCTAAACCGCAGCCACAAACGTTGGCAGTAGCAACCACAGGACAGGATCAAGTGATCCTAGGAATTGACTATTTGGCCAAAGTCAATCCCGAAATTGATTGGAAGAATCAAGTATGGAATCGGAATGGTAATTCGATACCATTCGAGCTCAACGTCATACGAGCTACCAAGAAGCGAAAGCGCAGGAAGCGCAAACGGAAACGGCAAACCAAAGGCAAACCTGACAAGACAAGACCTAGGCATAACACGAAGCAACAGGCTCAGGACAGAGACAACTATCGACACTCTGGAGCACCAGGAATAATATTTGCGCCAAGGAGAGACAACAACGGACACTCTCACGAAACGAAGCCACAAGCGAAGCCGGAAACCAGACCAGCAACACCAAGACTGGAACAGGCAAAACAGACGCCAGAAGTGAAGAGTCCGAGCACGGAAAATATACCAGACTCTGCAATGAAACAGCCACAACAGGAAACGGCAAACAAGCATCATCGAGATGAGGAGGAAATAAACTACACTCCCAAGCGATGGAAGAAACAGGCACCACAAGGAACGAGTATAGTGCAACGACGACCAAGGCACATACCGAGACGGATGATCCCAGCACGGCAATTGTACCAGACATCCGAAGGCGAAACACAAGATGTAACAGGCAAGCATAGCCTAGACGAACAGGAGGAAATAAATGACTCTCCGAAACGTTGGAAGAAACAACCACCACAGAAGATACACCCACTGAGGCAAAACATGCCGGAAGATGAAGAACTCTGGCCATCACCAGAAGAAAACCCGGGCATGAAGTATAGGATACGACCACGAAAGACACGGTATCCAGAGAAGCCAGTGGCAGGCATTATACGACCGAGAACGGCATCGTTAATGCGAGGAGCTAGTCCCACACCGAAGCGTACAAGATGGGCAGACAACGAAAGCGATATCGAGATGCAAGACGAGCAGGAGACAACAGAAGACACTCCTATGCACGACATAGAGCCAGAAGACATTGAAAGTCTTAGGACGACCAACCAACCAGCTACCCTTACCAGAAAGGAAGAGCTCGCTGCAAAGCTAGAGCTAGACATCAATCGAAATTGGTCACCAAGGCAGCAGAACCAAGTCTCACAGCCTCTGAACAAAGCGAGTTCAGTATCCCAGCAGTATTCTCAACAAAAGGCAGCTGCAGAAGGACTACTAGGAACACAGAAACGAGATTGGCGAAAACTCCTACCAAAGGAAATAGAAGACTACGCAGATGTCTTTGATCCTGACAAGTCAAGAAGGTTACCCAAGCATACGAAATGGGATATGGCGATTAACCTCAAAGAAGGAGTACCATTACCGAAACCAAGGCCTATTATCAAGCTCACACGAGAAGAGCAGGCAGCACTCGATGCTTATGTCAAAGAGTTACTTGACAAAGGATGGATTGAAAAGGTTCAACCACATGAACCATGTCCGGTAGCAGCACCAGTCTTCTTTGTAGGAAAGAAAGACGGAGGAGCACGAGCAGTAACCGATTACCGAGACATCAACGACACGACAGTATCAGATCCATACCCGATACCGATCATGAGTGTTCTCCCAGAGAAACTGGAGAAAGGAAAATTCTTCTTTACACTCGACATGCGATCAGGTTACAACAACCTGCGAATCCGAGAAGGAGACGAGTGGAAGGCAGCATTCCGAGTTGGCAATGCAGTCTACAAGCCAAAGGTCATGATGTTTGGAATGAAGAACTCACCTGCAGTATTCCAACGATTCATGAATGACAACTTCGAATATTGGCTCAGGACAGAAGAAGCACTCAACTATTTGGACGACCTTATTGGTCAAGCACAAACTGAAGAGGAACATTGGAAACTCCTCAGGGCAATTCTACAGAAATGCCGAGAGCTCGACATTTACCTCAAAATCGAGAAATGTCACTTCCTCCAAACCCAGCTCGACTACTTGGGATTTGTAGTAGGAACGAAAGGCATCCAGATGGATCCTTATAAGCTCAAAGCTATTCACGAATGGCCAGTGCCAAAGACGAAACGACAAGTTCGAAAGTTCCAAGGATTTTGTAACTTCTACCGAAGATTCATCAGGAACTATGCCGATACATTCGCACCTATTGGCGACCTTATCAAAAAGGATCGCAAGTTCATATGGGCAGAGGCACAAGATAAGGCATTCGAAAGTATCAAGAAGGCATTCGAAACGGAAGTCGCATTGGCAATGCCAAAGCCAGACAAACCATATACATTGGAAACCGATGCATCCGATGTAGCGATTGGTGCAGTCTTACAACAAGAAGACAACCAAGGAGAACTGAGACCTTTGGGTTTCATGTCGAAAACTCTAACAAACACCCAACGAAACTATCCGACGCATGACAAAGAGATGCTAGCAATCATGGAAGCACTCAAGCATTGGAGACACCTATTGGAGGGAACCAAAGAACCAGTAACAATCCGAAGCGATCATGCAAACCTCCGATACTTCATGACAGCTCAGAATCTATCGAGACGTCAAGCAAGATGGGCACTAGAGTTATCACGATATAACTTCAAGATTCTCCATTGGCCAGGCAAGAAGAACCAAGCTGACGAGCTATCACGACGATCCGACTATATGCCAGAGGACAAGGACAACTTAGGAGTTACCTTATTACCTCCTGATACGATCAAGCAACAAACATTGCGACGCACAGAGATCAACGGTCTATACAAGCTAGAAACGGAAATGGTCACTATCTCTGATCCTATTATCCGAACGATCAAGAGGAACTACAATACCGAGGAGGCTAAGAAGGAAATTCAGGCGATCAAGCAGAGCAACGGCTACAGTTACAGGAACGGCTTGCACTACGTAACCAATGCATTATATATCCCGCCGTCCGCCAACCTACGAGCGTTGCTAATCCGAAGGCGCCATGATCACAAACTTGCAGGCCACCCAGGAGCAGAAAAGACCATAGAGCTTGTAAAGCGATCATACTATTGGCCGAAGATGGAAGAAATGATCCGAGCATATACCGCAACCTGCGACATATGTCAGCGTGCAAAACCGATTCGACAGTTTCGAAATCCGCCGCTCCAACCGTTGGAGGCACCACATCAACCATGGGAAACCATAACCTGTGACCTGATTACCGACTTACCAGTCAGCAATGAAGGCTACAGTGCGATACTCGTTATAGTGGACAAACTCACTAAAATGGGGAAGTTCATTCCTTGCCAAGGAATACCCAATGCTAAGCAGTTGGCACGTTTGTTCCGCCAACATGTCTTCAAATACTACGGGGCCCCTAAACGAGTAATCTCCGACCGAGGTAGCAACTTCACCGCGCAATTCCTCAAGGAGTTCTGCAGACTCATCGATGTCGATTGGAAAACTAGTACAGCGTATCATCCACAAACCGATGGTCAAACCGAGCGACTAAATCAAGAGCTTGAACAGTACTTACGCTGCTATGTGTCCTACCGACAAACAGATTGGGCAGAGTACATCGATATAGCAGAATTCGCCTACAACAACAGGAAGCACAGTACTACACATCAGTCACCATTCTATACACTGTATGGATGGCATCCTCACCTGGACGTTGCGGAGACCGGTGATTCAAACGTCCCAGAAGCAATAAATCACCTAGAGGAGCTTCGACAAGTACAGCAAGAAGCCTATAATTCGATTAGGCAAGCAAACGAGGCAATGAAGCTTTATGCAGACCTGCATCGAGGCAAACTGCCAGAGTACAAGCCAGGAGACGAAGTGTTACTAGACATGAGGAATCTCAGTCGATTGGAACCAACGAAGAAACTTGCAATGAAATGGGCAGGGCCTTATAAAGTCGAGAAGGCAGTCGGACAAGTGTCATTCAGATTACGCTTACCCGAAACCCTTCCGATCCACCCAGTGTTTCATGCGAGTCTTCTCAGGCCTTACAAACGAAAGGAATACCCTGGAAGACCCACTTTGGATGAACCACCACCTATTGAAGTGGAGGGAGAAGCAGAGTATGAAGTGGAGACGATTCATAACACAAGACGTCATCGGAGCAAGGTCCAATACCTTATCCAATGGAAAGGATACCAGGAGCGAACATGGGAGCCACTTGACAACCTCAAGAACTCCTATCAAATGATCGAAGTATTCCATAAAAAGTATCCTCAGGCAATCCAGCCACCGAACCTTAACCAATGGATCGCCGCACGAAAACGAATGAGGCAGTAGTTGCATCACATGCACTCCACCCGATGGAGCCGCTTATGGATCCACAATAGAGACGATGAGTAAGGTCCCCAATGACCTTACCAAGCGATGACATCAATGTGGCACACCAAAGCGAGAGCAGAGATAGAAGAATTAGGCAAGACATCGCCGACATACCAACAAGATGGTATAAAACATGGAGAACTTCGAGCTAAGGAACAACAACTCGAACCTCAACAGCTCTACTTCACTGCAGACGAACCACTACTCAGCTATGCCTATTTTCGACGAGCTACATGCATTCTGTCAACCAGAAGATGCACCAGAATGGACATTTACACTCAGGCCACCGACCGAACGTTATCAATGGCCACAGCTGTGCAACCGATTCAACGAAGAGAACTACGAAGATGAGATTGTACCCCTATGCCCAGGGAAGTACTTCGATGATCTATTCGACAAGTGGAACGCAATCCACCACAACCGAGACGAAATACCCCACCTTATGATGGCGAATCACTCAGACGAGTGGTTATTCAAACTCAGTAACCCTCGAGACGCAGCATTACGCCGACTCAATGATGATGCATTTCTAACCTACGCGATCGAACTCGAAACACAAGCATTACATCGAGGCAAGATCGACTTTAGGCACGAAACGACATACAAGAACATCATGGGCATCTATCATTCGGCAATTCAAATTTGCGCCTACCGACGAGACATGACTACCGCAATTCTTAACCGAATGATGCGATGGAGTCACTATCATCCGATGAGCATCGATGCGATGAAGTACATTATATACATAGCCGACCAGACGGGCTTCTATGCATCCCACACCATGCAGTTCATGACGGTACTCAACATGACGAAGTATTACGAAGGAACGAGATACCGAACGGTTATTGAAGCGAGGAACTCTACTACGGACGAGGTACCACTCGACAACATCGAGCACCACGTAGTCGAAGGCAAAGAGGTTAACTACGACCCTCATTACCTTATGGAACTCAACAACCGAGAGGAAGAAGCCAGAGAAAAACTACAGGCTACACGACACCCTTTGCTGGAAGATCTGATGATCTCAGTCTACCAGTACCCGAACGAACTCTACCAGCCGGACGAGATGCTTACTATGTCGGAACAGGAGGACATGTACATACACTCCGACGATACAGAGTCAAGTGAAGAAGGTGAAAGCAGGGAACTATATACCCCAGCGAACTCGGCCCAGACTACACCTGAGGCTGAAGAATCCGAAGATTTGTAAACAACTCTTTTTTTATGCAACCCCTTTCCCATATCGTGACCCGACATGGTCAATTATGCATTTCATTCTTACCTTATGATATTTATGGTCACATCCGACCAAATTATGCTTTATGCACCTCTCTATTTCACGCTTATTCGGCCAACCAGCACAAATGAAGCACTATGCAGAAGTGTCAAAGAACCTACAAGGGCCTAGACATTTTGTATATTGCGTCATTGTGCCGGCGCCGAATTGGCAGATTATGCCTACCTTTTATTATCCTCTATGCAACGGAGAAGCCAAAAAGGTTACGTGAAGTCACTCCCTTGCATTATGCTAGGATGTGCCTTCACGCTGAAAGGCACTCCAATTACACTCTTTCTTCGAAAAACTCCATTTGGGGGTTGAAGAGCCGTAGGTAAACACCTGGAACTTCACTCCCAAATTGGTATAAAACTTATTCATTAACGACTTAATGATTTTAATGACTTTATGATTTCTTTCTTATCACTTTCAATTGCGTCATATTCTTTACATGATGCACATTTCATATTCATATCCCTTCCCACCACCCTTTACAAGTCAATGTCTTCCCAGACACCCTTTTCACGACGTTCCTGCGAAGCAATACCTGCATTTTCGACGACTGGATCGATATCCTCAACGTCATAACCGAGCGCGAGGTGAACTCGAAGCGCGACAGTAGTAACATCGCGCTGGAACGATTGCATTTCGAAGTCGGCCTCCTAGAGGATGATTAACGACTTGAAACGGCACAGAGCATGCATCACTTACCTGAGCACGCCTCTTACGCTCCAAAATCCAATGATTTATGCCGAAGATCGCGACAATAACGATAAAAACAGTAGCAGCAGCGGCGACTTTCGACATTTTGGAGTAGAGATGATGATGGTTTGATAGCAAAAATCAACCATCACTGGGCGACCCTTTATCCGAGCTTTCTCACGGATTAGGATGAACATTTCTCCGAAAGTTCATCTTAGGGGGGGTGTAGTGAAAGGATCCGCTCAAAATCTCGCATCAGGATCGACACGATCAACAGATCTACACGATCAGCTTCCCAAACGCGACCGGTAACCAAGCCAGCTATCAAAGGCCCAAGCAATCGAGCGGCCTAGGCAACAGTAACCCGTTACCACCCGAGCGCTAGAAGCACCGAAGCGGATACGTAATCCCGCTAACAGCTAACACCGCCGACCGCCTATTACCGCGGACTACCACTCTAACGCCGCCGACCAAGCAACCAGAGCGACCTCGATCAAAAGAAGCGATCAAACTTCTTAGAAGTCCAGAAGCACAACTACTAAAGCCTAAACGCTAAAAAGGCTAAAGGCTAATAAGGTTTATGGAGACCTCACTGGCATTTCAGCACTGTCAAGTCTGTGCACGAGTTTACATGGTCCTTTATGAAGTATACTACTTAGTATGCACGGCAACAGTTGGTACGCGTGACTGTCACATCGAAACCGAGCGACACCTTCAGGATACAATGCATTCCAATCCACCAAGCCCAATAGTACCCAAGAAACGAGAGGAACTCACGATCACAACTCGAACCCCTCGAACTGCGAACCCGATAACTTGGAGAATGATTGGATGGTATAGACCGGAGTTGCACACACCATGTCCAGCATCTACGATACAGGCAAACCTTTATTTACCGAGAGATGCGAACCTGGAAACCAAGCAATTACAACTCCTTATACAACGAAGGATATGGCGCTACATTCGAGATATACGATACGAAGGCAAAGCATGGCTAGTCACCAGAACCCAGCAGAACCCACCAGCAGAGCTTATGCAGTTCATGATATGCCTTGGACCATACTCTACACCGACCCGACACCTTAACACTGACGTGCGAGTTATGCTTACCCTCGCTGGACCTCGAGATGAATTCCGAAGAATCACATACCGAGCAGCCTACATCGCTCCAAGAGCAAAGATGCCACTCAATGACGGCAATGACATCGTTATGGAGTACTGACAGTGGAGCATTCCATATCGGAGCACCACCTCTATTGTCTCAGTCAGCAACTCCAAAGAATTCTGTCATAGTGGAGACGACCTTACAAAGATTGGAGCAAAGTGGAGCAAAGCGCAGCAGGATGACAAAGGAACAGATGTAATGGTGGAGGAAAGTGGAGTAAAGTGGAGACAGGATGAGTAAGAAATAGGACGGAAAATGGAATATCTGGGAGCATAAATAGTTGTAGGATTAGGCCCTCATTTCCCCATCTTTCGATCCTCTTAACACACTGGTGTAAAGCTTGCCCTACAGCGAGCTATTACTGTGTGCTTTGTACTATCACGCCTCTTGGAAATCCCAATCTGCTTTACTATTACCTCGTATCTGAAAGCATCCATAACTCGGACCGCGACTAGGAAGGCTAGTAAAGGACCGCGTGGTACAGCCAGACGTGGGTAGATAAGATCACCTCTGCACAACACACCGCTGCTTAGGCAAAAGGATCAAACCGGTGTAACCCCGGGCCTACTCCCTAACAAAAAGTCTGTATAGTTTCGTCTAGCTGACATAGTGCTTGATTAGATTGTAAGAGTTGATATACAAGAACTGGACTAGATTTGTGCAATTGAACTATGTAAATAAATCTACACTGGTCTATTTACGCGTGTGAGCTATCGGGTTAGTATTTGACGGACTTACAGCCGTTTGCAAAAGTAATGAGAATCACATGATTTCACCACTTTTCTCGCCATGAGAGCCTCAAAACACAGATAAAATCATATCTCACCCAAATCTCAACAGTTTCACATCATCTAAGTTGCTAAATTCATCTTTTTGAAAGGGCTTTCGCTTAAAGAAAACTGTAGAGAAAATAAAGCGAAAAATGACCCTAAAATAGCGAAAATATCGGTTTTTGCCTCTTCCTTGCATGTGCAATTTTTTCTGTGATCCCTGCTGGTCCAGCACCTCCCCAAAGCTATCCAGAATGATAATATGATTATAAAATGAATTTACAGACTGAGTTTGAGTTGAATTGTGTACCAGAATGTGCTGCTTTGAGCCATGCCTGAATCACTCAAAACTCATCATTTCCCCCTAGCCTCCCAGGCTCCAGGAAAAATTCTTACAGGCCAGATTCATGCATGCCTCAAAGCAGCACATTCTGGTACACAATTCAACTCAAACTCAGTCTGTAAATTCATTTTATAATCATATTATCATTCTGGATAGCTTTGGGGAGGTGCTGGACCAGCAGGGATCACAGAAAAAATTGCACATGCAAGGAAGAGGCAAAAACCGATATTTTCGCCATTTTAGGGTCATTGTTTCTCTACAGTTTTCTTTAAGCGAAAGCCCTTTCGAAAAGATGAATTTAGCAACTTAGATGATGTGAAACCGTTGAGATTTGGGTGAGATATGATTTTATCTGTGTTTTGAGGCTCTCATGGCGAGAAAAGTGGTGAAATCATGTGATTCTCATTACTTTTGCAAACGGCTGTAACGGACTTAGATGCATTCTGACGCGTCGTCCTCTTGTCTTGTTGCCACCACCATCGTGCCACTTCATCCACCCCAAGCACCTACAAATCATCACCGTCCCTGCTTCATCCACCTCATCCACGACTATCTCAATATTTTGACGGCACTGTCACTGAGGCCGTCATCACTTCTCGGCTTACTTTAACGACTCGCAATGTTAGGCGGTGAAAGACGCCAGTATCATTGCTGGCATCAACGTCCTCCAAGTCATTGAGTCAACGACGGCTGCTATCGCGCAGGGTCTTGACAAGAAGGTCCAAGGCGAGCGCAATGTCCTTATTTCAGCCTTGGTGGAGGCACCTTCGACGTGTTGCTCTTGATCATTGAATAGGGTATCTTCGAAGTCAAGGCCACCGCGATCGACACTCAGCCGTCTTGTGTACCACTTTGTTCAGGAGTTCAAGCGCAAGAACAAGAAGAGTATGTATTTTTAATTCATTGCGATGATGCGCGATCACGGTATTGACTTAGATCTCTCATCGAACCTTCATGCTCTTCGCCGACTCCGTACCGCTTGCAGAGTGTGCGAAGCGTACACTTTCGTCGGCAGTGCAGACGACCATCGAGATTGACTCACTCTACGAGGGTATCGACTTCTACATCACGATTACCCGTGTACGATTCAGGGAGCCGTGCCAGGCCAGGATCTCTTCCATTCAACGCTTGGCCGTCTATGCCATCACATTCAGGAGGACCCGGTCTACTAGGCCTTCTCAATGCGTGGCAATCTGCTCCGCCCGTCTTGAGTCATCCTCCGAGATCAGGGAAGTCCGATTACGGTGAGGGTGAATATGCTGAGAAAGCACGGGAGAGGAGGTTACGAGATCGATTACGAAAATGGGAACGAGACGAGCCCGCTTTTTACGACGAGATGCCGAGATCACCATATGCCGGCGAGACAATGCAGGAAGGGAGTGAACGCCCTGGCTTCGTCCTGCTTGGTTCTCCCTTCCCAAATATTCCGACTGGGCCTCCTGGCAACCTACTGTCTGCCCTACAAAATCGTGTAAATGGACACGGCGAAGACTCCGAAGACAGCTCTCAGTTCTTCCGCTTGTCTGAGCTTGTTCCTTCGGTTCGCAACCATGGGATGGAGAGACAGTCTCGAACATCACGAAGGAGGGAAATCAACGAGCTTACTATGCTCATGGCCCTTCACGCCATTGGTGGGAGGGTGGAGACCAGATTTGCTCTGCCCGAACCATCCTCGGATGCAGAAAGTACCTCTGAGTCCGATAACAAAGCAGATCAAGAGTTTCATAATGCCGTGAAATTGTGGGAAGAGTGGGGAAGGTCTGTCGAAGCATGTAAGAATGTTAAGGATATCGCAGATCGCGCTGTTGCGACTGTTGTCGCACAGGACATGCCTCACTCTAAACCCCCGTTGGATACGACCATAATTCCATGGTCTGCAGTGGTTTTGGCTTGGGCTGCACGTTCGTCGATTCGGGAAACTCGAAAAGCATGGCTTCAGGAATCAGCGGGCAAGGGCGTTAAACATGCCTTTACTGACGACTTAGATGACGAGTCTTCACCTATTCGTGATTCGGACGAGGTCATACAACGTGTTAAAGAGGATGCGGTTTTGACCTCGCATGAGCAGCGACTGCTTGGTTGTATTGTTGATGCTGGTGAGTCAACTCATTTTCTCATTTAATGATAATTTATTTAAGTCTGTCGAGAAGATTATCCGGGACTCCAAGATTGACAAGTCCAAAGTGAGCTTGGTGATGCAG
The DNA here is from genome assembly GCA_033182465.1 of Sanghuangporus weigelae. NCBI lineage: Eukaryota > Fungi > Basidiomycota > Agaricomycetes > Hymenochaetales > Hymenochaetaceae > Sanghuangporus > Sanghuangporus weigelae. The sequence goes on along the minus strand of CP137327.1, from coordinate 165,238 downwards.
TTGCGACTTGCGTGGCTGACGTAGTTTCGCAATCGCTTCCTTAGCATATTCATGAGAATGAGAAGGTACCTGATGAGTTCTCTTCGACTTCATGCAACTAGTCTTCTGTCAGGCTTACCTCGGTAATTTGGACTCTCTCCTCCTTTCTGGTGCTGGCTCTTGTTGTCTGGGCTCAAACTCCAAAGCTTTCTTTGACCCACTGAGCTAATGAGATGGTTTCCGTCATCTCAATGTGCTGCTAACTTATACTCGACTATCCTGTAATGTACCATTCTAGTCAAATGAAAATATAATGCAGTTATTGGAGTTACATTGGTATAATGTGTCGTATGAATATAGAATAGTCTTCTACAATCTAATAGTATATTATATAGCCTCATAAGCACCCGTCTCTCTTGTGTCTAGTTATCAGTCTCTTGAGAACTGCTTAGGTTCAACAAGTACTTCAACATATTTATAAGCGCAGATCGCTCAACTACATTTTTATTAGACACTTCATTGTATTTAAGCGTCGATCAGTAATGTACAAATTCAATTGTCTTTGATCGTCATACAGATACCAATTACTCTCACAAATTTTCATGTGTCGTTAATCACCTTACATTACTGTTACTATATTATCAGATCAGGACTTCTTAAATAAGCAATTTCGGCAATTCTCCCTCTTGTTGCTCTTATATACCCTTGTGTTAGGGAGTAGGCCCGGGGTTACACCGGTTCGATCCTTTTGCCTAAGCAGCGATATGTTGTGCAAAGGTGATCTTATCTACCCACGTCTGGCTGTACCACGCGGTCCCTTACTAGCCTTCTTAGTCGCGGTCCGAGTTATGGATACTTTCAGATACGAGGTGATAGTAAAGCAGATTGGGATTTCCAAGAGGCGTGATAGTACAAAGCACACAGTAATAGCTCGCTGTAGGGCAAGCTTTACACCAGTGTGTTAAGAGGATCGAAAGATGGGGAAATGAGGGCCTAATCCTACAACTATTTATGCTCCCAGATATTCCATTTTCCGTCCTATTTCTTACTCATCCTGTCTCCACTTTACTCCACTTTTCTCCACCATTACATCTGTTCCTTTGTCATCCTGTTGCGCTTCGCTCCACTTTGCTCCAATCTCTGTAAGGTCGTCTCCACTATGACAGAATTCTTTGGAGTTGCTGACTGAGACAATAGAGGTGGTGCTCCGATATGGAATGCTCCACTGTCAGTACTCCATAACGATGTTATTGCCGTCATTGAGTGGCATCTTTGCTCTTGGAGCGATGTAGGCTGCTCGGTATGTGATTCTTCGGAATTCATCTCGAGGTCCAGCGAGGGTAAGCATAACTCGCACGTCAGTGTTAAGGTGTCGGGTCGGTGTAGAGTATGGTCCAAGGCATATCATGAACTGCATAAGCTCTGCTGGTGGGTTCTGCTGGGTTCTGGTGACTAGCCATGCTTTGCCTTCGTATCGTATATCTCGAATGTAGCGCCATATCCTCCGTTGTATAAGGAGTTGTAATTGCTTGGTCTCCAGGTTCGCATCTCTCGGTAAATAAAGGTTTGCCTGTATCGTAGATGCTGGACATGGTGTGTGCAACTCCGGTCTATACCATCCAATCATTCTCCAAGTTATCGGGTTCGCAGTTCGAGGGGTCCGAGTTGTGATCGTGAGTTCCTCTCGTTTCTTGGGTACTATTGGGCTTGGTGGATTGGAATGCATTGTATCCTGAAGGTGTCGCTCGGTTTCGATGTGACAGTCACGCGTACCAACTGTTGCCGTGCATACTAAGTAGTATACTTCATAAAGGACCATGTAAACTCGTGCACAGACTTGACAGTGCTGAAATGCCAGTGAGGTCTCCATAAACCTTATTAGCCTTTAGCCTTTTAGCGTTTAGGCTTTAGTAGTTGTGCTTCTGGACTTCTAAGAAGTTTGATCGCTTCTTTTGATCGAGGTCGCTCTGGTTGCTTGGTCGGCGGCGTTAGAGTGGTAGTCCGCGGTAATAGGCGGTCGGCGGTGTTAGCTGTTAGCGGGATTACGTATCCGCTTCGGTGCTTCTAGCGCTCGGGTGGTAACGGGTTACTGTTGCCTAGGCCGCTCGATTGCTTGGGCCTTTGATAGCTGGCTTGGTTACCGGTCGCGTTTGGAAAGCTGATCGTGTAGCTCTGTTGATCGTGTCGATCCTGATGCGAGATTTTGAGCGGATCCTTTCACTACACCCCCCCTAAGATGAACTTTCGGAGAAATGTTCATCCTAATCCGTGAGAAAGCTCGGATAAAGGGTCGCCTAGTGATGGTTGATTTTTGCTATCAAACCATCATCATCTCTGCTCCAAAATGTCGAAAGTCGCCGCTGCTGTTACTGTTTTTGTCGTTATTGTCGCGATTTTCGGCCTAAATCATTGGATTTTGGAGCGTAAGAGGCGTGCTCAGGTAAGTGATGCATGCTCTGTGCCGTTTCGAGTTGTTAATCATCCTCTAGGAGGCTGACTTCGAAATGCAATCGTTCCAGCGCGATGTTACTACTGTCGCGCTTCGAGTTCACCTCGCGCTCGGTTATGACGTTGAGGATATCGATCCAGTCGTCGAAAATGCAGGTATTGCTTCGCAGGAACGTCGTGAAAAGGGTGTCTGGGAAGACATTGACTTGTAAAGGGTGGTGGGAAGGGATATGAATATGAAATGTGCATCATGTAAAGAATATGACGCAATTGAAAGTGATAAGAAAGAAATCATAAAGTCGTTAATGAATAAGTTTTATACCAATTTGGGAGTGAAGTTCCAGGTGTTTACCTACGGCTCTTCAACCCCCAAATGGAGTTTTTCGAAGAAAGAGTGTAATTGGAGTGCCTTTCAGCGTGAAGGCACATCCTAGCATAATGCAAGGGAGTGACTTCACGTAACCTTTTTGGCTTCTCCGTTGCATAGAGGATAATAAAAGGTAGGCATAATCTGCCAATTCGGCGCCGGCACAATGACGCAATATACAAAATGTCTAGGCCCTTGTAGGTTCTTTGACACTTCTGCATAGTGCTTCATTTGTGCTGGTTGGCCGAATGAGCGTGAAATAACGAGGTGCATAAAGCATAATTTGGTCGGATGTGACCATAAATACCATAGGGTAAGAATAAAATGCATAATTGACCATGTCGGGTCACGATATGGGAAAGGGGTTGCATAAAAGAAGAGTTGTTTACAAATCTTCGGATTCTTCAGCCTCAGGTGTAGTCTGGGCCGAGTTCGCTGGGGTATCTAGTTCCCTGCTTTCACCTTCTTCGCTTGACTCTGTGTCGTCGGAATGTATGTACATGTCCTCCTGTTCTGACATCGTAAGCATCTCGTCCGGCTGGTAGAGTTCGCTCGGGTACTGGTAGACTGAGATCATCAGATCTTCCAGCAATGGGTGTCGTGTAGCCTGTAGTTTCTCTCTGGCTTCTTCCTCTCGGTTGTTGAGTTCCATAAGGTAATGAGGGTCGTAGTTAACCTCTTTGCCTTCGACTACGTGGTGCTCTATGGCATCGAGTGGTAGCTCGTCCGTAGTAGAGTTCCTCGCTTCAATAACCGTTCGGTATCTCGTTCCTTCGTAATACTTCGTCATGTTGAGTACCGTCATGAACTGCATGGTGTGGGATGCGTAGAAGCCCGTCTGGTCGGCTATGTATATGATGTACTTCATCGCATCGATGCTCATTGGATGATAGTGACTCCATCGCATCATTCGGTTAAGAATTGCGGTAGTCATGTCTCGTCGGTAGGCGCAAATTTGAATTGCCGAATGATAGATGCCCATGATGTTCTTGTATGTCGTTTCGTGCCTAAAGTCGATCTTGCCTCGGTGTAATGCTTGTGTTTCGAGTTCGATCGCATAGGTTAGAAATGCATCATCATTGAGTCGGCGTAATGCTGCGTCTCGAGGGTTACTGAGTTTGAATAGCCACTCGTCTGAGTGATTCGCCATCATAAGATGGGGTATTTCGTCTCGGTTGTGGTGGACTGCGTTCCACTTGTCAAATAGATCGTCGAAGTACTTTCCTGGGCATAGGGGTACGATTTCGTCTTCGTAGTTCTCTTCGTTGAATCGGTTGCACAGCTGTGGCCATTGATAACGTTCGGTCGGTGGCCTGAGTGTAAATGTCCATTCTGGTGCATCTTCTGGTTGACAGAATGCATGTAGCTCGTCGAAAATAGGCATAGCTGAGTAGTGGTTCGTCTGCAGTGAAGTAGAGCTGTTGAGATTCGAGTTGTTGTTCCTTAGCTCGAAGTTCTCCACGTTTTATACCATCTTGTTGGTATGTCGGCGATGTCTTGCCTAATTCTTCTATCTCTGCTCTCGCTTTGGTGTGCCACATTGATGTCATCGCTTGGTAAGGTCATTGGGGACCTTACTCATCGTCTCTATTGTGGATCCATAAGCGGCTCCATCGGGTGGAGTGCATGTGATGCAACTATTGCCTCATTCGTTTTCGTGCGGCGATCCATTGGTTAAGGTTCGGTGGCTGGATTGCCTGAGGATACTTTTTATGGAATGCTTCGATCATTTGATAGGAGTTCTTGAGGTTGTCAAGTGGCTCCCATGTTCGCTCCTGGTATCCTTTCCATTGGATAAGGTATTGGACCTTGCTCCGATGACGTCTTGTGTTATGAATTGTCTCCACTTCGTACTCTGCTTCTCCCTCCACTTCAATAGGTGGTGGTTCATCCAAAGTGGGTCTTCCAGGGTATTCCTTTCGTTTGTAAGGCCTGAGAAGACTCGCATGAAACACTGGGTGGATCGGAAGGGTTTCGGGTAAGCGTAATCTGAATGACACTTGTCCGACTGCCTTCTCGACTTTATAAGGCCCTGCCCATTTCATTGCAAGTTTCTTCGTTGGTTCCAATCGACTGAGATTCCTCATGTCTAGTAACACTTCGTCTCCTGGCTTGTACTCTGGCAGTTTGCCTCGATGCAGGTCTGCATAAAGCTTCATTGCCTCATTCGCTTGCCTAATCGAATTATAGGCTTCTTGCTGTACTTGTCGAAGCTCCTCTAGGTGATTTATTGCTTCTGGGACGTTTGAATCACCGGTCTCCGCAACGTCCAGGTGAGGATGCCATCCATACAGTGTATAGAATGGTGACTGATGTGTAGCACTGTGCTTCCTGTTGTTGTAGGCGAATTCTGCTATATCGATGTACTCTGCCCAATCTGTTTGTCGGTAGGACACATAGCAGCGTAAGTACTGTTCAAGCTCTTGATTTAGTCGCTCGGTTTGACCATCGGTTTGTGGATGATACGCTGTACTAGTTTTCCAATCGACATCGATGAGTCTGCAGAACTCCTTGAGGAATTGCGCGGTGAAGTTGCTACCTCGGTCGGAGATTACTCGTTTAGGGGCCCCGTAGTATTTGAAGACATGTTGGCGGAACAAACGTGCCAACTGCTTAGCATTGGGTATTCCTTGGCAAGGAATGAACTTCCCCATTTTAGTGAGTTTGTCCACTATAACGAGTATCGCACTGTAGCCTTCATTGCTAACTGGTAAGTCGGTAATCAGGTCACAGGTTATGGTTTCCCATGGTTGATGTGGTGCCTCCAACGGTTGGAGCGGCGGATTTCGAAACTGTCGAATCGGTTTTGCACGCTGACATATGTCGCAGGTTGCGGTATATGCTCGGATCATTTCTTCCATCTTCGGCCAATAGTATGATCGCTTTACAAGCTCTATGGTCTTTTCTGCTCCTGGGTGGCCTGCAAGTTTGTGATCATGGCGCCTTCGGATTAGCAACGCTCGTAGGTTGGCGGACGGCGGGATATATAATGCATTGGTTACGTAGTGCAAGCCGTTCCTGTAACTGTAGCCGTTGCTCTGCTTGATCGCCTGAATTTCCTTCTTAGCCTCCTCGGTATTGTAGTTCCTCTTGATCGTTCGGATAATAGGATCAGAGATAGTGACCATTTCAGTTTCTAGCTTGTATAGACCGTTGATCTCTGTGCGTCGCAATGTTTGTTGCTTGATCGTATCAGGAGGTAACAAGGTAACTCCTAAGTTGTCCTTGTCCTCTGGCATATAGTCGGATCGTCGTGATAGCTCGTCAGCTTGGTTCTTCTTGCCTGGCCAATGGAGAATCTTGAAGTTATATCGTGATAACTCTAGTGCCCATCTTGCTTGACGTCTCGATAGATTCTGAGCTGTCATGAAGTATCGGAGGTTTGCATGATCGCTTCGGATTGTTACTGGTTCTTTGGTTCCCTCCAATAGGTGTCTCCAATGCTTGAGTGCTTCCATGATTGCTAGCATCTCTTTGTCATGCGTCGGATAGTTTCGTTGGGTGTTCGTTAGAGTTTTCGACATGAAACCTAAAGGTCTCAGTTCTCCTTGGTTGTCTTCTTGTTGTAAGACTGCACCAATCGCTACATCGGATGCATCGGTTTCCAATGTATGTGGTTTGTCTGGCTTTGGCATTGCCAATGCGACTTCCGTTTCGAATGCCTTCTTGATACTTTCGAATGCCTTATCTTGTGCCTCTGCCCATATGAACTTGCGATCCTTTTTGATAAGGTCGCCAATAGGTGCGAATGTATCGGCATAGTTCCTGATGAATCTTCGGTAGAAGTTACAAAATCCTTGGAACTTTCGAACTTGTCGTTTCGTCTTTGGCACTGGCCATTCGTGAATAGCTTTGAGCTTATAAGGATCCATCTGGATGCCTTTTGTTCCTACTACAAATCCCAAGTAGTCGAGCTGGGTTTGGAGGAAGTGACATTTCTCGATTTTGAGGTAAATGTCGAGCTCTCGGCATTTCTGTAGAATTGCCCTGAGGAGTTTCCAATGTTCCTCTTCAGTTTGTGCTTGACCAATAAGGTCGTCCAAATAGTTGAGTGCTTCTTCTGTCCTGAGCCAATATTCGAAGTTGTCATTCATGAATCGTTGGAATACTGCAGGTGAGTTCTTCATTCCAAACATCATGACCTTTGGCTTGTAGACTGCATTGCCAACTCGGAATGCTGCCTTCCACTCGTCTCCTTCTCGGATTCGCAGGTTGTTGTAACCTGATCGCATGTCGAGTGTAAAGAAGAATTTTCCTTTCTCCAGTTTCTCTGGGAGAACACTCATGATCGGTATCGGGTATGGGTCTGATACTGTCGTGTCGTTGATGTCTCGGTAATCGGTTACTGCTCGTGCTCCTCCGTCTTTCTTTCCTACAAAGAAGACTGGTGCTGCTACCGGACATGGTTCATGTGGTTGAACCTTTTCAATCCATCCTTTGTCAAGTAACTCTTTGACATAAGCATCGAGTGCTGCCTGCTCTTCTCGTGTGAGCTTGATAATAGGCCTTGGTTTCGGTAATGGTACTCCTTCTTTGAGGTTAATCGCCATATCCCATTTCGTATGCTTGGGTAACCTTCTTGACTTGTCAGGATCAAAGACATCTGCGTAGTCTTCTATTTCCTTTGGTAGGAGTTTTCGCCAATCTCGTTTCTGTGTTCCTAGTAGTCCTTCTGCAGCTGCCTTTTGTTGAGAATACTGCTGGGATACTGAACTCGCTTTGTTCAGAGGCTGTGAGACTTGGTTCTGCTGCCTTGGTGACCAATTTCGATTGATGTCTAGCTCTAGCTTTGCAGCGAGCTCTTCCTTTCTGGTAAGGGTAGCTGGTTGGTTGGTCGTCCTAAGACTTTCAATGTCTTCTGGCTCTATGTCGTGCATAGGAGTGTCTTCTGTTGTCTCCTGCTCGTCTTGCATCTCGATATCGCTTTCGTTGTCTGCCCATCTTGTACGCTTCGGTGTGGGACTAGCTCCTCGCATTAACGATGCCGTTCTCGGTCGTATAATGCCTGCCACTGGCTTCTCTGGATACCGTGTCTTTCGTGGTCGTATCCTATACTTCATGCCCGGGTTTTCTTCTGGTGATGGCCAGAGTTCTTCATCTTCCGGCATGTTTTGCCTTAGTGGATGTATCTTCTGTGGTGGTTGTTTCTTCCAACGTTTCGGAGAGTCATTTATTTCCTCCTGTTCGTCTAGGCTATGCTTGCCTGTTATCTCTTCTGTTTCGCCTTCGGATGTCTGGTACAATTGCCGTGCTGGGATCATCCGTCTCGGTATGTGCCTTGGTCGTCGTTGCACTATACTCGTTCCTTGTGGTGCCTGTTTCTTCCATCGCTTGGGAGTGTAGTTTATTTCCTCCTCATCTCGATGATGCTTGTTTGCCGTTTCCTGTTGTGGCTGTTTCGTTGCAGAGTCTGGTATATTTTCCGTGCTCGGACTCTTCACTTCTGGCGTCTGTTTTGCCTGTTCCAGTCTTGGTATTGCTGGTCTGGTTTCCGGCTTCGCTTGTGGTTTCGTTTCGTGAGAGTGTCCGTTGTTGTCTCTCCTTGGCGCAAATATTATTCCTGGTGCTCCAGAGTGTCGATAGTTGTCTCTGTCCTGAGCCTGTTGCTTCGTGTTATGCCTAGGTCTTGTCTTGTCAGGTTTGCCTTTCGTTTGCCGTTTCCGTTTGCGCTTCCTGTGCCTTCGCTTCTTGGTAGCTCGTATGACGTTGAGCTCGAATGGTATCGAATTACCATTCCGATTCCATACTTGATTCTTCCAATCAATTTCGGGATTGACTTTGGCCAAATAGTCAATTCCTAGGATCACTTGATCCTGTCCTGTGGTTGCTACTGCCAACGTTTGTGGCTGCGGTCTAGGTCCATCAAAAATTAATGTGTAGACCTCGTGCGTGATTGCTCCTCCTTGGTTGGGACTTCCATCCGCATTATTCAAAGGTCGAGGGTGATCAAGCCTCTTTTTGAATAGGCTGTAGTGTCGTACCAAGTTGGGGTGTATCGTGCTGCATGTAGCTCCGGAATCGATTAACGCTTTGACTGCTAGGGTCTTTGTTCCAACCTTCACTCGAATAGGTAATCGGGGATGCAATGCTTGTATTGGCAATCGCTTATTGTACATCGCTTCACTGGGCTTGAACCCAGGAGGTTTGAAACACTGGTTGTTGAAACCTTTCTCGTCACCCTTGTTACACTCACATCGCGCAGTCTCGTTCGATGGAGGTCTTAATCTTTTCCCTGTTGCTCTTTACTTGCTAGGGATTTGCGAATGTTGTTTCGGTATTCTTCGTCATGCTTGCAAGTCCATCCTGCTGATTCATCGCCTTTAGCCCATGCTACATGATCGTAGTGGACTGGCCTTCGGCAGTGTGGATCGGGACATGTTTCCTTGAAATCGATTGTTCGTGTTGTCATCGTCCTCCGTTTTACACCATTAGTCTTCTTCGGCCGCTTAGAGGAAGAACCCTTTTGCTTCCTTGGTGCCTTGCAATCCTTTGCGTAATGTCCTGACTTTTCACAGTTGTAGCATTTGCCTCCCTTCTTCGGCAAGCCTCGGAGTGCATCTACATCCATGGCGTCTGGATCTCGTTTCGTTGTTTGTACTGGTGGTCGGAAAGATGACTGTCCATTCGATTTGAATCTTGGGGTATATGTTTGACTACCCATGAGCCTTTGCCTGGCATCAGAGTTTGCTAGGTTGCTTGTCCATTCCATCCATGCATCGAGGTCGTTCTTCTCGAAAGCGTCGGGTTGTACAGATTCGACTCGTCGTTTGACCCACATGTCTAGTCCTTTGACATAGATGTACTTGAGCATCTGCTTATCCATCGTGTCTGGTGCTCGTGCTTTGAGTCGTCGGAATTCGTCGTTGTACGCCCTAATGCTTGCTCCTTTCTGCTGGATGCATAGTAGTTGGAATAGGGCTTCCTGTTCTCCAATGATCGGATGTCCTGCTCGGATCCTCATCCAGTTCAGCATGTCCTTGAGTGATGCGAACATTCCATTTGTTGCAGCGATAATCGCAGGTACTGGTTTCAGTTTCCCATTGGCATCGAATGATGTTAGGGTATTCTTCTCTGCAAACCAATCGTAGCTGTCGCCTTCTAGTGCCGCAAATAGGCTCTTTGCGATCTCCTCCTCATCCTTGACTCCATGCTGTGCCAGCTTCGAGATACATCGACTAATCCACAGATCAATATCTTCGCTTCGCTTGCCATAGTACTTCGGAAGCTTGATGCTGTGTTTAGAGAGTTGTGTCTGAAGAGTCTGTAGTTGCTGCTCCAGTGCTTGCACCTTCTGGTCGGTTGTCGACATGATCGTAAGTGCTTATGGGCACTGCTGGTGGTGAATAGGATGGTGGTGGTGGATTCTCTGGCGCTTGGGTTGCTACTGAACCACTTGCTGGTACTGCAGGTACTGTTGGTACTTGGATGATAACCGTTCGAGGTGGGGTTCTGAGTAAGAATGGCCTTCGTGATGCTTCTTCGTCTGAGGACACTGATTCGTCAGAACTCTGTTCCTGTTGGGCTCTCTCTCTTGGTAGAAAGTATTCCCAGCGTTGTGCTGCCTGAGCTACTTCTCGAATTCGTTGAGCGTGTTCGAGTATGTTCCTCGAGGTAGTTTCGGTTGTCTGTACCGATGTGAGTATAGCTGCGTAGGTGCGTTGACTCGACTCGATTGTTTGTCCTAGTTGGAGTAGGGCTTCTCGCAGGTTATGGATGTCTTGAACAATCCTTGGTTGATCTAGAGCTGTCCTGTTAAGCTCTCCGACTCTTGTCTCGATTGTCTGTAGTTGTTGTTCCTGAGCAGTAATCCTGTTTCGGATAGCGTTGAGCTCTCGGTCAAGTACTCCGTTTCCTTCTATGACCCGTTGATTGAGTGCCCCTGCTGCTCGATCCAATTCCAGAGTATATCTCTCTAGAGCTGCTACCTGTGCTCCAATTCTTCGAGTAGTTGTTTCGAGTGCTTCGAATCGATCTCCTACTGCTGTCGCGTATGCTCCGGTTGGTAGACTGTTTGACTGCCCCGTGTTTGCAGTTCGTTCTTCCAGTCTTTCAACCCTTTCTTGTAGCCTTCTGATCACTGGTGGATACAATATGCTGTGGTTCGTTGTCGCGTATAGTATGTCGTGATCGCTTTCCAGACTACGTAGCCTGTTGGTGATATGTTGAACTCGTTCGTCGAGGGATCTAGGTGTGAACCTCGTTTGATTATCGTTCGCCCGTTCGTTCGTTCGATGACCGTTACTTCTGTTGTTGGCGTTTCCTGATCGGTTCATGAACTTCGTTTCTCGCCTGATGCTTCAGGGTTATTGTTCCTTGGTGCTGTTAACCAAGTAGTTCCTTTCTCGTCGAATGTAGCAATAGTGGAAGGGACTGCTGCTACTTTCGTGGTTGTTGTTTGCGTGCTCCCAACTGCAGGGCTACCAGATGCCTTTGCTATTAGGTACACTTCGTCGTTGTAGGGGTTATGATAGTAGATATGTGATTTAAGTGAATCGGGTTTGTCGTTCTCCAGGATGTGCACTTGTCCTGAGGATTCGATATGGGTACTAGTCTCGAAACTAGTGACGTCGATAGGGACTTGAGGTCGACGGTCCTCGCCTCGATAGAACACTAGCCAAGAACCTTGCCCGTGAGAGGTGGTGGTAAAACTAGCGAGTGATCTTTCGATCCAATGTTAGGGAGTAGGCCCGGGGTTACACCGGTTCGATCCTTTTGCCTAAGCAGCGATATGTTGTGCAAAGGTGATCTTATCTACCCACGTCTGGCTGTACCACGCGGTCCCTTACTAGCCTTCTTAGTCGCGGTCCGAGTTATGGATACTTTCAGATACGAGGTGATAGTAAAGCAGATTGGGATTTCCAAGAGGCGTGATAGTACAAAGCACACAGTAATAGCTCGCTGTAGGGCAAGCTTTACACCAGTGTGTTAAGAGGATCGAAAGATGGGGAAATGAGGGCCTAATCCTACAACTATTTATGCTCCCAGATATTCCATTTTCCGTCCTATTTCTTACTCATCCTGTCTCCACTTTACTCCACTTTTCTCCACCATTACATCTGTTCCTTTGTCATCCTGTTGCGCTTTGCTCCACTTTGCTCCAATCTCTGTAAGGTCGTCTCCACTATGACAGAATTCTTTGGAGTTGCTGACTGAGACAATAGAGGTGGTGCTCCGATATGGAATGCTCCACTGTCAGTACTCCATAACGATGTTATTGCCGTCATTGAGTGGCATCTTTGCTCTTGGAGCGATGTAGGCTGCTCGGTATGTGATTCTTCGGAATTCATCTCGAGGTCCAGCGAGGGTAAGCATAACTCGCACGTCAGTGTTAAGGTGTCGGGTCGGTGTAGAGTATGGTCCAAGGCATATCATGAACTGCATAAGCTCTGCTGGTGGGTTCTGCTGGGTTCTGGTGACTAGCCATGCTTTGCCTTCGTATCGTATATCTCGAATGTAGCGCCATATCCTCCGTTGTATAAGGAGTTGTAATTGCTTGGTCTCCAGGTTCGCATCTCTCGGTAAATAAAGGTTTGCCTGTATCGTAGATGCTGGACATGGTGTGTGCAACTCCGGTCTATACCATCCAATCATTCTCCAAGTTATCGGGTTCGCAGTTCGAGGGGTCCGAGTTGTGATCGTGAGTTCCTCTCGTTTCTTGGGTACTATTGGGCTTGGTGGATTGGAATGCATTGTATCCTGAAGGTGTCGCTCGGTTTCGATGTGACAGTCACGCGTACCAACCGTTGCCGTGCATACTAAGTAGTATACTTCATAAAGGACCATGTAAACTCGTGCACAGACTTGACAGTGCTGAAATGCCAGTGAGGTCTCCATAAACCTTATTAGCCTTTAGCCTTTTAGCGTTTAGGCTTTAGTAGTTGTGCTTCTGGACTTCTAAGAAGTTTGATCGCTTCTTTTGATCGAGGTCGCTCTGGTTGCTTGGTCGGCGGCGTTAGAGTGGTAGTCCGCGGTAATAGGCGGTCGGCGGTGTTAGCTGTTAGCGGGATTACGTATCCGCTTCGGTGCTTCTAGCGCTCGGGTGGTAACGGGTTACTGTTGCCTAGGCCGCTCGATTGCTTGGGCCTTTGATAGCTGGCTTGGTTACCGGTCGCGTTTGGAAAGCTGATCGTGTAGCTCTGTTGATCGTGTCGATCCTGATGCGAGATTTTGAGCGGATCCTTTCACCTTGTAAGCTAGTCTTAGAGTTTAGACTTTTTCCTGATGTCATTCCAAGAGGGTTTGTCAATGGTCTCATGCACACATACTAAGACACCAGTTCGGAGTTCCCGCATTGCGTGATGATGCGTCAAGATGGGTTAAGAGTCCACGATGATGGGAGATTGGTGGAGAGATGAAGAGAAAACAGAACCACATACTATGTGTCGCGTGACTTGCGTCCAAAGCCTTCCATAAACATTGAAAGTACGCAGAATGAATAGTAGAATGGGCTAATAGTTAACATGTATATTAGATGGAGAGAAAGTAATAGTAACAGTACATGATTTGCTACGCAACAAGAGCTGAATAGAAGGCATATGAGGGACAGAATAGGTATTAGGCTCTTCTAACCCTAAGGTGGGCTAATGGTGTAGTTGGTTTATCACGCTCGCTTAGCACCGGTCTTTGACTTGTTTGCAATTGCGAGAGGGGTCCGGTTCAATTCCGGATTAGTCCAGTATTTTATGTACTCTTTAATTTTTGTCTTTATTCAAAATCCATGTTCATGCGCACGCATAAACTTAGCAAGTTTGCGATGCCGAGAAGTTTTTTTTTATGCACACTTGTGAGATATGGTTATGTACTTTAAGTGAATTGTTGACTGAGCTATCGATTCTCTGATTCTGAAACTCTCTCTCGAAGGCTGAGGGACGACGAGCTGAGAAAGTTCATGACTCCATATATATGCAGCACAAAAGATTCAATCGGCGGCTGTCGAACTCCGTTCGTTGTAGTTCGATCTTCAGATTCGCGACTCTTCAAAGAGTTAGACATATATACGTAGTACACGAGGACGGTAGAATACTTTGGGATTTCCGATGGAAGAAGAAAGAAGGAAGGAAGGAAGGAAGGGAGAGTGAAATACAAGGCATATAGATTACTTTCGTTAATTCAGTGTTTCGTGTTTGAATCATTTCGTTCGGGGGCTTGAAGTTGTCTTACAGAAAGTCTCGTCGTTGGCGTGGACCACCAGCGTGGACGGGGTGAAGGGAAAGAACAGAGGAAATGGAAAGCGGAGACATAAGTTGAAAGGTGGAAGAGGTCATGAACGGCATTAAGGAGGAAAGGAAGCATGAAACCTGGACGATGCCAAAGAGAAGAGAGTGCGTACATAGGAATAATAACTAATTGGCCATCGAAACGCCTTCATTCCTTCACCTCCACCTCATGCTCATGATGCTTCTTCACGCGATCCACGAGCTTGCCAAACGGTCCCGGGTGATGATGCTCGCCGCCGGGGAACTCTCCGCCTGCGCCGCGTCCGCGACTAGCGCTACGCGGGCCTCCGCCCCTGCTCGCGCTGCGATCGCGAATGTTGCCTGCACCGCCGCGTCCGTAGCTGATGATTCCCGTGCCTTCGCCCTCCTCGTGTCCCTCGTGAATGTGCTCGACGGGTGGGGAGGAGAGCGTGGTGACATTTGCGAGCCCGCCGCGCCCTGAGCTGTGCAGCTCGCCCGGGTGGTGTGCATCTGGGGAGCGGGCGCGCCGCTCGAGCTCGTCGACGGTTTCTTCTTGAAGAGGCTCGGCGGTTATGTTGCCTGCGCCGCCTCGGCCCGTGGAATGGAGTGCTATATGATGAATGTATTGAATTAAAACCGGTGATGTGATGAGAGCGAGGTGCGTACCGCGACCACGGGATAGGGACCTATCGACTCCTGGAGAGAGGGAACGCTCGCGAGATTGGGAGTGCTCAGGAGTTGTCTTGATGTTCCCTGCACCGCCTCTACCAGTGGACTGAGAAGTAATATCTATCAGCCAAATATCTTGGCGACGAGTAAGAGTGTGACGTACGAAACGGTGCGGAGATTCCTCTGAATGCTCGATGACCTCATGTTCGTATATCACATCCTTCGGGTCTACGCCTGTTCATACGGGGTGTAGATTAGATTAGCATGCTGCGAACGGATAAGGCTGGAAGCGATGCGCATACAAGCAGCTTTCGGCCGAATTGACCGAACGATAGAAGACGCTCTTCAAAGGGCAAAAACTTACCATGCTCACGAGGTCTGGAGGGATCGCGGAAGTTACCCAAACCACCGCGACCTACGTGCGTGATAGGCTCACGAATTGGACTTGCTTCGCGGCCTGCTGGAGGCGGGGATGTGGGAGTATCTGCATCTCGAGAGTGGGAACGATGTATGTTACCCGCACCGCCTCTGCCAGTGGAGAACTGTTCACGAATGGACGGTGAGCTGGATGAATGATTGTGGAGACGATACGTACTGTTTCACGGCCGCGGACAGGAGAGCGGGAGTTGTTTAGTGATTGTATTTCTGTCATGTTGGGTGTTAGAGTGAGACGAGAAGTAGCTGCCGATAAGAAGAACTCGTCCTCCTTATCTACCCTTGCGATGATTCGTTCCTGACGATCCCACTCACCGTTTGCACCGACGCCCGGAAGACCGACCTTCACTGCACTCACACTGACGGAACTGTCCACGTCCGACGCCCGGGGCCTCTCAGTAGATACAACCCGGCTCGGATCCTGCTCCCCGTCCCGGCTCAGCCCCCGTGTTAGCCGGGCTCCAAGCACACTCAACGCATTCCGCACAGGGCTCGTAGATGCTGTCGTCGTCGTCGTCGTCGTGCCCGTCGGTTTAGAGGCCATTCTCTCTGGGGCAATACAGGCGGGGCGTATCAATGCCCTTGGCTATAAATTCTAGGGTCGTCATCTCGTCTCATCCCGTGAACATCTCGCGTACTCCCGACGCCTCTACTTCGATCACGCGATGCGTTCCCGGCACATCCCCCCTTGCCTTGTTGGGTGGTACGCCATCCCATGCTGTTCGATTCCGTGTGGCGTCGAGACCCGGTGCTCTGGTGTCATCGTGATCGTCGCTTTCATCTTGCCCATTTCGGCCGAAAGAAAATCACGCCGATACAGCATGGTTCGCCGACTCGTTCGGTGGTTTCCCCAAGCTGTCTGCGCTACTTACCTTTCATGAGCATCCATCCATGATCGATGCTGTTCTGCATGATATGAAATGACGTCTTCCAATGGCGTCACTTCACTCACCCGTTCTTGTCTTCTTATTCTGAGCCAGGCCAGTCATTCAAGCTCCGGCGGGAACAGCTTTCTGTGGTCACGTTGGGTCCATCCGGTTTTGGGACAAGCCACGCTCAGGCTGGGAGAGCTTGACTTGGCTTTTACCTTTTCTTTGTTCTTGTCTTGTAATTGTCTGATCTGGTTTGCCTGGCTGGACAAGCGGACTCGGAGAGTTCGATGATCGGGGAGGTCCGAAAGGTCTGAGGTTGGACATCGGGTTGTTGCTGTACGGAAAGGACGCGTTTCGGAGAGCGTGTACTATATGATGATCTGTTGGATTGCGATGTGGACGTATGTATGGCTACGCACGGACTCCTTATGGGTACATGTCTGTACACTTTCTATTCACCGACTTGACTTGTCAGATATTTCTCAAGCCGCCCTGCACTTCAGCATATGCCATCCATATTTGCCGACGGCCATTCACGATCGAGTTTGGTCATGCGCGTATGATGATCTCTCATCTCATCGTGTACGGACCATTCTGCATGAAATGATTCCAGTACTAGTGGCATCACTTCTGTCTGTTCTTGTTCCTACGGAGCATTTGCATTATCCGAGTCCGAGTTTGCCGAGCCGAGAACGTAACGTAACGCCCAGATCTAGAGGCTTCCCATTGGCTCGTGTAAGCTCTGGGTTCGCGCAGAGTGAAATTTATTTTCTGTGGTCACGTTGCGTCCAATACGGGCTCGGGCTCGGG
Organism: Sanghuangporus weigelae; assembly: GCA_033182465.1. Classification (NCBI taxonomy): domain Eukaryota; kingdom Fungi; phylum Basidiomycota; class Agaricomycetes; order Hymenochaetales; family Hymenochaetaceae; genus Sanghuangporus; species Sanghuangporus weigelae. The sequence continues at coordinate 148,481 of CP137327.1, read as the reverse complement.
CTCGGAGGCCAGGCACCCATATCTCTCAACCTTTTCCTTAACTTGATTTGATTTGGCTGAACAAGTGGATTTGGATTTGCAGAGCTCGGACGTTGGATGAGAGTTGTTGCCGTAACGGATGATTCGGAGGCTGTCTACTAGTGGCCGATTGACCTGCTGTTGTAACCATGTGTGGATATATGTAGGTTGGGAGCGGGGGACGAGAGAAAGAAGGTTCCTCTCGTCGTGCGCGGGCAGTCAATCCGAAGGTAGCTGAAGACTGCACGATAGAATAGTTGGGTTCGGGTGGCTTATTCATTCGTTTCTGGTCTGTAGTCTTTCTTCGGCTGCTTAAACCTATCCTGTTCCACATACTAGTGTACTATGTGGTGGCACATACTGTGTTGATCTACAGACATCTATTCTATTCTATTCTATTCTATTTTGTGAATCCCTCCTTGCTCTGAGCTAAGTGGCAATATTAATCTCGTCGTTTGCCGTGATGACACGGCATGGGGTAAAATGGGAAGGTCGAGGGGTGCGGCCCTGTCGGCTCTGGTCCTGCATGCCTTATTGTTATCAGATCAGCGTCTTCGTGCAGGCTGTTGTTCGGCACGTTGGTATGGTATGCTGGTGCACAGCTGACAGGGTACTCAGATCTTCTAACACACGTGTGTATATACAGTCATTTACCGGTCTTTAAACAGTACCGTTCCTTTGAACATTCGAATTTTCTCCCTCAATTCTTCTTCCCTTGTTGCGAAAAAAATCACACAGATGCAGAGAATATTTACCAATGATAACACCAAATTTCAGAAAATTTGAGTGAGGCATTCAGTGTAGAGAAATTATGCACTGGCTAATTTGGTTGTATTTGGTTGAGTTTAATTTGCAACAATTGCAGTTGTAACTATTGACAATGAAGATTCTTCACGCCATACTGGTCGCAAACAAAGCCTAGCCTTTGGATTTGTCTGAGAATTAGTCCTGAGACTTGCATGTCCTCAACCCTCGCTTGGAAAGATTATGTACGACTTCTATGCTGGCACTTTACAGCGACTTTGGTTCATTGAGAAGACGGTTACTTGGCAAATATGTGCACCGGTTTTGCAATAATTAAGTCATTATCACTCTCAACCGTTTGGGCCTCGTCGAAACAAATCAAGAATATTACTTACAAGTAACATAAAGGAGCCCGAAGAACCGGCACCAGCCTAGCCGTTGATCTAGGAGAAAACATCAATCACGACTATACTATAGTGCCGTGCTAGAATCGCGCTCTGCTCCGTCGGCGCCATGAGGGCCGACTTGGGAACGATCGTCACCTGAGAAGACTGAAACGAAACGGATCCTTGTCGGAATTCCGCCTAAATTTAGAACTTACATCTCTAGTAGCATGTTACTCATATTGATGGACTGGGATCAATTCACATCGCGGCGGTGGTCTACCGTATACATCAGGCGATCCTTTAGTGCTGCGCTCGTGGCGCCGCGCTTTGATCGGGGTATGTGCAATCCGGTTCTGGCTGAAACACCGTCGACGTTTACGGCTGAGCTATGAACCATGGAGGCGTATAAAAGAAGGCCGTAGTCCTCCTGGGTCCGGGACTCCCAGCATTCACAATTGACTTTATCGAACTCGCATTCTTACACTATAATGTCAGCAAACATCGTCCTCCCGCCTCTTAAGACATGGGCCGAGCAGCATCTCACCGCCCTCTTCACCGCGAAGAGTGCGGACGATTTTAGTCGCGCTTTTGACAACTTCCTCGCGAAGGATGTCAAGATTATCTTCAACGGCGAACCGCAGACGAGGGACCAGTACAAGCAGACGCTCCAGAGTGAACGCTTTGATGAGCAGGGTGCGGTTGTGAAGGTCCTTAACTCTCTCCAGGCGCCGTTGTTAGGCAAGCAGGACACTGCGGTAGGTTCCCATTTGTTTGAAGAAGAAAATGCGCATACTGATGAACTTTACTCTTTAGGAATCTGGTGTCGTCGGTCTGTTCTATGATGCGACATACGTCGAGGGTATCCGCATCCGCGACGCAGCTGTCGAGCATTCTGTCCAGTCTTCTCTCAACATCCAGTGAGTCTCATTACGTTTGTATGCGATTCTTCTCTGACTCTGACTGAATGACATCTCCTTCAGAGTCGCAGAAGACCAGTCAATTCCGCTCCCACCGGCAGGTATCCGTGGCTTCTCCGATCGCCGCCGTGTCTTTGCGTTGAACCAGGTTTACGTCGACCTGCAAGGTGATATTACCTCCAACGCGTAAGCGACAGAGCGCTCATGACACATGTTCGATCGCACTCAATGCATTCCATTCCGCACCAATAAGTTGTAAATAACTTTGTAATCTCGAATACCTATTCAATTTGTATAAGTACGAATCCGTATGTGTATGTAAACTAATGTGCACCTTGCTATGATTTTTGAAATATTTCTCCTTGAATGTTCCTTGAAGAAATCTGCGTTGTATTGAATTATGTATAGATACGTATTACAACACCAGAAACACGGGTAAGCCATTTAAAACGACCGGAGGGATATCTGGGGCTTAGCACTCGTTTGTCCAGCGGAAGACGCATTGGCACCGATCGCCTGTCGGACCGAAGTCTCAAGCGTTTCCTTCGCCGCTGCATCCATCTTGCTCGTAGCTTCCTTGAATGCTGCTGGAGTTTGTGTCGCAAGGCTTAAAATCTGCGCAATCGCAACATTATGAACTGCTGAAGGAGTCGATTTGGACGGGTCCAAGAGAAGAGTAAGAGTGGGGAGGATGACGCCGAGTGTTCGCGAGCCTGCACAGTAGACGTAAGAATTTGAGGCAAGTGAGAAAGAAGTTACTGATCACTCACGGAATTCGTCTGGAGTGGATGAGAAGAATGCCGACAATGCCTTCAAAATCTCGTCGAGCCCCTTTAGCTGACTGTCTTGTGCCGGCGTGTCGTCGGCACGCGCGGCAACGGAGGCTATATGTTCAATCATTCCTGGCAACAGCAATCTTGTGCAGTACTTGAGTACCGCATTTCCTGAAGCACCTGCCATGACAATGGTCTTTGCACAATGAGCTGCGGTAAGAGATACCTAGCATGCCGCTGATTAGATGGCAGAAACGATAAATAGAATCGACACACCTCCTTCTCTAACAGCTTCTGAGATACCAATGAACAACAGTATTCTAGAGCAACCTCACTGAACCCGACATATAGGGGGACAACTGTAAGAATAAGAACTGCAGCCAGGAGGTTATTCGTGACCTTCATCGTCGAGATCGCTCCTTGACGTCCACTGCATATCACTTTCAATAAAGAGACTATCGCGTGTTCCTGGCTCGAAAACGTACCGCATCTCATCTATATTCACGAGGCACGCAGAGAACAGGCCATGGACAAGACGTGAATATCTCGACAGCGCATCGGCTTGGAGTTTGCTTGGAGGATTATCAAGTAAAGCTTTCAATGATTGGAGAGTCGGCGCAGCCATGTCTAAGTCCGATTTCTCTTCTTTCAAAAGTTCTTCAACAGAAATAAATTAGCTTTGCCTGATCATGGCGTTTACAAGAGATGATCTTGCCGGCATAGATAGCAACTGCGACTGCTCGCATCTGCTCTTGGGATCCAGCTCCAAATGTCTCGGCAACGGTCAAGAATGCAGAGAACGCAGCGCGGATTAAACTGATTCTGTCCGTTGCTGAATCTGAAGCAACTATTGCGAATGTCAATGAAAACCGGCTAATACTATTGAATTAAGAAAGGCTTACAAGTTCGGATAGATCCTGGCCCCGTTATGGAATTCCGAAGAACATACGCACAGATTCGGAAACAGTGAGTCAGGGGCGAATTTGGAAGGGAGGCGCTGGATGACTGTCCATTACTGCATGCAATCAGTAACCGATATGATAGGGGGTAGAACTATTTCACAAACATGTTGTCGCTGCCTTGCATATTGTCCCTTTGGGAAGTTGCAAAAGCTGCAACTGCTTCCACCAAATGTGTCTGCACGAAAGCAGACTCAGTCATTGCCATGCGGTAGCAAAGACTCGTAAATTCGTCGAAAATCGCAGGGTCGAGTAACGCTTTTCCTGCATATTCCGGTCGGACGAGGCTCTTGAGTGCTTCAAGAGCAATGACGGCGTTTTGCCGTAGCTCAGGAGATGGTGTTGCATCCGCTGAAGAAGCAGCGAGAGCTTCATAGATCAGTCCGAAGATGGCAAAGAACAGCGCTGTAGGCTCCTCGCGTGAGTTCTGTATCAGCGAGGGTTGTTTGTTGGTTTCGCATGACTCAAGACCGTCCATGGCGGCCAGAACGTGGGGGTCTCCGAGCTTCATCGCCGTCGCGACCGCATGCATGATAACCGACCAGGACTTCTCATAGTACTACATTACACGTCAGCTCTGAAACGCAGTGATTGATATGAGACCTACGGGCAATAAGACCTCTCTTCCTAGGCTGGCATATGGGGCATCTATCGTAGCAGACCCACTGTCCTGGAAGACCTCGGAATCACCTTTAATGCTCGCATAGTCCCGCAAAGCTGCGACCCAGAGCGACCCAAGTATCTGTCGGTAAGGGTCAACAACGTCTTTCAGGTAGCCTTGTTCCATGCTAGCGATTTGCAGCTCGGCCCACGCTGAAAGAGTGGAGATACGAAGCATAACCGATGCATTGGGGCTTAGTTCCCCTGCTTCTCCGAGAGAAAGCATCCCGGACCCTTGAGAGTATTCTGAATTAGTGAACATTTAGTGTGAGAAGGAAAGACGTACCTTTTGATTGTTCTAGTGCGGAGTTTAGAAGCTTGAGAATACGACCCATCCGACCGACATCCTTCACGATGCCGCTCCCGACGAATGCGGCGCAAACCTGAACCGCAGAGGCAAGAATCTCTGGTGTGGAGTCAGACGAAAACGCTGGTGTAAGTGCAGCGGTTATAGGTGCTTGATATTGTTCAAGGAGAAGCGAGCCTTCATAGTCCGTATCGGGTGATTTCGCAAAGACCTTTTGAGAAGAATAGCAATTAGAATGCTTGCGTCAAATACATAAGCCCAGAGCGTTACCTCTATGACATCTCTCAATAAGACGAGTCCTTCAAGACGAATCTCAGTCACGTAAGCTGCAGAAGCAGTAAATGCCATCTTGATCAAATCCGGAACGCGGGATACAAGCAAAGAAGGTAAGGGAATGCGCTGACTCCTTGCGAAAGGAATATCGAGGTGTTCGCGCCGCCCAGAACGCGCCACGATTGTGCATATATTGTGTAAACACTGCAGAGCGAAAAGTTGTGTTCGCCAGCGCGATGTGAGGTTACCTTTCGACGAGTCGGAGGATTCTTGGCCCATGCCGACACTTAAGGACTGTCCTTCGTCGTCTGCCAGACCGCCGGGAGTATTTTTTGAAGACGGATCGGAAGCCTGTTGTGAAGCGGTCGTGCGCGACATGATTCGCTGGCACAGATCGATCCATGCCGATGGGTTGTATACCACGGTCTGATCCAGCCAGCTAGTGATGACGTTCCGAACCCCGTCGATGGATGCGTCTTTGTCGAGCATACCGAAAAGCTCCTCAACAAGTTTGTCACCCCCGAGTTTCGACATAGTCAACGCATCACGCTGCACGAGTTGGTAAAATGCATTGATGGCAGCGAATTTCAGCGGTCGACGCTCGGATGACAGGTGCGCACGTAGTTCGTTCACAAGCGCAGCGACATCCACGTCGTCCGGAGCGAACATAAGGAGATGTTGAATACATTTGATAGCTTCAACACATACACCACCGTCAGGTTCGCTTGCGAGTTCGTGTACCAGGTTTAGTATCAATCTGCGCGTGCGCTCGGATTCTTGGATGTCTGGCCCCAGAACCGCAACGACCGCATCAACAAGTTGACATATAACCTGATACACCGGATGCGAGCCTTTAAGATTCGCATTACTGACCGACCCTCCATCAGGGTCGTGAGACTCGGGTAAGTAGAGCTTGAACAGGATCCCAAGCGTGCTCGGAACAAAAGGCGCATATGCAAGACTCGCTGCGTTGATTACCTGGGCGAGCGCGCTGAGCGCCCAGAAGTGCACGACCGGATGAGGGTCGTTGCCCAAGGACATCAGAACGTTGATTGTTGTCTTGAGAAGAGGTCCTGCGGCGAGTCCACCGACATGCGTGTATATCGCTCCAAAGGCCAGTGCGCATCCTGCTCGCGCATAGGGATCGCGATTATTGACGACTTGGTCGACGAATATCTTTACTTGCGATGTAAGGAAGTTCGTTCCTGACAGACTTGCTAGTCGTCCGAGGGCTTCACTTGCCGCCAGTCGAAGAACTGGGTCGCCAGTTATAAGGGCATCCTTTAAGAATGTTGAAAGGTTCTTCGAGATTTGTGTGCTACCTAGAGTCTCGCGGCATGCCCTCGCATATGAAGCTGTGGCCGTTCGTAATGCAAGGGCGATTGCGACAGTCGTATTGACGACAACAGCCGCTTTTCTTCCTGCATTTTTCTCGAGCTTTGCCGATCGGGTGGATTCAATTGCTTCGTTGATGACACGTCCACATGACGTAGGGTCTTGGAGAGGAAGCAGGGCAGCAAAGAGCTCGATAGCTGCGTCGACAACGGCAGTTGCGGGTGGAGGAGGCTCTGGCCACTCTGTCTCAGTAGAAGCGGACTGAGCTTGACAGAGAAGCAGCGGGTCATACTCGCAGGAGCCGATGACCGGTTGGGTAATCTAAAAAACGAGAAAGTAAAGAAATTGTTGAATGATTGAATCTGGACCCTTACCAGATCGTCGATCTTCGCCTCAATGGAGTCCCTGTTGAGCCGATCTCTTTGTCCGGGAAGGTCACCCGCACCAAGTGCAGCGTCTCCATCATCCCTCACCTGGATCGTTGTGACACCATACGCATATCCATCGGTAGTATTCCACAGGGACGTAAAATTCCCCGCGGAGGCAATCGCAGCTTGAAGCGCCGAACCATGGTATCCTTCAGGACTCGAGAAAAGCGAAGATGTAGATTGCAGGAGAGCGGTTTGTGTAGCCTCGGGAAGGCCGGAACATCCAAGCTCTGTGAAGCACTGATAGACTCGTCGACGAAGAAGCGCTTCGCGTGCCGAGGCGAGCGCGCTTGTGGCGTCTGTCATACCGAGGGCCGTCGAGCTCTGGGCAGATGTGGGCACCGAGGAGCCTTGAGAGGAGACATATGCATTTGCAAGAGCGAGCGCGTTACCTAATAGACCTGCCAGACGCCTAGCTACGTCCCTTGTTCCAAGCGTACGTGCATTGTGTCGTAGAAAAGCTCGTACTGCGCCGAGAGCACAAGCACGTACGTGCAATAAGAATGCCCATTCCGCAGGATCTCGTCCTGACCCCGGGGATGTATCTTTAGTCGTGGGTTTGGGGAGCGCGTTTCTCCAGAGAACGAGAAGTTGGGTAAGATGTGCACGGACGAACGCAGGTCCGAGAGCCATGAGGGCTGCGATGGTCGTCCAAGCTGCTTCGACTTCGACAGTCGCGACATGCATATCATGCTCGCCGGCTCGGCGGAGCAGCTGAGTCGCGGTATCGAAGACCTTTGCGCTGAGATCCGCTGAAACATACAATGGTCTATCCGGAATGACGGCGAAGAGCGCGCCAAGCCCGTAAGCGTGTCCAATTGCTCGCTCGGCAATATCAGAAGGCGCTGCTGGAGTGGTAAGAGTCGACATATCGCGTTGCAGGAGCTCCAATATACTCAACACGATCTTGGGAATACGGAGAGGTGTCGCGAAGCAGAAGTTCCGAAGCGCCCAGGCGGCTGCGACGCGTGTTCCGTGTGAGGGGTGACCGAGGAGAGTAACGACTGGATCTGCAAGTGAGTCTTGAACAGGCGGAGGAGCATTCCCTAATTGTTGCACTAATCCCGCAACTTCTTTCAATGCAATGACGAGAACAGATGCATCCAGAGCGACTTGTCCTGGCATTAGCGCCGGCCACTTCTTCAGATAACTACGCGAGAGTTCTTGGATGGCACCGATCTGACCTTGTTCGGTGAGTAGCCGTACGCCAATGAGGTCTCGCAGGATGATCCCGATGAGTTTGTGTATTTGCGCCGAGTCGTCCCGCGCTCCCGGTGGACGAGTGACCGTAAGGATCTCGGTGAAGAAATGCTTGATCAAGATGGCATAGTTGGTTTCGACGAAGCTGGTCCCGAGCTCGGAAATGAGCGCAGCGTAGAAGTCGAATATTCCGATCCGAGTCTTACGTGAGGCGGAAGGTTTATTAAAGTGTAAGGAGAGTTGGCTGAACATCTCTGCTGGCGTGAGTATGGGCTTTGCAGTCGACTCAACGGCTAGTGCACTGGGAGATACGACGTCGACTTCGTCCTCCTCGCCCTTTTGTTGATCCTTCTTGTTGCCTTTCCTAGAGGTGTCTGGGAGAGGAAGGACGCGTGCTGTTTGAGTGGATGCGAGCATGTGTCCCGCAAGCCGTGCGAGCGAACGCCGCGTCGTCTGGTCCGCATGGTCGAGAGATTTGACGCAGGCACTGACGATGGATTCGACGTCCGACACGGAGCGAGTTCCGTCGTCTGGTGGGTATAAAACGATTAGGATCTATTCGAGATTCGTCAGTGTCTAATTGAATTGCGAATGTGGATGCACGCACATCTGCAGCTGCACGCTGAACAGGCAGAGCTTTATCTGAAAGAGCATTCCTGGAATGCTTTATGATATCTTTCATAGTCGATTCTGGGACGGCTTTGCCAGCCGTTGCGGACGCTTTCCGCAGCGCAGTGAGGGCATGGTAACGCAACAGAACCGACTAGTAGGATATCAGCATTGCAAAATTCGAGTCGCAGATAGACCTACACTTGAAGATGAACGAAAGTTCTTCAGGCAGCACAGAGCCGTCTCAGCCATAAGGGACATGATTTGTGAGCCGAGCGCAGCCATGAGTTCGCCAATGCAATAGAACGCGGCGCTACGACATCATAGATAGGTATATAGGCTTCCATTGAGATAAAAGACGTACACCTTTTTGAAGTCCATCTCTGGAGTCTTCAGATCACCCACGACCTTCAATAAACCTTGCAACGTATCAAACAAAGTGCGCGTCTCGCCCTTCGAATACAGCAACACGAGACATCGTGAAGCTAATTGCCTGAAGGGTCTACCAGGATTCGGGTAAGGAGAAGCCCCGGATACGACTTTCAAGAGTTTGGTTTCGTATATTGCCTGGGATGTTTTCCAGGAAGACGGAGTGCCAGATTTCAGGTCTCTTTCCGTGTCGGCGAGCCATTGAAGGAGGTAAATTTCGCCCTCGTCACCGGACAATCTGGACTGTTAGACTATATCAGAGGAAGCTGGTGTTATTTTATAGCTGATAGCTCACTTCATCAATGTCTCCTGCTTCACTGGAGGTCATTACAAGTATAGATATGCAATAAGCGGTAATTAGAGGAGGAGCGTTACGCGCTACAAGTTACACGTGCCTGTGACAGGCTGAAGCATAACTTGATTACCAAATCTATCGTGGCGCGGGAATAAATTTTAGTACGTACGAAAAATGAGGATAGACTATTGATTGAGACAAAAGAGCAAATTAGAGTGAGTCAGTCAGTCAGGACAAAGAATATCATTTCAATTTTATTGTAATGTTCGAAATAATGAAAGTAATGACCTGATTAGTCAAAGTGATTCTTTGTCATCCGAGTCTGTCTTTTACGCTCTCTCTTGTGTCCCTGTCCCGCTGTGTGTAGCTTTGATGCCTGATAAATGTTCTCTCCTTTGTCCCATTTCAATGCTAACCACCAGCAACAGCAACAACTCGCTCCCATCAACATCCCAGCGACGACGGCGACGGCGGCGGCGACGGCAACGCAGCCAGTGGTGCCCGCCAAGAGGAAGCGGGCAAACACTTCGGTCCCCTCTCAACAACAACATCAACAACAACAACACCAGCCGCGAGCTCATCTTAACCATCAGCAGCAAGCCATTCATTCGGCCCTGCCTCCTCGAAGCTACAGCGCATACTCCCATATCCAGCACCCACCTTCTTCGGCGACAACGTTTGTCCAGCAACCCCCCGGGGTTCATAATTCGCTCCCATCCTCATCAACTGTCCATACTGCTTCGACAGCGACGGCGATTCAGCACAGCAAGGTCAACGGTATTGGCAACCCGGCGGGAGGCCCAGCCGTGGGCCCGGGTTCGGGCTCGGGAATAGACGATATACATTGTATATGTGGGTACACCGACGATGATGGCTATACGATCGCGTGCGACGACTGCCAGCGCTGGTCCCACATGGTATGCTTCGACATCTCCGTTGGCAAGGACCCTCCAGAGTGGCGCTGCTGGGAGTGTGCGCCCAGGCCCGTGAACCGTGATCGTGCGCGGGAGAGGCAGGCAGCTCGTGTCGCGGCGCAACAACAGGGTCGGTTGGGTCCCTTTGTGGGCACACCCGAGGCGGAGGCTCTGGCTCAGATGGAAGCTGCTGCTCGACAGAAGAAGAGACGGGATAGGAGGACGAGTGTTCTGCCCGGTGGAGCAGCCGCTCCGCCTTTATCTGCATCTCATTCTGGCGGAGGTGATCCTGCTGCAGGCGAAGATGAGCATATCGATATTGAAGAAGATTGGAGGACGTCGTACGTTCATTTGACGGAGGATTTGATCCCTCAAGCGTCGACCCGTGCAAAAATGCGAATCGCAGCGCAGAACTGGAGAGGCGTCACTGCGCTTTCGCCTGATGAATCAGAGTCCACTGACACGCGAACAAAGGTCGTACCTCTACTAAACGGGAAGGACGACGTCGCCGCTGCTGTTCGACCTCCGAGTTATTCGTTGCAGACAACAGGCCCAATTGCGAATGAGGGACTCATCGCGCCTTTCGCCTCAACCATTATTCCTAGTGCACAATATCTTGCTGATCCACTGAATGGATATGCACAGATGGGTGAGTAATTTCTTCAATTTTTTTTCCTTTGTTGCTTTTGTCGTTGACAAATGAGATAGGTGTGCCAAAACCTCACGTCCACCTCGTACCTCCCCCTCTCTCCGTTGCCCTCGACGCTCGCATGGCGGGCAATGAGGCGCGCTTCATCCGATCGGGATGTCGGCCCAACGCTGTCCTGCGACCGGTACTTTGTCCATCTAAGCAGCAAAGCGATGTAAACGATCAGCCTGGATTAGTGAAGTTCGCTGTTTTTGCGTTGAGAGATTTGAAGGCTTCTGAGGAGGTTGTTCTGAGTTGGGAGTGGGATGACGGAGCCGTCGTTCATCAGTTACCTGCGCTCATTGAAGAGGGTATGCGTTCTGGTGCTGGACCGAGTAAGATGACGTGCGTATACCCTTTCCCTTTTATACTCCTTTTTACTTTCACTCTTCACGCTTGTTTTGTCCGAATGATTCTTGAATATTCCAGGCTACAACTAACTTTCTTTTTACCGTCCTCCTTTCTATATTTTAGACCGCATCACATTGAACGGCTGCGACTACAAATGCAAAGTATCGTCGAGAGTTTGAAGTCAAGCTTCGTTACGTGTGCGTGTGGGAGCGCTGCCAGCGACTGTGCACTACGCTTGATGGAGATGTTCGCGGATGGGGGTCTGCCTTGGCTCAATGGATTCAGCGAACTGCAGAATAGGTCACCTAAGGTATTAAGAACGCAGAACAATGCACAGGCAGGCCTTTCTCGACCATCGTCTTCTCAAGCTCAACTTAACCAGAATTCCAATTCCTCTCACTTGCTTTCCCCGCCGCAGCCTTCATACTCGTCTCCGTTGACGAATCGTCATGGACCATCTTTCAACGACGTTCAAGATCATAGTCGGTACATGAATGCCAAGATGCGCGCGAAGCTGCTTGGGCCTCTTGTCGGTGCGGAGCGAGGCGTGCGGACGCGCGTTATTGGTGGTCCTGACTCTGGTGGAATGATGGGCGTACAACAGGTGAGCGGGGACCGTTGGGATCGATTCGGACAGCTGGACACTGCCGAGGAGGGGAGAGAAGATAGTGCTGTGCTGGAAGTGAGGATTGAGAATGCCAGTCAGACAAAAGGGAAGGAAAAGGTCTTGGGGAAAGGGAAGGGTGTCATACGAGGACCGAATGGTGTCGGGGTAGGAATCGGCCTCGAGGAGCAATCACCATCCGGCATATGTGCGAGACGATTGACCTCCCCACTTCGGAGTTCTCTTGCGCCCGGAGTTGGGTCTCCGACAAACAACTCGGAGGATGAATGGCCAAGGGAAGAAAGTGAAGAGAAGATGCCTCCGCGGATGCGTAAGAGGTGGATTCAGCAGAGGTTGGAGTTACTCAGGAACGAATATCCTCCTGAACCCGAGCTTTCAGAGAGAGGTGTTGGGTTGGGATTGTCCTTCACGAAAGGAACGTCATCACCTCCAGATGGGATGGATGTGGATGGTCTAAACCAACCGGGGATGGAATTGGATCGTCGCGAGTCTGACTCAATCTCGACACCCACGTCTACTCCAGCGGTGGAAAATGAACAGCCTAGTGCTATGGATGTCGATACTGGTGAGTTACTAAGCACAAACTGCCAATCATCGCTCATCGTGTTCGGGTAGAAACACCTCAAATGCCTCCTCCGACTGCAGCTTCCATGTCGTCAGGGTCCTCACCTCGAGCATCCTTGCCGGCCATCTCCACCTCTGCCTCAACATCAACGCAACATTCGGCGCCCGTTCCACCAAGAAGTCAGGGAAGGTCATCTCTGTTCAGCTTGCTGAATGACCAACCTGTGTCACCTATCCACTCGAGTAGGTACCTAGCGCAGATTATGAATCCTGCTCCGCCACCTTCGACATCATCTACGAGCTCGGCAAGCTCCGTGCAGAACGTCAGCCCTAGTAGCGTGGTCGTTGAGCGTGGGCCCGAGCCAGCATCCGTGCCAGAGCAGGACATCGAATCTGTACCCTCTGCTCAAGTCGAGCTTGTGGAGGAACGAGTCGCGACGTTAAGCCAGGATCTGGAGGTGAAGAAGGAGAGGTTTGGCGACGATGAACTTCAAGTCGATGACCAACCACGCAATCTGAGTCGTGACTTCGCCGACGAGTCAAAGGGTTCGGAACCGTTGCTGGTGCCAACGGAGCCGAATGACGAATGTGACTCGCTTAGGTTCCCTGATGAAGATGATCGAGAAGTGACACCGATTGCTTCGTCGAGAAAGAGCACACATACGCCTGAACCAGAACCTGTTGTTGAGGAGAAGAATGCTGATTCTGTGACTAGACGACTGCCATCCCCGTCGTTATCTGCACTGTCTTCTCCTGCGGAAGAGGAAGAGGATGGGAAAGAGCAAATTAATGTTCTGCCAAAGGCTGACGAAATGAGAGAGATTACTCCATCCCCTGCTTCTCCTTCCTTACAATCAGAGTCTCGAGAGCCGACCCCGACCCCGGCCATTGTTCCTGTTGTTGCTCCTTCTACCTCACCAACGCCAGCACAGGTAGCAGAGGAAACAGCCATTTCATCTCCACTTTCGCCTTCTCCGGCTGTCAGCCCTGGTGCTCTACAGGAAGTCGAGGTTGATAAGGAACCAAGGTCAACTTCCCCTGCATCGTCTGCACCTGGGATAGCTACACATGGTGTTCACGAATTGACGACTAGTGCACCCGTTTTGGAGACTCCTTCGCTAGCATTGGATTTGGAGAGTCCTGCTATGCTTTTCAAGGAGGAACTGATGGAAGCTGCCGCCGAGCTGGCGAGATCTACAGTTCATGTAGAGAACTTCGCCGAGAAGGCCGAGGATGCGCAAGCCGAAAGTGAAGACGAAAGTGAGGTGAAAATGATGGTAGATCATTCGCTAGAAACTGCTCGTCAACATTCCGTTTCGGCATCGGTATCTTCGCTCTCTACTTCGGAACGAAGGTCGAGATCGGTTCATGCTGAGCAAAAGGAGGAGCAGGAGCAGGAACCTATGGACGTTGATGTCAAGGTTGATGTTAAAGCCGATAGCGATGAAGAGATGCATGATGTAAATGATCGTTCGGTGTCTCCTCAGCATACCCGTGTTTCGCTCATTGCTGCACCTTCGACGCTAGCAGTGGAGGTCCAGCAACCTTCACCATCTCCACAACCGGCTGTGAAGTCCGTGTCTCCCACTCGTCAGTCCTCAGTCCGTTCGCCAATTGTGGAGACGAAGCTGATGACACCGGAAATGGATTTGTGCGAGGACAAACGAGCCATCCTTGCGGCTGCCTCGGGCGTCCAGGAGCCATCCCGCACCTCTGAGAATACTCTTGTCTCTAAGGATGCGGTCATCTCGAATGATGCGCAGCTTATGGCTAGCCCGAGATTATTACGTGCCCCATCTCCTTCTATTTCTGTTGGCTCGTCTGCGGCTATTCGATCTACACCGCCTCCTTTTGCCGCTCCTTCTGATACCGAGCATGAGTTGGAGGCTGATCATGATCGTATTCGGGAACAGAGTCTCACTTCATCTCAAGCACAGGAAAAGACGCCAGAGGTTGCAGCTGTAGCATCACCCGCTCCACCTTCAGAACCGCAGAAGATTCGACGCTCCATGGCAGATTACAGGCAAAGGAAGCGGAAACAGAGGGAAGAAGAAGCAGCGGCGAAAGCGGCGATGGCAAGTCCTACTTCACCTACGTCACCTTTGCAGCAAGATGCTGAGGTAGTTGGTGCGGCTAATGTGGAGAGAATGGCCGACGAACAGAATGCGGAAGCTAGACAGGCTGCTAGGCAAAATGGAGACTTGGAAGTCAACGACTTGAAACAGCGAGATGGGCCGACGGATGTTCAAGCTCGTCCATTTGTCTCTCTTTTGGACCGTATTGACAAGGGCGATCATGCAAATAGGGAAGTCTCCATCGACGCTGATAGTCTGCTTCACGCAATTTCGAAGCCGTCAACCGTTGAAACGCCCCTCCAGGAAGAGCCTCGACGAGAGCCATCACTTAAACGCGAGATATCGGAAGACCGTGTTCATTTCTCTCCTAGTCCGGTCATTGAGAATAAGGTACCTACTGCGTGGAAATTTGGCTCGGATTCAAGATCGAACAAGGTATCTTCTCCGCCTCTATCACCAACTTCAGTAAGGAGCAAAGGTCGGCTGAATTCTCCGCAGCCGGAAGAAGATGGTGAGATCTTGAATATACCTCCTCGTACCTCGACGTCGCCGTCAGCTCCACGAGCGGATGCTGTTCGTGCGAAGGCTAGCTCTGAATCGCCGTCAGTGCCAAGTGCTTCTTCGACGTTCTCCAATTCGCGAGCTGCAAGGGTAGCTACTGGGCCCATTCCACCAACACAGCCTCGCTTGTTCCGCGATGAACGTCGCATTCCTAGCATGTCTCCGCCTCCGCGCCATCCTCGCGACAGTGTTACGCCTTCAGCTCCAGCTACGAAATCGAAGTTACCTGGATGGGCGACGCGCGATAGGACTACATCCGCTGGCTCGACTAATGCAACATCGGAGAAAGACAAGAAGTCGGACAATACTTCCCCTGTTTCGGCTAGGCGATCTTCGTCTTATGTGCCTGTCCCACCATCGAAGCCAGGTGTATCTTCTACCTCTGGCACTTCGTCGGGTCCTTCAGCTTCAGCAACAACGACAGGCCTGCGTGGCCCCCCACCAAGTGGGCCTCGAGCACTCCGAGGACCGCCTGCTGGACCAGCCAGGACTCAAGGTCCACCTTCGTCTCACATACCTCTTTCTGAACGCGTTGAACGTGGTCGCTCTCGTGATCGTTCTCGTGACCGTGACAAGGACCGTGACCGCGAAAGAGATCGTGACCGGGATAGGGACAGAGATCGGGATCGTGAACGAGAGTACGATAGATATTCGCCTCCTCGGGGACGGTACACTGGTCGAGGACGGCCCTGGGGACGTGGACGTAGATGAATCAAGCAGGAATGCTCTTTTTTGTACTTTTTTTTTTGCGCTGATTTAATATTTCTCATTCTTCTCTTGGGTTTGTGCGGGTATCGTTGTTTATGTGATATGCAATATATGTGTAGCACTTTCGCTTCTCTTAGCCCTTTTTTCTCACATACAAAACATTAACCCATTCTGTTGTTTTCCTTATTTTCTGTCGTGTCCATACCCGCTTGCGTTCTTGTGCTTCCTTGGATCTGGCTACAAGATTAATGTGCTCTTGATTCGACGTATCGTGTATGACTATGTGTCTGATTTCTGCTGAATGTGCTATCAATTATCCATATAAATCTGTTTTCTCATTCGCCCTATTGTTTCATGTTTTGACGGACCTCACCTCTAGCTGTTCTATTTAAAACTCTGAGCATCTGATTAGCTGCTCCAATTAGTATTCTACTCTTTCATGATATTTACTTCCTTGCTCGGCCGGGTAGAGGAGTACCGTTCTTTTCGTGTCCCTGTGACCTGACGTAAACTTTGAACTGGCTTCTCCTTATCATGCTCTACTTAATTGAATCAAGCCCCAAACCTTCCCTCTCTTCTCCTTCAGACATTCACCACTATGGCTCCTGTCGCAACAACCACTACTGTTGACGTTGTTCCGACCACTGTGCCTGTTAAAACAAAGGCTGCGAGCTTCGATGACGAAGTTCATCATGATAAATCGGGGATGAGTACACGTTCTCGTACCGCCTTCCCACGTCCGCCGAAATTCACGGACAAATTGGAGGAAAGAGCGTATCTGAAGTTCCGTCTCGCTCAGGCATTCAGGATCTTTGGAAAACTTGGATATGATGAGGGTGTTGCTGGGCACATCACTGTCAGAGTAAGTCATTTTTTACGGAGTGGCGGATAGTCCATCAGATGTTGTATGATATTTATGCTTCTTTGTAGGATCCGATCAAGACCGACTCTTTCTGGGTCAATCCATTTGGTCTCCACTTCTCCCTCATTCAACCGGACGATCTTCTCCTCGTCAGTCACACGGGTGAGATTCTCGACGAGTCCGGGCCGTCGCGGCTTCTCAACACGGCTGCCTTCGCAATCCACTCGGCCATTCACACCGCGCGTTCGGACGTCCTTTGCGCGGCGCACTCGCACTCCGTGTATGGACGTGCCTTTTCGACGCTTGGGAAGGAGCTGGATATGATTACGCAGGACTCGTGCGCTTTTTACAAGGACCACGCTGTCTATAAACAATTCAATGGTGTGGTGCTCGCCGAGGAGGAAGGGAAGAATATTGCTGAAACGCTCGGCAACAAGAAGGTATGTAAAACAGACGCATGTTCGAACGTACCATATACTCATCCAAGTAATTGCGACCTGTAGGCGATTATTCTCCAGGTACTGATGATTAGTTCTCTGAAAAGCGAGACAAAAACTCATGTATCTCACACAGAATCACGGTTTACTTGTCGCGACATCTTCCATCGAAGCGACCGTGCACTACTTCATTGCGCTCGAGAAGTCATGTCAAGTCCAGCTGCTGGTTGATGCTGCAGGACACACCGTAAAGATCGGTGATGAAGAAGCTGCAGACACTTATAAGACTGTCGGCACATCGTATGGTGGCTGGTTCAGTGGCGGCCCTGCGTTCCAGCTTCTTGAGGCAAACGAAGGCGTCCGCTTCGAATATCGCAAGTAAAGACGATGAGGATCTGATGGGGGATAAAAGGGAAATAAAAATGGCCTGTACATGTATGCGCTATCTGTTTAGATAAAAATACACTGCAGATTCTACAGTGAATGTGATCTTAATATTAAAACCAGGACTGTACTTTTCTTCACAGCCACCGCTGACTAAATTCGGACCTTGAATTTGAGCGCTTCTTTCACAGCAGGCAAACAGTTATTTAGACACAGACTAAATCCATTACTAGATAACAAATGAAATTTGAAATATAATAATGCATTTAGTTGCATAATATATTTGATGTCTTTTCCTTTGCTAAATGCTAAACTAGATTTGAAATAACAAAAGGGATTTAGATTCGGATTTGGTAAACAAAGAAATAACTATACTTTCTAGTTTTAGTAATTATAGTTATTTCTTTGTTTACCAAATCCGAATCTAAATCCCTTTTGTTATTTCAAATCTAGTTTAACATCTAGTCAAAGAACAAACATGAAATATATTACATGACTAAATGCATTACTACATTTCAAATTTCATTTGTCATCTAGTTATGAATTTAGTCCGTGTCTAAATAACAGTTTGCCCGCTGTGTTTTCTCATTTCCCACGTGATGCCAAGGTGGTTCTACTACATTAAGGAACTTGATCACCAGTGATCTGCAGATCGATCTGCCTCCACACCACTTCATCAACACATTAATTCATTCCTTGAGGGAAAAAAAATCAGAAAAAAAGCAGGGGAACTTAAAGCATGTATGCATTACATGGATGTGCTCATCAGCCAAAGCAATATTCAAGTCTTGCTGGAAAAAAGGGAAAAAAAAACTAGGAAACTTCGGACATGTTTGCAATGAACAAATGTGATCAGCATCCAAAAACTCTGTTCCTCCTTGCTTCAGTGTGTCCCAATGAACTAATTAGTTTGGGTAAAGCTGTGAAAGTTTCTGCTACATATGAACAGACCAGATAAGCTCAATGGAGTTCCTTTTATTTTCTTATTTCTGTACATGCACAAATCAGTGGCCCTGACTTCAAGTGTACAACCGATGTGTTAAATTTATATCAAGTTGGATAGACAGAATAACCGGTAATAAAGACTAGGATTTATGGCCAGCAGGGTTTTCGGCGAAGCCGAAAACACGAGTTGCTGGTATGGATTGGAAAGGAGATTGGCGTCGGTTGAAACCGAGGCGTGGGACGATGGCATGACTAATCTCGCCTTCTCAATAATAAACGCAACTCGCGTCACTCGCAAACAAACAGCGACCTAAAAAAACATTGTAATTCGATGAATAACGATGCTTGAGGCTCGAAGCTTGCTGCTTACTGTAAATGGAAGATGTGGATGAGCAGGGCTGACCGATGCGATCATCACTCTGGAGCCATTGGTCCATGACACCCACGATGACGCACGCACTGGGTCCAATTTCCTAAAAAATGGGCTTTACTGACACTTTCTCGAGTATAAATGCTCATCCTACGCCAGTTTCGTGTCTCAGCTCAGCTTGCGTCTTCTTTCTTATCCGCCACGTACTATCATAACATCAACGTAATGGCCAATAACGCATCATTCAAGAACACGACTCTTTTCAATGTTGAAGGTATGCCTTCGCTTAGATGCAATTTCAAGCTATGAAATTAACTTGAAACAAGGCTGGGTGGCTGTCGTTACTGGAGGCGGAACTGGTATTGGTGAGTTTTCTGTGGCCGATACTAGTCGCGTTGACCTGACATGTTAACTCAGGATTGATGGTCAGTAATGACTTTTTAACGTTTTCTTAGACTTTCTAATGATATTATTCGCATATTCAGGCTGCTCAGGCACTTGCAAACAATGGAGCGCGTGTCTGTGAGGCATTCCACTATACACTCGTGAGACCAAGATGTTCTTAGCTTAGTTTACAGATATCACTTCTCGTCGCCAGTCTGTTCTTGAACAAGCAGTCTCTACTCACGGAAAATCGCTGGTCCATCCAAAAGGCGAACTAATTCCAATCTCAGCCGACGTTACAGACAAATCCTCAATCGATCAACTTGTTGCCGAGATCAGTAAACGTGAAGATCATGTTGATGTTCTTGTCAACAACGCTGGAATTTCGAAGGCCACGTCTGTGGTTGAGAAGGGTGACGAGGACGCCGTTGCTCTCAGTAAGGAGTTGTGGGAGGAAAATGTAAACGATTGGGAAGACGTCTTCCGTACAAACGTCACCGGGTATGATAATTGCTTCCGCATTGAACCCTTTCCAACCTAAATATTGTTGAAGTCCATTTTTCACGACTGTCAAGTTCCTACCTCTGCTTGCGGCGTCTGCAGGGACAAAAGCAGCACATCGTGGGGCGGTCATCAACATAACGAGTATGTCAGGAATCACGCGAACGTCACAGCATCATTTTTCGTACAATTGCTCGAAGGCCGCTGCAATCCAACTGAGCACGCTCCTTGCGCAGGAATGCAGGCGTACCCAGGTTAATGTTCGTGTGAATAAGTACGCTATTTATCTTTTTTTTCGTTAGTTGATCTGAGACCGTCTATGACTAGTATTGCACCGGGTATCTTCCCTTCGGAGATGACAAGTACGAAAGATATATGCCTTGGGAAACTTGTATCTTATTATTTTCTTTCCGATTTCTAGCCGAAGGATCGGATGAGACGAACAAGTCTAAGATTCCTGTAGACGACCTGGGCGTGACGAAGACATCGCTCAAGCCATCCTTGCCCTTGCGTGCAACCAATATGCATATGGATCCGTGAGTTCATCCTTGCTTCCAGCAGAGATTTGTTGCTTAGACCTGCTCTTTTCTAGACGTTCAAAATTGATGGAGGCTACTTGCTTGAACATCCTTGAATAGGAGACAGATTGAGCTTGTGCTTGTAAGCCATGTTCTGCATTTCCTTTCTTCGTCACCGAAATCAATAAGTCAAAGCAATAAAATCGCAGATAGTATCTCTTGGGTTTTGCAAAATCAATTGTTTAAATGAAGCACGGGAAAGCTTGTTCTGTGTTCATCAAAGCAAAGCGCTGCTGATTGGGTTATGGACTAGAGAAATTTATTTGATGGAATGGAGTCGGCGGTCGTCGCCGAAAGGCATCTCAATCCATAGCAAGAGGGCTGCTTTATGTACAATGCGTAACACCTTTGAAACGCAATACGCGCACGATACAAGAGGTTTGTGAGAAAGTATCTCATCATTTGAATAAAATTGCAGATCAGACATTGGGGAGCGGTGGTTCACGTGAAACTCATCCAAGAATTCTGAGTGCTAGGAACAAATTGTGCTAGTTCAGTCTAGATCTTTGATGAAATTATCATGATATAGTATGTGTTATTGTGCATTGTTTTGAGGTACAAGCGAGTACAGCTATTTTGTAATTGGACGCAAGTGAGCTAGAAATACAGTGTGCAGTGAATAATACTGTACAATGATCTAAACACGATGAAAATATTTGGATAGCTTTCTGTGATGTGTTAACGGAATCGAACTATAGGGCCAGTGCGAGTCCAAAAAGGGCGGGGAAAAGGACAAAGACAAAGTTAAACTGCATACTTGGCCTTCGTACGTGGCGTACGCCGTTTGATGCGCTGTTAACCATTGCGGCAACAGCATCAGCCGAAGTCGGTTCTGGGAAAGATACCGTATTGGAATCCGACATCTCCTTAGTCACGGTCACCAGGTCGTTATAGCCGCCATCGGGAACAGACGGCGAACCCACGGAGTTAGACACGGACGAGCTTGTGAGCGTGGCGGAGTTCGTCAAAGACTGACGGAGATTCTTGTCTAAATGAGCAGTCCGGTTGCCGGTCATATTGGTCATAGAGAAATCGGCTGTGTATATCGTCTCTGGTGGCTCCAAGGATTTGAACCGGATTACACTGAATAAAGCAGAGAGACGCGAGGACATCCATGGTTATACAAAGGATGAAGCCGTACAGAATGGCGGCGTGCCACTCACAAATTTGAGGCATTATTCCAAAGAAACGGAGAAATGTAAACACTCTGGAACATTTGTTGAGGGTCCACGCCCGTAGCCAAAATGGCTAATCTTTTCTGCGACGTCGATTCAATGTCAGCGAATACCTTTACGCACCGATAATGTGACACAGGATGCAGGATTTGGGGCAAGAATAGAATGACTAAAAACTCACGATTTCATCCACCCACAGATCAATTTCCAGCTTCCCTAATTGTGCAAGCGGGACACCGGGAACTGCATCGTTGTCAATCCAAGAGATGTTATTGAAAGATCCACCACGAAACACTAACGAAAGATGTGATAAGCGCTACGGAGTCTTGGACAAAACAACGTTGGGCCAACCTGTGTTTGCGATAGGCCGTGTTGGATATAAGCTCGCACTTACAGAAGCTGCCGAGAATAACGATAATATAAAAGAAAGGATAGAGGGGAGCATAGAAATGCAAGCACGAGTATGAAATAATCTGAATGGCATTCTAGGATGCAAGTGGAGAGTGTGGTGGTGGCAGGAATATGGACGTGAAGTGAGTAGTCTCCTACAAAACACTGTCACGTGGGGCGCGTCTCAGCCGATCAACGACCGAGTAAATTCAACAAATTGAACAATGGCTGCTGAAGCAAGCGTTACTTGCAGTACAATAATGACTATCATGGCCCGGGGTTGATCGTTTCGGTCATTCATTCTTTTCGGCGGCATATCTTTCTTTCCAATGGTCAATTATGTAATCATCATCACTGCTCGGAACTTGTGCACCCTTATGTTCTCTTTCTCATATCATTATGTTCTTCTCGTCCTGCTCAGCACATCGCCGCGCGATCTAACATGTACTGGACTCGCGAGCACTACAAGGGCACAAATGCTCTATCCGGCTGCTCAAGGAACGGCTAACGTACTGCACTTTGAATTGTTGAAAAGTCTGAGTTGTCGACGATCCTGTATACCCTACGGATTGACTGATTATCTTGACTCTAGAAATTCACAGTCATGATCGGTGATGCAAAATGATAGCGAACAAGTTCTATATGTACTTCCTCTCTCACAAATTCTAGGTAACTTTGTCGATCTCACCTGGATATTGATAAGTTACGTTGACCATCCTCCGTTCGTCTCACATCTTGTGTCAATCCCGTAATCACTGGGTTGCTCTTCGCTTCTGAAACCACTGAGATAAACAAAACGCATGTTCTCTGCATAGCCTGTGGAGTCCCGCTCCTCTTTCGCATGCTGTTATCGGCTTGCTTCGGCTTGCATTCCGCTAGTTTCCAATCAATTTTCCGTAGTGTGCCTGAACTTGCTTGGTTTACCAATCTGCAATCTGCCGTACTCAGATCATTCCGAGAGGCAGTTCCGTGCTTATGCCTTGAAGCCGAGAGTGTATATATAAGGGCTTGTCTCGATCACTAGCTGCTGAGGATGTCTTCTCGCCACTTGGTTCCATACATGTCCACACTGCAACTCAGGACGAAATGCAGAGCTCTTCATACACGCTCGATATCCGGGATAACCAGCATGATATAGACCTGCTTTCATTCAGCAACGGGAGCATCGACCTCGTGACACGAGAAACTTCATCCGCAGCTATTGTACCGAGCTATCCTACAATTCAGTTACATGGTGACTTCTGATTTTTTACTATTAAAATAATCTGCTCATGGTAATTTTCGATTGTAGAATTTGAATGGGAATATTCTAGGCAATATTGTCCTGGAACTATCCAAGAACTAGAACTACCACTTATAGCCGATAAAAATCAGTTCGACCAAAACATTCCATTGGCGGCATATGATTCCCGTTCAGGAGCTCGTTGCTCCTCAACAGCGATGCACTTCAGCCGTTCATCGGCTAGCCTATACTCACCAAACTCTGTAAAACCGTGCCCGCGTATCAGTTCCCGCAATAAAATGGCTCTGCCACCCAAATCGCATATGCTGTAGATCTCTCATACGTTGGCTACTGAGTCGGATATTCACGCACACATTCCTGACTCATACGACTTCACGTCGGCTCGCTACTTGCAGCCTTCGAATCAGAACTTTGCTTTTTCCTTCAGTACACGAGGAGAGCTATTGCAGAAATTCTGTGTCGACCGTGATGCATCTCCGGGACACTTATCGTCGCAATTTGCTTCGATGCCACTGCTTTATTCCGGGAATTCAGTGAAACGTTCGCTTCGGCGTCGCAGACTATCGCCATTGAGTCCTGACTCTTCCTATCAAGCAGGAAGCAGCTCGGACGGCTCTCAAGTGGTAATATCTGGTTGTCGTCAGAAAAGGTCAACCTCATCTCAAAATCGTATCTCACGGAAGTCTCGCTCAAGGGTAGGGCAAGAAACGGCATTGCACTCGAAGTAAGTTGCTCATCAAATTTTCTTAGAGGACCAAAAACGAGACCTTTTGCATGGATCTTCGCTTTTTCAACGTTCTCTGTCAGCTTAGAAACATCAAATTGTGAGCTTGAAGGCGCGACATACATGTCGATGGTAGATCTTAAGGCCGAGACAGAAAGTCAGTTCTTCGAACACGGCCCGACGGATCTTCCTCCTCGGCAATACATCCGTAGTCCCGAGGCGAGTAGGTCACGGAAACCGCGCAAAAATTTGGGAACCATCCCGGGGACTGCATTGGATTACGTGAGCTCTAATCCAATTCTTCTGGGTCTATTTCGATCCATTTTTGTGCCATTGTCAGAGAATGGCGCATAATGGACCCATCTGGCAGTCTGATCAACAGAAAATTCCGGCTGACTTGACCTTCTCGCACAGTTTCCCATCGTCGAAGAACGCATGGCTCGATTAGAATTAGCCCTTGAGCAAATTTTGAAATACAGGGGACAATTGGCAGTGCAAAACTCGCTTCTTCCTGGCATGGATCTTGATGCGTAGAAGACGGTGGGCGTTATGACACAGACACATTTTTCGTGCACTTTCAATCAGTCCCTTAGAGAGCATATTTCTTCACTTTTCATATTACTTTCTATTCTCCAGAAACAACTCAGTCAGATGCGTTGCATCCATGCTAATAGTCGATCCGTTACGAATTGCTCGACAGAGTATAGCTCATATTTTAATTATCCATTTGAAGCCTGACTGCATTTTCTCTCAAGGCAAGCTATTTGTCGCACCTGTCTAAGCTAAGATAAAGGCGCGGGCGCGAATGGCATTTCGGTCGGATAGATGAATTTTATCGTGAGAAACCAGGCCTCTTACGTAATGATAAGACCAACGTTCTTCCACTTCTTACCTTACTGTTCTACTTCTACTCTGAGGTCTGATGAGGGATACACATCTACTCCACAAATGTTCGCGAAAAAGGCGTGTAGCCGCGCTGCGATCGCTTCATCGATCCAGAAGCGCAATTCTTACTTGTTTAGGAGAATCTTGTGATAGATAGCGATGTGGCGTACTTTGCAATCCTCAAATATGGCCATTCATTCGTCTACCATTCCTTTCCTTTCATCCTCTTACGTTGAGATTCGGTCAAAAAGCTGTTTGAATAGGCACTTCCTCCTCGATGTCCCTCTCTGAAACCAAGATACTGTCGCTGCCCGACGAGTTGTTGGTTGAACTCATTTCCCGTTGCTCGTTGGGAGACGTTCTACATCTGGAAGCTGTACGTAAAAGCTGTATCGTCTGGTTCGCTGTGACTGACAGCCTGATCTCTCACAGACCTGCAGACGTCTTTATCGGCTTTGTAATAGTCGTCAAATCTGGGTCGATCTGCTCCGGA
Source organism: Sanghuangporus weigelae (assembly GCA_033182465.1). Classification (NCBI taxonomy): domain Eukaryota; kingdom Fungi; phylum Basidiomycota; class Agaricomycetes; order Hymenochaetales; family Hymenochaetaceae; genus Sanghuangporus; species Sanghuangporus weigelae. The sequence goes on along the minus strand of CP137327.1, from coordinate 123,291 downwards.
GCCTCGACATCGTCTGTGCTCCAGATGTCCCCCCTCAGGTTTCTATGGAGTTGTTGAGTCTGGTTGATTTGAGAGAGAAGGTAAAGGATGCTGTGATGCGTTGTCGAGCATGGAAGAACCCCGATAAGCTTCGAATTTTCTATGACCTGGTATTGCGGGTGCCTTTGCCGGATACCGAGTCGGATGTGCATTCCTCTGCCCGCCTTCTTCCTGGAGGGGCGCAGAGGTATCTCTTGGTTTCTAACTCAGGGAGGCTCGAACTGTGGTGTCTCAGAACATTATCACGCATCTGGAACGCTCCGTTATTCCGTGGGAGAAATCAATGCACTTCGTTCGATTTCGAACTAGAAACAGATGGCAAATTTGTCACGATTGTCGGGGAATTCATTTCGCCAGAGGAGACAGCTACGTGAGTACAACTTCGTTGATATATGATTTTCTTACTCAGTAGTCAGGTACCTTCGTGTCCTTCGTTATGGATTCGAGGGGCATTCTGCAGAACTAGTCTATGAGATCTGCTTGCCTTATACGAACCTTTTTCGACTAACAGTCAAAAATAGATTTTGCATGGCATTCCTCCCTTCTCACTTCCAGACGCTTCTAGTGGACTGGATGAATAGAGAAAGCGTATTCTTAGATTTTGTGGATTCCAAGGTGCGCCAACGACTTGTATGATGAGTACGACGATTACCCACGTACAACGGCATTGCAGGGGAATAGCATTAATGATGGCGTACGCTGCCTTCATATTCACAATAGTCACTTATTAGCTGCAGGAAGACTACCGAGTGGTTTTTCACTCATTTCTCTTCAGCTATCGACTCTTGATGGGCATTGGTCATCAAGTTCTGACTATAGGTCATGGCAAACTTTCCGATACGATGCGGAAAGGGGTGGTACTTTAAATCTCCGGCAACCAGATGGAGAAACGTGTTGGATGTTGACATCTCACGTGTTCACCCCGACTTGGAAGAAAGCATCTACAGAAATGTATATTGTCGCATACAGTGGATCATGGGACTCACCGAAATTGCTATCGTTCCGTATCCATCTTGACGCCTCAAATGGCTATCTAAACCCGAAGCTAAAGAACGCGACCCGAGCTCCTACGGCACGATTGCCATGGGATCCACATTGCATTTCCAATTCAGGTCAAGTTTTCTGTGTTCGGAATGCTCTCCGGTGTTTTTCACTGTTTTCTGAGGCGCATCAGCCTTTAGCAGAACTTGACATGGATATGCAGCAACGAGATGATTGTGAGCCTACTATTACTGTTGAACCATGGAGTGGCGCTATCATCGCTTACGTAGGGAGAACTGTTATGATATTTAAAGTCAAATAACCGCGAGATTTCAATTTTGATAAATATTAGTTTACTACGATTTTTTATTATCTGAGCGATGTTTTTTTTTTTCTTTCCTTTACTTTAAAAAAAAATGCCGGATGAAGATCACGTAACGTGATGTCGTTACATAATCGTTTTTTGAACCTCTCCTCTGCGTCGATTGCCTGCAGTGCCGACAATGCCAGTGCCAGCGGTCTCATCGCCCGCAGATATCTGCGAACGACGCCTGGTCAGAGTGCACGCAGAATGCGTCACAAATGTGTCTAGCACCGAGTTTCCTGGCCACTACCCAGGTGAAGACCACAGCTGGGATCTTGTTGCATTTCGTCGGTCTTTGCAGGTGAACATCACGCGCCTTTCTCAGCGTAGCATTGACCTCGACCTCATTGGAGTCGATCCATCAATTGCGAATGCTATTCGCCGAACCCTTATTGCGGAGGTTCCGACTATAGCCATTGAGCACGTATATGTCTGGAACAATACAAGTGTCATTCATGACGAGGTGCTTGCGCATCGTCTCGGACTTGTGCCTCTCAATGTTGACCCCAGTCTCTTCGAAATGCGGGATGACGACGGAGATGCTACAGACCGTAACACTCTCGTGTTCAAGCTGGAAGTCGAGTGCAGAGAAAAGCCGGGCGCTCCAGCGGATAGTTCGGACCCGGACGAGCTCTACGAGAATCATCTAGTCACAGCTGGTATGCTTAGATGGGAGCCGCAAGGGGAGCAAGCTGATATGGACCAATTGAGGGTATGTCCTCAATCTTTAACCTCTGAGTCTGGCATGAACGCTTGTTCCCAGGGAGAGCCCCCGAGACCAACAAATCCTGACATTGTCTTGGCAAAATTGCGGCCTGGACAAGTGATCGAAATGGAATGCCATGCAATTAAAAATGTCGGGAAAGAGCATGCGAAATGGTCACCAGTTGGTACGACTTCGATTCCACTGTCCCAACGATATTGGCTGATCGACAAATTCATCCAGCGACAGCATCGTACCGCTTACACCCGCACATTGTGCTTCTTAAGCAGCCTCCGCACGGAACGGCGCTCAAGTTTGCTAATTGTTTTTCTCCCGGTATCATCAAAATCACCGACGATGGTACTGGTACGTGCATTTGCTTATTGTGAGTTTGTTTGTGCAGAGCTGACCAAATTATCAGGAGAGGAAAGAGTGGAAATTGACCTACAAAGAGTCCGAGAGGAAAGTATGAGTCGCGAGGTCTTTCGACATACGGAGTTTGAAGGTTGCGTGAAGCTGGGTCGTGTTCGTGATTGGTTCTTATGTGTGCCCTGCATTTCTTCTATGCAACCTCGTCTTCTTACATCGCGAATAATCAGTCAACATAGAATCTGAGGGACCTTATGCACCCCAGGATCTCTTTCCAGCTGCCACCCGTGTGCTTCGGGCTCGTGTTGGGACATTAAAACGGGCTGCAGAGGCATTAGCATCCGGGGAGGAGCCTGAAGTTGGCGGGGCCGTGCTTAATGGACAGGGGGATAACCCTAATGGAGACATTGTGATGATGGAAATTTGAGGTTCCCCGAAACGTGGGCAGTTGGGTAAGCCATCGTGCTCCCCAGCGGTTGCATTCTTCGCCACCATGAATGAATTGTGGTTGCGTTTCAGCAAGCTGACCAAAGTAAAATTATACTACTTACGACTCTTAGGTGAGTCGCAATATTTTTCGTTCTCCTGACTTTGCTGAGTGTGGTGCAGATAGCTGTCGTTTCGCGAGGAAACAAAAAAAGATTGTGTGTGAATACATTATACATCCTATTATGTCAAGATTACGCATGATCCTCTCATCGTTTTTAGAGTCTGCCAGCAAGTCTTATAAAGAATCAGAGAGCATGTGTATCTATGCACTGACATACTCCTGACTGGTTCGAAGCAACCGCCCGTGTCCTACTCCGTGTCCTTCTCGACAATCCAATGCGCTTAGCTTGATTATCTCTTCCTTTGATCTCTAGCAACTGAATTTCCATGTCTTTTTAATGCTCGGCGAAAAGCGAAAACAGAAGAGTAGCCTTGTGGATTGCACACGTACCATGGCTAACCCGGCCTGAACTTCAGTCACCGCAAGCTGTAACAATCAAAAGCATCCTCAAGCATAAGTCAAATGACCCTTTCTCAGCGCGGTCTATATACAATTGGGGTTTCCAATGCAAAATTTCTAACTGCAAAGGGATGATTTCCGCGCTCGAAGCAACCGGAAGCGCCCAACATGATCCAAAAGGCATCGAGGGTAAGAGGAGCGGCGACGACGAATCAGTACCTTTGGATGCTGCAATGTTTCACGTGACCGGGATCTTCCTGTTCAACCTTGTATGCTGTCCGTCTATGACCTTCGGATCAGAATGGGTACGAGTATTTCTCCCATGCGGTAGTGATAACATCGTTCTGATCCGCATGAACGATGGCTATTTGATACCACAACTCTCACCGCTCCCGATGGGTCTGTTACAGCCAAATGTGTCTCAATCGGTGCAACAACGGCAGAACTGTGCGTTAAAGACAAGTTCGGTAGATCAAGGGACGTCGTATTGGGTTATGACGATCTGGTAGGTACTGCTCTGGCTCTCCTTCAAGTATATAGCAATAATGTGAACTTTACACAGACAATGTTACTTACAGATCCTGCACATCCTGTCTTCAATGTGATTGTCGGAAGGTGGGAAGAAGCATACTCAGGGTCTCCGCAGGACTTAGACTAATCACAGTCTCTTTAAGATATGCAAATCGAATCAAGGATGGTGGGGAAAATGCATGCGGAGAGAATTTCTAGTTCTTTTGTTCTATAGGAACCTTCTCGATTCCAATAACGAAGGATCCTCTACCTGATGGACCTTTTCATATACCTACTAACGACCATAGTGGTAAGCTCAATCCGCACATTTTCAGTTTACGAATGTCATTCACCCACTATAGAGTCTGGATACGCTTCATGGTGGAATTTATGTTAGGGACCGACGTAACTGGACGATTATTGAAAGGACAGCTACACGCGTTCCGTACAAACATTTTGATGCTGCAGATGAGGGCTTTCCCGGAAATGCCACTGTGTTTATGTGGATTTTGATCCTGATACACACATAAAGGAGCTGATTCAAATGAATTATAGACTACTCATACTGTAGAGAGCGGTGCTACTCTTCGAACGATGGTGCACGCATCAGTGACTACGCTTACGCCTGTCATGACTACTCAGCATATCTATTGATATACTCTTTAATCTATGCGCATCTACCCTTACCGACAATGATTCATGAACCTGGATGCATTACAGCAGGGCAGAGAGGATAAAATGAACCATACACTGAAAGTCGACAGCTCGAAAGTCATGGCTACAGATTCAATTGCCATTCCGACAGGGAATTTCATCAACATAGACGATACTGCATACGATTTTCAAGTTGCCCGTGAGATCGGAGCTAGCTGGAATGAGACGGATGAGTATTGTGGCCGGGTAAATTAATTTCGTTTCAAGTATCCTGCCAGGACTCACCATCCATTTGGTAGGCTGCCAGGGTTATGATAACTGCTGGATATATAACGAAGTGAGGGTAGACCGTCTGGATTCTCAATATGGAGCAAACTTTCTGGAATTCGGTACGATAACAACTGTTTCGTACAAGATTGATTCCTCGTGGAGATGTCAGGGTGGACATCGCGATAAACCAGACAGCGGTGCAGGTGAGAATTGCACTTTGCAGCTCCAGTTGAAGCGCCAACCTCTGGTCTCGCTTCATGAACAAGTTTACCCGTTATATTGGCTCAATACTCCGCGGAAAGTCATACACAGTGATCCCGTATTGAATCGCACAAAATATTCCGCTGTCGCAATCGAACAGAAGGGGTACATTTACGCTATTAATACTCCAGAGGGACATAAATCAAGTTTGAACGTTATCTCTCCACTGAACTTTATGGCTCGTCGCTCACATGCTCATGAGTATTTGTAAACCAGATGGACCTGGCAAGGACTTTTCGTGGAGCACTACCTACAGATTTTCCACTGTTCATTATACCCCCATGCATATGCGGCCGGGCCCATCTTTTTGGCAGGTCTCGGGGCCATTTGTCTTTCTTGAGATGTGAAGTCTTGTAAGCGTGCAACTTGCCTCTATCTCTCGATTCATAAATCGAATGGTGCATTTCAATGCTGTCGATTGCTCTATGACCCCCTAAATTGTACGGCGTGGGTCGTCCGAGTCTCAAACTTCCTCGTTACGGCATGTATACATGGAAGCGTATTGGGCGCCAAATACCCGCAGGTTGCGCGGAAAGTAGCGAGATGAAGCCGCAATGTACGTGATTATTGAACAATGAAATGACGGCATAGGAAGTTCTCGCAATTTCAGTCCCGCGCACCGATGACAAAGCCAGAAAAATGTACTCAGTATTAAATTTAAATGCAATAAATCATGGCTGTCCCAAGCAACGAGAGTCGCGCTGCGCTTAGCTTCAATCCTCGTTCCAGACTGAAAAATGAATAGTTAGAAACCCTTCCGCCCCACGGCCTCGTTGCTTTCATTTCAGAGCACCCTTAATTCATCAACAGCACATGATCTAATTCGTGATTCATTTAACCTCTCCGTCGCTATTTGAGAACAGAGTTAAGATCAATTGCCAAATCCATATAGTTGTCTGTCGACTTCGACTTTATCGGCCACTAGACGCTGGCAGTTCCTTTCAAAGGAATATATAGACGCGGTGCTGAGTTTGAATGAGTTTTAATATATCCTTGAAATTTGCTTTATTTGCTCTGGGTTTGATTTATATACTCAGCGGAGCTCTAAATTAGACAATTGTCTTTGCCTCTCATCCAGACATCCCTGCTTGCCCCTAATGATACTGACCATCCACAGTTTTTTCTGAAGGCACGAAACTCTCTCGCACCTGAACAATGTCTGCTCAACAAAGTCTACAGAAGATATATGAATGGTCTTTATGCATAAAGCCATTTGCATCTGCCAGACTTTGAGCGGTTCAAACATTGTAGGGTGCGAGTGAAAATCGTGACACTCGATACCCATATTGTTTATGTCAAGTCTGAGGCTGTTGGGAAGTTCAGGGTAATACAGAAGATATTTGCTTACGATGGATATACGGACGCGGTCTGTTATGGGCTGACGGTTCCGGACAAGTGCAATGGTGATCCAATGGCACATGTCAGAGCAATTGAACCTCCATAGACTGTTTTGGGCGCTGAAAGCGAGATTGTGTCTGAGTCAAGCATTGCTTCTGCTTGGCTACAGGTAGTCTCATAATTCATGTATATCCATATTTTAGCGATATCGCTGAATTGAAAAGACAGAGACATATTGTCTTCTATCCTTTACACGTTTATAATTGTTTCCGACTCTGAGTCATTGGTCCACCAGGATGGACATGAGTCCGCGTCGTGTACATGTGCCCACGCTGCAGATGAGCTTGACCTCTTTGCATGGATTCGATTAGAAACCTAAAAAAAAATTAACAGCTCGCAGATGAGTATGTTCCTGTGACTTAAACGTACCAATCACACTCGCGCATTCTATTGAACTACGTATAGCGAATACACGAAAGGCTTTGTTTCCAAGTGCCTGCGGCGATTCCAGGATTACGACACCAGGTAGCCGGCACTCACATTGTCTACCGACCAGCTAGGGTACGCCACAATTCTTTGTACGGAAGACCTAAAAGAGGGCATATTGCATACTTTCTGGACCAGATTACGAGAGGTGTCTTAAGTGCGAACAGTGCGAAAATTAGGGTTGATAAGCAAAAGGAGTGAGGCTGCACTCACGGCAAGTTCTTGTTTTCATCGGGATACGTTTTGAGTTCGTCATGTGGACAAAAATCTCGTGAACAGTAAAACAAAGAAAGAACATCCGTTTGCAACTTAATGAGTTTTCGTGAAAGAAGTATATCCTGGAAGCTCCTCAGGTTTAGTCGCGTCTCGGATAGCCTGAAATTGGGCTGCTGGACATTCCATTGGAATCGATTGAATCGCAAAATAACCCTGTCCACCAATTTCAAGCAAATAACCGAAGAAGCTCCCGAAAGGTTGACTTCAAGCGAAGCGTACTAGAAAGCAGGCATGAGGATATGTTAGGGTGTGATACGCCCATAACTAAAGTTTCATGATAGTATTTCAAGTTTATAATGGTCATCCTGATGGTTAGAATGAGTTTGAGTCCGACTCCGACGTTTCTCAAGGACACGATCGTACGAAGCCTCGTCTTTTTGAATGTACGGATCCATTTTGTTCCGTCGGACATCCACCAGAATGTAGCGCTGACTACGAGCAATCGCGTCATGCTTTCCCGACGTCGTCATGGATGTACCTATTGTCCAAGATTTGCGGAAAGAATTTCAGTTGGAGTTGAAATTGGTTTATTCGCCGAGTTCATGGGTACTATCTCAACTTTAGCAAGCTAGGAAGACCGTTAGCTAGAAACTGATTTGAGCACACCCCTGGCGGTATCGCGCATCTATCCGCATTCCAAATTTGACCACCGGGAATGGGCCAGAGTACCTCCGCGAAAAGAACGAAGCAATCCAAAGATGAGAGCATGAAGGTAATGAATATTTGGTCAACGAACGATAGTCGGTTTTGAGTCACGTGCAGTCAGCGGAATCAAAGCAAAGCAGCCGAAGTTTGTGATGGTGGCACTAGTACTGGTACCGTTCGACGCCCATGAATACTGCGGTTTTCGAGCTTCAGACATTCCCAGACGACCACCCGTACACTGGAACTCATGATGTATCCAGCGTCTCTTCTTCCCCTCCATTGTCGTCCATTCATCCCTTTTGGAAGCGCTTTCTTCATGGTGAGAAAAAAGAACACATGTACATACGAGTAGCACATTGCTCATAGAAGCCCCCTAAAGAACTGCTCGAATACCCTTCAGCATCATCAGCTTCCTTTCTCGTGCACATCCTTACCACGTCACTCATTCTCTTCAGTGCTCTAGTCACCGTCTGTGAGACCATTCCCACCTTCCGAGCGACAAGCCCAAGTATCTGGTTTGGTGGGCATCTCTTTCCAAACTCATCGAGTTTTGTAATAATCGTTGCTATCTCCAGGTATCGAGAGCTCTCTAGTTGTGCTTTTCACCGTAGAATATATTGCCAGAGCACTTGCGTGGAGCGTCAGCTGGAGTGTGTTTTGGAGATGGGCACTCTGTACGTCGCACCATGGTTGTGGTCTCTCTCTGCTAGTACTGACTAGCGTTGCCTTGTAGCCTTCTTCGGCATTGTGGATTTTCTAGCAATCGCACCCTATTACATCGAGCTTTTCCTCGGGGTTGATACATCGGTCATGTTTCGATTCTCCATACTCCGTACGTTTCGTCTGCTCCGCGTATTTCGCGCTTTCAGAACGAACAATACAATTACTCTGTACGTCCCCTGAGATAGCGTTGGAAGCTACGCATATTGATGGAAAATACCAAGAACCATTGAGGTCATGTATCTTTCCGTCAATCGTTCTCAGCATGCTTTGTTGGCTCTTGGGTTTTTTCTCGTCATGTTCCTCGTGATTTTCAGTACAATCTTGTGAGTTTCCGTCTGGCATTATTTCGTCTACCAACTGACCATTCCATTTTAGATACTTTATTGGTGAGAATACATTGATCACTTGTTTTCAATGTCATCTGAGAAGGCCGTACAAGAAAGAGGGACTTGGGACCCGATCCTACAGACCTTTATTGACGTCGACGGGGAGCCAAGTCAGTTTTCCGTACGTTTTTCTGCGCTCGCTATCTTGGCCTCGGCTGACTTGTGCTCATTTCTCACTTCGGTGTAACACTGTATCTGACTCGCATTATGTGTGCGCTCCCCGGTTTTTGTGTTTTCAACTCAGTCTATTCCTGCCGCTGGATGGTAATATATTTCTCTCCGTTTTGGGCATAGTTGCTGACGAGACTTCCCTTTTGTTTATTATCTATAGGTTTGTCCTCGTTAGTATGTTCTACCAAATCCTTTCTTTCAGCCCAGTGCTCACTTACGTGATAGCCATTACAACTGTGGGATACGGAGACCTTACGCCACGCTCTATTCTTGGGAGGCTTTTGACCGTACCGCTTTTGGTTTTTGGTCTTTTGCTCATTGCTCTACCGTCTTTCGTACTCGGACGAGAGTTTAGCAAGCTTTGGGATGCACACGCGCGCGATAGCGCACGAGTTGTAACGCAAGAATTAGAGCAGTGCGAGCACGAAATGGTGAGTAAATTGAGCGGAGTCGTAATTGGTTAATCACCTTCTCTGGAACTCGCTGTAGGACGAGCCCGATGAAGCAGCACTTGCACGCCAAATCGTAGACCTTCAGGGCGCCTTAGATACCCAAGCCCAGATGCTAACCCGTCTGCTGAAAGCGACCGAAAATATATCGGCTTCCCGTTCTTCCCGCGCTCCGGACAGCATCAGACCGCACGCAGAAATATTATTCGATGCTAAGGATGAGGATATCGGCTCGAAAGGTGGAAATATGAGGAATGATGGTCAACTTGCAGTTCGCAACTCGCGTCTGAAGCCTCGCGTAGATAAGGAAGAGAGCGGAAAGGGGAAGAGACGAGCCGATCACGTCTATATCGATCCTCAATCCTCGAGTTAACAACTATTCTATGTGATAATTACAGTATGATGATACCAAGACCTGTTACATATTCTGTAAGCGTAGTCAACCGTCAACATCACGCATCATGCTGATTATAACCGCAGACGCCTAGACTCGTGTAATATGGAATTTTATATTGGTAGGGAATTCAAATTTGTCGAGTAAGTAGTCTACCTAGTAGAGGGACTATTCATAATCCTTCGTCCATTTGGAGACTTTCGAAGCTGACAATTTTTGTGATTGAAACGACTATATACCAGGCGAGACTCCATACTTGCTTGTTCCCGTGTATTCAAGTAGCCAGGTCTTAAGAAAGTTAGATTACCGACCGATATAATTGTCGCTTTTCTGTTCATGACGCACGGGGTACGCCGCGGAGCTCGGTTCTTGAAAAGGCATTGATGATAGGCCATAAAGATATAGCATTCTGCGGATGGAGTGTGACGTTTGTTGTTACAACCGACGGGTTTCATTCACCGATACATATCATATCTCAGAGTTACATTGTCGAAGTAATTGGACAGTTGCTTGGTCATTCGTCAAACCACCTGCTCTGTAATGAATCTTGGTCTCTGTCATACAGCTAGTTGCAAAATTGTTGGCAATCACGTGATTTCACCACTTTTCTCACCATGAGAGCCTCAAAACACAGATAAAATCATATCTCACCCAAATCTCAACGGTTTCACATCATCTAAGTTGCTAAATTCATCTTTTTGAAAGGGCTTTCGTTTAGGAAAAACGATCGAGAAAATAGAGCAAAAAGTGACCCCAAAATGGCGAAAATATGTTTTTTGCCTCTTCCTTGCATGTACATTTTTTTCTGTGATCCCTGCTGGTCCAGCACCTCCCCAAAGCTATTCAGAATGATAATATGATTATAAAATGAATTTAAAGACTGAGTTTGAGTTGAATTGTGTACCAGAATGTGCTGCTTTGAGGTATGCCTGAATCACTCAAAACTCATCATTTCCCCCTAGCCTCCCAGGCTGCAGGAAAAATTCTTGCAGGTCAGATTCATGCATGTAAATTTATTTTAGATATAATAGACTAGGTTTATGTGCTAGCTAGGTCCTCAGCATCCACTAGTGAGCTGGCCTGAACATGAGATTCTGGTTGTATGTATCATTTTAGACAGCATCTTCCCAGCTCACCAGTAGATGCTGAGGACCTAGCTAGCACATAAACCTAGTCTATTATATCTAAAATAAATTTACATGCATGAATCTGACCTGCAAGAATTTTTCCTGCAGCCTGGGAGGCTAGGGGGAAATGATGAGTTTTGAGTGATTCAGGCATACCTCAAAGCAGCACATTCTGGTACACAATTCAACTCAAACTCAGTCTTTAAATTCATTTTATAATCATATTATCATTCTGAATAGCTTTGGGGAGGTGCTGGACCAGCAGGGATCACAGAAAAAAATGTACATGCAAGGAAGAGGCAAAAAAACATATTTTCGCCATTTTGGGGTCACTTTTTGCTCTATTTTCTCGATCGTTTTTCCTAAACGAAAGCCCTTTCAAAAAGATGAATTTAGCAACTTAGATGATGTGAAACCGTTGAGATTTGGGTGAGATATGATTTTATCTGTGTTTTGAGGCTCTTATAACGAGAAAAGTGGTGAAATCACATGATTGCCAACAATTTTGCAACTAGCTGTAATAATCGTGCGACCATCTTGAGTCACAGGAAGAGAACCGCTTTCCCGTTACTTTTTCCGCGTTCGTGTCGACGAATGATTCTTCATCTGCCTCGCGCCGTGAAAAGCTTAGCAGTAATTGGCATGACAATGTTATCACTAGAGTCCCTGAGAATCTGAAAAAAGAGGGTGTGAGCTGTTGTACGGCTCGAGTATGATGTGTGAAGCTAACATAATACCCATGTAAAATAGGCCTATCTAAACTGCTTGTCAGGGAGTGGAAGGAATGCCAAAAAAAGATCAATTTACCTGCGAAATTGAAATTGCCATGATTATGACATTCATAAGTCTCATGGCTGATTATGTTAGAAGCACATAAGAGTCTCATTTTGAGATCGAGATTGTATGCGACTAAGAACGCTTACCTACTGTCGCCTGCCAATCAAATGGAACCTTATCAGTTCTTTGTATACAAAGGAGTGAAAATGGGTCTCACCAAAAAGAAAATCATTCCATCTTGATACAAAACCCATAGTAGATGTTGACTTTCAGTGCGGGGTTGAGACAATGCATTCAGAAGAAGAAAAAAAGCCGCAATATCCAGAGCCAGCTATGAAATTTGTCACGTATAGGATTTCTGCTTTCATGAATAAATACTTACGGTCGACTCTATAGCAACTATTGCGAGAGGTGCCGTATTGTTTGCTGAACAACTACGAATGTCTCCAAGCTGCTGTAATATGATATGTTCTAAGCAATGAAGAGATCAATCTACCAAGGAATGCTTTATCTAGTTCCCAATGCACTTTGAGTCTTCGCAATAGCACTGATCGCTACTATAGCGCAGAATAGTGTAATGGCAACCAGGCTACATAAAGAGATGTGAGCTGAACAGAAATCAAGATCCCATAAGGAATACAGTCATTACTGCCTTTTTCATAAGTATTGTCACACCTGCGTTTCACGTGCTCTGATGTGTCCGAGCCAAAACAGCAAAAACTCAAGTAAATAGTGATTTTCTCTGTCAATTCTGCATGTTTCATGCCCAATTAGCACTCAAAAAAATGAGCTAGTTCGCCCATATAGATGTATGTAGAAATATTTGTGATTTGTTGCCTGTGTGTGTCGGAACAAAACAAACAACTTCACCGAGCCATGCTCCAAAGGGATATCTGGACTGCTCGCAATATTATTCCTCCTCACACAAGCTATAATATATTTTTCCTCTGATCCGTAAATTAAGTCTATAAACATGGCACTGCTCTGGCGAAGTTTCGTGTCATTTTGTGCAATGTTTGTGTGGGAAACATCAGGCAATTTCGTCAATCCTTGTTCCAGCAGATCATCTGGACTGTTTAAAAAATCATTCCTCTTCACACAAGCCAGTCATAGTTTTTCTCTTGATCTGTAAATTAGGTCTATATGCTTTGCAATGCTCTGGTAAGGTTTTCAATATGTTCTGTGCAGTATTTGTGCAATAGTGCAAGTGTCTTTTGTCTCCGCAGCATTCTCAGGACCCCTTTCTGGTGCTGCAACTGCCCCGGGACTGTCATTTGAAGGCAACAAATCCTAAACTTGCTTGTATCTGAAGAAATCATTATAGTATTCATTCCCTATGCTTGATGTGATGCTTCTATTTATGCAATCTACGAGAGGCTGTGGCTCACTCCTATCTGCATCGATTTCCGCACCTTTCCAACACATCCTGCTTCATCACAATACTTCTCCATCGCAGCCAGATAGCATCTCTAGTATGCATGAGCAGAACGAGGGACAGTGAATGCCATGGTGCTACGGGTGACAGTACGGGATTGACGCAGTCCAGAGATGCAGTCAGACAGCAAATCCGGTGGACCCACCGTCAATTCCGCTCACAATCACAGACACCTGGCTGCACCTTGACATACTTCTCTTTCCTTCCCCGTTGTCACCACAGTGGGTCATTCCACCTATCTGACCTTATTTCAGCTGTGCCAAAGAGGTAAGAAGCAGCAAGCCAGGTAAGTAGCACGTACCTTAGCGTTTGCGACTGTACCGTATCCACTCACCATTCAATGGTCAAGCAAGTGATGGCGCCAATGGTACTGCTATATCCTGTGCGAACATCGTGGCCATTGCAATCGAACTTTCTCTAACAGAGCCTCCGAGTCCAATCGCCGCATATTCAATTGGCTGTAAGTCGATTTTCTATTTCCACAGGCCTCTCAGGCCCTCGCGCATGCTCTGCCCAGAATAAAATCTGCAGCAAATGAACCATTGCCGTTATGGTCGTCTGCTTTCTCCATTCAATTCGCCAAGTAGGCCTTCTTTGTCTGTGACAGAGATGCTCTTCCAATGCTCCTGGAAGAGTTGGATGTGTTGCAAATAGCGACAGCTTACCAGGCTCTGCACATCTTTGTGCAATCTCAGATACAGAGACAGGAAGTCTGCATCAGTACCGATAGCGGAGAGATGAGATAGGGATGAGAAGAGACATACCGAAACCGATAAAGCAAGAGGATGCCACAGGGACACGAGACAGCAACAAATTCAGTGCATGCAAAGCACCTGGATTGAGCCACACAGGAGCTAGCTCATGGTTTTCGTAGACGTACTCAGCCACCCTCGTCTGCAATGAACAAAAAGGTGTATCTGAACCAGTCAAAGCCACCTGAGCATATGCATCATCATACATGTAACTTCACCCAGGTTCCTACTAGCCAGATATCATTCTGTTTTGTATCTATTGCCACCGGGAATCTGTTCAGACCTATGGGAATAATCCATTTGAGCCATCTCCAGAGCTGCCAACAGTGCGTGGAGGAGCTAAAAGACACACAACAGACAGACATGGATGTAAACCAAAGAGAAGTGATGATTACGGCACGTACGTCATGCTGTGAGTGTGTGTGACGCCTTTCTGCTTTTGGCATAACCACCATGACCCGTGGAAAGCCTTCTTCAAATGATGCCCGACAGATCATACAGAATCTGTTTGAGGCCAAGGAGTTCAGCGTAAATCATCTTTCCGCTCTGACGGGCATCAACTGCCGGACAATATTCCGCATCAACCAGCAGGTTCAGGAGACTGACAGCGTCGAGAGAGACGGTTCGCGGACAGGAAGGCCAAGGATACTGGAATATCCGGATGTCCATGTGAGCCCTCTGAGTGTATTGTCGCCTGCTAAGCTGCTCATTGTGCTGTCAGTATCTACTCAGTGCCGTCGACTTCCATAGGGATCTGTTTCTTGATGAACTTAAGAACATGTTAGGTGGAGCGTCCGGTAAATTCATCTCGGATTCGATGGTATGGTGGACGCTAGAGCGCGCGGGCTTCACAATGAAGAAGGTGCGGCCTTCTTTGGCATGCAAAGATGTTCATATCTATCTGACCAAGTCCAGATCACGAAGAAAGCGTGAGAACAAAGCGAAACTGCGCAAATAGAATACCACCTCAAGATAGGCTCGCAATACACCCCTGAGCAACTCGTATTTGTCGATGAGAGTGCCTGTGACCGTCAAACCTTCTTACAAAACAAGGCGTGGGCCTTGCATGGCCATCACGCTACTCGGAAACAGTTCTTTGCTAGGGGAAAAAGGTGCGCTGCGTTACAGCAATTAAATTATACGAGCCGGAACTCAATTCGCATAGGTATTCGGTTCTTCCCGCCATCTCTCTGGATGGGATGCTTGAATGCATTATCATGGAAGGCTCGTTCAATGCGGACTCCTTTGCAGCGTTCATCGATACTCTCCTAGACAGCATGCAGCCTGGCTGGCGAGGAACTCGGTCGTTATCATGGACAATTGCTCTATTCACAAGTCCGATGAGGCATGCCAACTCATTGAATCCAGGTGAGATGGTCTTCCTGCTGGGTCATCATGCAGGCTATTCATCGTGCCGTGTCTGTTTAGGGGCATGAAGCTTGAGTTCTTGCCGGCATACTCTCCTGACTTCAACCCAATCGAGCTGGTGTTTTCGTTGCTCAAATCCCGACTTTGGCGCGTTCCTCTGCCAGAGGGTGGAGGTGATGCCACGGTCTACAACAGGCTTTATGGAGAGGTTATGTCAATCAGTGTGGCCGACTGCTGTGCCTTCTATGAACACTGTGGATATGGTTGGTGTGTGGTTTGTTTTCTGATTGATCGGGAGGGATAACTGATTTACATTCTATGCTATTACTGCGACTATAGGTGAATGTGGTTTATATATGTAAGCAACTATGTTTATCTATGAGCTAGATTGAATCATAGTGCAGTCTTGTTCTGCGTAGCGAAGAATCCGATTAATGAGCCCAATTGTCACGTCTAAATTGTCCGCATCGGCTATCTCCTGCAGCTCTTCTTTGGTGATGTGTTGAATATCGTCGAGTCGAAGGTAGCCTCTCTTTTCGAATGGTTCGCAAAATGTACGATACGGAGGACATGGTTCCTTGCCCCTTTCGATGTCATCATGGAGAGACTCAAGCCAATTGCCAACCAGTGGCCAATCTCTGGGTCTTCTCCTAGCTGCATTATTATGCATAGCTGGTCCCATGAATGGAAGCTGCATAGGGGTCAGTGGCGGCATCATGAATGGGTATATGGGTGGCATCATGGATGGGAATTGCATTGAGGACAGTGCTTGTTGGATTATTGCCAGGTGCATGAAACCCGGGAATTGCATATTTGGCGGGTGCTGTGCTGCAACTGTGGATGGCTCTGCAGGCGTTGTTTGTATACCAAGGGTGGCTGGTTGGGTCAGTGGCTGTCCTGCTTCAGATGGACTAAATGCGGGAGCAGATGGTTTCGGGATCCTCTCAATAGCAGCTCTGGCTGAGTATGAATCCAGAGGCTTCCGATCTAGAAGTTTAAGCGCCCCAGGCGGAGCATCATAAGTTATGCCTGGGACATTCCGGTACTAGATTGAGAAGCATATGTGTGAAAAGCACACAGCATATTGGCAACCCACTCACAAGTAGTCTTGCATGTTCTTCAATATCCCGATGGGTGTATGTAATATGGTTGCGTGCACCTGGTAATCTTGCACACAAACATCCGTGCTCGTCACATTTGAAACTTGCTTCCAATTTGGCCGCAATTTTGGCCATAGACTCCTTGTAGGTGTCCTGAGCATCATTGAGCTGTGCGGGCGCCGATTTTGTTGCCGTTACCTGTTTTCCCTTCTTCTTCGTTGCATTTGTGTCCTATAAAGATCAGTCCAGTCAAATGAGATAGATAAATGAGATTTCACATGGACAAACATCAAACCCAGGAAGATTTCTGACAATGATTTTGGGATTGGGCGCATTTGTCTTCTTTTTGTTCTGTTCCTTCCGGTGCTTGCGTACCTCATCGAAAATTTTATTCAATGCTGCTTGGGTATCAAGATACTCTGGAAGATACTTGTTTGGGCCTTCTTTCCTACACCATGGACCTTCAACACCTAGGTGGGAAATGGTGCAGGAACCTCGTGTCAGATCCGTGATTTCGGATATGACCTCATGCAGGAACATGTCGGAACTCAGAAGCAGCTCCCATCCGCCAACCCCATTGGAAACCAAGACTTTCACAGTAATAGTGTCGCGTTTGCTCTTCCGTACAGCGGGAGTTGAAGTAACAGGGTCTTTGCTCCTTGCGGGAGTTGAAGTAACAGAGTCTTTGCTCCTTGCGGGAGTTGAAGTAACAGGGTCTTTCCTCCTTGCGGGAGTTGAAGTGATGGGGTCAAGGAGACCCCGAGCCGCGGCCGTTCCAAATGAAATGCTGTCATTATTTGCTTTGATAGATGATAAGCCTTCCTTTCATCATTGGGACGGCGGCTAATAGCGCTCACCTTCGACTTGCTCGTATTCTAGTATGGAGAAGTCCGGTTCTTCCCTATACTGTGTTGTTTCGTCCGGGCCGGTTTCATTTGCGACTTGCACCATGTCATTGACAGATAGGTCTCCATCCAGCTGGTAGTCGTCGTCGGAGTTATCATCATCATCCGAATCAATAGTATCATCAGAATTGCGCAACTGAGGAGAGGTGTCAGTACCAATTTGAGCGCCACCCGCACTAGGAATGCACCTTTTTTTTTGACGCGCCTTTCCCCTTTTTCTTGCGAGGGCTCTTCTGTGGCGTTTCCGGAGTTGCCGGCGCTTTATCATTTTTGCGTGGTCGCCCAGGACCCCTCCTGACCTTTGGCTCGTTCTTAAGGGCCTTGGCGTCCTGGGTTGCCTTGGCCTTTTCAGTGAGCTTTTTGCTGCAAGAAGGAGGCATTGTTGATGATGGTACAAAGGAATCAACCTGAACCTGAGAAAAAAATGCAAAACGTGATTTTCACTTTGCAGTTCAGTTCAACGCTGCCCATGATCCACCCATGTATGGCAGACAAGTCTACTGGTTCATGTTGTAGAGCTCCTCTGTGGTGTGTTCATTCAGGATCCATCCTCCCTTCCAAAGACCAAAGGACCCCATATAGAGTTCTATTAGATGTCGCTTGATTTTGACCGCTTGAAACTCCGACTTTCCGAATTCTACTAAATGTTCAAGTGCCACATGAGACATCGGAGATGATATCGCTTCTCATGCACTATATATTCTCCCAGCGGGAAGAAAAGCACTTTCGACTGCCTCTGATCACTTCTAACTCTCACCGCATTCCCATTATATGAGATAGGTGAGCGATGGCACCCAAAGTCCCCACCCCCATCAGTCCTCCCACTTCCCTCTCCTCCATCCCTGAGGTTTTCGATATCTGATCTCAGAATTTTTGTTGAAATGTTGCAGTACGCACACCCCAGACACCGGCTCTTGGGGGTGGAAAAAGTTTTTGAAATGTCAGAGATTGATTCAGATTGTATGTCGCTGTCTGCCATATCGTTTTGACCATCACTCTGATGACTATTTCTGCAGCAGAGACTGGACAAAAAATATACAGTGCTGTCAATAAAATAATGGGTGATGGGAGCGATCTGGCGTGATATAACCGTCCCACGAAGAAGCGCTTTGCACACCATGCAAGTGAATTCTTTAATCTGGCATTGCAGAGGAAATCTGAACTTTCCAGACAGCAAGTGGAGCTTGAAATGAAAATTGCGGAGATGCAGGCCAGTATAGACGATTTGATGGCAAGAAGCCAGGATCACCACATAAAGATTGAGGACCACGACGTAAAGCTTAAGGACGGAGCTCGGAATCAAAACAATTTGCAAGGTCGAGTGCAGTCCATGGAAAAATACTTGAGCTATAACGTATGAAACTTCTTTCCCTTTTCAAAGAGAGTGCTTATTCATTTTCATAGTCCGCCCCCAATTATCATGCAATCATTCGAAGACAAATAATCGACGGAGGACGACAATGTTTTGCGCAAGGATTGTTTTTTTTCTTGAATCACTTCTTTCAGTGGTTCTTGCAATCCGAGGAGCAGAGTATCTGCCAGCTTGTTGCAAGGTCGTTCTATGGCAATGACGATAAATCGATCAGACCATACATTTCCAAACCCAAGACAACAATCCTTAGTTTGAAGTAACTGGCTGCGCTAGTCACACCAGCCACACCAGGAACACCAGCCACACCAGGAACACCAGCCACACCAGGAACACCAGCCACACTAGGAATGCCAGCCATGTCAGAGCCACACCAGGAACACCAGCCACACCAGGAACACCAGCCACACCAGGAATGCCAGCCATGTCAGGAACACCAGAAACGCCAGCCATGCCAAGAACACCAGGAACATCAGCCATGCCAAGAACACCAGGAACGCCAGCTGGGCTACTCCTCTCACCAATGTCGGTCGCATCACAACTTTCTGGTTCTGGGTCTGGGCCTATTAGCAAGGCTGGGTCAACTGCATCGGACGAAAATTACTTCGCGCCATTCACCTCAGGCAAAAATCATTTTGATACCAACATGTGGGATCGATGGTGGCCAAGAGTGGTGAAGGGCTCTCTCGAAAGTGTTCTGGCTGCTGTTCCTAAATCTAAGAAATTGCCGAAGTTGGATACGGAAGCGGTCCAGGCATGGCAGAGCGGCATGAGTTGTTTCTTTTCTGTTATGAGGAACCAGCAGATTACAGAAAGAAGGCCTTTCAATGCAGATAAATTCAAGAAGGAAGTCAAATACGTCTGTGACCACATTAAATGGACGTTGACGACAGAGTCGCTAGGACTATACCTCAATTACGTCCAGTTTGTGTACCGACTACTCGAGAAGCCGGAAGTCATTTGGTTTGTTCTTGTCGGTGGAGAGGATCTGTGGGATATGGGAAGCGTCGCTGCTCATGGCATCCAAATTCCAATCAACTTCGATGAGGACAAGCTGGCTGCCTGGAATCAGGCTATAGACAAAACAAATTGCTTCGACGAGAGCGCCGTGACGGCACCTCTCACGAAGAGGAGTGGGTTGTTAGATATTTTCGATTTCATGCAAGAAAGATTTGAGTATGAAGAATATATTTGATGTATGTGGTTGGCTCATTGTTTGATACCTATGTTTATTTTGTCACGCTCGCCTTGATCATTGTAGTTGTGTTCAATTTGAGTCTGCCGAGATGATTACTTACTTATGATACTATTTCGATGTTTCTCAGTTTTTACCTGTTATCCTTTTAGCACGCAGAGAAATGAAGGGTGGCTATGTATGGAATTGAATTATCTGTATGAGCTTGAGAGTCGAATCAATAAACAATATAAGCGTACACAATGTCTTCTCAAATTAAGCATCTTGAATTGATTTTTGATGTTACTATACCTCAGAAGTCATAAGACACATTTGTTATGCAGAACAAGACTGCACTATGATTCAATCTAGCTCATAGATAAACATAGTTGCTTACATATATAAACCACATTCACCTATAGTCGCAGTAATAGCATAGAATGTAAATCAGTTATCCCTCCCGATCAATCAGAAAACAAACCACACACCAACCATATCCACAGTGTTCATAGAAGGCACAGCAGTCGGCCACACTGATTGACATAACCTCTCCATAAAGCCTGTTGTAGACCGTGGCATCACCTCCACCCTCTGGCAGAGGAACGCGCCAAAGTCGGGATTTGAGCAACGAAAACACCAGCTCGATTGGGTTGAAGTCAGGAGAGTATGCCGGCAAGAACTCAAGCTTCATGCCCCTAAACAGACACGGCACGATGAATAGCCTGCATGATGACCCAGCAGGAAGACCATCTCACCTGGATTCAATGAGTTGGCATGCCTCATCGGACTTGTGAATAGAGCAATTGTCCATGATAACGACCGAGTTCCTCGCCAGCCAGGCTGCATGCTGTCTAGGAGAGTATCGATGAACGCTGCAAAGGAGTCCGCATTGAACGAGCCTTCCATGATAATGCATTCAAGCATCCCATCCAGAGAGATGGCGGGAAGAACCGAATACCTATGCAAATTGAGTTCCGGCTCGTGTAATTTAATTGCTGTAACGCAGCGCACCTTTTTCCCCTAGCAAAGAACTGTTTCCGAGTAGCGTGATGGCCATGCAAGGCCCACGCCTTGTTTTGTAAGAAGGTTTGATGGTCACAGGCACTCTCATCGACAAATACGAGTTGCTCAGGGGTGTATTGCAAGCCTATCTTGAGGTGGTATTCTATTTGCGCAGTTTCGCTTTGTTCTCACGCTTTCTTCGTGATCTGGACTTGGTCAGATAGATATGAACATCTTTGCTTGCCAAAGAAGGCCGCACCTTCTTCATTGTGAAGCCCGCGCGCTCTAGCGTCCACCATACCGTCGAATCCGAGATGAATTTACCGGACGCTCCACCTAACATGTTCTTAAGTTCATCAAGAAACAGATCCCTATGGAAGTCAACGGCACTGAGTAGATACTGACAGCACAATGAGCAGCTTAGCAGGCGACAATACACTCAGAGGGCTCACATGGACATCCGGATATTCCAGTATCCTTGGCCTTCCTGTCCGCGAACCGTCTCTCTCGACGCTGTCAGTCTCCTGAACCTGCTGGTTGATGCGGAATATTGTCCGGCAGTTGATGCCCGTCAGAGCGGAAAGATGATTTACACTGAACTCCTTGGCCTCAAACAGATTCTGTATGATCTGTCGGGCATCATTTGAAGAAGGCTTTCCGCGGGTCATGGTGGTTATGCCAAAAGCAGAAAGGCGTCACACACACTCACAGCATGACGCACGTGCCGTAATCATCACTTCTCTTTGGTTTACATCTATGTCTGTCTGTCGTGTGTCTTTTAGCTCCTCCACGCACTGTTGGCAGCTCTGGAGATGGCTCAAATGGATTATTCCCATAGGTCTGAACAGATTCCCGGTGGCAATAGATACAAAACAGAATGATATCTGGCTAGTAGGAACCTGGGTGAAGTTACATGTATGATGATGCATATGCTCAGGCGGCTTTGACTGGTTCAGATACACCTTTTTGTTCATTGCAGACGAGGGTGGCTGAGTACGTCTACGAAAACCATGAGCTAGCTCCTGTGTGGCTCAATCCAGGTGCTTTGCATGCACTGAATTTGTTGCTGTCTCGTGTCCCTGTGGCATCCTCTTGCTTTATCGGTTTCGGTATGTCTCTTCTCATCCCTATCTCATCTCTCCGCTATCGGTACTGATGCAGACTTCCTGTCTCTGTATCTGAGATTGCACGAAGATGTGCAGAGCCTGGTAAGCTGTCGCTATTTGCAACACATCCAACTCTTCCAGGAGCATTGGAAGAGCATCTCTGTCACAGACAAAGAAGGCCTACTTGGCGAATTGAATGGAGAAAGCAGACGACCATAACGGCAATGGTTCATTTGCTGCAGATTTTATTCTGGGCAGAGCATGCGTGAGGGCCTGAGAGGCCTGTGGAAATAGAAAATCGACTTACAGCCAATTGAATATGCGGCGATTGGACTCGGAGGCTCTGTTAGAGAAAGTTCGATTGCAATGGCCACGATGTTCGCACAGGATATAGCAGTACCATTGGCGCCATCACTTGCTTGACCATTGAATGGTGAGTGGATACGGTACAGTCGCAAACGCTAAGGTACGTGCTACTTACCTGGCTTGCTGCTTCTTACCTCTTTGGCACAGCTGAAATAAGGTCAGATAGGTGGGATGACCCACTGTGGTGACAACGGGGAAGGAAAGAGAAGTATGTCAAGGTGCAGCCAGGTGTCTGTGATTGTGAGCGGAATTGACGGTGGGTCCACCGGATTTGCTGTCTGACTGCATCTCTGGACTGCGTCGATCCCGTACTGTCACCCGTAGCACCATGGCATTCACTGTCCCTCGTTCTGCTCATGCATACTAGAGATGCTATCTGGCTGCGACGGAGAAGTATTGTGATGAAGCAGGATGTGTTGGAAAGGTGCGGAAATCGATGCAGGTAGGAGTGAGCCACAGCCTCTCGTAGATTGCATAAATAGAAGCATCACATCAAGCATAGGGAATGAATACTATAATGATTTCTTCAGATACAAGCAAGTTTAGGATTTGTTGCCTTCAAATGACAGTCCCGGGGCAGTTGCAGCACCAGAAAGGGGTCCTGAGAATGCTGCGGAGACAAAAGACACTTGCACTATTGCACAAATACTGCACAGAACATATTGAAAACCTTACCAGAGCATTGCAAAGCATATAGACCTAATTTACAGATCAAGAGAAAAACTATGACTGGCTTGTGTGAAGAGGAATGATTTTTTAAACAGTCCAGATGATCTGCTGGAACAAGGATTGACGAAATTGCCTGATGTTTCCCACACAAACACTGCACAAAATGACACGAAACTTCGCCAGAGCAGTGCCATGTTTATAGACTTAATTTATGGATCAGAGGAAAAATATATTATAGCTTGTGTGAGGAGGAATAATATTGCGAGCAGTCCAGATATCCCTTTGGAGCACGGCTCGGTGAAGTTGTTTGTTTTGTTCCGACACACACAGGCAACAAATCACAAATATTTCTACATACATCTATATGGGCGAACTAGCTCGTTTTTTTGAGTGCTAATTGGGCATGAAACATGCAGAATTGACAGAGAAAATCACTATTTACTTGAGTTTTTGCTGTTTTGGCTCGGACACATCAGAGCACGTGAAACGCAGGTGTGACAATACTTATGAAAAAGGCAGTAACCGGTCCTTTAAACAGTACCATTCCTTTAAACACCTTACGTTTTCTCACTTAATTCTTCATCCCTCACCACAAGAAAAATGTTGCAGATGCAAAGTGTATATCTGAATTGATATCCAAATTTTTAAGTAAATCGGGCAAGTTGTTGGGTCAGGAAAAATTAGACACTGGTCAAATTTATGTAAAACCAGTAAACCTCACTCTGATCAAATTGGTCCTGTGCATTTTTCTGTCAACCAATGTGGATTCTGAGTTTATTAGCTAATATCACTCTATTATAAGTGTCTTACCTTATATTTTCATGGAGGAATATGCTTTCAGTAAATTAATGCAAGCCAAACAAGCAAAAAATGTGACAGATACACAAGCTCTTTATTTTACATAATGTGATCGACGTTGTTATGCCAAGTCAGCAAATTAGCCGATATTAGGCATTTTGTAATGTCTCACACAGTGTTCAAAGGAGCCGTATTATATGACAGTCACCTATAGTTTTCTATTGGCCATATTAATTTTTCCTGTCTATGTTATGACTGGGAAAAAAATTAGCAGGTGTATCTCATGGTAGACAATTGGAGTATGCACTCAGTTTTGAGAAAATTGCTACGTGGTGAGCTACAAAAGTGGATCTGTAATAGGTGTTCAAAGGACCGGTTAATGACTGTATAGACGATAAAGAACAGCGCCTGTGTGGAAAGACGAATTACGGCATGATTGTCTAGTTTGTATTGAATGAGGGATTCAAACTCACTAGTTCCAACTATCTCAAAAACAATATCAAAGCCCATTGAAATTGGTAAAACTCTCCGACACCTGATGCATTGTCATAATATATCGATAATAGCTCAATGCTCATCTGCGAGAAATTCAAGTAACTCACTGAACCACTTAAGCAGAGTTGTCTTAGAGAATGTAAAGTGAGACTCACCCAATCTTCAGTTACACCCGAGCTAGGCATTAGAGCTTCATCGATAGAATGACAGAAACAGAGAAATTAGAACTTAGTGCGCATATCATGAAGGATAACAGTCTACTTACAGTAAAGAAAGAGCAAGGATACCGTCAGAGTGACATAACAAAGAACGATCAATACGCTCTTGTGTGCAAAAGAAGAGAAGGATAAGGCACGATTTGGTCCAAGGTTCTGACCTTTACGTAGTCTAGAACACATGTCTCGTATGAGGGGAATCCAGACATAGCAGATCTCATCCGGGAATGTCAATATGCTATCATATGCAAGAGCAAATATGCCTGCAGCTATAAGTTGTCATTAGAACTGAGTAAGGCCACATTTTTATGCAAGCTGCGACACGCACCAGTCAAATATCTATTCGCATTTAGGTCGATGAGCTGGGTCCTGATCTCTGCTGCAATAGTGGACATGGGGTAAATCGGACAGACAGTTGGCGCAATACCTTTCAAGCATGAGGCAGTTATATTCAGCACCATGATCAAATTGAGGTGCGGTGGAACGTGTACTTGATGTTATCATGGTAACTATGGAGAAATCGCTCAATATCTGATGGCACAGATAGAAAGATTCATAATTGTAAGGACACTTCAAAAAGATGATTGTCCTGGAGCTCGGCAACAGAGTATCGGAAACTGTACGGCTGTACATTCTTGGATTATCCCTCCTAGTAGATGAAGCATTTTGTGGCAGTCATAAGTGTGCGACGTTACTAAATTCTAACAAGATCTCGGAACTTTGATCTTGTGCTAGCACTCTACGAGAGAATAAAAGGTTGCATCAGGGCAAGTCTAATCGATCGTCTTGGGAAAAGAATTTGACATTTCATCATACAACACTGGTGATGATACGATGGGCGGTTGATAGTCTCTGGGTGAGATGGTTGGGTTGTTGCAGTTTCGGAATTTCACGGTCTTCTGATTCCCACGCTCTTGTTCTGCCAATCGTGGCATATATTACATAAGGTTTCTTCATTCAGTAGCATGGACGAACCCTCGTTGACAAAGTGCGCGAAGTCTTCAGATGGAAGATTGACGGTTGGTTGCAATGATCCTGCGACTGAGATGAGAAAACGAGCGAATCCGACACCGCATTGTCAAAAAAAGGTCATAATGAAGCAGTCAATTCTCAACATCAATCCACCTTTTACGGTGTGATGCCGTTTTATAACACCGTCGCTCTGTTGAATTGAAGTTAGATCATGCAAGCTGATCGTCAGATGCAGTGCAATGAAAACAATCCAAAGTTGTCATGAGCGCCATGAGGGCAATATGTTCTAGAGACAATCAGCGTCAAGGAGATTGATATCAGAGAGGTAAGTCGCTACCTGATTGTTTGATATGTGCTCTGTCCCTTTTTTATGGCACTGGCCTTCGTACGGTGTCATAAGAAACACATACTATCTTCACTTTATTCTCGGCGAAAGTCCTCGTTCATCTATCTTTTCGATTTCAGGGTTTTCTGTCTATCTGCTCGCCCTCTCATGACTACTCCACTTTAACAAGTACTTGATGCTAGCGTAAAGTATATATACACAGTCAAAGATGAAGCAATGACGTTAGTCTTGTAATCGGACAAGTCACATATACCAGAAGTGAGAACGTCGCAGCGAAGCGGACAATGTAGAAGATTAGGTAGCAAATCATTGACAAGTAAGGAGAGGACAAGAGTTAAGAGGAGAGGGAAGCAAGTGACGAAGAGAAGTTCTCCAGGATCAGAATGAAGAAATTTTACCAGTACAAGATGCCATCTGCCTTTGGTGTCGGAAGAAGATAGGAGGACGATACAGACGAGAGATTTTAAAGATCAGAATAATACAGGCCGAAGCGGATATAAAATGGTATGAGGGAGAGAAGAAATCAAACAACCAAACCGGAATAAGCCAAACCAAAAGACTAGAGGAGATAGATACTCGCACCACTGGACTAATCAGAAAGTCGCGCACCAGAAGCCTGGAGTAATGCGGGAAACGGTACGAATATCATTTGTCCGAGAAGATCGGTCAGACAGAGAAGTACTGCATTCAAAGGGCAGGTATACTCAAAGAAGTCGCGAGTACTGCAAGTTCTGCTTTAAAATTAGGTCTCGCACTATCGAAACGAATGAGACAAGATAATATCGTGAAATAGATCTTATAATACATACCACTAGAGATTATTATAGAGGTCTTGGTTTTGTCGGTGACCGAAGTGAGATGAACTAGGATAAACAGTATAAATGTGTCCATGCAAACATTACGATAACCTACTGTAGAGCTCTCGTTGGCGATTCGGAGTGTGGGAATAATGAAGAGCGGCAAACTTGTTCCTGAAATCTGAAATTCGAATACTCAGCTCGTGCCAAGCTTCACTGTCAAATATGTGAACTCGCATTTGGAAACGGAATCATAGTCATTCGGGCGGTCGCGGTAGCTTGGCATATGGTAGGCCAGGGAGACACCAGCTTCGAGTTTCGCTTTGAGCAAATCGCACTTGTTTAAAAACAGGATGATGTTTGTTGACGCAAGCAGCTTGTTTGACACGACCGAACGCCAAAGTAGCATCGAATCCTCGAGTCGGTTCACCCGAGGGTCTTCAGCAAGAGTCTGATCAAAGGCAGAAATGGGGGCCAGGAAGATGATGGCATTCATGTCGTCGAAGTATGGAGCCCAAGCTTGCCTCTGTTGTCTCGCACCACCAACATCCTTATCGATACAATTGAACATCAGTCATATTTCAGCACCAGCTAGTCACTCACGTAGATACGCCATTCGACGCTGTCCTTGCTGTTCGATCCACCACCCTTGACTAAGAATGAATGCTCGACGACACCGATAGTCTTGAGTCTCGCACGAAGTACGTCATCTGGTGTGATATATTGCAGGATGAGAATTTGGGTAGATTTTCATTCAAGGACGGCCTCACCATCAGTGGGAATGTAACGAAGAGCCGTTATACGATCGATATCGTTCAGGTAAAATCCTGCGCTTTCCTCCATCCGTACTCGGCGACGCTCGAGAGTGCTGCGTACTTCTGGGTCTCTCCATAAAGCACGCATGCCATATTCACCGTCTACACATTTCCTCAGAACGTGAACGGGATCACGAGGGTCTTCCCACCATCCACGCAACTCGCCTGTATGAGCACTCTTACTTTCGTTTCCAGACAAAAATGAGAAGGACTTCTTCCAGTTTGAGGTGGGCCGAAGGGCGAGCTCGCCGCCTTTCGTGTGATATGTCTGGGATGCAGGGACAGGAAGACCGATGTGAGAAGGGAAAGATAGAGGAGAAAGGTCTGCCACTGGAGGATCGTCTTCTTCGTCTGGAAAAGCGAGCTGATGGATGAGGCGCTGCTCGAGAATCAGGAGCGGTTGTAAGCGTTTTACGTAGCGATCGAAACGCGGTGATCGTGAGCTTGATGCGGAAGGTCCGTCTATATGAAGAAAGGAGTCGATGTCGTCGGTGCCGTGGGTGTAGGTATCATGATGATAAACGGAGGGATAATCCGGAGGGACGAGGGCATCAAGGATGCGCCGGACTGAACGAATGAGGTTAAGATAAATGACTGCCCGCCATGCAATGCGTTCTTGGTGGAAGGCAGAAGGAGTATGCAAGAGCTGAAATTCTGCATGAGAGAGAATGATCAGGACGAGAGAAAAGAGAAGAGGAAGATAAAGAGACGCACGCTTGAGTGTCGTGCTTTTGCCCGACTCACTCTGACCCAAAAGGAGGACCTTGATTATATTCTTCTGACGCCTTAGCTCGGCCTTGTCTCTTCTGATCTGCTCGTCGATGGCATCATTAACACGCTTTGCACGCTCTTCCCTTTGGAGACGTGAGTCGCGTTCGTAGGGAGACTCGTCCTCTGGCGGTAAAAGAGCGCGGGAAAGAGGGTCCGAAAGAGATCTCGAACGACCATGGGCTGGCCTGGGACCCATAGTTGCAATGAAGGGAGGTTAGGAGGAGGAGAAAGGAGAGGAGAGGAGAGGAGACAAGGACGACGAGGACGAGAACGAAATTCACACGATGCTTGACTGGCACATGATATGATATGGCATCCTTCTTTTATTTACATCTTTCTCTATGGGACTCGTCGTCTACTACGAGTTTCGGGTTGTGGACTATATCTGAAGGCATTATATGTCCATCTGTACTGTACTTACGCTCTTAGCGGTCACGTTGTCCATCGTTCTTGGCACGACTTGAGCTCCGTCATCTTACTTACTCTTACCGTGTACCGACAACTAGTATGGCTTGCTCGATTTCCGAACAACAACTGACAAAGGCGGTCTCGAAACGAATCTAGGCCTGGCCGTTCTAAGGAAAGGAAACAAACCATAGGGTGCTTAGGGACCGGCGACAGGAAACATGTTATTGTTAAACTCGAAGAAATATGTCATCTGGCAATTTGATGATCAATTGTTGTTGACGATCTGACAAACAAAAGGGGGAAAAATATATGCAGTAGACTTTGCTTCCCCTCCCGGCGTCAACGTAGCCTAGCTCTAGGGCTTACAATGCTGGCCAACAAAGCTATTCTCCGCCTTCAACAGGTTGGTTCCTCGCATCCTCAATGATCGCATCATGATTCAAATGTTTATATTTCCAACTTGATCAAGTCTGGCAAACCTTCATTTTGATCAATTCTCGCGGCAAAAGCACCGGTCTATTGAATTCAAGATCGTGCTATGAAACTAATGTTTTCTATTCCGGGGATGCCATTCGAGAAGGACCCATTTCCTGAATCACCGCGTGTTGAGTCTATCTATTAGGGGGGTATATACGCACAAAAATCTGGTCTGGGATACCTACGGTGCATATCACATTAACGCGGCAACTCAAGTTGCGTCAATTTCGCAACTTAACTCCTCCACAAATGCGTAAATCGTCCTGAAATCACTTGTGGTAGATAGAGAGAGTCCAATAGTATATTGCTACTTGGTCAAAATTTAGGCCCTGATCGGTAAAAAAAATAACGGGTGGATAAGGGCGGATAACTGGATAACGAGTTAACGACGTGGGATCCGGCATTTTCCCTCTTTATTTGTTCCTATTTGTTCAGATAGTGTAATCATCACTTCCGTAATGTTCCGGTACCAAAATGGCAGGGATCTGCCTCAATCATACATTTGCAATAAATCATCCAGTTGGGATATGTAGACTTTGACTTGCATGCTGACAGAGTAAAGCTACTTTTATTATTACCAAGTAATTCTAAGTCACCATCAGCTGTTGGGACATGTAACTTCTAAATGTGGCAAGTGTGTCGATCGCGTTTGTAATCCAGTGATCAGCAGATGCCGAGTGCTGCCGACTAAATTACCTCACAACAGGTAGCCTCCGAGTCGCACGATCTTAATCTTTGGATAAGCTATCCGCCGTTATTTTTTTTACCGATCAGGCCCTTAATTGTGAGGGGGGGTAAAAAAATTCAAGACAAAAATTGAAACATCTTGGCAAAAAGTATTAATAATTCATCCAAAAAAGGGAATTTTCTAATCGGCGCGTCGATCTTTTGACTTATTAAGCTGATGGAGGGCTCCACAGCAGGCAAACAAACTATTAAGGTAGAGGAAGTATAAACTCGACTAGCCGTGACGTGACTCGCATGACCCTGACCTGCCTCATTTGGCATCACAACACACAAACACAAATTTGGCCTCTGTACATCTCTGCAGATTGTAAATACCTACAGATGTATAGTTTTATTTTACAAAAATATTAAGAATTAGTCCTCCAATTAAGGAAATAAGTTTTTATATTCTAAATAGCTCAGAACTTATTTTCCAACATCCTGGTGAAGTTTAAGAAAAAATTGAATTTTTGACCCAAGAATTTTGCCGCTTCCCGGAAGGATCCGAATTACTAATATGCCCAAATATAGTAATATTATCTATGACTAACACGTATTAGTAATAACTAATTCTGGCTGGCTTCGTGGGTGATGGGAATAGAGAGTCAGACTGAAAACAAGTCTTTTCAGAGACCTCCAGACACAGCAGCAGACTATAGCTGAAGTCTCAGTGGTTTTCAAGTATCTGGGAAATTTTAACTTAAGATTTTTGCTGCTAGGGTCCTTCCTAATTGGGTTAGATCAGGGTTTCTCAGAGACATCAGTCACATGTGACAGCTAGTTGACTTTATACTTTCTCTACCTTATTTAGAACCAGAATAAATTTATAAATAGATGACAAATGAAATTTGAAGTTTACAGCTGTTTGCAAAAGTAATGAGAATCACGTGATTTCACCACTTTTCTCGCCATGAGAGCCTCAAAACACAGATAAAATCATATCTCACCCAAATCTCAACAGTTTCACATCATCTAAGTTGCTAAATTCATCTTTTCGAAAGGGCTTTTGCTTACTGCCTTTTTCATATGTATTGTCACTCACGACTTCTGTGATTTTTATCACACAGAACACCTCAAAATATAAAAATCATCATATCTCACTCAATTCTTGACTGCTTTGCATAATCTAAGTTGCTAAACTCATAGTTTTTGAAAATGTTTCATACTCTAATAAGGATGAAGAGAAATGAGCAAAGAATGAGTGAGATATGTCGTAAAAGGCCGATTTTAGACACATCTTTCATATGCAGTTTTTCCTGCCCTCATCCCTGCTTTTACAGTCCTATAAGCAAGTTCAAAATGATATGATTATTTTATTTTAAGTTTACAGGCTGACTTTGAGCTCTATTCTGTGTTGTATCTGCTAGTTTGATGCATGTTTGAGCTGAGCTCAAACCTACCTTTTCTTAAGGACCCTCAGACCTCAAAATAAATTTATTCTTAGGAAATCTGATGTCTGTAAGTTCATATTATACCAATAGCCTCACTTTGGTGCAGTCTAGGTTGTTGTAGCACCCAGTCTGAGGGCAGGAAAAACTGCACATGAAGGAAGTGTCTAAAATCGACCTTTTATGACATATCTCACTCATTCTTTGCTCATTTCTCTCCATCCCTGTTGGAGTTTGAACCATATCTTAAAACTATGAATTTAGAAACTTATATCATGCAAAACGGTCAAGAATTGAATAAGATATGGTGATTTTTATATTTTGAGGTGTTCTGTGTGACAAAAATCACAGAAATCGCGAGTGGCAATACATATAAAAAAGGCAGTAAAGAAAACTGTAGAGAAAATAGAGCAAAAAATGACCCTAAAATGGCAAAAATATCGATTTTTGCCTCTTTCTTGCATGTGCAATTTTTTCTGTGATCCCTACTGGTCCAGCACCTCCCCAAAGCTATCCAGAATGATAATATGATTATAAAATGAATTTACAGACTGAGTTTGAGTTGAATTGTGTACCAGAATGTGCTACTTTGAGGCATGCCTGAATCACTCAAAACTCATCATTTCCCCCTAGCCTCCCAGGCTCCAGGAAAACTTCTTACAGGCTAGATTCATGCATGTAAATTCATTTTGGATATAATAGACTAGGTTTGTGTACTAGCTAAGGCCTCAGCATTGTTACGAAAATTGTGGTTATCTAATACGGCGTGGGCTAAATTTTACACACCGAGTTGCGATGCCAAATCAAGACTATTTCGAAAGGCTACTACGGCAGAACAGTGGTGGCGACTCAAGAGTAGCAAACCACGGATCGTCTGGAGAAGACACGGAGGACTCTAATGATTTGCAATTAGGACTAACTAATATGCACATTGGACATACTCCACCGCCGGAACGCAGTCTGGCGGCGATGGAAGAAAGAAATGTCGCAAGGTATACGGAACTCCTGCAACGAAGACATTATCGGCGTGGTGCAACTAGAAGATTTGTACATGAGAGCTTGGTGTGCGCCAATTGTTACTTGGCCTACCAACGAAGCTGGGTACTTGCGGAATGGCTCATGAAGAACTTCACGGAACGGTTAGTGTCAAGGGAAGCAGCCGATGTCAAGATTCGGCATAAGCCCGGACCCTCGGAACGAACAGAAGACCAACCATTACCGAACCACGGAATGAGTGCATACGACCATGAGGTATCCATATGGCTTAGCGATAGGGATGTCTATGCATTAAAGGTCGGCGTGCGAGCTTGGATCAATCAGCATCGGCACCAGACCTTGTGCAGTCACACGGCAGTGGAAGTAGATTGGCCAGTTTACAAGCGGCCACCTTCGGACATTGAACATCTTACGGAAGAAGCGATAGAACGCTTGATGCAGGCTTGGCGAGCGTCAGAGCCAGGGGTAATTACAGTTGATGAGTGGAATGGCCGCGAGCACTTTGGACAGAGGCTACGGCTAACCACGGGCCCAGGACTACAACTATCGGACATCGAAGTCGCGGCGAGGCACAGAAGGAGTGTAGCGGAGTACACTCATGCGCCGGGAGAAGATCGGCAAGCTCTGCCGATCTCTAACCCTGATATCACTATCTCCCCCATGATCGAGGATTAAGCGGCAGAAGCTCGGCCCGGGAACGGAGCGCCAGAGAAGCGATAGCTTGGCAACTATCATGGGAACCCGTCTGGGAACGGAGAAGGATCGCGGGGTAAAGATAAGGAGAGATTAACATGTGATAACGATTGCAGATCGGAGGAAGCACGGAAGAAGCTTCTCGAAGCATCGGGGTAGTAGGACTCAAACAAACCCTCCTAATATGGTAGAAGTATTGTGATTCAACACTAGAGGAAAGTATCGGTGTTGGCACCAGAGTAGAGTACTGGTGTCAGAGAAAACATATTGTCTAGACCAATAGCAAGGCTGTAGTCGGTAGTAATAGGTAGTCGGTACTATTTAGTAAATAGGTTATTTAAGGGCCAGCTGAGCGGGGCATTGTCCCTCAGCAAAATTATTTTGTACTCTCAATCGAAAACTGTACCCTTTGATTGAAACCCTGTTCCACTACTGAGGTCAAGCTTGAGCCCATCGCTCGCTTCTAAAGTAGTACATCTATAACCTTCGTTCCGTCTCCAATCAATTATCATCAGAAGGAATAAGCAGGGACTTGTTCCGGTACGCTTAGACTGACCACCTCGTCTAAAAACACTGGTCCTAACATTATAATTTTGCTCCAATCTTGGGGTAACCAATCTTGCTGTTTCGTAGTGCAAATACCCACTAACGATCAGTAAGTATTGCTCTGCCTCAGGAGGGTTCTCTTCTTGTGCCTGTGACACATTGAGACTGACACACGCCAGCGTGGCGACAACAGCTCAAGCAGGCTTATCAAGTACACAAGGGATTCGTTCAAGCCCTTCGAAGCTTCGAAGAAGAGTTAACTGTCGCCTTTCGCACGCTTAACTTCTATCGAGGTAAGAAGGATTTAACAACCCCTATACCAGAACCCTACAGGTCGGTTATACTATCCGCCCTGGAGCTTCAATTCGCCGCCGCCCAACAAGAAGGGGTTGGGAGAAGATTCCTGTGTCAGCAGGTAGACAAACTGCTAGACGGCAGTAAAGTCAATTGGGAAGTACTGCGAGGACAAACACCTGAAGAAAAGGAATTGTACGCTCTCACCCAACAATATAAAGCTTTCGAATACACCCTCTTGGAACACGGACACTTCCTACACCAAGTACTAGCACTGGTCTACCGAGGCAACTACTCATTCGCGAAACAACTATGTCACCGATGGAACTGTGGCAAGCTTGTTGGACTAGTTTCTGGATTGCATCAAGCGTCCTCTGGTTTTCTTCCCTGGTATACGTCCTTACTCAACAATGCGGAGGTAGAGGAGGCGTACTTCAAGGCCTTGCAACGGTACGGGTCTGGCTGGAACGGGAAATCATCCAAGGAATGTCCTCACTCCGTCAAACCGGTCGGAGAGTTTTACTCTACGCTCAACGACTGGCGATACCTCAGCACGGAGCTGGAGAACACCTGGAATCCGTTTTGGACCGCATCCGAGAACGACTCGACGGTCTACATGGACGCCTGGATCGAATGGTCGGCACTAACGGGAATGCTGACGAAGCTCTCGCCCGACTACGGAATTCCATCATCAGCCTCGATCTCCGACTTACAAGCCTTGATCGGTCCATGCGAACTCTCACCGCTACTGTCTCTCGACTCTATGACATGGGTTCAGAATTTTCCGAACACATCACAGTAGAAGGACAGACTCTGGGAGAATTCCTACACCACACCCTCGAACACACCCTGGAGGGAATGGTAACGACGATCAACGAGCAGACAGATCGAGTCACCACGATGCAGGACACAAGGCTGAACTTCGCCTTTGGACTTTTGCAAGGACGACTTCTTGGTGCAATAACGGCGACGGCTAATGGCAGTCAATCAGCCATGACTCAACAACTCGTCAATGCCCAACAAGAGATCGTCCGACTTTGTGGTGTAGACTTCCTGCAGCTTCATACGCAGGTCGCCTATCTGATCGAGCAAGTCGAAGCTACCCGAGCGCGAATCAGCAACGCCGAAGAAGAAACCGCGAGCCACTACTCCATTACCGAAGGTATTCGTCGAATCCAGCAAACAATCCGGTCTAGGCAGTCCTACCGAATGCGAGAAGCAAGACGTGAAGGAAGGGTTTCCCCAGAATCACCACTCGCCGGGAGAGGACAGCTGTTTAGTCGCTTCGCAACCTTAACAGCTGACTCCGACGACATGCCACCACCTCTCACTCCAATACATGGAGAAGGCAGGCCACGTATTGCACGATTGATCGACGAATATCTCCAAGATGCAGGACAACGCCAGGCAAACGATCAAACCGAAACAGGACCCCCGCAAACGCTAGAACAAGAGGAAGTACTGGAAGAACAGTCAGTCGTCGCCCAGCTCGATAGTGAGGAACTCGAGGACTATGTTTCCACCGCCAGCCAGACAGAAGACCTTGACCAGCAAGCCAAAGAGCTGCTGAGGGAGGTAATACCCACGGAAGATCGACCGTGGCCTACGGGAGATGGCTGGCGAAACCCAGGGCTCGGAGGAGAAGCATTTCCTGAGCTGATGTGGAACGAAGAAGGAGTGTTAGTCGAGGTTCGCCCCCAACGACTTGGGGCAAACGGATATCGTTTCGAACGGAATGGACTCCAAGGCCCTCACGAAAACTCGCCACCTGGAACTCCAACCCCTAGCGCCCAGACAATTGGGGAAAGGGAGGAAAGGCTTCAGGCAGCGAGTGAGTATTCCCCAGAATCAGAATTCATTTATGATCCTATCTTGCGTCCTAGTAGCTGCCCTCCACGGCCAGAGTCTACCACAGTGGTAGTGGGAGAACCGGTGCAGGGGGTAGCGAACATGACACGGGTGGTTTGGGTACGAGGTCCCGATATTGGTATATTTCCGTATACAAGCGACTACGACTATCTCACATCGAATAACGACGACTGGGAAACGGAAGAGGAAAGCGAAGAGCATGAGAGTGGCGAGGAGAGAGTTGAAGCTCGGGAATAAAGGAGATAGGCCTTGGCTCAGAGTGGAGAGCTCGCCAAGATAAGGAAGACGCCCAAGAACCGACCGGGCAGGAAGGGTAAGGTGGTTAGCTGGAAAGCGGAGGTGGAACTCGCTGGATAGTTAACTACTTAACCATGTATTATTAAATGCGCTGAATGAGAGTGATACTCACAAATTTTTGGTTGCATTCGTCCAGATCAATATGTCTAACAAAGATATCATGAAGTACCCTTTGTTTAAGGGAAACCCATATGAGTCGCTTGAAAACTTTCAGAATCAAATGATCAGTCGGTTGAACGAGAAACATCCCGACAATCCAGAAAAACGGGTTAAGATCATTTTGGAATGTTTACGAGGACAAGCTCAGACTTGGGTTAACGGCAAATGGGCTGTGAATAGGAATCGATTAGTCTCCACCTGGAAGCAAGAACCGGTCACGAATAATTGGATTATTGACCAAAAGGGTGGATGGGACACCGAGACAGATCTATGGAACGAATTAGCGCTCAACCACAATGGCATTTTTGGACTAGAAGAAGAGGCCGAGCGAAACATACGAACGATTTATCAGGAACGGGCGCGGGTAAAGCTGTATAGTAGGGCCTTCAACGACATCAGGATGAGACTACCAAAGCATTACAATGGACAAGCACTGGTTTACGAGTTCAAACGTGGACTGAACCAGACCATCCTAAAGGCACTCCTTACAAATACGGAACACCCTAATTGGGACCTGACCCAATGGCAGGATAACGCGAAAAATCTGGAGGACAGTCTAATAGCAGCCAAAGTAATTGGCAGTAATAAGAAGTATACCCCTATGTTTAAAGACGGGCAGGCGGTATCGTACACGCCGGTGCCCCCTGAAGCTCATCATCCAGCTGAGTTTCAGGGTGAGCCTATGGACATTGATATGTCTAGGTGCTTTACTAGGGGGTCCCGAGGAGAAAATTCCGGGGCATGCTGGGTATGCGGCAAAACAGGTCATTTTGCACGGGACTGCAACAATGTAGGGCGAGAACAACAGGGAAGCCGTGGACACCGAACCAACTACAAGAGACGGGTGCAAAAGAAACGATCTGGCAAGACTGGCCGCTTCCTAAAACGCCGGGAAGTTGGGATTGATAGCGATTCCGAAATGGAAGAATTACTGGACAAACGGGCGAAGTTACCAAGGCGGAAGGAACGGGCTTCGCACACCCTCGAGGAGGATTCCGAGGAGGATTTTTAAAGAGCAGTCAGTCACCATCGGGTACTGACAAGGGCTCAAAGGAAGTAAAGCGCCGATGGACTATTGCTAGACCAAATTCCAACCATCCCACTATACCCATTGACGTCATTCAGGGACAGAGAAAGGTTAATCTCTCGGCTATGATTGACTCCGGATCCGCAATCACTACTATTAGTCCAACGGTGGTACAGAGCCTAGGACTAAAAACAGTGCCGGCGGAAGGTAACTATACCATCCGGAATGCCGATGGATCGATTAATCATGGTGGATGGACTCGGAATGTTCGAGTAATAGTGGATACAGGGATTACTAGAGGTTTAATGGACATCGCCGTGGTAGACACTCATGAAGACAAGTTTCTCATAGGGAATGATTGGCTTGAACAGTATAAGCCAACCATCGATTGGACCAAAGGAACGCTCAGCAAAGGAAGCAAAGAAGTTAACTTCAATGGAACGGCACGTCTGCGTATGATCGAACTAACTATTGCCTCGAGACGAACCAGGAAGCGCAAACGATGGCGAAAGGCTCCCAAATACGCTCCCCAGAATTGGGGAAGGGACGCAGAAGACGAACGAGAAGAAGAATGGGAAACTAGGGTCTACTACCACAGCGATATGGATTCAGGACACTACACCGAAAGTGAGGAAGAAGTCGAGGAACCCGCGAATCTACCACCAGAAGGAGTACCAATGGAGAAAACCGAAATCGAACCACCAATAGTGTTTCTAAGCGACATGCATCCAGAATCCAAATCCGTCCTCCACAAGGAAGTCGGAAAATGGCAATTCTATACGAAGGATGACATACACAGGATAACCCTTGACCGTAGGGAATTTTTCGATTTTAACTCCCTAGAAGAGGCAGATCAAGCAGTGTATAATGCGATGATGAGGGACATAGACAAAGGGTCCGACTCAGAAACGCTCTACCAATGGTATGGAAGCATGTACGGAGCGCATTTACAGCTGCAGGAGATCAAGAAGAATGCCGCACGACAAGAGGAAACTTCAACCACGACACACGAGGCGCAAGCAAGAGTGCAAGCCGAGATTCAAGGGCAAATGTCTGTCGACTCAGAAGGATCGGATACGAAGAAAGGAAAGAGGCCGAGCGTGCCACCAAAGGCAGGAAAGCCAGGGCACTATGCCTCTGATCCGCTACGAGTTCGAAGACAACGCAGTGGGGGAAGTGGTACCGATTCGAACCCTGTAATAAGGAGTATTAGGGTGGAGTGGACTCCTCCATCCATGCACGAGGGAGAAAATGACTCAACCCTGGCAGTGCAGAAGCAGTCGGTTAGTTTCACCACACGAAACAAGCGTACTAGCAGGAGTATGCGGGGTCGGGAGCCTCAGAGAACTAATGCTCTGCAGCGCACTAGGTTCGGCCACCTAGCGAGATCTCCCACTTCGAGAGAAAAGGGAGCGACCAGACCCAAGACGTCGTTCAAGGGTAGACTAAGGCCTGGAGAAATGGTCCACCCCAAAGGGAGGGTAGTCCCATTCCGGCACAGAGCCGAAGACAGTACGCCGCAAGCATCAAGTAGGCTGGCTTTGGGAGCTCAAGTGCGCCCGCGAAGACCATGGCGAGAAGCCAAAATGCAGGGCCCTGCTCCGACAGGGAAAACAAACGGTAAAGGTAGCAGGTCAATTAGATATGCCGCGATAGAGCAGAAGCTCTCGCAGGGGCAAAAGAGTCGCCAATGGCTTCCGCCTGTTGACTCGGTTAAGCAGCCGCACGAAAGGGTGAAAGGAAAAGTGCTAGAGAGAAAAGCTGGATCCGAAACGGTGTTCAAGGGTAACCTAGGATCGCATAAGCCCACCACTTCGATGCGGGTGGAGGACGGCTCTCGATTAGAAGCGCTACCCAAGCCTTCTACCTGGATTCGCCGACTAGAGCAGCGACAAGTCGCATCACGAAGGGAACGACTCCTCAAATACAACAGCATAGCTCAAAAGTATGCTCAGGAGAAAGCACTCGACGAAAGGATGGCAGACCATGCAGGAACACAAACCCTCGAAGATATTCTTCCAAAAGAAATCTGGGATTTCCGGGATAGGTTTGACAAGGATGCTGCTAGACGGCTACCTAACTCGAGCCAATGGGATATGAAGATAGAACTGCTACCCAATGCAGAGCTACCCAAACCCGGACCAGTATATCCACTCGCTCCTGCCGAGAAACGAGCGGTCGAAGAATGGATTCGCGATGACCTGAAGAAAGGATGGATTCGTGTTGTAGGGAACAACGTCCCTGCCAACGAAAAAGCAAGCACTTGTGCACCAGTATTCGTTATAGCCAAGAAAACACTAGGAAAGGATGGCAAACCAGAGTATCGTATCGTAATCGACTACAGAGGATTGAATGCAGTGGTCATACCGGATCACCAGCCAATGCCTCTATTACATATGCTACCGGACGATTTGGCTCATGCGAAATGGTTTTCTACACTGGATTTACGAAGCGGGTATAACAATGTGCGAATCCATCCAGGGCATGAAAAGTATGCCGCCTTCAGAACTCACATGGGGGTTTACCAGCCGCTGGTAATGCAGTTTGGACTAATGAATGCACCTGCGGTATTCCAACGTGCAATGAACGAGCTCTTTCAGGACATGATTGGGCAGGGCATACTCATTTATCTAGATGACATTATTATCTATGCGGAAACAAAACAGGAACACTGGGACCTGCTAGCAGAAGTATTGCGCAGGTTAAGGAAAGCAGACTTCTTTTGCAAGCCAGAGAAGTGCTACTTTGCCAAACAGGAGCTCGACTATCTAGGATTTGTTGTTAACCAATCGGGCATGCAGATGGATCCCTACAAGGTAAAAGCAGTTCAAGAATGGCCAGATTTGTCAAGCAAGCGAGACATTCGAAAGTTCATTGGTTTTGCGAACTTCTACCGAAAATTTATCGAAGGCTTCGCCAAG
The DNA here is from genome assembly GCA_033182465.1 of Sanghuangporus weigelae. Classification (NCBI taxonomy): domain Eukaryota; kingdom Fungi; phylum Basidiomycota; class Agaricomycetes; order Hymenochaetales; family Hymenochaetaceae; genus Sanghuangporus; species Sanghuangporus weigelae. The sequence goes on along the minus strand of CP137327.1, from coordinate 83,163 downwards.
ATCGCTAGGCCGCTAACGGAACTCATGTCTGGCAAGAAGACATTTACTTGGGGAGATCGTCAACGAGAAGGCTTCGTCAAGTTGAAGGAAGCCTTCACATCTGCACCTATGCTTGTACGACCCGATCACGAGAAACAATTTGTACTGGAAACAGATGCATCTAACTTTGCGATGGGAGCAGTGCTCTCGCAAGAAAGTGACGACGGAATTTTGCATCCTATTGGATATTGGTCGAATACCTATCGAGACGCCGAGAACAACTACCCAGTAATGGACAAGGAATTGCTGCCAATTGTCAAAGCTTTGAGCAATTGGCGACACCACTTGGAAGGAGCTAAACATGAAATTCGGGTAATTAGTGATCAGGCAAACCTCCGGTATTTCATGGGAGCTAGAAAACTCAGTGGACGCCAGGCGAGATGGGCTACTTTTCTCAGCAGATTTCGATTCAGAATCGAGTATCGACCAGGAACCAAGAATTCAAGAGCGGATGCACTGTCACGACGGCCTGACTACGAACAAGGCGTTGAAGATGTACCAGAACAAGTCCTACTTCCCCCAGAGCTGTTCCGGAACCAAGAACTGCCCGTGCGCACTATACGGGTGTTTGAAATTACAGGAGGTTCGGAACTGGGAGAAAAGATTCGAGCAGGATACGAAAAGTCCAAGGAGCAAGAAATCGGGACTTTCGAAGAAGGATACTGGTGGAGGGATGGAAAATTGGTAATCCCACCAGTTGATGAAATTAAACGAGAATTAGTACGACAGTGCCATGACGCTCCAGCAGCAGGACACCCGGGGATAGACAAGACTATCACGAAACTGGAACGAAGAGTATGGTGGCCAAAGATTAGGGAATGGGTCGAAGAATATGTGCGCACTTGCGATACGTGCCAACGGACGAAGGCAAGACGAGGAAAGACGCAACCGCCTTTACAACCGCTGCCAGTAATGAATCGGCCCTATGAAGAAATTACTATGAACTACGTCACCGGACTTCCAACTACGAGCAAAGGAAACAATGCAATACTAGTGGTAGTAGATCGGTTCTCAAAAATGGGAACATTTATACCTACCACTGTAAATGCAAACTCGAAAACCACTGCTGACATGATGATCAAACATGTCTACAGCAAGGTTGGAACCCCAAAAACAGTAATTAGCGACAGGGGACCGCAGTTTGCAAGCCGATTTACCGAACAAGTGAACCAGGCCCTTGGAATCGAAACGAAGCTTAGTACGGCATATCATCCACAAACAGACGGACAAACGGAACGAGTGAACCAGGAAATGGAACAGCTGCTAAGATGCTATTCCAGTCTGCAACAGGATGATTGGGACGAACATCTTCCTATGGCGGAATTTGCCTATAACAGTCGAAGTCACTCAAGTACTGGGAAGTCACCGTTTGAAATGGTTTATGGGTTTCAGCCGGAAGTAGGATTTAAGCTTCCGATCCAAGGTACTCAAGACTATGTGGCAATGCGGATGAAGCATCAACAAGAAGCGTTGGAAGCACTTACTAAAGCACGAGATGCAATGAAGAAGTTTGCAGATAAACACCGAGGCCCGATGCCGGAATTCGAGATCGGAGATAAGGTCATGTTAGATGGCCGAAATCTAACACTATTAGTCCCTACTAGGAAATTAGGTGACAGAAATATTGGACCTTACAAGATCGTCGCGAAGCATGGGCCAGTCAACTACGAGCTGGACCTTCCAAAGGAACTGAGGATCCACCCGGTGTTTTACGCAGGACTATTAATTCCCTATCGAGAACGAAAAGATCCGACACAACGAACAAGACCACCACCAGAAGTCATTGCTGGAGAAGCCGAATACGAAGTAGAAGTAATTCGGGACATGAGGAAATGGCACAACACATGGGAATACCAGGTTAAATGGCTCGGCTACCCTGAAGAGGAAAATACCTGGGAACCTGTAGAAGGGCTACGCAACGCCCCCGAAAAATTGCGAGAGTATCACGAAAGGAACGGTTGGCCGGACGCCGTGAACCTTCCCTTTAGAAAGAAGGTTGCAGGAATTGTCGCTTTGGCGCAGAGACTTCTGGATGTACGCAGAGCGGACGACTATTACCTGAGCACGCTTTATGGGAGAAAGGTGCTGCAGAGAACTAGACAACGAAGGAAATACGACAACAAGACAGGTATAAAGCAACGAGATTTTGCCTATCCAGAATGGCACAAGCATCATTGGAGAGCTGCTAAACGGCCATTCACCCGAGCAAACGCTTTACCTATACGAAGATACGATAGGATGGAAGGACTAGAGGAAGGACTCTCCTATAACGATTGGTATCATGCTGACTCGACGGATAGCGAGGTCAGTGAGGCTTAGGGAAGCAGCCGACGACCCGGACACGTCGTTAAACTATCCCTAGCGTCAGAAATTGATGCTGGAAGGATATGATATATCCATTAACTATATCCTAGCCTGTTTGGAAGCAGCTAGTATGTTGGAGGCCGACACGGAATCGAGGCCCGGTAAGGAACCAAACGAAACAGCAAGATTATGGCTACCACAATTAATTGGATCCACACTCTCCTTGCAGTCCGAAGTGGATCTTAGGAGGAGGAATGTTACGAAAATTGTGGTTATCTAATACGGCGTGGGCTAAATTTTACACACCGAGTTGCGATGCCAAATCAAGACTATTTCGAAAGGCTACTACGGCAGAACAGTGGTGGCGACTCAAGAGTAGCAAACCACGGATCGTCTGGAGAAGACACGGAGGACTCTAATGATTTGCAATTAGGACTAACTAATATGCACATTGGACATACTCCACCGCCGGAACGCAGTCTGGCGGCGATGGAAGAAAGAAATGTCGCAAGGTATACGGAACTCCTGCAACGAAGACATTATCGGCGTGGTGCAACTAGAAGATTTGTACATGAGAGCTTGGTGTGCGCCAATTGTTACTTGGCCTACCAACGAAGCTGGGTACTTGCGGAATGGCTCATGAAGAACTTCACGGAACGGTTAGTGTCAAGGGAAGCAGCCGATGTCAAGATTCGGCATAAGCCCGGACCCTCGGAACGAACAGAAGACCAACCATTACCGAACCACGGAATGAGTGCATACGACCATGAGGTATCCATATGGCTTAGCGATAGGGATGTCTATGCATTAAAGGTCGGCGTGCGAGCTTGGATCAATCAGCATCGGCACCAGACCTTGTGCAGTCACACGGCAGTGGAAGTAGATTGGCCAGTTTACAAGCGGCCACCTTCGGACATTGAACATCTTACGGAAGAAGCGATAGAACGCTTGATGCAGGCTTGGCGAGCGTCAGAGCCAGGGGTAATTACAGTTGATGAGTGGAATGGCCGCGAGCACTTTGGACAGAGGCTACGGCTAACCACGGGCCCAGGACTACAACTATCGGACATCGAAGTCGCGGCGAGGCACAGAAGGAGTGTAGCGGAGTACACTCATGCGCCGGGAGAAGATCGGCAAGCTCTGCCGATCTCTAACCCTGATATCACTATCTCCCCCATGATCGAGGATTAAGCGGCAGAAGCTTGGCCCGGGAACGGAGCGCCAGAGAAGCGATAGCTTGGCAACTATCATGGGAACCCGTCTGGGAACGGAGAAGGATCGCAGGGTAAAGATAAGGAGAGATTAACATGTGATAACGATTGCAGATCGGAGGAAGCACGGAAGAAGCTTCTCGAAGCATCGGGGTAGTAGGACTCAAACAAACCCTCCTAATATGGTAGAAGTATTGTGATTCAACACTAGAGGAAAGTATCGGTGTTGGCACCAGAGTAGAGTACTGGTGTCAGAGAAAACATATTGTCTAGACCAATAGCAAGGCTGTAGTCGGTAGTAATAGGTAGTCGGTACTATTTAGTAAATAGGTTATTTAAGGGCCAGCTGAGCGGGGCATTGTCCCTCAGCAAAATTATTTTGTACTCTCAATCGAAAACTGTACCCTTTGATTGAAACCCTGTTCCACTACTGAGGTCAAGCTTGAGCCCATCGCTCGCTTCTAAAGTAGTACATCTATAACCTTCGTTCCGTCTCCAATCAATTATCATCAGAAGGAATAAGCAGGGACTTGTTCCGGTACGCTTAGACTGACCACCTCGTCTAAAAACACTGGTCCTAACAAGCATCCACTGGTGAGCTAGGAAGATGCTGTCTAAAATGATGCATACAACCAGAATCACTTGTTCAGCCCAGCTCACCAGTGGATGCTGAGGCCTTAGCTAGTACACAAACCTAGTCTATTATATTCAAAATGAATTTACATGCATGAATCTGGCCTGTAAGAATTTTTCCTGCAGCCTGGGAGGCTAGGGGGAAATGATGAGTTTTGAGTAATTCAGGCATGCCTCAAAGCAGCACATTCTGGTATACAATTCAACTCAAACTCAGTCTGTAAATTCATTTTATAATCATATTATCATTCTGGATAGCTTTGGGGAGGTGCTGGACCAGCAGGGATCACAGAAAAAAATGCACATGCAAGGAAGAGGCAAAAACCAATATTTTCGCCATTTTTGGGTCATTTTTCGCTCTATTTTCTCTACAGTTTTCTTTAAGCAAAAGCCCTTTCAAAAAGATGAATTTAGCAACTTAGATAATGTGAAACCGTTGAGATTTGGGTGAGATATGATTTTATCTGTGTTTTGAGGCTCTCATGGTGAGAAAAGTGGTAAAATTACATGATTCTCATTACTTTTGCAAACAGCTGTAATAATGCATTTAGGCACATACAGCTAATTGCAAAATTGTTGGCAATTTGGAAAATCACATGTATTTTTGATGCAAAGTGCATCCTGGATAAGCAAAAAAAAACAAAATAGCGAATATCTCAGTCAATACAGCACATAAAAATCTGATATAACTATGTAAAAAACCTGCTTGAATATGCGCTCCAGTACATATAAAAATGTCTGGGTTTTGTTGAGTATGTACTTCGCTACTAAAAAGATAGCATCATAATGCTAAATCCTTATCATGCCCTCCGTTCAGTGTAAAAATCGTAGCTTGCCCAACATCATCCGGAAAAATCTGATTCAAGTTTGATAAATCAGGCCAGCCCAGTGGGCACCTGTACGCAACTCCTCGAGGCTCCCTGACATGATTGTGGTAGTGAAACTGGGTGGTTTGTTGTCACTCCTGCTCACAGAACTCTCCCCTACTTCATTGCATCTGTCATAACTCACGCATTTGGACACCAAAAAATCTGATTGTTTCTGCTAAAAAGACAGCAGCATAGGCGCTTTGAGCCAAGACAGTAGCTGAGCTGACTTAAGCTTGGGTGTGGCTACATTACTTGTACTATCTACCAATCAGACTTGAAACCACCCCGGTGACCATCCTCTGCTGAAATGTCACCCAAAATCATATCTGGGCGAGGGCGAACAAGGTCGGCTCGGCCATCATGCACTCCTGCTGCAACCAAACCGAGCGTGCCTGCCAGGGCCGCAGAAACATCTCTCAGAGAAACATGAGTGTACACACACGACGGTAGTCTTTTGTACGCAGCATCTCCCTGCACAGCAGCTCTCATCACTTGTCTACAGTTCCCTCCTCACCCTCACCAATCCCTCATCACCCACAGGCATGAGGGAACCCCCAGTTGTTGGGGACGGACCATCACGAGAGACGAGGCACCACGGCAAAGAGATAGGAGGCAGCGACGCATTTGAGGACTCACGTGTCGAGTTGCCACTTGATCTCGAGCCATCACCATCTTCACAGCCACCATCTCTACAGCTTATGTTGAGCATTCGTTCATGCAACCCCGGCGACGCGGCAGAAGGCTGTCCAACAATTTACGGGAATGCATCATCACTATGAACAAGAAACTCAGCGCCTCTCAGATCGCAGCCTTGATCGACATACCCAAGACAACAGTTTTCCGGATAATACGAGAGTTCAAGTGCAACGGGACTGTTGCTGCACATGAACTTGGTTTTCGTGGAAGGCCTCGAGTGCTTGATTATATCCACACCGAGGTATGCACATGTTGAAACCTGTCCTGGTAGCTGTTGGTTCACACCACGTAGTTCCTTTGCGGGTCACTAAGCAATCTCAATGACCGTTACATCGACGAGTTGAGGCTACTGCTCCAGGAAAGATGGGAGAAGGAGGTCTCGCATGCGACTATACGCAGGTCCTTGCTGTGCGCTGGTTTCACACTTAAGAAGGTGGCTGTCTCTGTCGCTTTGCTTCCTCACACAGTCCACGCGAACTGAAATCGTCGTTGTCTAGTTATTGAAAAGGGCTCTCGAGTGGAATGAGACTCTGCGTGCACAGTACGTCGCACGTATTGCCTCTCAGTACACAGCGGAACAGCTGGTGTTTGTCAATGAGAGTGCTTGCGATCGGCGGGCTTTTCTTCGCAACACTGCTTGAGCTCTTGAGGGTCGCCGTGCGTGTCGCAAGCAGTTTTTCAATAGGGGGAAATGGTGATTCTGCCTCTTGTGGCACGTCGCAAGCTTCTGATTCACTCCGTTAGCTTCTCCGTCTTGCCAGCTATCAGCCTCGACAGGACAATCGACTGCACTATCATACAGGGCGCATTCAATACCAAACTGTTCGTGGAATTCATTGCCGGCCTGTTGGACAAAATGCATCCCTTCCCCGGCACCTAATCAGTCATCGTGATGGACAACTGCCCAATACACAAGGCTCCCGAGATCCGGGAGCTCATCGAATCTCGGTCTGTCTCACTAGCAATGCAAGTCGCAGCTTGTACTGACCCCTTTGCTTAGGGGTGTCAGGCTTGAATTTCTTCCTCCTTACTCACCAGACTACAATCCTATTGAACTTGCATTCTCCGTAATCAAGTCCAGGCTTTGGAGAATCTGACAAGTTTATTTTATTTCTTCTTGCAGGCAGGGAACCGTGCCTAGTTCCATAAAGTACTCAATATTCGTCGTCGTCTTTGTCATGAGAACATACCGCTTTGCCCGAACAACTAATGAAGATGCTGGCCGAAAGCTGATTTTGACGAAGTCAACACCGAGCGCATTTGGAATCACTTTTGGCCTTAAACGCTGGCGTGTTGACCGTCATAGTAGTATGGCAATCTGACGATTTGATAGCCATCGCATTTGATGTACAACCGGATAATGGACGTAATGGACGCGACCCATCGGTTCTATCTTACATGTGCCTCATGAGAAATCTCGAACGTAAAATTAAGGTCCAGTATGCTCTCAATGAAAGACGATCGATACTCGTTGTTCTAGATTACGAGGGGGGCACTTTGCGCAAAATGAACATCAAATCGCGACACGACATAATGATGTGCGTCAGAACGCCACCTCGCCGCAGTTTAAGAAGATTACCACAAGTGTTCTAGCATGGTACCTCGACTCCAACGAAGGCATTGGCAAACTCGTTAAAGGATATAGCGCTGATGAACACGATCGATGAACGGTAGGTGCGATTGTTTACCTTGCCCCTTTCCTTGCATTGTGCGCTTATTTGTTTCGATTAGAAGTGTTCCATACACTCAGGAAACGCTTTCACCAGTGCGGCCCAAGCAGCTTCAATGCAATGCTCGCATTTCATATGTGTAACTGTAACTATAAATAGAGATCGTTGCCGGCAGAGCCAGAAATAATCAAAGAAGCTCTGATTCTCGCTTATGAAGCAGCAGTCACTTTTGGTGAGTTTTTTTGAAGAGAATGCTTCCTTTTGATGAAGCGTCCATAAGTATCTATCTGGTCTCACGGCATGACTTTGCTTTCCCATGCCCATGAGATCGTGTCAATTGATCGATATCAAGATCGATATCTGTTCCCCTCTAACCACGACCAACATGTCATTTGAGGGCACTACCGAAAACCAGAGTTTATGTGGGTCCTCATCCTCCATTCTCCTTGACTTGTTCTGAGATTGTCTTAGATATCCAAGTTCCTCAGGATGGAGGTAAGAATTTTCTCTTATGTAGAGTTCATTCTCGTTGTACTTATAATCGGGTATAAGGCACCCTCTCGGAATTGCGGGTGCCCATGTCTACATGGAATATGTCTGTGTCCAGAGCTCTGAATGAGCAGGCCATCGGCAGCTCTGATTTCTACCGGGGGTACTTGGCTGCCATTCGGCAGGTGGCACCCTGCATCCGTGAGTTGTTTCAGGCGCATGTGGAGCTGGCCATCCGCACCGATACGCTGATTACCCTGCATAACCAAGCCACAAATGACGATCTGCAACGGAGGATGGCAGAAGTGAGTTTTAGCACTTTCTTTCAAGGATTTATAATTGCTTATAATCTCTTAGGAACAATCGTCGACTCACGCTATCGGAGGAAGGAGTGGTTTGGATATCGGTCTGAAGCTCCTCACCGATGAAACTCCTGTGGGCGTTCTGATACCGGACAGGGAATATAAAGTTCGAGGGGCTGCCCTAGAATACCTTTGAGTAGTTAGCAGAGAGATACACCTAGACCAAAGGCAAGTGGAAATGAAGGGATAATGGAATATACGAGAGAAGGGTTGTATGAGGGCTGAGGAACGCGTGGGAAGCGCTCGAGGAAGGATTCCGAGGATGGGCTTCTCCCGAGATTGATGGTGGCGGTGCAAAGGCTAAATCGACTCTCCGGCTCAACTGCGAGCTCTGGACTAAAGCCGACTTACACAAGGCACAAAAACTAATCTAACTAAGGCTACGCTAGTCGAACCACCAACTCGAACGTGACTAATCGACCGTGCTAACTCACTGGGAAGCGACGGCAGCCGATCTCACTCGGAGTCTAAAGTGTCGGAACGCGGCATAACGATTCGAAACGCGATATGAAGGACGGGGATGGTAACTGAGCGACCTTAACATGATACAAGAGACGGAGGGACTTTACGGTGATGGAAAGGGATAATATGGTGTCCTTTCCCGACGACAGTAGAGAGGGGAAGGTGTTACGAGACCGAAAGCACGCGGCACGCTAAATAACTGGGTTACGAGCGAAACCAGCGAAACCGATCGGAACACGCAATGAAGTTTCGATCCGGATGACAGGGACAGGATGGGTCCTTTATACGAACCAGGCGAACTATACGAACGTACGAACGGCTCTGCTGCGAAGAGAGGTCACCGATCAACTGTACAGAACACGAAATATCGTATATTATGCTTTAGAGACGAGAGAGTTTTCTATGAACAAGAAGAACTCGAAGCTGGGGAACTAGAGACGGTCTGAGCACTCCCCCCCCCCCACTACGAGATTCGTGCTAAATTTATACTAAGCATCCAAACTGAGCCTCCCATCGGTCAGAAAACATAAGCCATAAGAAAAAGGGGAACGCATATCACTTATCCACCATGGAGAGGGGCGCATATGAATGGTTAAGGGACACATAAAACAGAAAGAAACAATACTAAGCATGGTCGGAACGAGAGCATAAAGAAATAAACGGGACGCATATAGAAAGGTGAGATCATAAGCGAAGCCTTTGGAACCGGGTGTCTTTGAGCGGAACGAGTCGGAACTTGGGGAAAAGACTTGGAAAGACCTCGGCTAGCCTTACAGGGCAAATCTGCGACGTTTTGAATGGGAGAGGGACTGTGGACGACGCTGCAGGGTCAAATCTCTTTGTCAGGAGTACAGATCCGGGATCCGGAGACTTGTGATTGACGCGTGTAGGATCGTCGCGTGATTCTTCCGCCGTGTCTTATATGATGGCCGATCACGGAACGGTGCACGAACCATTTAGACTATGGCGTTCTTGCTAAGTCCCCTCGCTCCAGCGAAACCAGTCGGAACCGGGCGAAACCAGTCGGAATACCGCGGAACTGGTCGTAACGACTTTGTACGCTCCCAAGCTTTAGTCTTACTCTTCATCTCCCGGGTTCATGAAATTGTTAGGACCAGTGTTTTTAGACGAGGTGGTCAGTCTAAGCGTACCGGAACAAGTCCCTGCTTATTCCTTCTGATGATGATTGATTGGAGACGGAATCGAAGGTTGTAGATGTACTACTTTAGAAGCGAGCGATAGGCTCAAGCTTGACCTCAGTAGTAGAACAGGGTTTCAATCAAAGGGTACAGTTTTCGATTGAGAGTACAAAATAATTTTGCTGAGGGACAATGCCCCGCTCAGCTGGCCCTTAAATAACCTATTTACTAAATAGTACCGACTACCTATTACTACCGACTACAGCCTTGCTATTGGTCTAGACAATATGTTTTCTCTGACACCAGTACTCTACTCTGGTGCCAACACCGATACTTTCCTCTAGTGTTGAATCACAATACTTCTACCATATTAGGAGGGTTTGTTTGAGTCCTACTACCCCGATGCTTCGAGAAGCTTCTTCCGTGCTTCCTCCGATCTGCAATCGTTATCACATGTTAATCTCTCCTTATCTTTACCCCGCGATCCTTCTCCGTTCCCAGACGGGTTCCCATGATAGTTGCCAAGCTATCGCTTCTCTGGCGCTCCGTTCCCGGGCCGAGCTTCTGCCGCTTAATCCTCGATCATGGGGGAGATAGTGATATCAGGGTTAGAGATCGGCAGAGCTTGCCGATCTTCTCCCGGCGAATGAGTGTACTCCGCTACACTCCTTCTGTGCCTCGCCGCGACTTCGATGTCCGATAGTTGTAGTCCTGGGCCCGTGGTTAGCCGTAGCCTCTGTCCAAGGTGCTCGCGGCCATTCCACTCATCAACTGTAATTACCCCTGGCTCTGACGCTCGCCAAGCCTGCATTAAGCGTTCTATCGCTTCTTCTGTAAGATGTTCAATGTCCGAAGGTGGCCGCTTGTAAACTGGCCAATCTACTTCCACTGCCGTGTGACTGCACAAGGTCTGGTGCCGATGCTGATTGATCCAAGCTCGCACGCCGACCTTTAATGCATAGACATCCCTATCGCTAAGCCATATGGATACCTCATGGTCGTATGCACTCATTCCGTGGTTCGGTAATGGTTGGTCTTCTGTTCGTTCCGAGGGTCCGGGCTTATGCCGAATCTTGACATCGGCTGCTTCCCTTGACACTAACCGTTCCGTGAAGTTCTTCATGAGCCATTCCGCAAGTACCCAGCTTCGTTGGTAGGCCAAGTAACAATTGGCGCACACCAAGCTCTCATGTACAAATCTTCTAGTTGCACCACGCCGATAATGTCTTCGTTGCAGGAGTTCCGTATACCTTGCGACATTCCTTTCTTCCATCGCTGCCAGACTGCGTTCCGGCGGTGGAGTATGTCCAATGTGCATATTAGTTAGTCCTAATTGCAAATCATTAGAGTCCTCCGTGTCTTCTCCAGACGATCCGTGGTTTGCTACTCTTGAGTCGCCACCACTGTTCTGCCGTAGTAGCCTTTCGAAATAGTCTTGATTTGGCATCGCAACTCGGTGTGTAAAATTTAGCCCACGCCGCAATAGATAACCACAATTTTTGTAACATTCCTCCTCCTAAGATCCACTTCGGACTGCAAGGAGAGTGTGGATCCAATTAATTGTGGTAGCCATAATCTTGCTGTTTCGTTTGGCTCCTTACCGGGCCTCGATTCCGTGTCGGCCTCCAACATACTAGCTGCTTCCAAACAGGCTAGGATATAGTTAATGGATATATCATATCCTTCCAGCATCAATTTCTGACGCTAGGGATAGTTTAACGACGTGTCCGGGTCGTACTTCTTCTCTAAGCCTCACTGACCTCGCTATCCGTCGAGTCAGCATGATACCAATCGTTATAGGAGAGTCCTTCCTCTAGTCCTTCCATCCTATCGTATCTTCGTATAGGTAAAGCGTTTGCTCGGGTGAATGGCCGTTTAGCAGCTCTCCAATGATGCTTGTGCCATTCTGGATAGGCAAAATCTCGTTGCTTTATACCTGTCTTGTTGTCGTATTTCCTTCGTTGTCTAGTTCTCTGCAGCACCTTTCTCCCATAAAGCGTGCTCAGGTAATAGTCGTCCGCTCTGCGTACATCCAGAAGTCTCTGCGCCAAAGCGACAATTCCTGCAACCTTCTTTCTAAAGGGAAGGTTCACGGCGTCCGGCCAACCGTTCCTTTCGTGATACTCTCGCAATTTTTCGGGGGCGTTGCGTAGCCCTTCTACAGGTTCCCAGGTATTTTCCTCTTCGGGGTAGCCGAGCCATTTAACCTGGTATTCCCATGTGTTGTGCCATTTCCTCATGTCCCGAATTACTTCTACTTCGTATTCGGCTTCTCCAGCAATGACTTCTGGTGGTGGTCTTGTTCGTTGTGTCGGATCTTTTCGTTCTCGATAGGGAATTAATAGTCCTGCGTAAAACACCGGGTGGATCCTTAGTTCCTTTGGAAGGTCCAGCTCGTAGTTGACTGGCCCATGCTTCGCGACGATCTTGTAAGGTCCAATATTTCTGTCACCTAATTTCCTAGTAGGGACTAATAGTGTTAGATTTCGGCCATCTAACATGACCTTATCTCCGATCTCGAATTCCGGCATCGGGCCTCGGTGTTTATCTGCAAACTTCTTCATTGCATCTCGTGCTTTAGTAAGGGCTTTCAACGCTTCTTGTTGATGCTTCATCCGCATTGCCACATAGTCTTGAGTACCTTGGATCGGGAGCTTAAATCCTACTTCCGGCTGAAACCCATAAACCATTTCAAACGGTGACTTCCCGGTACTTGAGTGACTTCGACTGTTATAGGCAAATTCCGCCATAGGAAGATGTTCGTCCCAATCATCCTGTTGCAGACTGGAATAGCATCTTAGCAGCTGTTCCATTTCCTGGTTCACTCGTTCCGTTTGTCCGTCTGTTTGTGGATGATATGCCGTACTAAGCTTCGTTTCGATTCCAAGGGCCTGGTTCACTTGTTCGGTAAACCGGCTTGCAAACTGCGGTCCCCTGTCGCTAATTACTGTTTTTGGGGTTCCAACCTTGCTGTAGACATGTTTGATCATCATGTCAGCAGTGGTTTTCGAGTTTGCATTTACAGTGGTAGGTATAAATGTTCCCATTTTTGAGAACCGATCTACTACCACTAGTATTGCATTGTTTCCTTTGCTCGTAGTTGGAAGTCCGGTGACGTAGTCCATAGTAATTTCTTCATAGGGCCGATTCATTACTGGCAGCGGTTGTAAAGGCGGTTGCGTCTTTCCTCGTCTTGCCTTCGTCCGTTGGCACGTATCGCAAGTGCGCACATATTCTTCGACCCATTCCCTCATCTTTGGCCACCATACTCTTCGTTCCAGTTTCGTGATAGTCTTGTCTATCCCCGGGTGTCCTGCTGCTGGAGCGTCATGGCACTGTCGTACTAATTCTCGTTTAACTTCATCAACTGGTGGGATTACCAATTTTCCATCCCTCCACCAGTATCCTTCTTCAAAAGTCCCGATTTCTTGCTCCTTGGACTTTTCGTATCCTGCTCGAATCTTTTCTCCCAGTTCCGGACCTCCTGTAATTTCAAACACCCGTATAGTGCGCACGGGCAGTTCTTGGTTCCGGAACAGCTCTGGGGGAAGTAGGACTTGTTCTGGTACATCTTCAACGCCTTGTTCGTAGTCAGGCCGTCGTGACAGTGCATCCGCTCTTGAATTCTTGGTTCCTGGTCGATACTCGATTCTGAATCGAAATCTGCTGAGAAAAGTAGCCCATCTCGCCTGGCGTCCACTGAGTTTTCTAGCTCCCATGAAATACCGGAGGTTTGCCTGATCACTAATTACCCGAATTTCATGTTTAGCTCCTTCCAAGTGGTGTCGCCAATTGCTCAAAGCTTTGACAATTGCCAGCAATTCCTTGTCCATTACTGGGTAGTTGTTCTCGGCGTCTCGATAGGTATTCGACCAATATCCAATAGGATGCAAAATTCCATCGTCACTTTCTTGCGAGAGCACTGCTCCCATCGCAAAGTTAGATGCATCTGTTTCCAGTACAAATTGTTTCTCGTGATCGGGTCGTACGAGCATTGGTGCAGATGTGAAGGCTTCCTTCAACTTGACGAAGCCTTCTCGTTGACGATTTCCCCAAGTAAATGTCTTCTTGCCAGACATGAGTTCCGTTAGCGGCCTAGCGATCTTGGCGAAGCCTTCGATAAATTTTCGGTAGAAGTTCGCAAAACCAATGAACTTTCGAATGTCTCGCTTGCTTGACAAATCTGGCCATTCTTGAACTGCTTTTACCTTGTAGGGATCCATCTGCATGCCCGATTGGTTAACAACAAATCCTAGATAGTCGAGCTCCTGTTTGGCAAAGTAGCACTTCTCTGGCTTGCAAAAGAAGTCTGCTTTCCTTAACCTGCGCAATACTTCTGCTAGCAGGTCCCAGTGTTCCTGTTTTGTCTCCGCATAGATAATAATGTCATCTAGATAAATGAGTATGCCCTGCCCAATCATGTCCTGAAAGAGCTCGTTCATTGCACGTTGGAATACCGCAGGTGCATTCATTAATCCAAACTGCATTACCAGCGGCTGGTAAACCCCCATGTGAGTTCTGAAGGCGGCATACTTTTCATGCCCTGGATGGATTCGCACATTGTTATACCCGCTTCGTAAATCCAGTGTAGAAAACCATTTCGCATGAGCCAAATCGTCCGGTAGCATATGTAATAGAGGCATTGGCTGGTGATCCGGTATGACCACTGCATTCAATCCTCTGTAGTCGATTACGATACGATACTCTGGTTTGCCATCCTTTCCTAGTGTTTTCTTGGCTATAACGAATACTGGTGCACAAGTGCTTGCTTTTTCGTTGGCAGGGACGTTGTTCCCTACAACACGAATCCATCCTTTCTTCAGGTCATCGCGAATCCATTCTTCGACCGCTCGTTTCTCGGCAGGAGCGAGTGGATATACTGGTCCGGGTTTGGGTAGCTCTGCATTGGGTAGCAGTTCTATCTTCATATCCCATTGGCTCGAGTTAGGTAGCCGTCTAGCAGCATCCTTGTCAAACCTATCCCGGAAATCCCAGATTTCTTTTGGAAGAATATCTTCGAGGGTTTGTGTTCCTGCATGGTCTGCCATCCTTTCGTCGAGTGCTTTCTCCTGAGCATACTTTTGAGCTATGCTGTTGTATTTGAGGAGTCGTTCCCTTCGTGATGCGACTTGTCGCTGCTCTAGTCGGCGAATCCAGGTAGAAGGCTTGGGTAGCGCTTCTAATCGAGAGCCGTCCTCCACCCGCATCGAAGTGGTGGGCTTATGCGATCCTAGGTTACCCTTGAACACCGTTTCGGATCCAGCTTTTCTCTCTAGCACTTTTCCTTTCACCCTTTCGTGCGGCTGCTTAACCGAGTCAACAGGCGGAAGCCATTGGCGACTCTTTTGCCCCTGCGAGAGCTTCTGCTCTATCGCGGCATATCTAATTGACCTGCTACCTTTACCGTTTGTTTTCCCTGTCGGAGCAGGGCCCTGCATTTTGGCTTCTCGCCATGGTCTTCGCGGGCGCACTTGAGCTCCCAAAGCCAGCCTACTTGATGCTTGCGGCGTACTGTCTTCGGCTCTGTGCCGGAATGGGACTACCCTCCCTTTGGGGTGGACCATTTCTCCAGGCCTTAGTCTACCCTTGAACGACGTCTTGGGTCTGGTCGCTCCCTTTTCTCTCGAAGTGGGAGATCTCGCTAGGTGGCCGAACCTAGTGCGCTGCAGAGCATTAGTTCTCTGAGGCTCCCGACCCCGCATACTCCTGCTAGTACGCTTGTTTCGTGTGGTGAAACTAACCGACTGCTTCTGCACTGCCAGGGTTGAGTCATTTTCTCCCTCGTGCATGGATGGAGGAGTCCACTCCACCCTAATACTCCTTATTACAGGGTTCGAATCGGTACCACTTCCCCCACTGCGTTGTCTTCGAACTCGTAGCGGATCAGAGGCATAGTGCCCTGGCTTTCCTGCCTTTGGTGGCACGCTCGGCCTCTTTCCTTTCTTCGTATCCGATCCTTCTGAGTCGACAGACATTTGCCCTTGAATCTCGGCTTGCACTCTTGCTTGTGCCTCGTGTGTCGTGGTTGAAGTTTCCTCTTGTCGTGCGGCATTCTTCTTGATCTCCTGCAGCTGTAAATGCGCTCCGTACATGCTTCCATACCATTGGTAGAGCATTTCTGAGTCGGACCCTTTGTCTATGTCCCTCATCATCGCATTATACACTGCTTGATCTGCCTCTTCTAGGGAGTTAAAATCGAAAAATTCCCTACGGTCAAGGGTTATCCTGTGTATGTCATCCTTCGTATAGAATTGCCATTTTCCGACTTCCTTGTGGAGGACGGATTTGGATTCTGGATGCATGTCGCTTAGAAACACTATTGGTGGTTCGATTTCGGTTTTCTCCATTGGTACTCCTTCTGGTGGTAGATTCGCGGGTTCCTCGACTTCTTCCTCACTTTCGGTGTAGTGTCCTGAATCCATATCGCTGTGGTAGTAGACCCTAGTTTCCCATTCTTCTTCCCGTTCGTCTTCTGCGCCCCTCCCCCAATTCTGGGGAGCGTATTTGGGAACCTTTCGCCATCGTTTGCGCTTCCTGGTTCGTCTCGAGGCAATAGTTAGTTCGATCATACGCAGACGTGCCGTACCATTGAAGTTAACTTCTTTGCTTCCTTTGCTGAGCGTTCCTTTGGTCCAATCGATGGTTGGCTTATACTGTTCAAGCCAATCATTCCCTATGAGAAACTTGTCTTCATGAGTGTCTACCACGGCGATGTCCATTAAACCTCTAGTAATCCCTGTATCCACTATTGCTCGAACATTCCGAGTCCATCCACCATGATTAATCGATCCATCGGCATTCCGGATGGTATAGTTACCTTCCGCCGGCACTGTTTTTAGTCCTAGGCTCTGTACCACCGTTGGACTAATAGTAGTGATTGCGGATCCGGAGTCAATCATAGCCGAGAGATTAACCTTTCTCTGTCCCTGAATGACGTCAATGGGTATAGTGGGATGGTTGGAATTTGGTCTAGCAATAGTCCATCGGCGCTTTACTTCCTTTGAGCCCTTGTCAGTACCCGATGGTGACTGACTGCTCTTTAAAAATCCTCCTCGGAATCCTCCTCGAGGGTGTGCGAAGCCCGTTCCTTCCGCCTTGGTAACTTCGCCCGTTTGTCCAGTAATTCTTCCATTTCGGAATCGCTATCAATCCCAACTTCCCGGCGTTTTAGGAAGCGGCCAGTCTTGCCAGATCGTTTCTTTTGCACCCGTCTCTTGTAGTTGGTTCGGTGTCCACGGCTTCCCTGTTGTTCTCGCCCTACATTGTTGCAGTCCCGTGCAAAATGACCTGTTTTGCCGCATACCCAGCATGCCCCGGAATTTTCCCCTCGGGACCCCCTAGTAAAGCGCCTAGACATATCAATGTCCATAGGCTCACCCTGAAACTCAGCTGGATGACGAGCTTCAGGGGGCACCGGCGTGTACGATACCGCCTGCCCGTCTTTAAACATAGGGGTATACTTCTTATTACTGCCAATTACTTTGGCTGCTATTAGACTGTCCTCCAGATTTTTCGCGTTATCCTGCCATTGGGTCAGGTCCCAATTAGGGTGTTCCGTATTTGTAAGGAGTGCCTTTAGGATGGTCTGGTTCAGTCCTCGTTTGAACTCGTAAACCAGTGCTTGTCCATTGTAATGCTTTGGTAGTCTCATCCTGATGTCGTTGAAGGCCCTACTATACAGCTTTACCCGCGCCCGTTCCTGATAAATCGTTCGTATGTTTCGCTCGGCCTCTTCTTCTAGTCCGAAAATGCCATTGTGGTTGAGCGCTAATTCGTTCCATAGATCTGTCTCGGTGTCCCATCCACCCTTTTGGTCAATAATCCAATTATTCGTGACCGGTTCTTGCTTCCAGGTGGAGACTAGTCGATTCCTATTCACAGCCCATTTGCCGTTAACCCAAGTCTGAGCTTGTCCTCGTAAACATTCCAAAATGATCTTAACCCGTTTTTCTGGATTGTCGGGATGTTTCTCGTTCAACCGACTGATCATTTGATTCTGAAAGTTTTC
This sequence comes from Sanghuangporus weigelae, assembly GCA_033182465.1. Taxonomy (NCBI): domain Eukaryota; kingdom Fungi; phylum Basidiomycota; class Agaricomycetes; order Hymenochaetales; family Hymenochaetaceae; genus Sanghuangporus; species Sanghuangporus weigelae. The sequence goes on along the minus strand of CP137327.1, from coordinate 65,281 downwards.
AAGCGACTCATATGGGTTTCCCTTAAACAAAGGGTACTTCATGATATCTTTGTTAGACATATTGATCTGGACGAATGCAACCAAAAAATTTGTGAGTATCACTCTCATTCAGCGCATTTAATAGTACATGGTTAAGTAGTTAACTATCCAGCGAGTTCCACCTCCGCTTTCCAGCTAACCACCTTACCCTTCCTGCCCGGTCGGTTCTTGGGCGTCTTCCTTATCTTGGCGAGCTCTCCGCTCTGAGCCAAGGCCTATCTCCTTTATTCCCGAGCTTCAACTCTCTCCTCGCCACTCTCATGCTCTTCGCTTTCCTCTTCCGTTTCCCAGTCGTCGTTATTCGATGTGAGATAATCGTAGTCGCTTGTATACGGAAATATACCAATATCGGGACCTCGTACCCAAACCACCCGTGTCATGTTCGCTACCCCCTGCACCGGTTCTCCCACTACCACTGTGGTAGACTCTGGCCGTGGAGGGCAGCTACTAGGACGCAAGATAGGATCATAAATGAATTCTGATTCTGGGGAATACTCACTCGCTGCCTGAAGCCTTTCCTCCCTTTCCCCAATTGTCTGGGCGCTAGGGGTTGGAGTTCCAGGTGGCGAGTTTTCATGAGGGCCTTGGAGTCCATTCCGTTCGAAACGATATCCGTTTGCCCCAAGTCGTTGGGGGCGAACCTCGACTAACACTCCTTCTTCGTTCCACATCAGCTCAGGAAATGCTTCTCCTCCGAGCCCTGGGTTTCGCCAGCCATCTCCCGTAGGCCACGGTCGATTTTCCGTGGGTATTACCTCCCTCAGCAGTTCTTCGGCTTGCTGGTCAAGGTCTTCTGTCTGGCTGGCGGTGGAAACATAGTCCTCGAGTTCCTCACTATCGAGCTGGGCGACGACTGACTGTTCTTCCAGTACTTCCTCTTGTTCTAGCGTTTGCGGGGGTCCTGTTTCGGTTTGATCGTTTGCCTGGCGTTGTCCTGCATCTTGGAGATATTCGTCGATCAACCGTGCAATACGTGGCCTGCCTTCTTCATGTATTGGAATGAGAGGTGGTGGCATGTCGTCGGAGTCAGCTGTTAAGGTTGCGAAGCGACTAAACAGCTGTCCTCTCCCGGCGAGTGGTGATTCTGGGGAAACCCTTCCTTCACGTCTTGTTTCTCGCATTCGGTAGGACTGCCTAGACCGGATCGTTTGCTGGATTCGACGAATACCTTCGGTAATGGAGTAGTGGCTCGCGGTTTCTTCTTCGGCGTTGCTGATTCGCGCTCGGGTAGCTTCGACTTGCTCGATCAGATAGGCGACCTGCGTATGAAGCTGCAGGAAGTCTACCCCACAAAGTCGGACGATCTCTTGTTGGGCATTGACGAGTTGTTGAGTCATGGCTGATTGACTGCCATTAGCCGTCGCCGTTATTGCACCAAGAAGTCGTCCTTGCAAGAGTCCAAAGGCGAAGTTCAGCCTTGTGTCCTGCATCGTGGTGACTCGATCTGTCTGCTCGTTGATCGTCGTTACCATTCCCTCCAGGGTGTGTTCGAGGGTGTGGTGTAGGAATTCTCCCAGAGTCTGTCCTTCTACTGTGATGTGTTCGGAAAATTCTGAACCCATGTCATAGAGTCGAGAGACAGTAGCGGTGAGAGTTCGCATGGACCGATCAAGGCTTGTAAGTCGGAGATCGAGGCTGATGATGGAATTCCGTAGTCGGGCGAGAGCTTCGTCAGCATTCCCGTTAGTGCCGACCATTCGATCCAGGCGTCCATGTAGACCGTCGAGTCGTTCTCGGATGCGGTCCAAAACGGATTCCAGGTGTTCTCCAGCTCCGTGCTGAGGTACCGCCAGTCGTTGAGCGTAGAGTAAAACTCTCCGACCGGTTTGACGGAGTGAGGACATTCCTTGGATGATTTCCCGTTCCAGCCAGACCCGTACCGTTGCAAAGCCGTGAAGTACGCCTCCTCTACCTGCGCATTGTTGAGTAAGGACGTATACCAGGGAAGAAAACCAGAGGACGCTTGATGCAATCCAGAAACTAGTCCAACAAGCTTGCCACAGTTCCATCGGTGACATAGTTGTTTCGCGAATGAGTAGTTGCCTCGGTAGACCAGTGCTAGTACTTGGTGTAGGAAGTGTCCGTGTTCCAAGAGGGTGTATTCGAAAGCTTTATATTGTTGGGTGAGAGCGTACAATTCCTTTTCTTCCGGTGTTTGTCCTCGCAGTACTTCCCAATTGACTTTACTGCCGTCTAGCAGTTTGTCTACCTGCTGACACAGGAATCTTCTCCCAACCCCTTCTTGTTGGGCGGCGGCAAATTGAAGCTCCAGGGCGGATAGTATAACCGACCTGTAGGGTTCTGGTATAGGGGTTGTTAAATCCTTCTTACCTCGATAGAAGTTAAGCGTGCGAAAGGCGACAGTTAACTCTTCTTCGAAGCTTCGAAGGGCTTGAACGAATCCCTTGTGTACTTGATAAGCCTGCTTGAGCTGTTGTCGCCACGCTGGCGTGTGTCAGTCTCAATGTGTCACAGGCACAGGAAGAGAACCCTCCTGAGGCAGAGCAATACTTACTGATCGTTAGTGGGTATTTGCACTACGAAACAGCAAGATTGGTTACCCCAAGATTGGAGCAAAATTATAATGTTAGGACCAGTGTTTTTAGACGAGGTGGTCAGTCTAAGCGTACCGGAACAAGTCCCTGCTTATTCCTTCTGATGATGATTGATTGGAGACGGAATCGAAGGTTGTAGATGTACTACTTTAGAAGCGAGCGATAGGCTCAAGCTTGACCTCAGTAGTAGAACAGGGTTTCAATCAAAGGGTACAGTTTTCGATTGAGAGTACAAAATAATTTTGCTGAGGGACAATGCCCCGCTCAGCTGGCCCTTAAATAACCTATTTACTAAATAGTACCGACTACCTATTACTACCGACTACAGCCTTGCTATTGGTCTAGACAATATGTTTTCTCTGACACCAGTACTCTACTCTGGTGCCAACACCGATACTTTCCTCTAGTGTTGAATCACAATACTTCTACCATATTAGGAGGGTTTGTTTGAGTCCTACTACCCCGATGCTTCGAGAAGCTTCTTCCGTGCTTCCTCCGATCTGCAATCGTTATCACATGTTAATCTCTCCTTATCTTTACCCCGCGATCCTTCTCCGTTCCCAGACGGGTTCCCATGATAGTTGCCAAGCTATCGCTTCTCTGGCGCTCCGTTCCCGGGCCGAGCTTCTGCCGCTTAATCCTCGATCATGGGGGAGATAGTGATATCAGGGTTAGAGATCGGCAGAGCTTGCCGATCTTCTCCCGGCGAATGAGTGTACTCCGCTACACTCCTTCTGTGCCTCGCCGCGACTTCGATGTCCGATAGTTGTAGTCCTGGGCCCGTGGTTAGCCGTAGCCTCTGTCCAAGGTGCTCGCGGCCATTCCACTCATCAACTGTAATTACCCCTGGCTCTGACGCTCGCCAAGCCTGCATTAAGCGTTCTATCGCTTCTTCTGTAAGATGTTCAATGTCCGAAGGTGGCCGCTTGTAAACTGGCCAATCTACTTCCACTGCCGTGTGACTGCACAAGGTCTGGTGCCGATGCTGATTGATCCAAGCTCGCACGCCGACCTTTAATGCATAGACATCCCTATCGCTAAGCCATATGGATACCTCATGGTCGTATGCACTCATTCCGTGGTTCGGTAATGGTTGGTCTTCTGTTCGTTCCGAGGGTCCGGGCTTATGCCGAATCTTGACATCGGCTGCTTCCCTTGACACTAACCGTTCCGTGAAGTTCTTCATGAGCCATTCCGCAAGTACCCAGCTTCGTTGGTAGGCCAAGTAACAATTGGCGCACACCAAGCTCTCATGTACAAATCTTCTAGTTGCACCACGCCGATAATGTCTTCGTTGCAGGAGTTCCGTATACCTTGCGACATTCCTTTCTTCCATCGCTGCCAGACTGCGTTCCGGCGGTGGAGTATGTCCAATGTGCATATTAGTTAGTCCTAATTGCAAATCATTAGAGTCCTCCGTGTCTTCTCCAGACGATCCGTGGTTTGCTACTCTTGAGTCGCCACCACTGTTCTGCCGTAGTAGCCTTTCGAAATAGTCTTGATTTGGCATCGCAACTCGGTGTGTAAAATTTAGCCCACGCCGCAATAGATAACCACAATTTTTGTAACAGAAATAGTGACCGTCCTCGGTCACTCCCATCCCAATCTGACTCGTGGGAGTTTCGAAGTGTATCGCATCACATCCAAATTTTCTCTCGCTAACAATTCTTCTTCATCATCCACCATGTCCACTCCTGAAGAAATCAACGCGCTCGTAGGACCCATCAACTCTGATGACGACTGGAAGGCAGCTGTCGCGAAATTCGAGGCTGACGTTGCCTTGGCCAGGTCAGCGATAGATGAACTGGACCACGGCGTTACAACGGTAGTCCTACCGGATAGGTCAAAACCGGTGGAATGGGTCGCGCCTACCGGTTCGATGACGGTGCGGTGGTTGACGAGGCCGGTGATGGAATCATTGATGGATGGGTGGAAGGAAACCTCGGTGCGTAGGCTATACAGTCTAATCGATAATTTTTAGTAACGAAATTCCACAGGCACGAAAGGACGCGTTAGAACGGATGCGTCCCAAAGGTACGAAGGAAGTCTGGTCGGAGACGGCGTACGACAATTACTGGGAAACGAACGGTTTCCTACGGACACTGTACTGGGAACGACTGGAGTTCTATGCCAATATGGAGACCCAGCGCCGAGGTGTCTTTCGCCGCCGCGGGGTACCATTTCGTTCTGTTTTCTTCGATCCGGCTCGTGGAGTGTTCATGGGTCAACCGCTCTCTCTAGTGTATCCGAGACCTGATCCTGTCGTCGAAAAGATGCTCGAGAACGTGAGGATAGAGAGCTCCAAGGTCCATCGCGTGGTGGACTTGGCCGGCGACACGGACTACGCACGAGACGAAGCTCTCCGAAGTCATGTAGGTACTTCTTCTTGTTTATCTACTCCACCTAATCTTTCCTCCAGGAAGTGTTCGAGTATTGGGAGGAAATCGAGCAACAACGCCTTCGTGGAGTGCGCCCCCTTTGCGTTGACAAGGTGAAAATGAGAACGCTCAGGCTCGTCTGGCGATACTTCGGGCTTCCCATCTTTTGTAGTCGACTCGATCAGCTCGTTCAGGCCCAGGAATCTCAAACGCAACAACAACAGCAGCAGCAGCAACATCAAGTGCTGCCTGAACAAACTCCTCCGCAACAATAACAACAACAGCAACAGCAACTGGTTCTGCCTGAGGACGTCGATAGTCCAATGGAGGTTGATTCTGCTTCCCTTAATGTCGAAACTGGCGAAACGCTTGAGGAGGGGGAAATCTCGAAACCGGTCGAAACACTCGAAACCGGAGCGGAACGTTCGGAAGGGGCTAGAAGCCCTACACCCTTAACCTCGCTCGAACCTACTATGCTTGAGATTGAGCTTCGCGAGAGTGAAAGACGTGATGAAGAAGACCTCGCCGCTCAACTCGTCGAAATCTCCCGGATGTCCGCCGAAGTCGAAGCCAACATACGACGACGAAAAGGTGCAGGGACTCGCCGCGTTCGCGGTGGTCGGCAGGTGGTGGACTCGGATGAGGAGACTCCAGTAATTCAGGAAAGTCCTGAAAGTCCTCCTCCTGGTCATCGAGGAGAAGATTCCATCATCATGAGTCAAGGTGACGGTGAGATGGATTTCGGAGATGTGGGAATGGAGACGATCGAGCCTTTTGAGGTAGACGCGAGCCCTGAAGAGATTCAGGCTCCTATTACTGCGAGCAACAACAACAACAGCAACAGCAGCAACAACAATAGTAGTACTGCTGCTGTTCCGCACGGGACTGTCGAAACACGAGCGAAACGTGTTTCTTCGGCGCGACGAGCGTCTCCTCAGCCTGAGGCTGGTCCTTCTAGGATTCCGGCTAATGGTGGTGGGTCTGGTGTTGATGTTGACAACGACGAGGACGAGGACGAGGACGATGACGAGGACGACGAACATTTAGGTGATGGGCGCGTTCGTCATCGAGTTCCGTGTGACCAGTGTCGGAAGCGTGACCGTGATTGCGTGGGTCTTCCGCAGAGGACCTGCGCTCTGTGCTTGAAGCAGGCGAAGGGCTGCAGCCTAGCCACGAAGGGACGGGCTGTAGCCGCGAAGCGAAAGGCTGCTCGGGAGGCGCGCGATCGGGAGGAGAAATGACGGAAGGTCACGGCTCTGGTGGCCAGTTCGGTGGGTGGTCACGTCGAGCATGACGTTCTGCAGCGGGAGGTCGGGGAATCCGAGCTGCAGTTCATGCTGGCGCGGATGGATCACCGGGATAAGGTCCTGTCCCGGATGCTGAACAAAATCAGCGTCCTCGTTGCGCAGGCGCACGCGGATCGTCGTCTGCTGCTCGAGTTGGCGGGAGTGAAGACTGGAGAAGGTGAAAACGAGGAAGAGGAAGAGGAAGAGGAAGAGGAAGAAGGAGGGGAAGAGGAGAGGGTGCAGCAGTCGAAGGGGAAAGGTAGGGCTCGGAGATAGGGAGTGATCGTCGTATATGCTCTATGTCCTGGTCGGACTTTTGTAAAATAGAAAAAGAAAAGGAAAAAGAAAAAGAAAAAAAATCTGTACTGTACATAGTTGTTTTTATTGTTATTTTATACGATTTTGTTTCGGTTTGGTGAATTTTCGTGTGATGGAGCAACACTGAGTGATAACTAGGAGAACAGATCAAATAATTCAGTGAGTAGGGCGAAAGGAAACTGATACGAAGTGGAATGAGGCGTTTCGCCGTCGTTTCGCTGTGTCAAACGGCAAAACCGAGCGGAACTGCGTATTAAATAAAGTACACGTGTTAGACCCTATAGTGGGTAACGCTAGCAGAGAAGAAACTACAGAAGGAGAATTGAAAGATTAGAATCGATCAGAGACTGATGGAGAGAAACGGAGATAAATGGGGAGCATATATGAAAGGAAAAGCATGTTTTAATCGGAATTTTGGGACTCATCGTCAGGGGATTTCTCTGGCGAATCTTCTACTTCGGGTATTTCGTCATCTCCTTCAGATCCAACGAGCTTGGTCACTGGTACGGTCAAATGTGAACGCGGAAAGTACGGAATCAGGCGGAACGCAGCTACTCGGAGTTTCGAAACAGCTCCATCGAGCTCGGCGATGATGTACGAACCGCCTTGGGTGCGTCGAACTACCACGTAGGGGCCTAAATAGCAGGGTTTCGTTTTACGATTGAGCTCCATCTTGATACGCGTGTTTCGCAGGAGTACGAGGTTGCCTGGTTGAAAATCGTAGTCCTTGATTTTATGCTTTTCCATCTCCGCGAACTGCTTTGCGTATGCATGCCTTGCATCCATGACGAGTCGTGCAACGCGATCTAACTCTTCTGGGCGCTTCTGAAGTTGTTTCGCACGTATTACGATGAGTTCCGACGTCGAAACTGGCGAATTGAGTGGCGGTGCTAGGTATGTCGCCTCCGCGAGGTCAAAAGGCAAAACTGCCTCGACGCCATGAGCCATATAGTACGGAGACATTCCTGTTGCTTTATTGATCGTGATTCTTTCTGCCCAAAATACCGAGTCAGCGTGATCACTCCAACGCTTGTCATTACCGTCCGCAGCTTTAATCAAGGCTTCTTGTACGTCGAAATGTCTGCGCTCAACTAATCCATTCGCTCTTGAGTTGTATGACGAAATTCGAATATGATTGATGTGGTATCGCGTCTTCAGGTAATCTAGCGCGGCAACAAATGGTGTGCTGTTATCGGTAACGAGCTCGGGGCACGCTCCATATCAACACAAAAGGTTCTGGAAGATAAACTGGCCTACGATCCTACCAGTCTCTTCGCGAAGAAGTCTAAATTCGGGATACGCGGTTAGCGAACAACGCGCATGCACAATATACCGAAATCCGCCTGATTTCGGCATGACCTTCGAATCAATATGGATGCGTTGGAACAGAGGGGCTACCTCTGGTACGTTTGGTAGGATAAGAATGTTCTTAGTTTGGCGAATCTGGCACTCATGGCAGGTGCGCATGAAGTACTTCACGTCTGGTCCTAACGACGGCCACCAAAATCTCTCTAGCAAACGCATTCGGGTGCTGAAGACTCCCTTGTGTCCTAGATCGTCGTGGGCTTGCTTGACTAGGTCCCACCTGCGTTTCGCATCTATTACGACTTGATGCCGGCCGTTTCGTGCTTTTCTCCATAGACGGCCTCCTTTCACGAAGAAGTCCGCTGCGTACCTGATTAACTTCGCATAGCCACTATCGCTAAGATAGTCCGGGCGCTTCAGATGCGTGATTAGCTTCGTGACGTCATCTAACCGGCTATCTTTCCTTCTCACAGATTCCGTAGAAGGAAATGGGTTCTCCGTCGCTGTTTCGCTAGGTGTTCCGCTCTGTAGCGCTACTTGGTATGTCGAAACCGGCTCCTCTATCGCAAAACTGTACGTTTCGTCTACCCAGTCTTCGTACGTTTCATCGGGAGGGGGGTCTTCTTCTGCTGCTCTTTGTCTGGATAGCCCATCGGTGCATCTGAAATCTGCTGCAGGGATGTGTCTGAGCTTGAAACCGAAGAGAAGTATACCCGCGATCCATCTGTTAATGGTCGCATTGGGCTGCAGATCGGGATTATTGATCATCCCCTTGATGTATGCTGCGTCCATCTCGACTACCAGATTCCGGACTCCGATGAGATACAGTCGCATCGCGTGCAATGCTCGAAATAATCCGTATAGCTCGATTTTTGGCTGGGAGTACGATGCTTGTGTCTGATTCCAGTTAATAGAACCGAAATGATTGATCCTTCGTTTTCCATCTGAATGCTCCTGTCCCAAATACCAGCCAACTCCAATAATGGACGAATCGACTGCCAAGATTACCTCGTTGTCTGACGCGTAGTCGATTGCGCACAACGCCAGGCAAAGAATAACTGCTTGCTTCAGCTCGTCCATCGCGTCCTGTTCTTCGTTTGTCCACTCGAAAATCTGGTTCTTCCTCGTCATGCGATACAACGGGCGAGCCATCTTCGAATAATCTTTGATGAAAATCCGAAGGACTCCTACCGTTCCCAGAAATCCTCTGACTTCCATCAAAGTCCTGCATGGTGGCCAATCTCGTACCTTCTGCACCTTCGAATTGTCTGGCTCGCGTCCTTGGTACGTCAACTTGTGCCCAACGAATACCGCTGACTCCACACACGGCACCAACTTCTTCCCTGAAAACGTTCCTCCTACTGCCTTCATTCGTTGCAAAATTCTGTTCACATCGCAAATATGCTCATACACGAAACGACGAATCTCGGGGTTTTCCGGCATGGTCTCGTACGAACCGTCTGGTAACTCGTATCGCGATTTCGGACCTAAACCGGGCGCATCGTCCGCGAAAGGGTTCGTAACGTGCGGAATCTCGTCCTGAAGGATAAAGGCTACGTCGTTATGCATAATCTGCAAGGAATTCGTGTACCCCATTGGTAGAACCGTCATTCGAAATGTTCCCAAGGGTGTCTGGAACGTCGTAAGATCTCGTGAGTGCTCATCTAATTTCCTTTGGTCGAATGCCACGAATAAATCCAACTCCGTGTAACAAGCTCGTCCTCCACTGCTTTCTGCGATCGTTTCGATGTTCGGGGGAACTGCTGAGTCCTTGACCGTAACCGCATTGAGATCCTGCAAATCGATAATGGAACGTAACGTTTCCTTGTCTTTCTTTACCAAGCAAAACTACCTTGACCGATACGACGAATTCAACGGTTCGATAACACCGTTTCGAATCTTTTCTCGAACAAGCTCTAGAGCCTTGTCATGAATTCCTGGGGGAATAGGAATGCTCTTGTGCTGCCGCGGTATATGCGGTATCGTGGGAATGCGTATCGGGTCGAAATACGTCGGATCTAGCGTTCCGCGTTCGGACTCGGACCACACTAACGCTCCTTCCTGCAACATAAACAGGTTTTTCACCAATAACCTCTCTGCCGGCCACAGAAAGGTATTTTCGTCGATCTTCAGTGCTTCCATCCTTTCGGCAGTTACTCGACCCGTGGGTTCGAACGGCTTCGGGATGATCGGTATCTCGGGCATCCCTCGCAACGGATCTGGATGCCGCCTTCGTACGATCCTGTACTCTTCAGGAAGGACTCCCGGGATTGGCCTGACTTTCTGTGCCACCCGTTTGTAAGCCAGTACCGCTGCGTCTTCTTCGTCTGGGGTTTCTAAAACACAGGAACGATATGATCGTTCTCCAACGTCAGTAGTATAGCAATTCTCGTTCAATAAATAAGGCAATCGATGGGTGAAAAGAGATGGGATCATATGTGAAAAATGTTCGAAATCATAAGAAAATACCTGAACCGGCAATTGGTTACTACTATTCTCGTCTCGCCGATTTCCTTCAATCAGTTCCTCAACGCTTGCCGAAAACCCTGCTGAGGTGGTCCACGCGCGATCGTTCGTATTCCGGTGGCCACTTTGCTTTGCTTTTTACGATCGTTCGGGTCCGTTAAAGTAATATGTTGGTCACCTGACGTGTAGTCCTTTGTTTCGCATTCCGTAATAGCGAAAAACGGTCTTCCCAGCAAGGCCTGGAAAGGAGCGTTCGGAACGACTTGCACTTGGAGCGAAACATCAATCCCGGCTATCGTAAACTTCGCGTTTGAGATCATGCCAATTGTAGATGACCTAGCCGCGTCTGCCGTTTCTAGGATCATGCCTTTGTCAGGGGACAGAGGTATCTGTAACTTCTCCCATACATCTTCGCGGAGCAGACACACAATGGCTCCCTGGTCAAGTACGCATTCGACTTCCAGGGTGTCTTCGATCAACGCGCTAACGGTCCTGAGAGGCATGGACGCCTCCGCGGCGACTCCTTGTCCACCGAGCGCTAGTACTTCTTGTGTTGATAACGTTCTGTTCGTTTCGCCTTGTTCCGAAGCGAAACGCCCAACTTGCAACGTAAGTGAATCATCCACGACCTCACCATATTTGACTTTGGCCGCATTGTATCTCTTAGCCGTCGTCAACTCCTTTATCTGTTTCCTAACATCCGGGGCGATCGAGAGGAGTTCACGTTGACTGATGGTGATAGGGATATCGAGGGTACGAGTCAGGACGTTAGAGACTGCGTTCGAGTCTTCTATTGGTACGACGTATTTGTACTGGGGTTGGGGTTTCTTGGTGATGTCGTCCTGCTGCGGTGACTGGGGTGACATTGTCGAGGGCCGCGCGCCACTCGGTGGCGCGGGCTGCGGTTTGGACTGCGCCTTCTTATGAGGCTGGACTCTCGGGATTTCCACGCCATCGAACTTCACTCTTCGTCCTCCAGCTGCCTTCTTCTTTGCCTCGTTGATCAAAATCTCCAAACGTTCGATGTCGTAATCTTCCTGCTCGTCCTGCTCTACCTCTTCGTGGCTATATGCATACGCTGGACCGGCTTGGTGGCTATAGGCATGCGTGACTGATTCGATCATCCCTACAGTGTGTGTCGCAGGGGCTTTTGCATGGAAGCTATCGATTCGTTCCTTGAGATTGGTTCCCGGCAGCGACCTCGAGATGAAACCGCCGTTCGGCAGCACAATCCTTCCATCCGGGCTCCTGACGCACTTGCCAGCCTGGATATACTCGAGAACCTTCGTACACGAACGAATATAATGTCCTGCTTTGCCACAAAAGTTGCATACCAGGTTACGCGGGGCTTCGCTACGTTCCGCACCTGATCGCTGCGGAACGCTTCCTTTGCTCAGGGCATCGAGCGTAACCTGGAAACTCTTCAACGTGTCCATTACCTTGGCCAAATCTACCTCTTCCTTCTTCACGATACTTGTCGAAGCTTCTCTGCTAGCTGGGGGTGGAAAGTTGCTGCCGAAACTCCCTACAATCTTTCCTCCCAGCACGAAATTCGAATGCTCGAGCACGTCCTTAATCTTGTACGGCGTAGACGAATCATGGTCGGGTAACTTGATCTCGATACGACGGATGAGTGCCTCTCAAAGATCTCCTGTAATTCCCGTCAGGAACATCTCGTCGGCTTGGGACTCTAAGATCTTTCCGTTCGTTATAAGATACTTAGAGCGCCTGACGAATTCTCGGTGATATTCGCCTAGGTCTTCGCAGTTCTTGATCCCTTTCTTCGCCCATTCCACGACCAGATGCTCCAGTTCTCCCTTGGAGTAGCGTTTCCCAGCCGTGAGACTCGGGTACAGGGCTATGATCTCCTTCTTCACCGTCTCCACATCAGGGTTCTGGTCGTTAATCTGATCGGTGGCTTCCCATAGTTCTGCGACGTCGGTCTTTGCATAGTACAGGAACCTTCGGACGTGATCTCTATCGGTCCACGCGGCCTGTCTTGCGATCTCTGCTACGTCTTCGAAGAACCTAGGGAGTTCCTTCGGCTCCGAGCCGTTAAACGTAGGGGCACGTTTGTCCCCACGCGAGGGCGGTTGGTACGCCATTGCCGTTTGTCTATTGGCGAGTTGTTGTAAAACGTTAGCGTTAGCCGACAGACGAGCTATTACCGCTGCGTTGCTAGCTAAGATCTGTTGAGTTTCGGTTGGTAGCTGGGAATTGGTTGGCGGACTGGCTGGTCTGCTCGGTGATTCTAGGGTAGAAACTGGCAAGGACGAGAGGTTGGGAAGCTCTGAGTCGGCGATGGTAGATGGGGAATGCTCTAGGGAGTCGGTGTGTGAAGGAATGGCACTAACGGAATGGCGCAAGGATGTTTCGCTGTGTTGCGCGTCTTCCGCGGCGGAACATAAGCTGCGATCAACTAACCTCGGCCTTCGAGCCGGCGGCAAAACCTGATGTTCTACCGGGACTCGGGTGGACTGACTGCGTGTAACCCGTCTGATAGACGATTTCGATGGGGTATTCGTGATGATGTGACAGTGAAATCCCCCTCGCCGTGGGCTCCACTTGAAACTCCTGTGGGCGTTCTGATACCGGACAGGGAGTATAAAGTTCGAGGGGCTGCCTGAGAATACCTTTGAGTAGTTAGCAGAGAGATACACCTAAACCAGAGGCAAGTGGAAATGATGGGATAATGGAATATACGAGAGAAGGGTTGTATGAGGGCTGAGGAACATGTGGGAAGCGCTCGAGGAAGGATTCCGAGGATGGGCTTCTCCCGAGATTGATGGTGGCGGTGCAAAGGCTAAATCGACTCTCCGGCTCAACTGCGAGCTCTGGACTAAAGCCGACTTACACAAGGCACGAGAACTAATCTAACTAAGGCTACGCTAGTCGAACCACCAACTCGAACGTGACTAATCGACCGTGCTAACTCACTGGGAAGCGACGGCAGCCGATCTCACTCGGAGTGGTGATGAAAAGGGATAATATGGTGTCCTTTTCCGACGACAGTAGAGAGGGGAAGGTGTTACGAGACCGAAAGCACGCGGCACGCTAAATAACTGGGTTACGAGCGAAACCAGCGAAACCGATCGGAACACGCAATGGAGTTTCGATCCGGATGACAGAGACAGGATGGGTCCTTTATACGAACCAGGCGAACTATACGAACGTACGAACGGCTCTGCTGCAAAGAGAGGTCACCGATCGACTGTACAGAACATGAAATATCGTATATTATGCTTTAGAGACGAGAGAGTTTTCTATGAACAAGAAGAACTCGAAGCTGGGGAACTAGAGACGGTCTGAGCACTCCCCCCCCCCACTACGAGATTCGTGCTAAATTTATACTAAGCATCCAAACTGAGCCTCCCATCGGTCAGAAAACATAAGCCATAAGAAAAAGGGGAACGCATATCACTTATCCACCATGGAGAGGGGCGCATATGAATGGTTAAGGGACACATAAAACAGAAAGAAACAATACTAAGCATGGTCGGAACGAGAGCATAAAGAAATAAACGGGACGCATATAGAAAGGTGAGATCATAAGCGAAGCCTTTGGAACCGGGTGTCTTTGAGCGGAACGAGTCGGAACTTGGGGAAAAGACTTGGAAAGACCTCGGCTAGCCTTACAGGGCAAATCTGCGACATTTTGAATGGGAGAGGGACTGTGGACGACGCTGCAGGGTCAAATCTCTTTGTCAGGAGTACAGATCCGGGATCCGGAGACTTGTGATTGACGCGTGTAGGATCGTCGCGTGATTCTTCCGCCGTGTCTTATATGATGGCCGATCACGGAACGGTGCACGTGCCATTTAGACTATGGCGTTCTTGCTAAGTCCCCTCGCTCCAGCGAAACCAGTCGGAACCGGGCGAAACCAGTCGGAATACCGCGGAACTGGTCGTAACAACTTCGTATGCTCCCAAGCTTTAGTCTTACTCTTCAACGTGATTTCACCACTTTTCTCGCCATAAGAGTCTCAAAACACAGATAAAATCATATCTCACCCAAATCTCAACAGTTTCACATCATCTAAGTTGCTAAATTCATCTTTTCGAAAGGGCTTTCATTTAGGAAAAATGATCGAGAAAATAGAGCAAAAAAGGACCCCAAAATGGCAAAAATATCATTTTTTGCCTCTTCCTTGTATGTGCATTTTTTTCTGTGATCCCTGCTGGTCCAGCACCTCCCCAAAGCTATCCAGAATGATAATATGATTATAAAATGAATTTACAGACTGAGTTTGTGTTGAATTGTGTACCAGAATGTGCTGCTTTGAGGCATGCCTGAATTACTCAAAACTCATCATTTCTCCCTAGCCTCCCAGGCTCCAGGAAAAATTCTTACAGGCCAGATTCATGCATGTAAATTCATTTTAGGTGTAATAGACTAGGTTTGTGTACTAACTAAGGCCTCAGCATCCACTAGTGAGCTGGGGAGATGCTGTCTAGAATAGTGCATACAACTAGAAACACTTGTTCAGCCCAGCTCACCAGTGGATGCTGAGGCCCTAGCTAGTGCACAAACCTAGTCTATTACACCTAAAATGAATTTACATGCATAAATCTGGCCTGTAAGAATTTTTCCTGGAGCCTGGGAGGCTAGGGAGAAATGATGAGTTTTGAGTAATTCAGGCATGCCTCAAAGCAGCACATTCTGGTATACAATTCAACACAAACTCAGTCTGTAAATTCATTTTATAATCATATTATCATTCTGGATAGCTTTGGGGAGGTGCTGGACCAGCAGGGATCACAGAAAAAAATGCACATGCAAAGAAGAGGCAAAAACTGATATTTTTACCATTTTAGGGTCATTTTTTGCTCTTTTTTCTCTATAGTTTTTTTAAGCGAAAGCCCTTTTGAAAAGATGAATTTAGAAACTTAGATGATGCGAAACCGTTAAGATTTGGGTGAGATATGATTTTATCTGTGTTTTGAGGCTCTCATGGCGAGAAAAGTGGTGAAATCACGTGATTGCCAATAATTTTGCAACTAGCTGTAAATATTTCCTTTCATATTCTTTTGAATATCCACATCTGGGATTCTATGATAACTTAGTCACATGATTTTGGGCTCTCAAAAGACAAGAAATCATATCTTTATAAATACTCAATCATTTTGCATGATCTAAGTTGATGAATTCATTGTTAAACCTCTGCTTTTATATTGCAAGTAGAATGAGAGAGAAAGATCAAGAAATGGTCCCAGAATATTACAAAGGATTGACATACAGGTTCAGACAACATACAAAATCAGTTGTTTGCAATGTTCTGGGACCATTTCTTGATCTTTCTCTCTCATTCTACTTGCAATATAAAAGCAGAGGTTTAACAATGAATTCATCAACTTAGATCATGCAAAATGGTTGAGTATTTATAAAGATATGATTTCTTGTCTTTTGAGAGCCAAAAATCATATGACTAAGTTATCATAGAATCCCAGATGTGGATATTCAAAAGAATATGAAAGGAAATATTTAAAATATTCTCTAAAAATATCCGAACTCAGGATACATTTATGGATATGCTTACAGATATGGTTAGTTGATATGCTAATTATCCTTTTGATATTCTCATTTTGGATATTTAAAGTATCCATAAGCATATCTGAAATGAGTATCCAATCCTTTAATACCCAATTGGATAATTAAAGTATATATTATGGTATCCATGCTATGTATCTAAGCCTTCCATACCTTTTGGGATATTTTAAGTATTTATTACTATATTAGCTGCAAGTATCCACACTACCAAGACTCTTTTGGATATTTAAATTTTTATTTTAAGAATCTTATGTGATGATACTTAAAATATCTCCTCTCGGCATATCCAAATGGAAACACTTAATAATACTTTAAATATCCATATAGATATAAATAGTTATATCTCCCATGGTGATTCCACAGCTGCCTGCTGTGCTAATCACTCCACTCCTTTGTCATGTGATTCCTTATTAGAGTAGACCTTTTACACACTCGAAGTGTATATAAGTAGCTAGATTGACTCCTTTGTTTCCTTGTCTTTCTATTCTACTTACCTTCACTACAACATAGGTATCTACTCTTGTATTACTAGTTTACTAAATTCTACTTACCTTCACTATGACATAGCATGCATCTAGCTCGGCAACTCGCATTTAGCCTGTTGTTTGTTATTGTGTTGGCCGCCTCGAGATTGACGTCTGTTAGTCTCGCCGCCTAACATAATAGAAAGACCCACCCTCTAGCCTGTGGAAACACTCGCTATCATTACACTGGACAAAGAGTTATTATAATCTAAAAGAAATTTATAATTAGCTGACAAACAAGATTTGAAATTAAATACTGCATTTAATTACATGAAATATTTCATGTTTGTTCCTTGATAGAACTTGAAATAACAATAAGGATTTAGATTTGGATTAGGAAAACAAAGAGATTTCAAATAATGTCGTGTGAGGAACACATAAAGAAACTTGAAGTCTTAGAAAAGCAAAAATGGTTAAGTTTAGTTATTGCCAAAATTTTATGTCTTTGATAGGAAGAAATTTAAAATTCTTTTTATTATTCTGACAAAGAAAAAATAAGTTTGACTCTCAGTGGGCGCTCAGGCAGGCGATTGGTGGGTGATCGGCGGGTGATCCGAGGGTGCTCAGCGGGTGCTCAGAGGATGCTCAGCGGGCACTCAGAGAGCGATCGGCGGGCAATAAGAAGGAAGCCACCTTTGGATCTGTAACATCGACACGGTAGCGATACTCGAATTCGCGATCATTGATATCGAACATTTTAATGCTCTGTCTCTCAATGAAAGTCTCATCCATGCCACCTTTGCCATAGACGAACTGTATGAGATTACCCAACGAGTTCCGAACAGTCCCATCATAATGTACCATGGTCTTCTAGAGTCTTGACAAGCCGCTGTTGGATGTAGCCAATCTCTACCGTCTTGACAGCCATGTCAATTAATCCCTTGTGACCCGCCATGGCGTGAAAGAAGAACTCTTGCGGTGTTAATCTATGCAAGTAGGAATTCTCAATGAAACCCGGCACCTCTGGACTGAAATCATCCTTCATGAAGTGCGGTAGTGTTCGATGTCTGAAGCCGAACGGGATACACTTCCCTTCCACGAATTGCTGACCGATGCAAACAGACATCTGGGAGATGTTGATGAAGGAACCCTGGGAACCAGTGACTACCATCTACTTGGCATTATTGTCCTCTTTGTGGTTCTCCTGAGCATATTGACCAGAGGGATCACAAGCCAAATTGAGCTCCCGTTCGACTTGACTCTTGAAGGATTCATGGATAGTTATACCCAGAGCTGCTTTTAGGCAATCCATGGCCGCATCTTCTATGACTTTGGCAACATTCTGTTTCCGCATCTCAATCTGCTCCGTAATGTACGACATCATTTTTCTATCTGCAACCGTATCGTCAATACCGATACTGAATCCATTGTGGAACAGCCAATAATTGACGATATTCTGCAGACCCGTAAAGAGCGATCATGTAGCTTCAGGACCTTTCTCTCAGAAAACAACGTGCATCAAGCCACCCTGGGATGCACCAACAGTCTTCTTTCTCAACAATATCAAAGATGATCTCGCCATTCTCGATCAGTATGCCATCATCGAAGACAGGACTCCATGACTTGTTCTCGGGCGACCGAAAAATGTTGATCCCACACAGGATTGTCATGCTAAGAATTTGCTTGCCCGTTCATAAAAAATTGGGTTTCAAAATGGTTGGTGTTGGGATCGTGCCGTCCCAATTCGGTACCCAAAGCAGTATATTCTGTACTTGTTGCCAATCAAGGGAACAACCTTGCAAGGTGAACTTGCGGATACCGCAAAGAGTATCCTGCACGATACCAATAACGGGCTTGTTCGCTTGGGGTGAAATGATCTGCCTGGGGACCCATTCTATTTGACTGAGCTCGGCCCAAGTCTTCTCGCTTTGGGGGACACTACACAAAGATGAGAAACGGCAGCACAAGGCGGCAGTGATACGACGTACTGCATGTTCATTTTATTACCATCGAAGTCAGCATTGTACGGAGGAGTAATGGAAAGATTGAGACAAATGGTTGCATAGAATTGGTCAGAGTTCAGACATAAACATATAGGTCAAGCATGCACTTGAATAGGGCATTAGTCGGATCTTGTGACACATCATAGACCTTTGTGCGTGCAATTATGGCTGTCTGTTAAAGAGGACATAACTGCGTTGATAGATAAATAAGACTAGATCAGGTGCTACTGAATAGTAGACTTACTCTCCGTTCATTAAGTGCCTTTTAAAGATCCATCCATACTGAAGAAATGCATCTACATGCTTATTTTATTGAAGAGCTATATAGAGGATGCATGGACTGGTTAAGCATTGTATGTATAGTGAAATATCAGGATTGCCCGCTGAGCGCCCTCTGAGCACCCTCTGATCGCCCGCTGAGTGCCCTCTGAGTGCCCGCTGAGCATCCTCTGAGCGCCCGCTGAGCGCCCACTGAGAGTCAAACTTATTTTTTCTTTGTCAGAATAATAAAAAGAATTTTAAATTTCTTCCTATCAAAGACATAAAATTTTGGCAATAACTAAACTTACAGCTAGTTGCAAAATTGTTGGCAATCACGTGATTTCACCACTTTTCTCACCATAAGAGCCTCAAAACACAGATAAAATCATATCTCACCCAAATCTCAACGGTTTCACATCATCTAAGTTGCTAAATTCATCTTTTCAAAAGGGCTTTCGTTTAGGAAAAACGATCGAGAAAATAGAGCAAAAAAGGACCTCAAAATGGCGAAAATATTGTTTTTTGCCTCTTCCTTGCATATGCATTTTTTTCTGTGATCCCTGCTGGTCCAGCACCTCCCCAAAGCTATCCAGAATGATAATATAATTATAAAATGAATTTACAGACTGAGTTTGTGTTGAATTGTGTACCAGAATGTGCTGCTTTGAGGCATGCCTGAATTACTCAAAACTCATCATTTCCCCCTAGCCTCCCAGGCTCCAGGAAAAATTCTTACAGGCCAGATTTATGCATGTAAATTCATTTTAGGTATAATAGACTAGGTTTGTGCACTAGCTAGGGCCTCAGCATCCACTGGTGAGCTAGCCTGAACATAAGATTCTGGTTGTATGCATCATTTTAGACAGCATCTTCCCAGCTCACCAGTGGATGCTGAGGACCTAGCTAGCACATAAACCTAGTCTATTATATCTAAAACAAATTTACATGCATGAATCTAGCCTGTAAGATTTTTTCCTGGAGCCTGAGAGGCTAGGGGGAAATGATGAGTTTTGAGTGATTCAGGCATGCCTCAAAGTAGCACATTCTGGTACACAATTCAACTCAAACTCAGTCTGTAAATTCATTTTATAGTCATATTATCATTCTGGATAGCTTTGGGGAGGTGCTGGACCAGCAGGGATCACAGAAAAAATTGCATATGCAAGGAAGAGGCAAAAAATAATATTTTTGCCATTTTGGTGTCACTTTTTGCTCTATTTTCTCGATTGTTTTTCCTAAATGAAAGCCCTTTTGAAAATATGAATTTATCAACTTAGATGATGTGAAACCGTTGAGATTTGGGTGAGATATGATTTTATCTGTGTTTTGAGGCTCTCATGGCGAGAAAAGTGGTGAAATCACGTGATTGCCAACAATTTTGCAACTAGCTGTAACCATTTTTGCTTTTTTAAGACTTCAAGTTTCTTTATGTGTTCCTCACACGACATTATTTGAAATCTCTTTGTTTTCCTAATCCAAATCTAAATCCTTATTGTTATTTCAAGTTCTATCAAGGAACAAACATGAAATATTTCACGTAATTAAATGCAGTATTTAATTTCAAATCTTGTTTGTCAGCTAATTATAAATTTCTTTTAGATTATAATAACTCTTTGCCTGGTGTGCATTGCTCTATGCAAGGAGTCACATCGACGATCACCGTATTGTGTCCATCCCGGATTTATCTGAGCAACCCCTATCTAGCCCGTTGGTATTTAACGCCGACGTGTTTTGATATCTTTAACAAACAACCAATCACCCTGGCACCCACTCATTATCAGACTCATTACCAACCACACAAACATTGACATGCATTAACCAAGCACTTTATCACTCCTTTTGATGATGTACATGTCCACCCCGACTTCAACCCAAACGACAACATTTCTGCTCTGAGTAAGCAAGGCAAACAAGTGCTGACTCACATTGAAGGACTGTTGCCAAGAATGCTCAAATGTCAACTTCGTTTAGAACCAGTGATCAAAGAAGAAGAGGTTGAGGTCAAGATTGAAGAAGATTAGTCAACGTGGCGCTACAGATTAGCATCTGGTGGGGCAATCAGTTGAGGTACACGTGGGTAACTCAAAGAGTTCAATCGTCAACAAGCATCTCATTTGTTATCCACTTGAAAGTCTTCCGTTTAGTCATCAACTTCCAAGATAAGCCGAACATTCGAGGTCAGGCCCGTTTGAACACGCCAATCCCCGTCCCACCCCCTCACTATCAAGGTGGATCTAACTGACGAACAACGCTTCACCCTACCCCAAGTTCATTAGGGTTGAAGGTGAATTTGAGTAGGGTCATAGGGTTAGACTTTAGAGGAGACAGACTAGGCTCTGAGGCTACTGCCTGGCTGTCTAGATAATCCGGACACTTCAGCATAAGACAGTTGAGCATGTCAAATGTCCCCGATTTGGGGACACCTGGTCATGGGAGGTAGGACATACTAAAATAAGCTAAGATGGCCTCTCTCTCAAGCAAAGTGTCCCCAATTTGAGGACACCTGTGCATGGGACCCAGGACATGCCAAGCCAGCCACTCTAGCATGTCCTCCTTCTCGTGCAGAAAGTGTCCCTGAATTGGAGACACCTGTGCATAGGACCCAGTACTTGTCAAAACTCACTGACACATCCTCCTTCTTATGCAGAAAGTGTCCCCAATTTGGGGACAACTGTGCATGGGATCTAGGATGTGCCAAAACTCACTGGCACGTCCTCTTTCTTATGCAGAAAGTGTCCCTGATTAGGGGACACTTATGAATAACAATATTTGTGCTAATTGTCCAGAAGGTCCGGACATGCAGTAGAAGTACTCTAATAACTCAGAGCTTAGTACATCATATGTCCAGATCATCTGGACACATGAGAGAGTAAGCTATGACATACAAAGATAGAGTATGTTACTATTTGTCCAGATTCTCCGGGCACGCATGAGGGAGTCCTTGATATTTTATTGTTCTTGTTTTGAAGTCAGCAATATTAATATCATTATTAATGGTGCATGTATGCATTTGTCCGGAGGATCTGGACATGCATGAGAGAATCCTTTATTTGACATTTTCATAAAATTTACTTTTACTTTATCACAAATGGCATACTACAAAGTTTCAATATTAATATACAAGTATATTAAATTCATACATGATATGTAACAAGCTTGATGGACTCCAATATATAGTTTACAAATGTATTTTTTGTTAGATGCACCAGCTTCACAGTAGATGTCCGGAGGATCCAGACAGAGGGAGTGCTCGTCTGTGTCATGTGACCTCAGCGCCTTGCGACCTTAAGTTCACTCCTCGCCCATGTCCTTGATTCCATCCTCTTCGTCTCACACGCACCTTCTCACTGCTAGCTGGGACTGTCGAACCATTCGCATTTCCGACGCCCGTGCATCCAGTCTCTCCATTTTCTTAGTATAGCTATCCGCTCTGGGAATTATCAAGGAATTTTCGAGAGCTGAGAGACTATCGATGGCCTTGTTGAAGGCGTCGTCGTACCCAATATGTCGCTGGGGACTCGTGAAGTAGAGCAGTTTGAAGACGACACTCTCGAATATGTGCGTCTCAATCTCTCATTTGCTAGTGCGAGTTTGGTGGCGATTGCTGACGGTCCGACTGTAGAAGGAGCAACACAGTGCCTAGCCACTGCGGATGTTCTGCGTGCCTTTGTTACAAGCAGATATGCTGCAGTTATGACAGAAATTGTTCTCTGATGGATCGAATTAGGCTTACAGGAGTATTCGTCTGATCTGCGAGGTGAAGATAGCTGGAAGCAGTGTAAGAAGCAACGACGTGCTAGGTCTGAAATCACCCACGTGACACACATTCCGCCATGTTCCGCATCATAACAGTTTAATCCGGCGCGGATCGACATGATTCGAAGCGGAGCAATCTATTACAGCCTCATGCATTGGACTGCTGCCAGGGAAAAACTTACGATGTTGGAAATCACTCAAGGATAGCAGATCAGATGCCTGAGCCACCCAGTCGACTCCACAAAGGAAGGCTCAGCCGACTCATCTTATTAGTCCCAAGCCCAAGATTTGAATTGTGAGACTCAGGACCGACGCCCAACACCTCCCAAGCTTCGATCCGATGCAATGCGCTCCAACTTCTCCCCTCTATGTTCTATATGCGCTCATATTTTGTTTTATGCCCTATGATCTATGTGCTTGCCACTTTCTAGATATGTTCACCTCGTCTTTTGTTCTCCATGCTCCCCTTTGAGATATGCCTTCCAACTTCTCTTCGTTTATGGTCCCTGGTGCTTCGAAGGCTCAGGATGGACAATGTTATAAATAGACGATCTATTTGTGTAGGGGAGTTCAGTTCAGTCCGGCCTGCAGATCAGTACAGGAGTCAAGTCTGGACCAGAAAGCCCAGTTCTAGTCCTACTCGTCTTCTCTCTTTGCTACAGTCGAAAACACCTTGACTCTCACTGTACTCACTTCGACTCTCTTGCCTCTATCAAATATATGATAGTTCTGTTTCATTCATCCTGAGACCCCTGCCTAGCAGTCGTGTTCCGAGACCAGTGTGCTCAGTTCAACTCGCATTGCTGTTAGAGTCTCTACTCGCAACTTACTGGTCCCTTTGTTCAACTCTCATCCCCCCCCCCCGCTCTGTTCCACGTCGTATTGCATTGTTATGCTGCGCAACACCTCATGTTTCATCGCATCCTGTCGCTGAAGAGTAAGACTAAAGCTTGGGAGCGTACGAAGTCGTTACGACCAGTTCCGCGATATTCCGACTGGTTTTGCCCGGTTCCGACTGGTTTTGCTGGAGCGAGTGGACTTAGCAAGAACGCCATAGTCTAAATGGCACATGCACCGTTCCGTGATCGGCCATCATATAAGACACGGCGGAAGAATCACGCGACGATCCTACACGCGTCAATCACAAGTCTCCGGATCCTGGATCCGTACTCCTGACAAAGAGATTTGACCCTGCAGCGTCGTCCACAGTCCCTCTCCCATTCAAAACATCGCAGATTTGCCCTGTAAGGCTAGCCGAGGTCTTTCCAAGTCTTTTCCCCAAGTTCCGACTCGTTCCGCTCAAAGACACCCAGTTCCGAAGGCTTCGCTTATGATCTCACCTTTCTATATGCGTCCCTTTTATTTCTTTATGCTCTCATTCCGACCATGTTTAGTATTGTTTCTTTCTGTTTTATGTGTCCCTTAACCATTCATATGCGCCCTTCTCCTTTGTAGATAAGTGATATGCGTTCCCCTTTTCTTATGGCTTATGTTTTCTGACCGATGGGAGGCTCAGTTTGGACGTTTAGTATAAATTTAGCACAACTCTCGTAGTGGAGGGGGGAGGGGGAGCGGAGGAGCTCTTAGATCGTCCCAAGTCCCACAGCTTTGAGTTCTTCTTGTTCGTAGAAAACTCTCTCGTCTCTAAAGCCTAATATATAATATTTCATGTTCTGTACAGTCGATCGGTGACCTCTCTTCGCAGCAGAACCGTTCGTACGTTCGTATAGTTCGCCTGGTTCATATAAAGGACTCCTCCTGTCTCTGTCATCCGGATCGAAACTTCATTGCGTGTTCCGATCGGTTTCGCTGGTTTCGCTCGTAACCCAGTTACTTAGCGTGCCGCGTGCTTTCGGTCTCGTAACACCTTCCCCTCTCCACTGTCGTCGGAAAAGGACACCATATTATCCCTTTCCATCACCGTAAAGTCCCTCCGTCTCTTGTATCACGTTTAGATCGCCCAGTTACCGTCCCCGTCCTTCATATCGCGTTTCGAATCATTATGCCGTGTTCCGACACTTTAGACTCCGAGTGAGATCGGCTGCCGTCGCTTCCCAGTGAGTTAGCACAGTCGATTAGTCACGTTCGAGTTGGTGGTTCGACTAGCGTAGCCTTAGTTAGATTAGTTCTCGTGCCTTGTGTTAGTCGGCTTTAGTCCAGAGCTCGCAGTTGAGCCGGAGAGTCGATTTAGCCTTTGCACCGCCACCATCAATCTCGGGAGAAGCCCATCCTCGGAATCCTTCCTCGAGCGCTTCCCACGTGTTCCTCAGCCCTCATACAACCCTTCTCTCGTATATTCCATTATCCCTTCGTTTCCACTTGCCTTTGGTCTAGGTGGATCTCTCTGCTGACTACTCAAAGGTATTCTAGGGCAGCCCCTCGAACTTTATATTCCCTGTCCGGTATCAGAACGCCCACAGGAGTTTCATCGCGTCGTATCGGATCCTTGTAGGATCACTCTAGCTTCGTTCTAAGCTTTGGAAATATCGTCCCAAGCTTCGTCTCATCGTTACTACTCCCCAGGGTTCAAATCCATCGAAGACTACCTGTGAGGACATCGTTCGTACTATCGTATCACCACCACTGATCCTCCTCACCTCGACTTCTCCCGCTTGCTTCTCAGCTTCTCTTCTCTGCTCAAATCCCCACCCTCGCACACTTTCAGCAGCCTTTAATCTCAACTCACTCATCCCCTCCGAAACCGCTTCGGAACCTAGCTCAACCCTTCGGGATCACCCCAGCTTTGGCCTATAGTCACCCTTCTGCTATCCCATTCGTCTCAATCTTACAGAACAGCCCCCAACAGAACTGTGACACTCCTCTGCTAACAGACAGTACACAGGAGTTTCAGCGGAAAGACCAGAGTGTATATCTTCTCACTGCTGTTGTAATGCTTGGAGCTATCGGTCAGATAAGATACTTCATTTTGTCGACCTGCTGCCCTCATTCTTTAATTATCTCGCAGGAAGGAGTGATGGGTACAAATGTTCTGATTGATGCTATAGACTTCTTTTCACGAAACATATTTGAGGACCTACAAGCCCACTCCGACGCTGTGCATCCGATCCTTCAGGTTGACTCGATTTGCTTCTTATACTCTTTTCGAAATCAGGCAGGATTATTAAGGACCTCTTGATCTTCGAAGAGTCTCATTGATGGCATCATTACAGCTCACAAAGGAACAGCTTGTTTCCGTTCTTCCACTCCTGTGCTAACCTTTCGTCCAATTGCGTCACTTATATGCACACCGCGACAACTACCAAATGAATTCTCGTCATCAAGTGCAACTTGCAAGTGCTATAAGAAGCTTTGCTCGCCATTGCTCGACTCAACATTTGATCAAGAAGACGTCCGTGAAGTTTCAAATGCTGTACCTTCTAGAGTCGAGTCAGGTGGGTCGCCGGAGAAGATTGCGGAAAACGACTACTTGATGAAATGTGCGTGTGCAACTTTTGTCCTCCGGCTCTATCTGAATTACTCCGTGTACTTGTCATGCGTGTCATACTTACTGCCCATATGACGCTCGTCCTCACCTATCAAAATCTTCTGCAACGTTTGATTGGCATCTTGGAGCAATCGCGAAGAATCCGAGGAATCCAAATTTTGACCAATATATATTTGAAAGCATATCTGCTCTAATGAGGTGCGTGGACATGGAGATTCCATGAAAATCATACTAGACCTGTGTGTAGGTTAACCATCGCAACGTCTCCAGAGTCGCTTTTGAACTCTAGCCATAGATGTCCGGAGGATCCGGACAAGGGGGACGGCTTTTTGTGTCACATGATTATGCTGGCACGCAAGCCGCGACCACGCATCCCGACTGCTTCGCTAAATCCTGCAACTCGCAAAGGGGCAACTCGCAAACCGGCAACTTGCAAACCGGCAGAGCAAGATCTCCCTGCTCTTTCAGCTCAGCCGGGCTTTCTGTTGGCTCTTCTTCAACTAGTCATCACCCCAGGTCAAGATTGATCCGTCCGATTAGCTGCTAGTGTTTATCTCAAGAATACAGTCAAGCGTAGATGGGAAGAGGTACTGTGTTCTTGCTTAATTACGTGTCTAAAAGTGCTGACGGGCACTAGGATGAACCAGTTATTCCCAATTCTGAAAAGCATCCTCTGCGTACACAACTTGTTCCCACAATGATCTCTCTCGCGAGCCCGCTCGACAAAAACCTTCGTGCACAGGTGGCGGAGACTGTTTCGATAATTGCAGCTTACGGTTTTTGGGAACGATGGGAGGGTCTTGTCAAGGTATGTCCAAGTCAGTTAGGTTGTATGCTGCTCTCACCTTGAGCTAAGGAACTCGTGAACACGCAAAATCCTGCACCGGATGCATATGCAGTCAATCTCTCAGTTCTTGAAACTGCGCACTGTATATTTGGGACGATGGCGGTCGGAGATGCGTACTCACGATTTATTCACAGTCATCAACTTCGTCCTGGCCCAATTCGCAGAACCGTTCCTACAAGTTCTCCGTTACACTGCAGAGATGCTCCTCAACAGCTCATTGCCTCCCAACAAAGACGCGGAGACTGTTGTGCAAGTAATGGTCATCCTCCTCAATATTTTCAATGACCTTGTGTGCCAGAACCTCCTGCATTCGCCTATATGGCCTCGTAAGACAGTCACTCCATTTTCTTAGCACAGCTATCCACTCTGGAAATTATCAAGGAATTTTCGAGAGCCGGGAGACTATCGAGGCCTTGTTGAAGGTGGTGTCGTGCCGAATGTCACTGGGGATTCATGAAGTAGAGCAGTTTGAAGACGACGCTCTGGAATATGTGCGTCTCGATCTCACATTTGCTAGTGTGAGTTCAGCTCTGATTGCTTGCACTTTGACTGCGGAAGAGAATGACACGGCGCCAAGCCGCTGCAGATGTTCTGCGTGTCCTTATTGCAACCGGATTCTCCGTTGCACTGCAGGCATGCTTCTCGACAGCCCATTGCCTCCAAACAAAGACATGGAGACTGTTGTGCAAGCAATGCTTGTCCTTCTCAATATTTTCAATGACCTTGTGTGCCAGAGCCTCTCGTGCTCGCCTATATGGCCTCGTAAGACAGTCACTCCGTTTTCTTAGTACGGCTATCCGCTCTGGGAATTATCGAGTAATTATCGAGAGCCGGGAGACTATCGAGGCCTTGTTGAAGGCAGTGTCGTACCGAATGTGTTGCTGGGGACTCATGAAGTAGAGCAGTTTGAAGACGACGCTCTGGAATATGTGCGTCTCAATCTTACATTTGCTAGTGCGAGTTGGGCTGCGATTGCTGACGGTCTGACTACAAAAGGAACGACATGACGCCAAGCCGCTGCAGATGTTCTGCGTGCCCTTATTGCAAGTGGATTCTCTGTTGCACTGCAGGGATGCTCCTCAACAGCCCATTGCCTCCCAACAAAGACGCGGAAACTGTTGCACGAGCAATGGTCATCCTCCTCAATATTTTCTATGACCTCGTGTGTCAGGACATCCCTCCAGTGCTTGAGGACGCTCATACCAATGGTGCAGAAAACAGGATGTTCATCCGATTTCTTCTGTGGGACCCCCCCTGAGCTGCAAACTGATCTGGATGAACCGATAGCTGGTGTTTCTTCTCAAATAAAGACCACTGTAGTGCACTGGCCCCTCCTATGCCAGTACACTCATACTATGACTCCCTCCCACTACAGATACCATATCCCAGTGTCGCCTACACCTCAGAGTGTGAGGACATACTTCTACTGCACTCGAGACACCATTTGAGCATGTTTCCACCAATTCCAGCGCATGTACTGTACTGCGGCACCCTTCTAAAGCCCAGATCAATCCGCTGATGGCTCTCCGACACTCAGTCAGGTCTGCTGACAACTCCTACCCAGCACCAGGCACTATAGGACACATCCCTCAGTGACTACAGGCTGCCGATCTTATGATTTACCGTATATATGTTAGGGAGTAGGCCCGGGGTTACACCGGTTCGATCCTTTTGCCTAAGCAGCGATATGTTGTGCAAAGGTGATCTTATCTACCCACGTCTGGCTGTACCACGCGGTCCCTTACTAGCCTTCTTAGTCGCGGTCCGAGTTATGGATACTTTCAGATACGAGGTGATAGTAAAGCAGATTGGGATTTCCAAGAGGCGTGATAGTACAAAGCACACAGTAATAGCTCGCTGTAGGGCAAGCTTTACACCAGTGTGTTAAGAGGATCGAAAGATGGGGAAATGAGGGCCTAATCCTACAACTATTTATGCTCCCAGATATTCCATTTTCCGTCCTATTTCTTACTCATCCTGTCTCCACTTTACTCCACTTTTCTCCACCATTACATCTGTTCCTTTGTCATCCTGTTGCGCTTCGCTCCACTTTGCTCCAATCTCTGTAAGGTCGTCTCCACTATGACAGAATTCTTTGGAGTTGCTGACTGAGACAATAGAGGTGGTGCTCCGATATGGAATGCTCCACTGTCAGTACTCCATAACGATGTTATTGCCGTCATTGAGTGGCATCTTTGCTCTTGGAGCGATGTAGGCTGCTCGGTATGTGATTCTTCGGAATTCATCTCGAGGTCCAGCGAGGGTAAGCATAACTCGCACGTCAGTGTTAAGGTGTCGGGTCGGTGTAGAGTATGGTCCAAGGCATATCATGAACTGCATAAGCTCTGCTGGTGGGTTCTGCTGGGTTCTGGTGACTAGCCATGCTTTGCCTTCGTATCGTATATCTCGAATGTAGCGCCATATCCTCCGTTGTATAAGGAGTTGTAATTGCTTGGTCTCCAGGTTCGCATCTCTCGGTAAATAAAGGTTTGCCTGTATCGTAGATGCTGGACATGGTGTGTGCAACTCCGGTCTATACCATCCAATCATTCTCCAAGTTATCGGGTTCGCAGTTCGAGGGGTCCGAGTTGTGATCGTGAGTTCCTCTCGTTTCTTGGGTACTATTGGGCTTGGTGGATTGGAATGCATTGTATCCTGAAGGTGTCGCTCGGTTTCGATGTGACAGTCACGCGTACCAACCGTTGCCGTGCATACTAAGTAGTATACTTCATAAAGGACCATGTAAACTCGTGCACAGACTTGACAGTGCTGAAATGCCAGTGAGGTCTCCATAAACCTTATTAGCCTTTAGCCTTTTAGCGTTTAGGCTTTAGTAGTTGTGCTTCTGGACTTCTAAGAAGTTTGATCGCTTCTTTTGATCGAGGTCGCTCTGGTTGCTTGGTCGGCGGCGTTAGAGTGGTAGTCCGCGGTAATAGGCGGTCGGCGGTGTTAGCTGTTAGCGGGATTACGTATCCGCTTCGGTGCTTCTAGCGCTCGGGTGGTAACGGGTTACTGTTGCCTAGGCCGCTCGATTGCTTGGGCCTTTGATAGCTGGCTTGGTTACCGGTCGCGTTTGGAAAGCTGATCGTGTAGCTCTGTTGATCGTGTCGATCCTGATGCGAGATTTTGAGCGGATCCTTTCACTACACCCCCCCTAAGATGAACTTTCGGAGAAATGTTCATCCTAATCCGTGAGAAAGCTCGGATAAAGGGTCGCCTAGTGATGGTTGATTTTTGCTATCAAACCATCATCATCTCTGCTCCAAAATGTCGAAAGTCGCCGCTGCTGTTACTGTTTTTGTCGTTATTGTCGCGATTTTCGGCCTAAATCATTGGATTTTGGAGCGTAAGAGGCGTGCTCAGGTAAGTGATGCATGCTCTGTGCCGTTTCGAGTTGTTAATCATCCTCTAGGAGGCTGACTTCGAAATGCAATCGTTCCAGCGCGATGTTACTACTGTCGCGCTTCGAGTTCACCTCGCGCTCGGTTATGACGTTGAGGATATCGATCCAGTCGTCGAAAATGCAGGTATTGCTTCGCAGGAACGTCGTGAAAAGGGTGTCTGGGAAGACATTGACTTGTAAAGGGTGGTGGGAAGGGATATGAATATGAAATGTGCATCATGTAAAGAATATGACGCAATTGAAAGTGATAAGAAAGAAATCATAAAGTCGTTAATGAATAAGTTTTATACCAATTTGGGAGTGAAGTTCCAGGTGTTTACCTACGGCTCTTCAACCCCCAAATGGAGTTTTTCGAAGAAAGAGTGTAATTGGAGTGCCTTTCAGCGTGAAGGCACATCCTAGCATAATGCAAGGGAGTGACTTCACGTAACCTTTTTGGCTTCTCCGTTGCATAGAGGATAATAAAAGGTAGGCATAATCTGCCAATTCGGCGCCGGCACAATGACGCAATATACAAAATGTCTAGGCCCTTGTAGGTTCTTTGACACTTCTGCATAGTGCTTCATTTGTGCTGGTTGGCCGAATGAGCGTGAAATAACGAGGTGCATAAAGCATAATTTGGTCGGATGTGACCATAAATACCATAGGGTAAGAATAAAATGCATAATTGACCATGTCGGGTCACGATATGGGAAAGGGGTTGCATAAAAGAAGAGTTGTTTACAAATCTTCGGATTCTTCAGCCTCAGGTGTAGTCTGGGCCGAGTTCGCTGGGGTATCTAGTTCCCTGCTTTCACCTTCTTCGCTTGACTCTGTGTCGTCGGAATGTATGTACATGTCCTCCTGTTCTGACATCGTAAGCATCTCGTCCGGCTGGTAGAGTTCGCTCGGGTACTGGTAGACTGAGATCATCAGATCTTCCAGCAATGGGTGTCGTGTAGCCTGTAGTTTCTCTCTGGCTTCTTCCTCTCGGTTGTTGAGTTCCATAAGGTAATGAGGGTCGTAGTTAACCTCTTTGCCTTCGACTACGTGGTGCTCTATGGCATCGAGTGGTAGCTCGTCCGTAGTAGAGTTCCTCGCTTCAATAACCGTTCGGTATCTCGTTCCTTCGTAATACTTCGTCATGTTGAGTACCGTCATGAACTGCATGGTGTGGGATGCGTAGAAGCCCGTCTGGTCGGCTATGTATATGATGTACTTCATCGCATCGATGCTCATTGGATGATAGTGACTCCATCGCATCATTCGGTTAAGAATTGCGGTAGTCATGTCTCGTCGGTAGGCGCAAATTTGAATTGCCGAATGATAGATGCCCATGATGTTCTTGTATGTCGTTTCGTGCCTAAAGTCGATCTTGCCTCGGTGTAATGCTTGTGTTTCGAGTTCGATCGCATAGGTTAGAAATGCATCATCATTGAGTCGGCGTAATGCTGCGTCTCGAGGGTTACTGAGTTTGAATAGCCACTCGTCTGAGTGATTCGCCATCATAAGATGGGGTATTTCGTCTCGGTTGTGGTGGACTGCGTTCCACTTGTCAAATAGATCGTCGAAGTACTTTCCTGGGCATAGGGGTACGATTTCGTCTTCGTAGTTCTCTTCGTTGAATCGGTTGCACAGCTGTGGCCATTGATAACGTTCGGTCGGTGGCCTGAGTGTAAATGTCCATTCTGGTGCATCTTCTGGTTGACAGAATGCATGTAGCTCGTCGAAAATAGGCATAGCTGAGTAGTGGTTCGTCTGCAGTGAAGTAGAGCTGTTGAGATTCGAGTTGTTGTTCCTTAGCTCGAAGTTCTCCACGTTTTATACCATCTTGTTGGTATGTCGGCGATGTCTTGCCTAATTCTTCTATCTCTGCTCTCGCTTTGGTGTGCCACATTGATGTCATCGCTTGGTAAGGTCATTGGGGACCTTACTCATCGTCTCTATTGTGGATCCATAAGCGGCTCCATCGGGTGGAGTGCATGTGATGCAACTATTGCCTCATTCGTTTTCGTGCGGCGATCCATTGGTTAAGGTTCGGTGGCTGGATTGCCTGAGGATACTTTTTATGGAATGCTTCGATCATTTGATAGGAGTTCTTGAGGTTGTCAAGTGGCTCCCATGTTCGCTCCTGGTATCCTTTCCATTGGATAAGGTATTGGACCTTGCTCCGATGACGTCTTGTGTTATGAATTGTCTCCACTTCGTACTCTGCTTCTCCCTCCACTTCAATAGGTGGTGGTTCATCCAAAGTGGGTCTTCCAGGGTATTCCTTTCGTTTGTAAGGCCTGAGAAGACTCGCATGAAACACTGGGTGGATCGGAAGGGTTTCGGGTAAGCGTAATCTGAATGACACTTGTCCGACTGCCTTCTCGACTTTATAAGGCCCTGCCCATTTCATTGCAAGTTTCTTCGTTGGTTCCAATCGACTGAGATTCCTCATGTCTAGTAACACTTCGTCTCCTGGCTTGTACTCTGGCAGTTTGCCTCGATGCAGGTCTGCATAAAGCTTCATTGCCTCATTCGCTTGCCTAATCGAATTATAGGCTTCTTGCTGTACTTGTCGAAGCTCCTTCAGGTGATTTATTGCTTCTGGGACGTTTGAATCACCGGTCTCCGCAACGTCCAGGTGAGGATGCCATCCATACAGTGTATAGAATGGTGACTGATGTGTAGCACTGTGCTTCCTGTTGTTGTAGGCGAATTCTGCTATATCGATGTACTCTGCCCAATCTGTTTGTCGGTAGGACACATAGCAGCGTAAGTACTGTTCAAGCTCTTGATTTAGTCGCTCGGTTTGACCATCGGTTTGTGGATGATACGCTGTACTAGTTTTCCAATCGACATCGATGAGTCTGCAGAACTCCTTGAGGAATTGCGCGGTGAAGTTGCTACCTCGGTCGGAGATTACTCGTTTAGGGGCCCCGTAGTATTTGAAGACATGTTGGCGGAACAAACGTGCCAACTGCTTAGCATTGGGTATTCCTTGGCAAGGAATGAACTTCCCCATTTTAGTGAGTTTGTCCACTATAACGAGTATCGCACTGTAGCCTTCATTGCTAACTGGTAAGTCGGTAATCAGGTCACAGGTTATGGTTTCCCATGGTTGATGTGGTGCCTCCAACGGTTGGAGCGGCGGATTTCGAAACTGTCGAATCGGTTTTGCACGCTGACATATGTCGCAGGTTGCGGTATATGCTCGGATCATTTCTTCCATCTTCGGCCAATAGTATGATCGCTTTACAAGCTCTATGGTCTTTTCTGCTCCTGGGTGGCCTGCAAGTTTGTGATCATGGCGCCTTCGGATTAGCAACGCTCGTAGGTTGGCGGACGGCGGGATATATAATGCATTGGTTACGTAGTGCAAGCCGTTCCTGTAACTGTAGCCGTTGCTCTGCTTGATCGCCTGAATTTCCTTCTTAGCCTCCTCGGTATTGTAGTTCCTCTTGATCGTTCGGATAATAGGATCAGAGATAGTGACCATTTCAGTTTCTAGCTTGTATAGACCGTTGATCTCTGTGCGTCGCAATGTTTGTTGCTTGATCGTATCAGGAGGTAACAAGGTAACTCCTAAGTTGTCCTTGTCCTCTGGCATATAGTCGGATCGTCGTGATAGCTCGTCAGCTTGGTTCTTCTTGCCTGGCCAATGGAGAATCTTGAAGTTATATCGTGATAACTCTAGTGCCCATCTTGCTTGACGTCTCGATAGATTCTGAGCTGTCATGAAGTATCGGAGGTTTGCATGATCGCTTCGGATTGTTACTGGTTCTTTGGTTCCCTCCAATAGGTGTCTCCAATGCTTGAGTGCTTCCATGATTGCTAGCATCTCTTTGTCATGCGTCGGATAGTTTCGTTGGGTGTTCGTTAGAGTTTTCGACATGAAACCTAAAGGTCTCAGTTCTCCTTGGTTGTCTTCTTGTTGTAAGACTGCACCAATCGCTACATCGGATGCATCGGTTTCCAATGTATGTGGTTTGTCTGGCTTTGGCATTGCCAATGCGACTTCCGTTTCGAATGCCTTCTTGATACTTTCGAATGCCTTATCTTGTGCCTCTGCCCATATGAACTTGCGATCCTTTTTGATAAGGTCGCCAATAGGTGCGAATGTATCGGCATAGTTCCTGATGAATCTTCGGTAGAAGTTACAAAATCCTTGGAACTTTCGAACTTGTCGTTTCGTCTTTGGCACTGGCCATTCGTGAATAGCTTTGAGCTTATAAGGATCCATCTGGATGCCTTTTGTTCCTACTACAAATCCCAAGTAGTCGAGCTGGGTTTGGAGGAAGTGACATTTCTCGATTTTGAGGTAAATGTCGAGCTCTCGGCATTTCTGTAGAATTGCCCTGAGGAGTTTCCAATGTTCCTCTTCAGTTTGTGCTTGACCAATAAGGTCGTCCAAATAGTTGAGTGCTTCTTCTGTCCTGAGCCAATATTCGAAGTTGTCATTCATGAATCGTTGGAATACTGCAGGTGAGTTCTTCATTCCAAACATCATGACCTTTGGCTTGTAGACTGCATTGCCAACTCGGAATGCTGCCTTCCACTCGTCTCCTTCTCGGATTCGCAGGTTGTTGTAACCTGATCGCATGTCGAGTGTAAAGAAGAATTTTCCTTTCTCCAGTTTCTCTGGGAGAACACTCATGATCGGTATCGGGTATGGGTCTGATACTGTCGTGTCGTTGATGTCTCGGTAATCGGTTACTGCTCGTGCTCCTCCGTCTTTCTTTCCTACAAAGAAGACTGGTGCTGCTACCGGACATGGTTCATGTGGTTGAACCTTTTCAATCCATCCTTTGTCAAGTAACTCTTTGACGTAAGCATCGAGTGCTGCCTGCTCTTCTCGTGTGAGCTTGATAATAGGCCTTGGTTTCGGTAATGGTACTCCTTCTTTGAGGTTAATCGCCATATCCCATTTCGTATGCTTGGGTAACCTTCTTGACTTGTCAGGATCAAAGACATCTGCGTAGTCTTCTATTTCCTTTGGTAGGAGTTTTCGCCAATCTCGTTTCTGTGTTCCTAGTAGTCCTTCTGCAGCTGCCTTTTGTTGAGAATACTGCTGGGATACTGAACTCGCTTTGTTCAGAGGCTGTGAGACTTGGTTCTGCTGCCTTGGTGACCAATTTCGATTGATGTCTAGCTCTAGCTTTGCAGCGAGCTCTTCCTTTCTGGTAAGGGTAGCTGGTTGGTTGGTCGTCCTAAGACTTTCAATGTCTTCTGGCTCTATGTCGTGCATAGGAGTGTCTTCTGTTGTCTCCTGCTCGTCTTGCATCTCGATATCGCTTTCGTTGTCTGCCCATCTTGTACGCTTCGGTGTGGGACTAGCTCCTCGCATTAACGATGCCGTTCTCGGTCGTATAATGCCTGCCACTGGCTTCTCTGGATACCGTGTCTTTCGTGGTCGTATCCTATACTTCATGCCCGGGTTTTCTTCTGGTGATGGCCAGAGTTCTTCATCTTCCGGCATGTTTTGCCTTAGTGGATGTATCTTCTGTGGTGGTTGTTTCTTCCAACGTTTCGGAGAGTCATTTATTTCCTCCTGTTCGTCTAGGCTATGCTTGCCTGTTATCTCTTCTGTTTCGCCTTCGGATGTCTGGTACAATTGCCGTGCTGGGATCATCCGTCTCGGTATGTGCCTTGGTCGTCGTTGCACTATACTCGTTCCTTGTGGTGCCTGTTTCTTCCATCGCTTGGGAGTGTAGTTTATTTCCTCCTCATCTCGATGATGCTTGTTTGCCGTTTCCTGTTGTGGCTGTTTCGTTGCAGAGTCTGGTATATTTTCCGTGCTCGGACTCTTCACTTCTGGCGTCTGTTTTGCCTGTTCCAGTCTTGGTATTGCTGGTCTGGTTTCCGGCTTCGCTTGTGGTTTCGTTTCGTGAGAGTGTCCGTTGTTGTCTCTCCTTGGCGCAAATATTATTCCTGGTGCTCCAGAGTGTCGATAGTTGTCTCTGTCCTGAGCCTGTTGCTTCGTGTTATGCCTAGGTCTTGTCTTGTCAGGTTTGCCTTTCGTTTGCCGTTTCCGTTTGCGCTTCCTGTGCCTTCGCTTCTTGGTAGCTCGTATGACGTTGAGCTCGAATGGTATCGAATTACCATTCCGATTCCATACTTGATTCTTCCAATCAATTTCGGGATTGACTTTGGCCAAATAGTCAATTCCTAGGATCACTTGATCCTGTCCTGTGGTTGCTACTGCCAACGTTTGTGGCTGCGGTCTAGGTCCATCAAAAATTAATGTGTAGACCTCGTGCGTGATTGCTCCTCCTTGGTTGGGACTTCCATCCGCATTATTCAAAGGTCGAGGGTGATCAAGCCTCTTTTTGAATAGGCTGTAGTGTCGTACCAAGTTGGGGTGTATCGTGCTGCATGTAGCTCCGGAATCGATTAACGCTTTGACTGCTAGGGTCTTTGTTCCAACCTTCACTCGAATAGGTAATCGGGGATGCAATGCTTGTATTGGCAATCGCTTATTGTACATCGCTTCACTGGGGTTGAACCCAGGAGGTTTGAAACACTGGTTGTTGAAACCTTTCTCGTCACCCTTGTTACACTCACATCGCGCAGTCTCGTTCGATGGAGGTCTTAATCTTTTCCCTGTTGCTCTTTACTTGCTAGGGATTTGCGAATGTTGTTTCGGTATTCTTCGTCATGCTTGCAAGTCCATCCTGCTGATTCATCGCCTTTAGCCCATGCTACATGATCGTAGTGGACTGGCCTTCGGCAGTGTGGATCGGGACATGTTTCCTTGAAATCGATTGTTCGTGTTGTCATCGTCCTCCGTTTTACACCATTAGTCTTCTTCGGCCGCTTAGAGGAAGAACCCTTTTGCTTCCTTGGTGCCTTGCAATCCTTTGCGTAATGTCCTGACTTTTCACAGTTGTAGCATTTGCCTCCCTTCTTCGGCAAGCCTCGGAGTGCATCTACATCCATGGCGTCTGGATCTCGTTTCGTTGTTTGTACTGGTGGTCGGAAAGATGACTGTCCATTCGATTTGAATCTTGGGGTATATGTTTGACTACCCATGAGCCTTTGCCTGGCATCAGAGTTTGCTAGGTTGCTTGTCCATTCCATCCATGCATCGAGGTCGTTCTTCTCGAAAGCGTCGGGTTGTACAGATTTGACTCGTCGTTTGACCCACATGTCTAGTCCTTTGACATAGATGTACTTGAGCATCTGCTTATCCATCGTGTCTGGTGCTCGTGCTTTGAGTCGTCGGAATTCGTCGTTGTACGCCCTAATGCTTGCTCCTTTCTGCTGGATGCATAGTAGTTGGAATAGGGCTTCCTGTTCTCCAATGATCGGATGTCCTGCTCGGATCCTCATCCAGTTCAGCATGTCCTTGAGTGATGCGAACATTCCATTTGTTGCAGCGATAATCGCAGGTACTGGTTTCAGTTTCCCATTGGCATCGAATGATGTTAGGGTATTCTTCTCTGCAAACCAATCGTAGCTGTCGCCTTCTAGTGCCGCAAATAGGCTCTTTGCGATCTCCTCCTCATCCTTGACTCCATGCTGTGCCAGCTTCGAGATACATCGACTAATCCACAGATCAATATCTTCGCTTCGCTTGCCATAGTACTTCGGAAGCTTGATGCTGTGTTTAGAGAGTTGTGTCTGAAGAGTCTGTAGTTGCTGCTCCAGTGCTTGCACCTTCTGGTCGGTTGTCGACATGATCGTAAGTGCTTATGGGCACTGCTGGTGGTGAATAGGATGGTGGTGGTGGATTCTCTGGCGCTTGGGTTGCTACTGAACCACTTGCTGGTACTGCAGGTACTGTTGGTACTTGGATGATAACCGTTCGAGGTGGGGTTCTGAGTAAGAATGGCCTTCGTGATGCTTCTTCGTCTGAGGACACTGATTCGTCAGAACTCTGTTCCTGTTGGGCTCTCTCTCTTGGTAGAAAGTATTCCCAGCGTTGTGCTGCCTGAGCTACTTCTCGAATTCGTTGAGCGTGTTCGAGTATGTTCCTCGAGGTAGTTTCGGTTGTCTGTACCGATGTGAGTATAGCTGCGTAGGTGCGTTGACTCGACTCGATTGTTTGTCCTAGTTGGAGTAGGGCTTCTCGCAGGTTATGGATGTCTTGAACAATCCTTGGTTGATCTAGAGCTGTCCTGTTAAGCTCTCCGACTCTTGTCTCGATTGTCTGTAGTTGTTGTTCCTGAGCAGTAATCCTGTTTCGGATAGCGTTGAGCTCTCGGTCAAGTACTCCGTTTCCTTCTATGACCCGTTGATTGAGTGCCCCTGCTGCTCGATCCAATTCCAGAGTATATCTCTCTAGAGCTGCTACCTGTGCTCCAATTCTTCGAGTAGTTGTTTCGAGTGCTTCGAATCGATCTCCTACTGCTGTCGCGTATGCTCCGGTTGGTAGACTGTTTGACTGCCCCGTGTTTGCAGTTCGTTCTTCCAGTCTTTCAACCCTTTCTTGTAGCCTTCTGATCACTGGTGGATACAATATGCTGTGGTTCGTTGTCGCGTATAGTATGTCGTGATCGCTTTCCAGACTACGTAGCCTGTTGGTGATATGTTGAACTCGTTCGTCGAGGGATCTAGGTGTGAACCTCGTTTGATTATCGTTCGCCCGTTCGTTCGTTCGATGACCGTTACTTCTGTTGTTGGCGTTTCCTGATCGGTTCATGAACTTCGTTTCTCGCCTGATGCTTCAGGGTTATTGTTCCTTGGTGCTGTTAACCAAGTAGTTCCTTTCTCGTCGAATGTAGCAATAGTGGAAGGGACTGCTGCTACTTTCGTGGTTGTTGTTTGCGTGCTCCCAACTGCAGGGCTACCAGATGCCTTTGCTATTAGGTACACTTCGTCGTTGTAGGGGTTATGATAGTAGATATGTGATTTAAGTGAATCGGGTTTGTCGTTCTCCAGGATGTGCACTTGTCCTGAGGATTCGATATGGGTACTAGTCTCGAAACTAGTGACGTCGATAGGGACTTGAGGTCGACGGTCCTCGCCTCGATAGAACACTAGCCAAGAACCTTGCCCGTGAGAGGTGGTGGTAAAACTAGCGAGTGATCTTTCGATCCAATGTTAGGGAGTAGGCCCGGGGTTACACCGGTTCGATCCTTTTGCCTAAGCAGCGATATGTTGTGCAAAGGTGATCTTATCTACCCACGTCTGGCTGTACCACGCGGTCCCTTACTAGCCTTCTTAGTCGCGGTCCGAGTTATGGATACTTTCAGATACGAGGTGATAGTAAAGCAGATTGGGATTTCCAAGAGGCGTGATAGTACAAAGCACACAGTAATAGCTCGCTGTAGGGCAAGCTTTACACCAGTGTGTTAAGAGGATCGAAAGATGGGGAAATGAGGGCCTAATCCTACAACTATTTATGCTCCCAGATATTCCATTTTCCGTCCTATTTCTTACTCATCCTGTCTCCACTTTACTCCACTTTTCTCCACCATTACATCTGTTCCTTTGTCATCCTGTTGCGCTTCGCTCCACTTTGCTCCAATCTCTGTAAGGTCGTCTCCACTATGACAGAATTCTTTGGAGTTGCTGACTGAGACAATAGAGGTGGTGCTCCGATATGGAATGCTCCACTGTCAGTACTCCATAACGATGTTATTGCCGTCATTGAGTGGCATCTTTGCTCTTGGAGCGATGTAGGCTGCTCGGTATGTGATTCTTCGGAATTCATCTCGAGGTCCAGCGAGGGTAAGCATAACTCGCACGTCAGTGTTAAGGTGTCGGGTCGGTGTAGAGTATGGTCCAAGGCATATCATGAACTGCATAAGCTCTGCTGGTGGGTTCTGCTGGGTTCTGGTGACTAGCCATGCTTTGCCTTCGTATCGTATATCTCGAATGTAGCGCCATATCCTCCGTTGTATAAGGAGTTGTAATTGCTTGGTCTCCAGGTTCGCATCTCTCGGTAAATAAAGGTTTGCCTGTATCGTAGATGCTGGACATGGTGTGTGCAACTCCGGTCTATACCATCCAATCATTCTCCAAGTTATCGGGTTCGCAGTTCGAGGGGTCCGAGTTGTGATCGTGAGTTCCTCTCGTTTCTTGGGTACTATTGGGCTTGGTGGATTGGAATGCATTGTATCCTGAAGGTGTCGCTCGGTTTCGATGTGACAGTCACGCGTACCAACCGTTGCCGTGCATACTAAGTAGTATACTTCATAAAGGACCATGTAAACTCGTGCACAGACTTGACAGTGC
Source organism: Sanghuangporus weigelae (assembly GCA_033182465.1). NCBI lineage: Eukaryota > Fungi > Basidiomycota > Agaricomycetes > Hymenochaetales > Hymenochaetaceae > Sanghuangporus > Sanghuangporus weigelae. Next base: position 25,061 of record CP137327.1, on the reverse strand, counting down.
TGAAATGCCAGTGAGGTCTCCATAAACCTTATTAGCCTTTAGCCTTTTAGCGTTTAGGCTTTAGTAGTTGTGCTTCTGGACTTCTAAGAAGTTTGATCGCTTCTTTTGATCGAGGTCGCTCTGGTTGCTTGGTCGGCGGCGTTAGAGTGGTAGTCCGCGGTAATAGGCGGTCGGCGGTGTTAGCTGTTAGCGGGATTACGTATCCGCTTCGGTGCTTCTAGCGCTCGGGTGGTAACGGGTTACTGTTGCCTAGGCCGCTCGATTGCTTGGGCCTTTGATAGCTGGCTTGGTTACCGGTCGCGTTTGGAAAGCTGATCGTGTAGCTCTGTTGATCGTGTCGATCCTGATGCGAGATTTTGAGCGGATCCTTTCAGGCCTCCCTCTCATTCCTGCAGCCCTCTATTTGACGTCGGCGGCTATCCAGTGACACAGGCATCATACCAGATGACCCAGCGGCGCCTTCTCCACCCACTTACTCCAGTTCAGCCCTTATATTCATCTTATACAGTGTATGATCGATAGGGTGGGTGGACAATTGGACTAGGTCTGTAGGTGCGATCCTAGCAGGCTAGGGCATTCGATCCTATAGGGAGCGAGCGAGAACGAATCAGGAAAACCAAACAAAGAAGGGTGATCCGGAAGACTCCCTTGAGACAGACCGAGACTCCGGCCTACTCTATGGGAACCGTGGATAGACGGAATACCTCCGGCCGGTATGGCCGGTGTGAACTATCTAAAAAGGGGGAAAAAGGGGGAGCGAATACACGTAGGCAAGATGTGATACTCAATGGTTGTCTAGGGAGACCAATCCGGACGTGCTGTGGTGAACTGAGTGAATACTTCAGCGACTTGATCACCTTGGAGATGAGTTGATGAAGAAAGAAGACAAGCTGAGAGTATCCGAGTCACCCCTGGGATGTCCGGACTAGTCTAGACAAGGAAGACAAGACACCCAAGGCCGGTACTACAGCTTTCTATGACTGACAGAGTCGGTTGAGATGGTCTGAGAGGCTTCGGAACAGAGGATGTGTGCGCTGAACAGATCTCTGGTATTCGCTATCTGAAAACTACGACATCTGGGTGGGTTTTATAGACTATGGGGGTCCAAAACATGTACAAAACGACTGATCTGGGACTGGGGGAGGATCGTGACAAGATGTGAGGTGAAACGTAATAAAACCACAACAAGGAGCGTGAAACCGACAAGACAGAAGTCTAGTGGACTACAGGAAACTGTGAAATGGGATGAAATCATAGCAAGGAGTGTGAAACTGACGCGATAAGGGTCAGATGGACTGCAAGGCAATGTGAAACAATATAAAAACTGTCCAGGAAGGGTCCTCCGAACCGCGCAACCAAGTCGGTGAACAAACCGGACAGAGAGATCGAACGGATGTACCAGTCAGCGAACTCCGATTGGAAGTCCGAACCTCGGAGACCACTTCGGCAAAGTCCGAACAACGGAGCACACCTCGTGGAATGTCTGGGATGAAGGTACGCGATTGTTGGGTACCTCGAAACAGGTCGGAATGATCCCTGGCGGTGTGAAACACTGATGAAAAGGCCTAGGGTCCCTTCAGGAGTCTGGGTCCAGGCTTTGGAGTGCCGATATCCGCTTGGGTGACTGAGGCGGAGGTCGGCGAGTGGTAGTGTGACAAAGTATAGACAACGAAATATGGCATGGTGCCTATCGCGTAGTATTAGCGGGTCTTTGGGTTCTCGGAATGTGACATATGTGCAATGGAAGGTGAAATGGGGTGAGCCAAAATATGTACGAAGTCTCAGGTGTGTCCTAAGGTATGGTGGACTGCTCGGAAGGATCAAATCGAGTCGTATACACCCTTTGTGACTGTTGGAGTCACTTGGGCAGCTGATACACCAGTGTGTTGTACACTGGTGAAGTATGTACAATACTCGACCGCTGACGCCCAGAATAGCGGTGTGCGCTACAACGGTCCTGCTGACCCTGTGTCCGAGTTTCTAGTACGTCGGCAGCCTCCTGTGACCCCCCCTTTTGAGCAGCAGCCCTATTAGCTTATCCCTTTCATACTTCGGCATCCCTACACCCCTCTATCATGTCTCTGACAGTCCCTGGCATCTGCTGGGTAGTGGGGATTTAGAGTCTGACAGTGTCGGCATCTCGTTTTCGGAGGTTTCTTCATACATTCAGCACCCTTAGTAGGACAGACATTGGTAGCGCCTTCAGAGACACACACCACCCACTACACCGCTATTTTTGAGCTTGCTGAAGCATGTGCTCATCGGTATCCGGAGCTGCTCGTCAGCTCAAATTCAGTTGAAGCTTTCGTTCGTGCTCTCTGGCGTCTTCTGAGTGGCGGTCGGCGATCCGGCCTCGTAAGTCAGTCACTCCGTTTTCTTAGTACGGCTATCCGCTCTGGGAATTTTCGAGGAATTTTCGAGAGCCGAGAGACTATCGATGGCCTTGTTGAAGGCATCATCATACTCAATGTGTCGCTGGGGACTCATGAAGTAGTGCAGTCCGAAGACGACGCTCTTGAATATGTGCGTCTCGATCTTACATTTGCTAGTGCGAGTTCGGCTCTCATTGCTGACGGTCCGACTGCTGGAGGAACGACACAGCGCCAAACTGCTGCAGATGTTCTGCGTGCTCTTGTTACAAGCAGATATGCTGCAGTTACAACAGAAATTGTTCTCCGATAGATCAAATTAGGCTTACAGGAGTACGCGTCCAATCCGCGAGGTGAAGATAGCTGGAACCGGAAAGATCAGAGTGTATATCTTCTGCTATCACGACGTTCAGGTAAGATACTCTCTTCTGTCGACCTGCTGCCCTCATTCTTTGATTATCTCACAGAAAGGAGTGATGAGCACAAATGCTCTGGTTGATGCTATAGACTTCTTTTCACGAAACGTATTCGAGGACCTACAAGCCGACTCCGACGCTATGCATCCGATCCTTTAGGTTGACTCAATTTGCTTCTTATACTCTTTTCAAAATCAGGCAGGTTTATAAAGCACCTCTTGACCCTCGAAGAGTCTCATTGATGACATCATTGCCACTTCTCCTGCGCCATCTCGGTTCTTCAAATTACATCACTTATGCACTGAAGAGAGTTCCGACATGCTAAGTCCGGAATTGGGCACATGATACGTGTTCCGCTGGGTTCTGCATCATAACAGCGAGACCCTGTGTGGATCGACTCGTCCGAAGTTGGAAACGGCCACTAGGACTACTCTCAATCAATTTGTAAGTGAGGACGTGCATGCGGTACTTGAAAGTCCAACGAAGGCTTGCTTCGGACGTATGAGCCGCCCATTCGACCCTACAAGGACGATATGGCTGACTCGTCCTATCGCTCGACTGAACCGAAGAACTGAACCATAGGACTCGGAGCTGATCCCCAACACCTCAACCAGTCTGACGTGTTGCGCTCTTTACGCACGCTCGACATTTTGTTTTATGCTCTACGACCCTTATGCCCACCCAATATGCTCAGCTCGCCATTTGTTCTCCATGCTTACCCTCGTGATATGCCTTCCGATTTCTCTTCATTATACTCACCTTGCCATTTGTTTCCATGCTTACCCTTGTGACATACCTTCCGATTTCTCTTCGTTATGCTCCCTGATGCCTCGAAGGCTCGGGTCTGGACAATGTTATAAATAGGCGTGCTATTCGTATAGTTGGCAGTTAGTTCAGTACGGACCAGAAGCCCAGTTCCAGTCCAGCTCAGTCTCCTCAGCTAGCTACAGTCACAGTTCTACTCGACTCACTCTGTACTCACCCAACTCACTCGTCTCCTTTGAATATACAATAGTTCTGTGCCATACGTCTTGTGTCCCCTGCCCTGCAGTCGCACCCAAGTCCTGTGTGATCAGTTCGACTCGTGTTGCCACTAGGGACACTTCTCTATCATCCCTACACTTGTAACGCGTCTGGAGCTGCACTCGAAGGGGCCGGAATTCGTCTGGTGTCCGAGGAATGTGCTTGATCGAGCAGTCTTCGTTGGTTCGCTCTCTCCTTCTCGGTGCCATTACAAGCGTAAGAAACTGGCCAAATTCTGACCTTGTGAAGGCTGTCGACAACTCGCATCGTGTATGAGTAAAGGTCTTCTGCGGAGATCTTTTTGGTGATCGCTAGCGCGGCTAGAACAATTGGGGGTACCTTCGGGAGAGGAACCATAAGGACCCAAATGCGAACCTATAGACACGAAATTAATCAATGTCAGCCACAGTAGAGAAAAAATCAACACTCACCTTTGTTGCTTTCTCCAGATCTGCCTTCTCCAGTTCATCTCGGAGGTCTGCCGGATCTCCAACAAGGTATGGGTCTCCGGCTGCTCCGACAATGTACCACTTATCCTTCTCCCTGTCCAAGAAAGGTCAAAACTTTGCAAAAAGTTTCGTGTCATCGGCACTGAGCGCAACATGGTCCCCCGGGACCTTCAATGCCTTCACGAACCTCGCTGCCCATTCAAACGAGCGGTCGGATATACCCCCAACGAACTGGCCGTCTCTTCCATTGCGTCTACTGAAAAAAGGCTTGTCAGTCGAAGAAGGAAAATACAGATGAACAAAAAAGTGAATCATACCGAATGCTCCTGTCTGATCTTACCGGAAAATAGTCCTTGATTAGTCTATATGCTTGTGGACAGACCATATGCACAGTCGTTATAAACTCGTCAAAAGCTGTGGGATACTTGAAATTGGTCATATTCAAACCCTTTCGATCACGCTCCATTCGCCGCATGAAAGTTTCGACCAGTCCAGTAAAGACCACATGGTCGACAAAATCTCCATTAGCCACTCCTTTTGCATAACGAACAGCTATGCTGGTCATTTGATTCTATAAAAACGCATGTAAATAAGGAAAAAGAAAGCTCCAGTCGTTGATACTCACCTTGGGATCAATAAGCTCGGCAACACCTTTGATTTTCAAAAACTTTTGACTTATTTCCGAGTGATGGAACATCGTGGGAACATACTTCATGTTTTTGGGTTCCGGCTCTGCTCGGCTGATGGCATTTCGGAATGTCTTCAGGCGAAGGAGGTCCACGCAAGCCTGGCATGTAAAGTTAGTCCCCAAAAAGGTTACTGAAACCTTTACGGTCTTGTCACAGGCTGTCGAAAAGACAGCTTGATGATGATTCTTCACAACCCATGTCCAACCGGCTTCATGTAGCCGATTGATATCTTTCTTCTTTTTGCCACTAAGTTCGGAGTACAGCTTACCGTACTTTTCCCTGGCCAACTCGTGAAGAGGTTTACCCCCCCTCCCAGCGCTGTTGGCCATCAAAGATAAGTTCCGATGCGCTTGTCATCTGCAGCAGTGAGTCCAGAACAGGCATGCAGTACCAGAGAGGGTCAATGCTTGCTGGGCAATTTCATATGCATGCTAGACGATCTCAAATCCGAAGAGACAGGTTCAAGGAACTTTTCCAGAGTCTGGCGACCCTTGCAAGAGATGGCATGGTCGATGAAGAGGCCAGGTTGATAAAGAGATTTCGTTCTGTACCAGAAACCACATTTTGAATGTTATACCTTCCAGTTTCCAGGGTCAAACTGCGCTCTTGGGTCGTATTCGAGGCAAGGACGACGAATTTTGCGATAATAAAGTGGTTCATTAACGTCTTGAGTACCTGAAAGACGAGCTTCGCGCATCTTTCTCGCATGTTGTGCCGATCGTGACTGACCCAGTCTCGTGATCTCGTACGACACGAATCCGATTGAGGGGGACGCATATTCTTCATTCGGTAGCTGGTCGTGTCCTTCACTCTCACCGTCCATCGTCTCTTTGAGCTCTTTCCCATCCTTATCACCTCCATCACACATTCTCGCGCTCGTATCCTTTGACCTGAGAAACAAGTCCAGTGGCCCAACTGGCGCCGGTTTGCTTTGTTTTACTGGCTTTCCTTTGTGTTCTTTGTCTCCTCTGGCTCACTTCAGATTCCCCTGTGCTCCTGTCATCAGGACGTCTCCTTGAGCTCCTATGAGTGTGTCTTGCGAATCTCCGTGTCCTTCGTCTGGACCGGCTTGCGATAGAACACGCCCTTTGGGTGGGCTATCTCGTCTTTCTTCGTTCATCTCCTCCTGCAATGTTTTCGTATATGATTGTTTATCCATGTCTTGGATGGAAATCGTAGGCGAAGACGGTCGGCTGGATGTGATGGATGTAGGAGGGCCAGAGCTGTAGTTGGCCATTAAATCATCACCTTGCGAGTCCATTCCGTCATCTTCTCGCCACATAGAAATTTCAGACTTGCCGCAAGACTGTTCGTCTGCAGCCTCGTCTTCTTGACTTGTATTTCTGGAGTGTACTGCGGCTGATCTGACAGTGACATCGAGAATGTCAACATTGTCGTCATCGTCGTCATCATCATCAGAAACAGAGACGAGGTTGGATTTCACTTGATTACTTTGCAGGCTCTTAGGGAGAAGGTGAGCTATATTTCATTGTTGCTGTGTGGAATTTACTTACACGTTGATTGTGATGCATAATTATTGCATTGAATACATCTACATGAAGACGCCAAAGACCTCGTGAGCAATTGCGTTACAGGCAATCATACCACACGAAAACCCATCTCCTTTCATCTGATCGCCGTGCACTATTTTGTTTCCAAGGTACGTCCCCTGCCGTTCATTCAAATACAAAGTTCTCATCCACCACAACATACTTTCTTTTACTTCATCAAGGTTCCTCTCACTAACACCAAGTGAATCGCCTGTCAACGCCAGAAACACATTATTACAAACGGAAAACATTCATCCTGCAGGGAAAACTCACCGTGTGCCAGGGTTGCACATTCATAATCAATTTTCCAGGCCACGAAATGGTTTCCGCACACCAATGAAATGAAAAAAATCGTTCTCTTCTTTCTAGTCATTAACATGCGCTTATAGCGCTCAAGAAGACCAATAGTGAGTCCATTCCGTTTGTCCTTCATTAAAAACACGTTCTTCACATGCTGAGCGAAGATAGAAGGTGCTATTATCGCTTCGCTTGGCTCTGTAGAGGTACCCAACTGTTCCGTAAGTACTTGAAGCATCATGTCGAGTTGATTGTCTGACATCCACTCGTCACTGAGGATTGGAAGCAGGTTATTCGTAGAAACGTGTGTACCGGTTGCATGGATGTACGTATCCCATTCAAGTGTGCAGATAAGCCTGTCTGCTAGCAGGGTTGCGTCCTCCATGCCATTTTTTTGTCCAGACCATCGCGCCATCCAGTCCTCCGCTTGCCTCCAGAGCATCCGTATCTTGTTTGCATGTCCAACCTCCCGATAAATAGCCAAAACAGTAAGCGGGTAACGTACTTCCTTTCCAGATTTCATGCATGACCAATCCAATACTGACTTCGCTCGTACTTTCGTATAGTTCGCCAAAATCTTGTCCAACATACCCTCGGGTGGCAGAACACACACTCGGAAAAGCCCCTCCAGTCCTGCATTCGGTTCTTTCGCACTGAATAACGTCCTCCAATCATCCATCTCCTTCGCACTGCCCTGTGTCACGAAAGAAATGCGACTCAAGAGAGCCCGAACAGACAAACTCGAAGGTATTTTTTTGTCCTGGAGGTCCCTAGGCATCTGGATGACTGACCTGCTTATCCTTTCCATTGCAGATGAACCCGATACATATCCAGTGTCCATTGTATCGAGTGTATGGGTCTGGGCGAATTTCGGGACGTGGTTCGGTCTGTCTCAGTTTGGGTTTAAGGCTGTATGCTCCTTTTTTGTAATTTCTTATCCTTATTAAGGAAATTTATATTACATTCCACATTACCGAAGACAGGAGTTTCTATGATAAGCAATACAATATCGAATAAATTGTGTTTCCTATTCTGATTTCACCAACAAGATCTGAGTTGAGATGGTTGACAAAGAGAACCGTTTAAGGAAAATGTTCGCAGAGTCCCATGATGTCCACTCCACATGACCGCGCTGTCTCTATCCGGACGGCCTCACACATCCCGTCCCGGACGTTCGTCTTATCCGGACAATTACCTCAAACATGCGCCATTTTTGGGTCCACATTATCCGGATCGCCTCAGACCTATAGGCCCAAATCGGGGGTCATCATGTCCGGATCGGCCCCATACATTTGTAGGGATTATCAGGGGTCCTGTCTACCCCCCTTCATAGATTCCTAAATTTCGTGCACTGATGGCACGACCGACAACTCGGCTCACCCTTAGCCGACAAGGTTTTGGGACAAAAAAAACTGAAATCCACCTTACGGATAAGCATCCAATCAGCATCCAAAGCCAGTACGGACACGGCCGTATGCGTATACGGCCGTATCCGTATATTACGGATACGCACGGAGCCCTATCGCCGTGTCTATCACAATAAATGCATGTGCATATATCTTGACCTCTAGGCGGCACAAACCTGCACGTCTCTCTCGTCTCTCTCCAAGGCGAGGGAAAGTTCGAAATCGCCCAAACAAAATACCGTCTTACAGAAGAACAAAAACATGACGACGGAGAAAAACTATTCGATGTTTGCGCAGAGTGCCTCAAGACGTTCATCGAAACCAATTTGTCTACCGTTTCTGAACCGGGTGCCAACGTCTCTTTGGACACTGAGGAGAAGGATAAGAAGTCGTTCCGAGTAGAGCAGACAGAATCAACTGGGCACACGGAAACCTTGTTACAGCCTGGGCAACAGCTGCCCCTCGGCTTTACTGTGAGTTCGACTTCTTATTATCCTTGGCCAGAGTCACCCGCGTATTTATCTGTTGCGATCTCGTATATGACATTCTTCTGTAGCCAAGAACGCATTGATCACGGAGTGCTCATTCGTTGGACAAAGGGCTTTGGCGCGCCTAATACTGAAGTCCGAGATGTCGCAGAGATGTTCCGAAAGTCCATTGAGAAGCTAGTGCGTGTCTTTGCCTATCTATCCTGCATAAACTCTCATCGACCTGTTGCCAGGATCTCCCAATAAGTTTGACTGCGCTCATCAATGATACCACCGGAACACGTATTGCCTCCCATTATGTCAACCCACGTACCAAGATTGCCGTCATCTTTGGTACAGGATGCAATGCTGCCTACATGGAGAAAGTCAGCGAAATCACAAAGATCCACGACCTCGGCCTGGACAGGTCCGAAACAGGTCCTTACTCTGAGAAGGTAACTGCGAGTGGGTACGTGCAGCCTTTATTATCGGGAAGAGACGCTTTGAGATGAACTTTATATCAGGGCGCATTCGATTCGCATCTTCATGAACATCTTCCCAGGACAAAATACGATCAGATTGTAGACGAAACATCGAACAAGCCCGGGGAACAAGCATTTGAAGTGCGTAGGGTTCGTTTCTGCTCTCTTATATCCGTCCTTTGACGCATACGTTTAGAAACTCATCTCAGGTCGATACCTGGGTGAAATCTTACGGCTGGTCATCTGCGAACTTATTGACGAGGGTGTACTTTTCCTCGGTCAAAATACGTACAAGCTCGAGAAACCATACTGCTTTGATACCGCTTTCCTATCACTGACGGAAAGGTGCGGTTTTTATTGGCGCAGCTTTGTACCCTACGAATGACATGTTCCCTCGCCAGTGATCCGACAGACGAGCTTCTCATGATTATCGGTATCTTCACGCATTTCTTTGCTCTTGAGACAACGCTTGCCGAACGGCAATTCTTCCGAGCCCTTGCGCGCTTGGTAGGGCGCCGAGCTGCGCGTTTGAATGCCTGCGGTATCGCGGCTATCGTGACCAAAATGGGCTATTTAGACGAAGGATGCAGTGTTGGTGCAGACGGGTCACTATATAACGTGCGTTCGATTCACAGTATTGGCGACACACTAAATCTGATGAGTTTTCTCATCACTAGAAATACCCCGGCTTTGCAGATCGTGTGCACGAGGATTTAGTCGACATCTTCGGTGACAAGGGCCGGTATGTGCCTTGCCGCCTCGTTCGAGTCGCGGAACTCTGGGCTAACATACCTTTTTAACAATATAGTAACGCATCACGCCGAAGATGGCAGTGGAGTCGGGAGTGCGATCATTGCTGGTACGTTGCTATTCTCTTACTTTTCTCCCGATGTTGTCTGCTGTTGCTGATTTTGCCTCACTTAACCTTCTTCAGCAATGACGAAGGCGCGCAAGGAAGCAGGGATCTTCTCTCATGTTTAGTCTTCCTCTATTGCTTGGCATGCTTTGCGCTTAGTTACATACCCCAAATTCCGGATGGTTCCAACGACCTTGTATCAGAGTCTATTAATGACCAAACACATTTTGTTGTCGAGAGAGAGATTACACACAGTATCCCCCGACAAACCAGTGGGTACAACGAGCTCTATGACTTCACCACCCGCACATGTACGTTCAAACGGAATTCCGACAGACGTGCCAACAGGTCTTTTTTTTTCTGGCCTTGTGACTGCGAAAAGCAATCCAACATGCATGTTTATAATAGTATAACGTCATCATTTATTTATTGCTAATAATAGTATTACTAATATGCTATGCCATTTCGAGTCACATGATCTTAAAGTGTACCACCGCACAATGACAATGTCGTCACGTACTTATGCCACACCTTCTTTTGCGACTATCATGTCGGATTTGCCAACATTTCAACTTCCTCTTCGTCCAGATGGGCCACCAACCGACTTCGGCTGGGAGGAACGCGAGTTTTCGGCCTTGTCATCAACCGCGGCTTTCAGCACTGGAATTAATGACCGGGATGTCTTCCGTGGTACACGTCGTTGCATCATCTGCGGGGTGCCAGAGCCTGAAGCTTTGGAACACTGCCACATAATTCCAAGGGTAGAAGGTCTCTTGGTAAGTCGAGGGCATCCAACTTTCTCATGAGACTCATGTAAGACACAGTGGTCTGAACTCAAGGAGCGCCACTGGCTCCCTCGACAAGCAAAAGGCCATCCAGAGCATGAGCCTCGAGACGGGCTGCTTATGTGTGCCAACCATCACAGGTCATTTGACAGATACAACTTCTTCATACGTTTTTTACCTTCCGTGGGTTTCTCCCTTTTCTCCTAGTTTTGGTGCAACTACTCATGACAAACAGAAGCGCAAATTCATATTCGTCAACTATTCCAATTCCCCCGGTTTTCAGCAGTTCCACGGCAAAGCAGTTGGGCTCGACATTTTAGATCGCCACGCACCCTTTCCTTCGCTGTTCATAATCCATGAAATGCGTGTTCGTGGATTCCATCCATTTCAAGATCCTAATTTGGTATTGCCCGATGATGACCCCGCTTGGCAGGATTGGATACTTTCTGACAGAGTACTCAATACTTCAACCGGTTTTCTCAATCGTGCTACTCCTATAACCTCTAGTGGTAGCGCTGTCTATCTTGGACCACAACAGACTCAACATAGCACGAATAATCCAGGTGACCCATCATCTGGCGGACACGTGCTCACACTGAACGCAGACGACATCAATGAGATACTCCAGGCAACATGGAAATCAGAGTCCTGGAGAGCCTGTCAGATGGAAGGTACAAGTTGGAATGGTACGGCTGCGGAAAACATCCACAAGTATATATCCACGATTGGAACAGAGCAACCTCTATAAATTTATTGTTCGTATACGCAATCGGATTCAGACTCAATAGTACGTCGGATATCAAAACGACTGACTGTTGGTACGTAGACTGAATGACGGTCTTTCCACCACTATGAGCTCATTATTCCTCATTAGGCTCTCGGGGCTCCTGTATACTACAATCCTGTGAGGGAGTGCTTCGTCCAAGAAATAAGATCTTACTGTACTGTTTTCACGCCTTGTCAGTCACCCTTTAATTTATCGTGCATTCGCGCATCCGGTCAGTCATATACACAGACTCAATGTCCAGATCTTCCAGACAGAAGATGCAGCCAGCTAATGTGCTTGATCATGATACTCTTGTCCACAGGACCCAGACATTGAACCTGCAGTTGGTCGGGAGTGCCACACTTTGCTCGTCAGTTAGATCCACCTTGATAGGCTGGGGGTGGAACTGGGGGGGGGGCTTCATTCACATGGGACCTGCCTTGGATATTCGGCTTGTTGTGGAAGTGAAGGACTATACAAAAGACTCTCACGTAGATGATGAATGAGATGCTTGTTGATGATTGGATGCGTCGAGTTACCCACGAGCACATCAGATGATTTTCCCACCAGACGCTAATACATAATGCCATGACGAGGTGATTGGTTATCAGGTTGGGTACTATCGGAACATGTTGGAGTCACTTCGGACCTTGATGGGCAAGATAGGGGTCTTGTCGTTTGCATGGGTGAACCCAGGTTTTGTTCAATGTCGACCTTCAGAGATGTACTCCAGGAGACACATCACAGGTGAGGGCTTAACAACAACGAAGTCAGGCATGAGCCAAGGTGTGGGTCTTACTATTATGTTAGGTGGACAGCTCAGAGACTGGCCAATACAATAACAAATAAGTACAAATGAGATAATCCCAGTGTATGATTGATAGGGTGGGTGGACGATCGGACTAGGTCTGTAGGTGCGATCCTAGCAGGCTAGGGTGTTCGATCCTATAGGGAGCGAGCAAGAACGAATTGGGGAAACCAAACAAAGAAGGGTGATCCGGAAGACTCCCTTGAGACAGACCGAGACTCCGGTCTACTCTGTGGGAACCGAGGATAGTCGGAATACCTCTGGCCGGAACGGTCGGTGTGAACTATCTAAAAAGGGGGGAAAAGGGGGAGTAAATACACATAGGCAAGATGTGATACTCAATGGTTGTCTAGGGAGACCAATCCGGCCGTGCTGCGGTGAACTAAGTGAATACTTCGGCGACTTGATCACCTTGGAGATGAGTCGACAAAGAAAGAAGACAAGCTGAGAGTATCCGAGTCACCCCCGGGACGTCCGGACTAGTCTAGGCAAGGAAGACAAGACACTCAAGGTGGGTACTACAGCTTTCTATGACTGACAGAGTCGGTCGGGATGGTCTGAGAGGCTTCGGAACAGAGGATGTATGCGCTGAACAGATCTCTGGTATTCGCTATCTGAAAACTACGACATCTGGGCAGGTTTTATAGACTATGGGGGTCCAAAACATGTACAAAACGACTGATCTGGGACTGGGGGAGGATCGTGACAAGATGTGAGGTGAAATGTAATAAAACCACAACAAGGAGCATGAAACCGACAAGACAGAAGTCTAGTGGACTACAGGAAACTGTGAAATGGGATGAAATCATAGCAAGGAGTGTGAAACTGACGCGATAAGGGTCAGATGGACTGCAAGGCAATGTGAAACAATATAAAAACTGTCCAGGAAGGGTCCTCCGAACCGCGCAACCAAGTCGGTGAACAAACCGGACAGAGAGATCGAACGGATGTACCAGTTGGCGAACTCCGATTGGAAGTCCGAACCTCGGAGACCACTTCGGCAAAGTCCGAACAACGGAGCACACCTCGTGGAATGTCTGGGATGAAGGTACGCGATTGTTGGGTACCTCGAAACAGGTCGGAATGATCCCTGGCGGTGTGAAACACTGATGAAAAGGCCTAGGGTCCCTTCAGGAGTCTGGGTCCAGGCTTTGGAGTGCTGATATCCGCTTGGGTGACTGAGGCGGAGGTCGGTGAGTGGTAGTGTGACAAAGTATGGACAATGAAATATGGTGTGGCACCTATCGCGCAGTATTAATGGGTCTTTGGGGTCTCGGAATGTGACATATGTGCAATGGAAGGTGAAATGGGGTGAGCCAAAATATGTACAAAGTCTCGGGCGCATCCTAGGGTATGGCGGAGCGCTTGGAAGGATCGAATTGAGTCATATACACCCTTTGTGACTGTTGGAGTCACTCGGGAAGCTGATACACCAGTGTGTTGTACACTGGTGAAGTATGTACAATACTTGACTGCTGACGCCCAGAATAGCGGTGTGCACTACAACGGTGATCATTGATGTGACTCCTTGCGCGGAGCAGTGATAGCGAGTGTTTCCACAGGCTAGAGGGTAGGTCTTTCTATTATGTTAGGCGGCGAGACTAACAGGCGTCGATCTCGAGGCGGCCAATACAACAACAAACAACAGGCTAAATGCGAGTTGCCGAGCTAGACGCAAGCTATGTCGTAGTGAAGGTAAGTAGAATTCAGTAATACTAGAGTACAAGAGTAGATACCTATGTCATAGTGAAGGTAAGTAGAATAGAAAGACAAAGAAACAAAAGAGTCAATCTAGCTACTTATATACACTTTGGACATGGGAAAGGTCTACTCTATTAAGGAATCACATGATGAATGAGTGGAGTGATTAGTGAGCGTCTTAGTCGGAAGGAACGGATTTAGTCATGGTGAATGAGTAAGGATGAATAAGCTATGACGGAGCAAATGGGATTAGTAAAAATGGATGAGTAACGTAAAAGAAGAATATTAAAATGAATGATGATGTAATAAAAGAAAAGGAAAATGTTCAAGTCCTAACATATGGACAACGAAATATGGCGTGGCACCTAGGGCGCAGTATTAGCGGGTCTTCGGGGTCTCGGAATGTGACATATGTGCAAAGGAAGGTGAAATGGTGTGAACCAAAATATGTACAAAGTCTCGGGTGCATCCTAGAGTATGGCGGAGCGCTCAGAAGGATCGGATTGAGTCGTATATACTCTTTGTGACTGTTGGAGTCGCTCGGGCAGCTGATACACTAGTGTGTTGGACACTGGTGAAGTATGTACAATACTTGACTGCTGACACCCAGAATAGCGGTGTGCGCTACACCACAGAGTAGGCCAGAGCCTCAGTCTACCTCAGGGGAGTCCTCCAGATCACCCTTCCTTGTTTGTTTACCCCGATTTGTTCTCACTTGCTCCCTATAGGATTGAACACCCTAGCCTGCTAGGATCGCACCTACAGACCTAGTCCAATCATTCACACACCCTATTGATCATACAGCAATCCTAACAACGACAAAGCTATCAGCAGAATAGATGGTACAAATCTATAGGGACAATATCTTTCGTCTCCACATATTGCTGAAGAAAATCATTCATGACAGGGGTGTACAATTTGATGCGAAGTTCATGAAGGAACTATACAAACTCCTCCACATTGAAGATAACCTGTTGATGGCGTATCACCCTCAGCCAGACAGCCAGACAGAATGAGCTAACCAGGAGCTTGAACAATACTTGAGACTCTATGTCACCCATTATCAGACGGACTGGGCAGACTGGTTAGCTCTCGCAGAATTTGCATACAATAATTGCGAACACTTGTCAATGAAGCTATCATCATTCTTTGTCAACTCAGGAGTGCTGTAAGGACTTGAACATTTTTCCTTTTCTTTTCTTATGTCATCATTCAATTTAATATTCTTTTCCTTTTCTTTATTTTTCTTTGAGCTTATTCTTTTGCTCTCTGGAACATTCTATGATGTTCTATCACACTCACTAATCACTTCACTCCTTCATCATGTGACTTCTTATTAGGGTAGACCTTTCCCACAAGTGTAGTATATATAAGTAGCTAGTTTGACCTTTTGATCCCCTATCTTACTATTCTACTTACCTTCACTACGACATAGGTATCTACTTTTGTATTATTTGGTTGTTTAATTCTACTTACCTTCACTACAACATAACATTCGATGGTCCGGACTTAAGCATTATCTTAGCTGTCTTGATTAGAACGACACATCCGGTGTAGCGTACACCGCTATTCTGGGTGTCAGCGGTTGAGTATTGTACATACTTCACCAGTATCCAACACACTGGTGTATCAGCTGCCCGAGTGACTCCAACAGTCACAAAGGGTGTATACGACTCAATTCGATCCTTCCGAGCACTCTGGCATACCTTAGGATGCGCCCGAGACTTCGTACATATTTTGGCTCACCCCATTTCACCTTCCATTGCACATATGTCACATTCCGAGAACCCAAAGACCCGCTAATACTGCGCGATAGGCACCATGCCATATTTTGTTGTCCATACTTTGTCACACTACCACTCGCCGACCTCCGCCTCAGTCATCCGAGTGGATATCGGCACTCCAAAGCCTGGACCCAGACTCCTGAAGGGACCCTAGGCCTTTTCATCAGTGTTTCACACCGCCAGGGATCATTCCGACCTATTTCGAGGTACCCAACAATCGCGTACCTTCATCCCAGACATTCCACGAGGTGTGCTCCGTTGTTCGGACTTTGCCGAAGTGGTCTCCGAGGTTCGGACTTCCAATCGGAGTTCGCCGACTGGTACATCCGTTCGATCTCTCTGTCCGGTTTGTTCACCGACTTGGTTGCGCGGTTCGGAGGACCCTTCCTGGACAGTTTTTATGTTGTTTCACATTGCCTTGCAGTCCATCTGACCCTTATCGCGTCAGTTTCACACTCCTTGCTATGATTTCATCCCATTTCACAGTTTCCTGTAGTCCACTAGACTTCTGTCTTGTCGGTTTCACGCTCCTTGTTGTGGTTTTATTACGTTTCACCTCACATCTTGTCACGATCCTCCCCCAGTCCCAGATCAGTCGTTTTGTACATGTTTTGGACCCCCATAGTCTATAAAACCCACCCAGATGTCGTAGTTTTCAGATAGCGAATACCAGAGATCTGTTCAGCGCACACATCCTCTGTTCCGAAGCCTCTCAGACCATCCCGACCGACTCTGTCAGTCATAGAAAGCTGTAGTACCCACCTTGTGTATCTTGTCTTCCTTGTCTAGACTAGTCCGGACGTCCCGGGGGTGACTCGGATACTCTCAGCTTGTCTTCTTTCTTCATCAACTCATCTCCAAGGTGATCAAGTCACCGAAGTATTCACTCGGTTCACCACAGCACGTCTGGATTGGTCTCCCTAGACAACCATTGAGTATCACATCTTGCCTACGTGTATTTACTCCCCCTTTTCTTCCCTTTTTAGATAGTTCACACTGACCGTTCCGGCCGGAGGTATTCCGACTATCCTTGGTTCCCACAGAGTAGGCCGGAGTCTCGGTCCATCTCAGGGGAGTCTTCCGGATCACCCTTCTTTGTTTGGTTTCCCTGATTTGTTCTCGCTCGCTCCCTATAGGATCAAACACCCTAGCCTGCTAGGATCGCACCTACAGACCTAGTCCGATCGTCCACCCACTCTATCGATCTTACACCGCCTTATCTGATGTGAATTTATATCTCCTATGCATCTACCCTTACTTGCCCGCTGTGGGAATTTGAATATTACATTATCACATGACCACGTGACGTGGCGTGGCCGCTTTACGTCGTTGGTTGGTTTCACCTATCACCACAAAGACAGACGGTATGGAAGTCATAGTCGGTTGCCTCCTCATCGATCGCAAGAAGAAGCCTACCTTAGGAAATCCCTTTCCCGTTATTCTCAGCCCCAATGCATCCATTTATAATTTGCTGGAGAAGGTCAAGATAGAGCGAACAACTCTCCTCAAGGATGTTGATACCGTAATGCTCACTGTGTGGAGAAGCATGGAACCGAAACTGCTCAAAACAGTGACGTTGACACAGTTGAAGGAGGACTGGAGTAAAGTCGACTTCGCTGACAAGACCAAAGCCGTCCAGCTTGGTCCTCTACAAGAGATAGCGACACTCAGCATCTCCGATGAGATACTGCTTATCGAGGTTCCCAGTGCGTCACACTTGTTCTTATTCTTCTTTACAAAATGAAGCTTAAAGTTGATCCCAACATCTAAAGTCAGTGGGGATACGGTTCCCGCTGCTAACCAGTTCTCCCAACTCGTCAAGGACAGTGCAATTACAATGCTTAGTGACACGTTTCAGTTGTCAGATATAGAGCCCAACAATATCGGTCTCGCTGACTCAGATGACGAGGTCAATATAAAGCATTACCGAAAAGTACTGGACATGCGGCGAAAGGTGCCCCCAGACGTAAGTGGATATTCTTTTGAACGACTCGACATGTCTCACTCTTTGACTCGTCCCGAAGCTTGAAAAGAGCGTGAAAGCCGTATGCGAAGCGCGTGTTCCTGATGATGAAAGTTCCGATTTGGATGAGTGCGAAGTACTCCACATGCTATGGTCTGCGAAAAGTCCGTCTGCGAAAAGTCCGAAAGGTCCGGTTGGCAAAATCGAGGACAGGGTTTGGACCGAACTTGATGCGCACGTGCATTTCTGCTACTGCCTCTCATACTACGCCCAATCCCGCATGACTGACAGGTCTGTCGTGTGTCGTTTGTACGTGCCCATGATTATTGGTGCGACACGCTATCTAACTTCCATCAGTGGCAAGCATGGATGGCCAATTACTCTCCCGATCATTTTTAATGGGGTCGAATGCCGGTACACGCCCAAGAGCGATTTTTTCTTGTCGATTCATGGAATCCCTATCATCGTTATGGAAGTTAAATCGAAGGGTGCAGAATCGGACAAAGCTCGCATGTATCTCAGCTGCGCGTGTTTAGTCCGACTCGTCAATGGACTTTTGAAAAGCAAAGGAAAAACCCGGGACTTTGTTATGATGGCCTTCTATTTGGAGTCGGAAACTCTGATCCAGCGCGCTCTATTCTATCAAGCTACGGACAACAAGGTAAGTACTTGCAGTCCATATCACTGACATTGATGTGACTGATTGGTTATCCATCAGGTAAAATATCGTGAGGAAAAATTCGAAAATACATCTGCCAGCCGGTTTCAAGTCATTGAGGGAATGTATAACGTGCTTGACGGGATGACCTCGTTGTGGGATACGCTGAAATCCTTGGAAGGCGACTTGGATTCCATTCACAAGGCTGTGGAAGACAAGCCTACGTGGACAGCCAAAACCAAAACGACCAAAACGACCGAAACGACACGCGAAACGACACGCGAAACGGGGAATAAACGTGACCATGATGATGATGGCGCTCCAGATACAGGTGCCAAACGTGGGAAGGGGTTTGGAAACCCTAGGAGTGGTGGTAGTGGTGGGGGTCGTGGTGGTCGTGGAGGGGGGGGTAAGGGTAGTGGAAAGGGTAGTAGTGGAAGGGGTGGGGGAGAGAATGCAACTAACGTGGCGATGGATGGCTACGAAGTGGTACAATGGTCTGTGTCGGAGAGGGTCCGTTAGCTCACCCTGTCCTCTTGACGACATTCTTTGCTGATAAGTTTCACAGAAGCCGCCGAATGTCTTTGTTGTCCGACGGGTTAAAGACAGCAAGACATTTGTCGCTAAAGTTTCCAGGCGCTCTGGCGAGAAGCAGATACTCGAATATCTGCACAAGAAGGACAGGAAGGGCAACCACGTCATTCCCTTCAAGAGCACTATTTCTTCGAACTTGGGCACCATGGTTCTGCTTCCCGTACGCTACCCTGTTAGGCGACTACTAGAATTCGGACTCCAACCGTCACAGATGTTTACAAACTTTGCCGAAGCTTTGATCAATGGCGTGGCATTTCTCCATAGACACCTCGTGGCCCATCTCGATATCAAGCCCGACAACTTGGTGTACGACGATGAATTGCGGATCCAGATCATCGACTTCGATGTTTCCGTCCAACTTGAGGACGAGAACGATACGATTGACTACGAAGTGGGCACTACGGGTTATGCTGCCCCGGAGGTTTACCAGAGGGATTTCGAAGACCCCGATCGTCGTCTACCGTACAGGCCCATTCTAGCAGATAGGTATTCTTTAGGTGTGACCATCAGGAAATTCTTGCGTTGGGCGGAATGGAGTAATCGGCGCAACAACCTAGAGGATTTCGCGAATCGTCTGACATGCAAGTTCCCTCATCGCCGGCCCCCATTGGACATATGGGCCAAGAAGAATATCGTGCCTCAAAAGAGACGTAGGCCGAGAGACTTTGGCCAGAATCCCTGCCCCCTCCCGTCCCGATTCATGTAAACCTTTCACGTCGAGATGCGATGACATCTGCAGTTATGTAGTTGTAGGAATGGTCTTAGAAACCAAGATTGTATCATTTGTTAAACTGTTGTAATGTATATCATTATTTTTAATAGATAGTAAACTTGACAGAGATTGTTTGTTGGCAATCATGTGATTTCATCACTTTTCAGGCTAACGACTGGTGTTTCTGGTGTTGTTGAGCTTGCTGAAGCGTATACTCATCGGTATCCGGAGCTGCTTACTAGCTCAAATTCAGGAAAAGCTCTTGTTCGTTCTCTCTGGCATCTTCTGAGTGGTGGTCAGCGGTCCGGGGTCGCCTACGATGGCCTCGTAAGCCAGTCACTCCGTTTTCTTAGTACGGCTATCCGCTCTGGGAACGATCGAGGGATTTTCGAGAGCCGGGAGACAATCGACGGCGTTGTTGAAGGCGTTGTCATGCTGAATGTGTCGCTGGGGACTCATGAAGTAGAGCAGTCCGAAGACGACGCTCTTGAATATGTGCGTCTCGATCTTACATTTGCTAGTGCGAGTTCGGCTCTCATTGCTGATGGTCCGACTGCAGGAGGAACGATACGGCGCGAAGCCGCTGCAGATGTTCTGCGTGCCCTTGTTGCAAGCGGATTCTCCGTTGCACTGCAGGGATGCTCCTCGACAGCCCATTACATCCCAACAAAGACGCGGAGACTGTTGCACGAGCAATGGTCATCCTTCTAAATATTTTCAATGACCTCGTGTGTCAGGATATCCCTCCAGTGCTTGAGGACGCTCATACCGACGGTGCAGAAAACGGGATGTTCATCCGGTTTCTTCTGTGGGACCCCCCCCCCCCCCCCGGAGCTGCAAACGGATACGGGTGAACCGACGGCTGGTGTTTCTTCTCAAACAAAGACCGGTATTTTTGAGCTCGCTGAGGCGCATGCTCATCGGTATCTGGAGCTGCTTATTAGCTCAAATTCAGTTGAAGGTCTTGTTCGTGCTCTCTGGGGTCTTCTGAGTGGCGGTCGGCGATCCGGGTTCGCCTAGGATGGCCTCGTAAGCCAGTCACTCCGTTTTTTTAGTACGGCTATCTGCTCTGGGAATTATCGAGGAATTTTCGAGAGCCGGGAGACTATCGAGGCCTTGTTGAAGGCGGTGTCGTGCCGAATGTGTCGCTGGGGACTCATGAAATAGAGCAGTTTGCAGACGACGCTCTCGAATATGTGCGTCTCGATCTCACATTTGCTAGTGCGAGTTCCGCTGCGATTGCTGACGGTCCGACTGCAGAAGGAACGATACGGCGCGAAGCCGCTGCAGATGTTCTGCGTGCCCTTGTTGCAAGCGGATATGCTGCAGTTACGACAGAAATTGTTCTCCGATGGATCGGAAAAGGCCTACGGGAGTACGCGTGCGATCTGCGAGGTGAAGATAGTTGGAAGCGGAAAGATCAGAGTGTATGTCTTCTCACTGCTGTCGCGACGCTTGGAGCTACCGGTCAGGTAAGATGCTTTATTCTGTCGACCTGCTGCCCTCATTCTTTAATCATCTCGCGGGAAGGAGTGACGAGCACAAACGCTCTGGTTGATGTCGTAGACTTCTTTTTACAAAACGTATTCGAGAACCTACAAGCCGGTTCCAACGCCGTGCATCCGATCCTTCAAATCGACTCGATTCACTTCTTATACTGTTTTCGAAATCAGGCAGGTTTATTAAGCACCTCTTGACCTTTGAAGTGTCTCATTGACGGGTCGCAAAGGAACAGCTTGTTTCCGTTCTTCCACTCCTCCTGCGCCATCTCGGTTCTTCCAATTGCGTCATATGCAATCAATTTCTCAAATCTTGAAACTGTGCACTCTATATTTGGACGATGGCGGTCTGAGATGCGCACTGACGAGTTATGGACAGTCATCAACTTCGTCCTGGCCCAATTCGCAGAACCATTCCTACAAGTTCTCCGTTACACTGCAGGGATGCTCCTCGACAGCCCATTGCCTCCCAACAAAGACGCGGAGACTGTGCGCAAGCAATGGTTGTCCTCCTCAATATTTTCGATGACCTTGTGTGCCAGAACCTCCCGCGTTCGCCTATATGGCCTCGTAAGCCAGTCACTCCGTTTTCTTAGTATGGCTAATCGCTCTGGGAATTATCGAGGAGGAATTTTCGAGAGCCGGGAGACTATCGAGGCCTTGTTGAAGGCGGTGTCGTGCGGAATGTGACGCTGGGGACTCATGAAGTAGAGCAGTTTGAAGACGACGCTCTCGAATATGTGCGTCTCGATCTCTCAATTGCTAGTGCGAATTCGGCTGCGATTGCTGACGGTCCGACTGCAGAAGGAACGACACGACGCCAAACCGCTGCATATGTTCTGCGTGCCCTTGTTGCAAGCGGATTCTCCGTTGCACTGCAGGGATGCTCCTGGACAGCCCATCGCCTCCCAACAAAGACGCGGAGACTGTTGCACGAGCAATGCAATGGTCGTCCTCCTCAATATTTTCGATGACCTTGTGTGCCAGAACCTCCCGCGTTCGCCTATATGGCCTCGTAAGCCAGTCACTCTGTTTTCTTAGTATGGCTATCCGCTCCGGGAGCGATCGAGGGGATTTCGAGAGCCGAGAGACTGTCGATGGTCTTGTTGAAGGCGTTGTCGTAGCCAATGCGTTGCTGGGGATTCATGAAGAAGAGCAGTTTGAAGACGACCCTCTTGAATATGTGCGTCTCGATCTCTCATTTGCTAGTGCGAGTTCGGCTGCAAGTGCTGACGGTCCGACTGCAGAAGGAACGATACGGCGCGAAGCCGCTGCAGATGTTCTGCTTGCCCTTGTTACCAGCGGATATGCTGTAGTTACGACAGAAATTGTTCTCCGATGGATCGAATTAGGTTTACAGGAGTACGTGTCCGATCTGCGAGGTGAAGATAGTCGGAAGCGGAAAGATCAGAGTGTATGTCTTCTCACTGCTGTCGCAACGCTTGGAGCTACTGGTCAGGTAAGATGCTTTATTCTGTCGACCTGCTGCCCTCATTCTTTAATCATCTCGCAGAAAGGAGTGACGAGCACAAATGCTGCTCTGGTTCATGTCATAGACTTCTTTTCACGAAACGTGTTTGAGGACCTATAAGCTGAATCCGACACCGTGCATCCGATCGTTCAAATCGACTCGATTTGCTTCTTACTGTTTTCGAAATCAGGCAGGTTTATTAAGCACCTCTTGACCTTTGAAGTGTCTCATTGACGGGATTGTTGCAGCTCACAAAGGAACAGCTTGCTTCCATCCTTCCGTTCTTGTGCTGACTCAGTTCTTCCGATTGTGTCACGTATATGTACGCCGCAACAACTATCGAATGGATCTTTGCCATCAAGTGCAACTCCCAGTTGCTGTAAGAAACTTTGCTTGCCACCACTGCATCTCGACTCAATGACTTTCTAGATTTAATCAAGAAGACATTCACGAAGTTTCAAAAGCTGTCAACCTAGAGTCGAGTCAGGCGGGTTGCTGGAGAAGATTGCGGAAAATGACTACTTGATTAAGTGTGCATGCACGACTTTTGTCCTCTGGCTCCATCTGAATTACTTCGTGTAGGTGTCATGCGTGTCATACTTACTGCCCGTACGATGCTTGTCCTCACCTACCAAAATATTTTGCAACATTTGATTGGCGTTCTTGGAGCAATCGCGAAGAGTCCAAGCAATTCAAAATTTTACCAATATGAAACCGTATCTGCTCTAATAAGGTATGTGGACACGGAGATTCCGTACAAATCATACTAGACCTGTGTGTAGGTTTACTGTTGCAACATCTCCGGTGTCGCTTTCGACCTTTGAGAAAAATCTTTTCGGACCATTTACAATTATCTTACAACAGGACATCAACGGTTAGTTATCAGCATTCATGCGTTCTTCCTGGCCATATACTGACTGCTCAGATAGAAATCACTCCTGGTGTGTCCGAAATTGCCTTGCAAATGCTGGAACTACACTGTGGAGAAATTCTTGTCAGATATTGATCGCTTTTATCATTCCTTCTTCGATCGTCAAGCTAGGCACAGAAAAGAAGTATTCTTAGTCTCATTCATCTCCTAAAAGCTTTCTCGCATACAGATATTATAGAATTAATAAGGGTTAGGTGGTGAAGCAAATATCCCAAAAGCGAGCTAAAAGACTAATCAGCTATTGGTGAGTGGGGGAACACACACCTCCAATTTCGCCTTTTATAAGGCTCGTCAGGCTGTACTTAGTCAGTCATGTTAGTCAGTCCGCTCCATGTCGGAGTCGGGGTTAGTCAGTCAGTTGTCAAAAATTATTACTCACCGATCTTTCTGATTGGTTGGAGTATCATGTGCTGTCATGTGAACGGGCCGAAACGTAATATCGTCAGTGTCATCACTTAGTAAGGCCGTGTACCTTTTTCCGATCACGGGTTTGTGATACTTCAGGCACCCCCCTTTGGCACCCCCTATTAGGTGTAACTATCCTAAGTATATTTAGACCTAAGAGGTATGATTTCCTAGGATATTCCCTATATCCTAGGATGTAAATTCGAGGAGATCCTAATAAGTTACACACCTTATTCATAAGTATAGATGATCACAGTCGCTTAGGGTTAGAAGGGGGGGTCCTAGGCTCACGCTAGGCCAGGTCCCCTGTTCTCTTGCAGGCCAGGCCAGGCCAGCTAGAACATGGAAGCAGGCCAGAAGCAGCCAGGTCAGGCCAGGCCTGCTAGCAAACTTAAGTGGGCGAATTTCGGTGCAACACCGACAAGAGTAGAGCAAAGACAACACCTGTCACCTGACCTCCCTGCCCTCTTCCCGCAGGTTCGGTGTAACACCGAGAAGAAAATATGAATTGCTAAATTTATGATTCATACTTAAATGGATAAATTTCGGTGCAACACCGACAAGGCGGAAGCAGGAAACCTGTCACCTGACCTGAACACCTTCTTACCTGCAGGTTCGGTGTAACACCGAGAAGAAAATATAAATAGCCACACATTCATGAAAATGCTTAGGTAGCCGAATTTCGGTGCAACACCGTCACACCAGCACACAAATATATACAGACACAAAAAACTTTGCGAGACACAATTTATTAACTCTAGCGCCTTTTTTGTGACGCCCTTTTTGCGGGGTTAAGGGTTAGGCTTAGGGTTAGGCTTAGGGTTAGGCTTAGGGTTAGGCTTTAGGGTTAGGCTTTAGGGTTAGGCTTAGGGTTAGGCTTAGGGTTAGGCTTAGGGTTAGGCTTAGGGTTAGGCTTAGGGTTAGGCTTAGGGTTAGGCTTAGGGTTAGGCTTAGGGTTAGGCTTAGGGTTAGGCTTAGGG